>JAGQDI010000014.1:0-741356 GCA_020615335.1 Fusarium pilosicola | reverse complement strand
TATTATTGGCCTTTACTTTAACGGTTAGTTAATCCTATAGCTTGTCAGGCCTATCTTCTTATTTCTCTCCTCCTATCCCCTCCTATCCTTGCTATATTACCAGCAAACTACTATCTTCTTAATTGTAGCTATCCTTGGACTTATTAATATAGGCTAGTTGGATAACTATCTCTTCCTCGAGATTCGCTATGCATTCATTAACTTCTATATTAATATTAGTACTATAGTTATATATATAGAAGGCAGGCTAATAATCGATCCAGAAAGTATTACCCTAAGCAGATACTCTTTTAAGGAATCCTATCTAGCTATCTATAAATAGTAATTAGAATATAACCTATTTATTAAAGGCTATTATCTACATCTCCTTGCCTCCAAGAGCCCATCTTGGCTTAACACCTTTACTAAGAAGCTTACCTTTAAGGAAGATATTTTTAATATATAATATAAGCAGTAGGGCACGGCCTTATACAAGGGCAGTCCTTGTATATATTATATTATATTAGTAATAGGGGTTATTAGTGCCAGTAGCCCTCTAACTTAGGTGCATAATAATAAACTAAGCTTCTTAAGTAGTACTAGTAGCAATGCAAAAGGTATAGCTACTTAGGTTAAAACCTATGCCCTGCACGTGCTTTGCGCTATATAGGGCACTTTAATAACAGAACGATATCATAATATTATTAAAAAAGTAACTAGGCCAGCAGATTAGCCAGCGCAGTAAACTAACAATACTAATAAAGTCAAGTTAAAATACAGGGTAATAGTTATTATCCTTGCTTGCTGGCTTTAATCTAGTTTTCTTACTCCTATAGTCTAAGATAACTTAGCGCTAAAGGAGGTCTAGAGCACGTATCCTATCAAAGGCTTTATTATTTATCTTATTAATAAACTTGTTAGCTAATATAATATATTAGTTAGAATAAGTTAAATAAATTTAGGAAACTAGTAGCGTATTCTTATTTAAGTTCTAGGTAAAGAAAAGGGTTAGGAGGGAAAGGAATAAAACAGATTAATTAATACTTCTGTAATACTCTTTAAATAATACAGTGCTATACTATATATCTAGGAATTGCTAGTATAATGGTCTACTTTCTAGCCTCTTTAAAACTAATCTGCAGCGTCTTCTGTACTAACTACACTCCCTTAAATACTTACAGGCTCCTTAAGATAATATTTATTAGCTAAGAATAGAGATATAAGCTCTTATGCCTCTTCTTAGTCTTTGCTATTATTAATATTAGGACCGTTAGAGTAGATATTAAACTTAACCTTTTCTAGTAGCCCTAAGTATAGTATAATTAGCTTCTTAGTATCTGTTAAAGACTTTATATTTACTAATAAGAGGTAATACTAATCCTTATAGGATACTAACTAGTAATAAAAAGGATATAAGTTAGTATAAAGGATAGGGGAAAGTAATATAAAACTAAAAATTACAGACTGTTTATTTCTACTAGGAGTATCTTGTTATTATTACCTATAGAACTGCTTGCTAATTTATAGGGTTTAACTATAGTATAAGCTGGTGCAGTTATACGTAAAGCGTGTTATTCTATATTGTTGTGCTATTATAGTTATAGGTAAAGTCCTTTATATAAGGGGACTGTATCTTTACTTAAGTTCAAGCCTCAAGCAGCTACTATACCTACTATTAGTTCATTAGCTTTACCCTAAACATGCCCGTAAATAACCCGTGCTGGCATACCCAGGGTTAGGTATCTAAGCGCGTATATAACTAAGGCTTAAACCTGGATATATATTATTATTAATAGTAGTATCTTATTTATCCTTTTCTAATTATAATATTCTTTATTATATAGAATAATATTAAATCCCTTACAATGCCCTTATATAAAAGGTTAAGGGTAAATATCTGGGAAATAAGGTAGCTTGCTTATTATAAACACTATAAAACTCTAAAGACTTATTATATTATATAGTAATAAAGGTACTCTTCCCTCTAGTTTAGCTCTTTCTGGCCTATCTATATTCTTTCCCCTGCGTTTTTACCTTCCTAGCATTAAACTAGCTGTTAATTCCAGGAACTCTAAAAATCAAAAACTTACACATAACTATAATAAATAGAGGTTAGGTTAGGTCCAGGCTGCCTTATTAGTAATGTCTTACGGATTATAGATAATATAGTTAATTATTAATATTTACTATTATTTATTATAATAATTACTATTACTTAATATATTATTTATAGCTATACTACTGCTAATAGTTTACTAGTTATATTATCTATTTTTTAGTATAGGGTATAACTTGCTTAAAAGATTAATGTTTATTTCTGGATATCGCTATAGGACTATCTATCCAGGATAATCTCTTTTATGGCTAAGAGCTAAGGATTTAATCCTAGTAATGCTAGCGCTATTACTTCTTCTTAGTTATTTAAGATTAGCTAGGGCTTAGCTATATGTTTAGTAGTAATATCCTTATTACTAGTAATTAGCAGATTCTGCTGCTCTTAATATCCCCCTTTAGTAGTTTTTATAGTAAATAGCTAATTTTAGCTATAATGTAAGACTAAGGAGGTGGCTAGTAACTGTAATCTGTAGAACCTCTTCCCTATCTGCTATCTCTATAGTAGGGGCTTCTTATTATTACTATCTGCTAGGCTAAAGGCAGCAAGGATCTTATTATAGTAGTTATATTATTATTAGTAAATAGTAGTAGTAATAATAGTGGCTACTGTTAAGGATACTGTAATTACTAGCGCTGCTAAATCTGTTACTGTATTTAGGGTAATAAGCCTTTTTCCGTAGCTATAGCCCTTATGTGCCTACTATTACGATATGTCCTGTCTGCCGTGTTAACTGGAATAGACCTTTGTAACGATAGGGGTTGCTTAATAATGTTTTAATTTAATAATATGGTTCCCTGTTATTAATAGGGAACTTTATTAATATGCTCTTCTGGTAGAAGTAAAGATAGTAACTGCCGCTACTATTGCTGCTAATTATTATATTTAGAAATTACAGTAGCTAATTTTATTCCTACTAGGATCCCCTTATACCCCTAATATACTACCTGGATTATATAAAGTGCTTTACTTAACTAAGGATGTCCTTTATTAGACTTATTATTTTCCACTGCTTTATAGTATTAATTAAAAGCCTATAAGAGAATAGTATAATTAATGTAAATACTAAGCTTATTTAAGGTATATATGCCTCTTAGTGCAGGATTCCCTTTACCTTGGGAATATTTCCTAGCTAACTAATAATAGCTTATGTAATAGCTAAGGCCAGTGGTCTGTAGCGTATTTTAGATTGCAGTTAATAAACCGCATTATCTATGCTAATGCGTTTAGAGATCGAATTCTCCTATATAGAATAAAATGTAAGGCCTAGGGCATCTTGGACTATATAAAATAGATTAGTCTATAGGTTGCTAGTACTAAAGCGTTCTATATAGTGCTTATTATATTCTTCTGGCATTAAGTTAAGATAGTATTTTGTTAAGGGATCCCTAAATTTGGTTATATAGCTATAGATATAGTTAAGGACTTTCCTTTCTAGTGTTTATAAGCGCAGATTAAGCCAAGATGCTATATTATTAGTGCTATTAATATTACTATCTTCCTTTTACTAAGCCTACTAATTATCCCTATAAGTAGTTATTATAAGACCTTTAATTATAGGTACTAAGTCCTATTATTATAAGGGCTTATTATTCTTATAAGTATTAACAATATCTACAGGTTAAGTATTTACCTAGCGTACTATGTAGTTAATAACCTATACTATGACCTTGCCTTCCTTCTTCTTAATCTTTAATAAGGGCTATATATCCAAAAACCAAAAAGTAAGGTTTTATTAAAGATAGTAGTAAAGACTGTTATAGGCTTCCTTATTAAGTAAGCTTAGAAATCTACTTTACTAAGCTATCTTCTAGGCCGGTTTAATAGTAAAAGGGGGCAATAGGCTAAAGTTACTATTATTATTATTATTACCGTTACCCTTAGGATAAAAGACCTGGTAAATATCTGTAGTATTATAAGTATTGCTTTTAAGGCTACTAGCTAGTATATTTTAATTGGAAATTTAAATAGACTTAAAGGTAAAGGCAGGAAGTGCCCTTAAGGTCTTAAGAACCTAATAAAACGTATTAAACTAATACTACTCCTATATTAGTAATATATTCTAGGCAAGGCTTGACTATAGTATCTAAGACTATTTTCTTTTGCCTTAAAGTAAAAGAGATAGATAAGATAATAAATAATAATAATAATAATAAACTATAATTCCTAGATACTAAGGGCAAGCTACTTATATTATCTAGTCTATACCTTGCAATCTAATACCATTTTGAAATATTAAATATAGTTCTTCCTAGGGAGGTTTAATACTAGCAAGTTACCCAGGGTCTTTACTGCTCGCTTTGCTACAGCATAATAAGACAGCTAATAGGAAAGCAAGCTTTACTTATCAGGCACAGGATATTAAGCATACTTTTCTTAATACCCTTCTTATTAACATTTCTCTTAATAGAAAATAAAGTAGGATCCTAATTAAAGGCTAAGATAAGCTATAGCCAGATTTAGCTATAGGTATTAGGCAGGGTAAGATTATAGTAATTAACATAAAGCTTAATATTAAGTTTAACTAGTAAAGTATCTATATATAAATATAAGTATGGTTTCTTACTTATATAATAAAATATATAGAATTAAGATCTATTAATAGTATTAAAGACTGTAATTAAAAAGGGTTATACCTTTATTATAAAACTTATAAATCTACTATAAATTGTTTAAGTTAGAATATATCTATTTTATATAATCTTTTAAGGCCTTAATATAATATTAGCTAGCTATAAGCTTAGGCCTCTTTTTAATAAAATCGGCCTAGTTTCTAAACAATAATACATATTAACATTAGTCCTGGATATGGCTTTAATCAGTATCTAGGAAGGCATTAATTATTTTTTAAATAGCAGCGGTACTGTAAGAGACCTAGATATAGTGCTACTTAGCTTAATATATAAGCCTACTATTCTGGAAAGAGCAATAAAGATAGGCAATATAGTTATAGTTAAGGGGCCTGTTACTGCTATAAGACTAGGAGGAGTTAAGGAGATAGATAGGTAGCTTAGTAATAGTAAGGCAGTAAGGCTCTGCCTATTTCCTTAGGGAATTAACCTTAGTAAAGGAAGGTAAAAAAGGCTTTAGTAATTTAGCAGGCTTAGATAGTAATAGTAGTAGTAATAATAATAGGGTGTTATTAATAATAGGGTTAAGGGAGGGAGAAGTGGAAGAATAATGGGGTTTATAAGGAAGGTAGATAGGTGTAGTTTTCTAGCGCTTAGGAGGCTAGGGATTCTTACTAGATTTAGGAGATAGAGGGTAACTAGTTTTAATCATAGTGCTACTAAGGATAAGGATAGCAGTAGATTAGTATATATATATTTCGTTACTTTATTCCATGCTAGCTAAGATATAGGAAGGAATAGTTAAGGAAAAAGAAATAGGATAGATAAAGATATAAGGAGTATTATATTAAATGGGAAATAATACAGGGGTTAGAAAGGTAACTAATTAAAGAATAGTAATGGGAAATAGAAGGAAGGGCGTATAAAAAGTGTAAAGAAGAAGTAGAAGTTTAAAAGTTCGGAGGGAGGGATAGAGGATAGCGGGCACGGACACCTAAACCCAGGTTCTAAGAATGAATTACTAAAGTTTTAAAAAGGTATCGTGCACAGACACCTAAACCTAAGTTCAGGCAGGTCAGCTGTACAAAAATAGCAAGTTTACTAGCAATTTTATAAAAATCTGGAGGTCTATAAGTAAAAGGCTTTAAATATTTATCACTTGTAACCCTAACCAGGACCCCTTCGGCGTGTTTTCTAACTCCAATAGGGGACCTTATCTATAAGGTAGCTATGAAAGCAATCCTCACGACCTCCTTTAGGCCTGATATGCTGCTACCTTTCCAGCTAGGTATAAACAGCCCAGGAGGCGTTAAACCGGCTATCTTTCTGCTAGAAGAGGCTATTTTAGGCCCTAATAGTGCTGATTTCCAGTATCTAACCTCTATAGACCTTGCTAATGCCTTTAACTTAGTAGATAGGGTATCTATAGCAGCTTTAGTAGCTACGTATGCCCCTACCTTCTATAAGGCAGTAGCTTGGGCCTATAATAGCCCTTCTCTCTTAGTTACAGAAGAAGGCTACCTGTTAGCCTCTTCTAAGGGAGTTAGGCAAGGTGACCCCCTAGGACCCCTTCTATTTTCCCTAGCCTTTCGACCTACCTTGGAGACCTTGGCTGCAAAACTGCCTAATGCAGCCCTAGCAGCCTACCTAGATGACCTCTATATCCTCGACCCGGCCCCTAACGGATCCCTAGAGGTAGCTAAGAAGGTCTTCTATAGGTCCCCTTTTCAGCTTAACCTAGCTAAAAGCAAGGAAATAGCTATAAGGGACCTAAAAGTAGACGGAATCAAGGCCCTAGGCTCCTTTATAGGGCCTATAGCCCCTAAAAGAGCCTTCCTGGAAGGAAAAATAAGGACCTTAAGAGAGGCCCTACTAGCCCTTCAAGACCTGCCTAAGCAGCATGCCCTGCTCCTTCTTAGGGGAAGTATACAGCTCCTGTTAAGGCACTTACAGAGGCAACTAGACCCTATAGGCCTGGAAGACCTGTGGGAAGAGACGGATACCCTAATCAGGGAAGCCATTATAGCTTTACTAGCTAGGGGCCCTAGTGACTGCCCTAAGGAGCCTAGCCCGGACCTAATAGCCCTTCCTGTTAGGGAAGGAGGTCTTGGAATCCCCTTACACGCCGAGCTAGCTGCACAGCTATATCAGGCAGCTAAGGAAGCCTCTGAACCTATCCTAGAAAAGATTAGAAAAAAGCCCCCTATAGATACAGGCCCTAGGCTAGGAAAAACAGCCCAGGAAGTACTAAAGGAAGCTAATAAGGCTAGGTTACAGAGCTTCCTTCAGGACCTACCTGCTAGCTATAAGCAAGCTAGGCTAGAAAACGCTAGCTATCTAGGCCGTAAGTGGCTTAGAGTCTTGCCTATGAAAAAAGACCTATCTTTTGCAGACTCGGAGATTACAGAAGCCTTAAGAAGCAGGCTTTTCTATGCTATTAAGCCTCCTAGCTTGCCCTGTAGCTCTTGCAGGGCTATAGCAGCCCTAGGCCATGAAGATACCTGTAAGGGCGCTAATAGAAGGTGGATCGCAAGGCATAATAAGGTCGTAGGGGCCTTCTATAGAGCCCTGAGCAGCCAGCCTACTCTAGAGGTAAAAAAGAACCTCTAGTAGATAAGGAGACTAGCCTTAGGGCTAATCTAGCTGTAACCCTAGGAACAAGCCGGTATTACTACAATATCCAAATTGTTGCTATTTCTAAGGATTTAGCTAGGGAGGACCCTTATAGTACCCTTGCAGAGGCTGCAGAGGAAAAACGCTGGAAATACAGGTCATTAGGGGCCTTCTTCTAGCCAATTATTATCTCTGCAGGCGGCCTTATGGACCTAGAGACCGCCAAGACCTATAAGAAGCTCCAAGAGCTCGTAGGCCCTCTAGCAGCTGCCCAGCTTGACGCCACTATAGGCCTGACCTTAACTAGAACTAGGGCTATCTCAGCAGCCTCTATAGCAAGAGAAATCCCTGCAGGCCTAGCTAGGTCAGCCTGGAATACCTCTAGAAGGTCTCCCTAGACCTCTCTTAGGCTAGCTTAGCCTTATATCCCTCCCCTTAGCTATTTTAGCTATATTTTTCCTTAGCTTTTCTAGCTATATCCTTTATTACTAGCTTCTCTAGCTATATTCCCTCTTTTTACTACCTTCTTAGCTATACTTTCTTTTACTAACTCTCTTTATTACCTCTCCTTTTACCTTATTTACTATATCTCTCTTTTCTTACTTTCCTTACTTTTCTTTTATTTCTTAAGAAAAATCTCTACTCTTCCTTACTAAATCTTAGTTAGAGAAAAACACCTTAGCAAAGATAGCTTAGATAGTTAATACTAACCCTATCCTAACCCTAGCCTCTATTTCCTTCTTTTAGGCCTCTTTTAACCTTACCTAAAAAACTTCAGTAGCCTATTAAGTAGCTATATCTTCTATTACCTACTTAGTATATAGAGTTACTAAATTATAGCCTCTTACTACCTTAAAGTATTTACTACGTAGGCCCTTAATAAAAAGCTATTAATAGAATATACTATCTTTCTAGTATATTAAGTCTATATCTGCTTTAATAGTACTAGCCTTCTATAGACCAGGCTTTAGGTCTAGCTTAATGTTATAGACTTTCTAGAAGTATTTATTTTTTTATTTTAGGTTTACGCTTACAGTATAGCAGGCTTTTATAAAGGTATATTAATATCCTTTGCTTTTAGGCTTACTAAGTACTTTAATTAGTAAACTATTATCTAAAATAGGTAGTAAGGCTAGGATCTCTTTATTACTATTAATAAGGTTAAGTGCTTTAGCTTATAACTAGACTTTATTAATATCTTTCTTTACTAGCCTATATAGAAGGCTATGGAAATAAGCTTAAATTCTCTAATACATAACTATATACTTATAAGACCTGTAGTATAATAAGTACAGGTCCTTTATATAAATAAAATACTCTATTATATTAACTTATAGATTAATAGTAATAGTAATTATAATATAAATAAAAATAAAATAAATAATACTGTTTTTTTTTTTAAATTATATAGTAACTTAAATCCCTTTTACTTATATATTAAGTAAACTTACTTTCTCTTATTAATAATAGCTAATGTAAGTATAACTACTATATCTCTGCGTAGTAGTTAAGGGAAGTTCCTAATTAGGTCCTGTTTATAAACTACCCTTATTAACTAAAAACGTTAAATCTAGAGTTAATAGTTAAATCTAATAATTAGTTATACTTATAATAGTTTCTAAAGGTAAAAAGTATTTAATTATAATCTTAGGTTAAAGTGTTATAGGCTTATTAGTTTTTATAGAGATTATATTACGTCTTATAAGTAAACTGGAGTTTATTAGTTACCCTAGATTTAGTTTATTAGCTGCCCTATGTTATGCTAGCGCCTTTTTATTTTCTACTAAGATTAGTTTGTTAGTTGCTAAACAACGCAGGGGATGCCATTAGGCATTATATTCACTACCTATAAGATTATTACCTAAGACAATAGTCTCTGGGATATACCCTACAAAGACCAGAACCTTAACAGCCTTACGTTAAAGTGGGTAAAGTATCTAAAGGTAAAGCTAGACTATCTAGTTACATTATATTAGCTTATATTATAAAAGTAGTAGGATTAAAGGGCAGGAGTCTGTTTAGGTAATATTCTAAGGGCTATTAACTTGCCTACTATGCCTAAGCTACTATAAAAAACCATTTACCTAAAAGATATATATAGGCAGCTAGTATATTTAACTGTAAATAACTTTTATAAAAGGCAGCGGGATATGTAGGCTAGGGGTAATAAGGTCTTAAACTAGTAATGGCTGCCCTAGAGGCTTCTAGATAATAGAGCTTAGGTACGAGCTTAGGTACTCTCTAGCGGTAAGATAGTTAGCTACTAAGAACCAGTAGTCCTATAAACATTTTAGAAATTATCTTATAGGTTAAATTATATAGAATTCTATATAAAGTAAATAGTATTTAAAACCTATTAGTACAGAAGATACTAAAAGTTAATTAAACTTTACCTAGTAAGAGTAGGCAAACTAGTTTTACTTAGATAATTCTGCCTTGCCTACTTATACTTAGTTATTATTTAGATATTAGTTATTAATTTAGTAATCCCTACTATAAACCTTTAGTAGGCTAATATTCCTAAACTCTTACTAAGGTCTAGCTAATAAAAGCACTCTTTAAAGCTTAGATCTACTATACCTTTAAACTAATAACCTTTTTATAACTGCTTACATGCCTCTATTAGCCTAGCCTAGATACTAAAAGCAAGTATAGTACTAATAGCTTAAGTTAGAGGTTACTTGCTTAGGTAATTAAGAGTAAAGGATAAGTAGAAGGACCAATAGCTTTATTTTAACTTAAAAAGTAAGAGCTAATAAAGCACTAATACCTAATTAAATGCCTTATCTTTAAGGCTAGGTTTACTTAAGGCATTTTTACTAGCCTAGTAAGGCATATTTAGTAGCTTACTTATACATAGCCTGTTTCTTTTTTAGTAACTAACCTTAGCCTACTAAGCTATATAACTACACTGTTAGGTAGGTAGTATTATATTAGACTACTATCTTGTATTCTTTAAGCAGGCTAATATTAATACGTAACTGCCTATCTAGCTAATATATAGGGAGAGCCTTAGGTTATAATATTAAAGTATATCTATAGCAGGATCTAGGATACAGTAAGGCTAATCCTTTGCTCCTGGTATCCCTTTATAAAGGCTAAATGTTTTAAGTAGATAGAACTTAACTAAATATAGAGTCTAAACTAGAAGGAATAGAAAGGTAGCTATAAGGCTAAATGCTTTAATAATCCCTATACTATAACTAGATAAAGTCAGTATGCTTAAATAAAAGTATGTACTTCTAGCTTAATTAATATAAAGAATTTAAAGCTAGATAGTAATATACTTATGCAGTTATATATACTAAGCGCTTTTAATATAAAGATAGCCTATTACTTCTAGTAATATAAATAGTAGATTAAAGTATATAATGTAAAGGCTATTTAAAGAGTCTTAATAATAGGTAAGACTTATTTACTACTCTTATATAACTACTAATAAAAGATGCCCTTATTCCTTAGTTATTATTAGTTAACTTACTACCCTATATACCTTAAGTATAATACCTTTCTATATTATTAATACCTATATAGTCTGTTCTTGCTTTAATATATAAGTCTAATAAATATGTATAGTATAAAGAATTAACTAACTTTGTAATTTAAAAGCTTAGGATTATAGAATTACTAGTTATCTCTATCTTCCCTATTATAGGCCTGGTTTTCTACAGTAAGAGTTTCTCTTATTTAATACTTATTATTATATATACTAACTTAATACAGTATTATCCCTAACAGGATATATATCTAATAGCCCTGGGTTACCTAGTATATTCCTAGTAGCAAATAATAGCTTAAATATAGCAGAACTTTAAATTAGTTATTTTAGTAGGCCTTCTTTATTTACACTTAATATTCCTGTGGATTATTCTGTTAAAAAGTCTAAGGCTAATAAATACAGGAGTATATATATCTAGAAATTATAGTTATAATTATATCCCTACCCCTTACTTAATAACTATGCAGTTACTTAGTACTACCCTAACCTCCTAGTTAGGTTAAGGAGGCAAGGGATCTCTAGTACTTAGTATATATACCCTTAAGACCGCTCTTTAGCTACAATAAAGTATCTTTTTCTATTTACAGGCCTTTACTAGTATTCTCTTTACTATTAGTATTATTCTTTTTATTACTTATATTTATATACAGTTTAGTAAGAGGAAAGTATAAAGTTAGCACTTAATTAAATAAGGCTGGCTAGAGAAGGCTTTAGTAATATTAGTTACTATTTCTGTTATTAATATAGTATCTATAACTTAAACAGGAAATGCACTGTAGTTTACTATGGAAAAGCTAGGCGCCGTTCCGCTGTATATTAAGGTCAGAGGTATACTTTAGGTGCTTAAGTAGCTTATATTTATATTCTTTATAATATTTTATGTAGTTATAGTAAAGCAAGTTACTAGAGGGAGAAGTAAAGGGTTGCCTAGGGGCAAGAAACTTATAAGCTTTCCTATACCGCTGCCGCTACTGCCCTAAGGACTATAGCCTCCTTAATAATAAGGATATCTTTACTATATAGGTTTTAAGATAATATTAATATACTAGGTTATATATATATAGCTAGCTACTTTATTATTTTATTAAAAACTAGACGTATATTTATACTGCCCTGTAGGTAAACTAGAGTTTATTAGTTGCCCTTATTATACTAGTATTTACTTAAGACCTATTAGGCTATAAGTTCCTTATTATCTTACTTTATTATATTACTAAAAACTTAATATATTTATAATGCCTCTATACCTCCCTAGATTACCCTTTTACCTATCTATCTCTAAACCTGTTCCTTTCTTTCCTTATCTATTTACTTATCCCTAACTCTAAATCTAAGCTAACTATATAGCTCTTTACTTTTACTTAGTAAATATACCTATACCTAGGTAATAATAAATATTATAACCCCCTTATACTAATACTTACTATTTATAACTCTTTTCTAGCTACCTTCCTCCTAGTTCTTTTCCTAGCTATTATTTAATTCCTATAGTATAAAATACCCTAAATAATAACTAAAACTCTTTATTACCTTTTTCTTTATATATACTTTTCTATACTTATAGTAAGCTTATATACCTCCTATACCTGCTTACCTATTTCTATTGCTTTATTATAATATAACTCTAAGTATATCCTATTATTACCTAAACCCTGCTACTTATAAAATAGGTAACCCTTAAGGACTTAATTTATAAGCTTTTTTTTATAGTTTAAAAAGTCTTAATACTCTTAGGCTACTAGGGTTATAGTATAATACTAAGTATATTTTACCTTTAGCTCCTATTACTATATATTACCTTCCTCTCTATCTTTTATTATATTGCCTTTATTCTCTATTTTTTCTTTATCTATATAGTATTAGTAGATATTATATAGCTCTTTACCCTCTTTATAGCCCTCTTAGTTATTTTGCCTATCTATAACTAGATTAAGTACTATATACTAGTATATATTACTACTAATATAGTTATCTGTAGCAGTATACTTAGATACTAGTAGCCATAGCCTCCTAGAACTACCTTATATATCTAGCTAGATAATAATAGCCTTACTATATTATCTATCTTAGCCTGCATGCCTGCTCTGCTGCGTATAGTTAGCTATTCTATATAGCATCTCTATGTACACTACTGCTTAAATATTAGGTATATTAATACCAAGGCTAAGCACGTTTATTGCTATAATTACTTAACTATCTCTATATTACTTACACTTTACACTACTTATCTAGAACTTAAGCCTTTTTGCCTTTTTATCTTATATATTAATCTCTTAATAGTAGGCATTATAACCTAGCTTTATAGCTAGATACTTTATAGCCTTTACTTACTAGCAGTAAATAATAATCTTAGCTAGCTATAGGTACTTTTCTAGCTTCTAATTAATTATTACCTTTACCTGCTTAATAATAGCAGTAACTACTTCCTTAATAGTTAAGGCAGGGACTAACTTAATACTATAAGCTATATTACTACATATTATCCTTACCTAGATTATAATAATATCTTTATACTATATATTAATTAGGCTAAAGAAAGCTAGTTTATTAGCTAGTAGCAGTATTACAGTAAGATAAATTATCTAAACCCTGACTAATACAAAGGTACCTAGCTTATATAGCTTAGGCTAAAAGGATAGGCTTCCTTTTATAATTATATAGCATTTATTAATAATAATCCGGTTTACTTTAGCTATAACCTGCTATAACTCTAGAAAGTCTAGGAAGTGCTTTATTATAGCTAACTTTAGTATTATAAATATAATTAATATATTTCCAGGTACCCTATTACTTCTCTATTTAGTATAAAATATCCTAAGCTTCTAGCACTAAATTATTAAATTACCTTAAAGAGATATAAGCAGAATAATTACTATAGTAAGCCTACTAGAATAACTAGCTATAGGTAATATAAAGTAAAGACTCTTCCTAGTACTTATCCCTATAATTATAACTACAGGACTTTTATTTATTATAATTATATTTACTGCTTCCTGCTATTTACTGTAAAACCGGACGTAATCTCTATATAGGTAACCAAGCTCCTAGTTAATATTAACTTACCTAAGGGTCTTTTATTGCCTTAGCTATAGGTCTTTTATTACTTTATAATATAATAATAGCATTTTCTATTTATACCTTAGTATAAAAAGCTCTTTAAACCTATTAATAGTAAAAGGGAAACTAAATAAGTAATACTACTTTTTGCTAATAAACCGGAAGTTAATATATTATTTATTTATCTTAAAATAACCTTTTGTAATAAGCCTTTTATATACTAACCCTACAGTTAGAGAGCTATAATAAGCCTGTATATCCTAGATACTGTCCTGTTCTATATTACTATTACTATTACTACTGTAGCCCTTATTAGCTTCTCTAATAAGAAATATATAAGCAGTAGTGCTATTACGGAAATAGCGCTGTGTAATTGCAATAAAAAGATATCTCTAGCTACTAATAGTAAGTTTACCTTAATAACTTTTAAGGCTTATTTAGTATAGAATGCAGGTTATCTGTATAGATATTTAATATAAGCCAGGGCCTAGATATAGCATCTTGGCTTTTATCTCTCTTTAAGGATACCTATATATATCTTTCTTATTATTATTTTTATTACTGCTAGTCTTATATTTATCTTTCCTATTATTATTATTTAAGTTATTAAGGGTTTTTTCTAAAGCCTAGAAGTTAGAGGATAATTTGGTTTTATTCTAAGTATTTACCTATATATCTTCCTAGAACAGTAATATAAGCTAAAGATAATAAATTACTGAGGCACTAACTTTATATAGTAGGAAACGGTATATAATTTTAAGTTACTTAGTTTTTAAGAATCCTTTATAGTATCTAGCTATAAGTATAATAATCCTATGCTTATAAAGAATATTTTATATCCTGCTATTAGTAGTATTTCTATGTTATAGAGTAAGTAGCTTTAATAACCAGGCAGCTTGCCTACTACTTAGGTATATTATAAATAGTAAATATTTAAGAAATTCCTCTAAGTACTTACTATAATACTAAGCTTTCTTTTTAAAAAGCTTAGGCTTATTCCCTAACTCCTCCTTAAACTATACTTTATATAAAACTATATTAGTTTACACTTTACAAAATGCCTAGCTATTACTTTTTAGTACTAGCTAAAAAGGTTATTTATAAATAAATAACCTATACTTATATCTACTATATTATTAACAAGCTTATTCTATAGAATTTATAGTAATTTAAGTTTAATAGGCAACTAATCTTTATACTTATTATAGAAAAGTAAATACTTATATAGCAGTGCCTTAGCTTATTACAGAGCAGTCTAAAGTATAGACTAAATACTAAGAATATTAATATAAATGCCCTTATATATCGCATTCTTATTATCCTAACTAACTAAACCTAGCATAGCCTGCTAACTACTAGCTACTATACTATAATTACAGAGCTAAATAATAAATTATATTAGTATAGTATCCTAACCCTTAGCGCTGCTAACTAAAAACTAGCGTGTTATCTTAGATATAATTTTAAAGTAACCCAGGCTTTTATCTTTAGCCTCTTATCTAGCCTGCCCTTAATCTACTCTTTACTAAATATATAAAGCCTTCTTATTAACTATATACTTAATAAGAAATACTTAGAAAATTACTATAATAGCTAATAGTTTAGGGGTAAAATTTATAAAAGTCTCCTAAGTCTTATTATCTTAGATACTTAGAATAGTTAAGAAACTAATAAGGATGCTATTATACTTAGTAACTTTAGTAAAGTAATTAAGAATAGAGATATAAAATATAAGTATAGTGTCCTTAAGCAGTTAGTATAACTTATTAATTTATAATAATGTTAGCACAGGCTTAACTTTATTATTAATATTAATAAGTTTTACTATATAATTTATTATTATATTAAAAGTAGTGCCTTAACTTTTAATTAGTTTAAATAGTAGTCAGTCTAAGGTATCTTTATAAGAAATAGCCTAAATAGTATAGGTAAAGAATTAAAAACAGATAGTAATATACTTTTTCTAAGTTTATTGCTTAAACTAAAAGTAAAAGGGCATGCTATACTCTTTATGTAATTCTTTTTAGTTAACTTTAAATAGTATATTTTATAAGACTACGCTTAGCCTGGTTATACTAGTAGCTTTTTAAATAAAATATTTAATAGCTATATATATATACTAGAGCTTAGTATTATCCTTAGCTATAAAGTTATCTAGCTTTATAGTATACTTTAATAACGTAAGGCCCCTTAGATACTATTTCTTATTACTAAAGTCTTTTAAGTAAGTAGTTAATTTTAGTTAATAAAGCTATAAGTTTAGTATAGCTAAGTTACCTATCTTTTTAATAGCCTTTATTTCCTTCTTTTAGGCCTTTTTAACCTTACCTAAAAGACTTTAATAGCCTGTTAAGTAGCTATATCTTCTATTACCTGCTTAGTATATAGAGTTATTAAATTATAGCCTTTTATTACCTTAAAGTATTTACTATATAGGCCCTTAATAAAAAGCTATTAATAAAATATACTATCTTTCTAGTATATTAAGTCTATATTTGCTTTAATAGTACTGGCCTTCTGTAGACCAGGCTTTAGGTTTAGCTTAATGCTATAGACTTTCTAGAGGTATTTATTTCTTTATTTTAGGTTTATACTTATAGTATAGCAGGCTTTTATAAAGGTATATTAATATCCTCTGCTTTTAGGCTTACTAAGTGCCTTAATTAGTAGATTATTATTTAGAATAGGCAGTAAGGCCAGGATCTCTTTATTACTATTAATAAGGTTAAGTGCTTTAGCCTATAACTAGACTTTATTAATATCCTTTTTACTAGCCTATATAAAAGGCCGCGGAAATAAGCTTAGATTCTTTAATATATAACTATATACTTATAAGACCTGCAGTATAATAGGCACAGGTCCTTTATATAAATAAAATACTTTATTATATTAACTTACGGATTAATAGTAATAGTAATTATAATATAAACAAGAATAAAATAAATAATACTATTTTTTTTTTAAATTATATAGTGACTTAAACCCCTTTTACTTATGTATTAGGTAAACTTACTTTCTCTTATTAATAATAGCTAGTATAAGTATAATTGCTATATCTCTGCACAGCAGTTAAGGAAAGTTCCTAATTAGGTCCTGTTTACAGGCTACCCTTATTAACTAAAAACGTTAAATCTAGAGTTAATAGTTAAATCTAATAATTAGTTATACTTATAATAGTTTCTAAAGGTAAAAAGTATTTAATTATAATCTTAGGTTAAAGTGTTATAGGCTTACTAGTTTTTATAGAGATTATATTACGTCTTATAAGTAAACTGGAGTTTATTAGTTACCCTAGATTTAGTTTATTAGCTGCCCTATATTATACTAGCGCCTTTTTATTTCCTACTAAGATTAGTTTATTAGTTACTAAACGACGCAGGGGATGCTATTAGGGCTTTATAAAGTCCTTTATTATATATTTATAAACCTATATAGCTTTTATTAATAAGTAGCTAAAGGCTATACTATTAATAAATTTAAGTCTTAAAGCTATTACTATATAGCTAGTAAGGCTTTAGTAAATAAAAAAAGTATTAAAAACTATATTAAAGTTATTTTAAATATAAATAAAACTATTAATAAGTAAAGTAATATCTTTAAGAATATTAAATTAGTAAATAATAGTTATATTATTATAGTTTTAATTATTAATAACCTTATAATAACTTAAGGGCTTAATCTTAAGGATTATTTATAGTATTTAAGTAGCTAAGTAATTAATAAAATAGTTTAGAAATTTATAACTACTTTTACTAAGCTAGATTCTAAGACTTTAGTAAGCTTTTAATAAAATTACTAAAATTATAATTAGCTATTATTATAAGCTAATACTATAAAGGTTAGTAAAGTATTAAAAAAAACTTAGCTATTTATTAATTACTTTAAACCTAAGGTTTTTTTACTTTATAGTAAGATAAGCTAAGTTTAAAAAGATTAAATTAAAATTAAAATAATATTATATCTTTAAATAAGCTTATACTTAGTATTAAAATATATTTAATAATTAGTAACTTATAAAATTATTCTTTTTATTTACTAATAGTGCCTAAGTTATATTAGTTAAATTATTACCCTTTTTTTATAATAATTAAAAATACTCTTTTTCTAACCCTGAGCTTTATATACTATTATATTTTCTTTTAAGTTTAGATATTAAAGTAAAATTAATATATATATTTATTTTTATTTTATTAGCTTTAAGAAATTAATAAAAGCACTATATATATTTAAATATAATTTTATTAGCTATTACTTTAAGCTATAATAAGGGTATAATATTATTTTATAAGTAGTATTTTAATAAAGTTAAGACTTAAATAGTATTAATAATAAAAAATAGTAAAAGAAAAAAAAATAAAAGGTATAAATAAAAATTAAAATAGATTTTATACTTACTACTTATTTAATTATATATTAAACTATAGTTTTATTTACTTTTTATATACTTATTTATTATTATTAACTTTTAGTAAATTTTATTATTATTATTTTTATTACTACTTAAATTTAATTAAAATATTTATAGTTTTATTAACCCTTTTTTTACTTATATTATTAATAAGGCTAAAATCTTTTTATTACTTTTAATAAAGTTAAGTACTTTAGCTTATAACTAGACTTTATTAATATTTTTCTTTACTAGTTTATATAAATTACTATAAAAATAAGTTTAAATTCTTTAATATATAACTATATACTTATATATCCTATAATATAATAAATATAAGTTATTTATATAAATAAAATACTTTATTATATTAACTTATAGTTTAATAATAATAGTAATAATAATATAAATAAAAATAAATTAAAGTAACCCTTTTTTTTAATTATATAGTAACTTAAACCCTTTTTATTTATATTTTAAGTAAACTTACTTTTTTTTATTAATAATAGCTAGTATAAGTATAATTACTATATTTTTATATAGTAAGTAAGAAAAGTTTTTAATTAAGTACTATTTACAGGCTACTTTTATTAACTAAAAATATTAAATTTAAAGTTAAGAGTTAAATTTAATAATTAGTTATACTTATAATAGTTTTTAAAAGTAAAAAGTATTTAATTATAATTTTAAGTTAAAATATTATAAGCTTACTAGTTTTTATAGAAATTATATTACTTTTTATAAGTAAATTAAAGTTTATTAATTACTTTAAATTTAGTTTATTAGTTACTTTATATTATACTAGTACTTTTTTTTTTTTATTAAAATTAATTTATTAGTTATTAAATAATATAAAAAATACTATTAAAAACAAGCTTACTAAAGGAAAAATATTATATTATAACCTTAGTAATTATATTATTTTTTTTTTTTAAGTTTATAAGTTAGCCTTAAAAGGTATATCTAAGTATCTTTAAAGTTTAGTATAATTTAAACATTAATTACCCCTTAAGAGGCAAAGCTTTATTAAGTTAATATTATTAAGTTAGTAGCCTTATTTATAGCCTAAACCTTACTATAGATAGGCTAGCTTAGGAGCCTTACTTACTCTTTAGCTAGCCTAAATCTTCTTTCTATAACCTACTTTAAAAGAATATTATACTTTAATTATTTAATATACAGTAAGTTATCTAACCTAACTTCCATACCTTCTAATTATAATTACTAATAATATTATAGCTATATTATTACAATACTTAGAAAAAGCTTACAAAGACCCTGCCTTAGTAAGCCCTATTTAACAGAAAACCTTAATATAATCCCTATAATTAAGTAAGGTCTTTAAAGAGCTAGCTAGGATAATTATAATAGGCTTTATAATTTAGCTAATAAGATCAGGCTAACCTAGTAAAAAGAAAATAATAATAGCTATATTAGGCTTGCCCTTTTTAGCTATAAGATCCTCTAGCTTATATAGCAGTATCTTAATAACCCTTAGATTAGTAAAGACTTCCTTAATTAAAAAATATAGAGCCTTTAGATTCTTAAATAGGCTTTAAAAGGAAGGTAACTATAGTAAAAGTAGAAAGTATTTCTGAAGGCCCTTTATAAGAACGTATATAATAATTAGCTCTATAAGAGCAGGGTATAGTTAATAGTAGTACAGTTTACGTTAAAGGAGATTGGTAATATATAAAGATAAGGGGGACAGCGTACTGTAAAATTAATAAAAAGGGATAATCGCAGGGTTCTATAGGGGAAAATATATTAAGTTTTATATAGGTTTAGGAGCCTAAAGTTAAAGACCATTAGCGTAATTAGCAAAAAAGGCTAATTAACCACGTAACAAGGCACGTAACTGTAATGCCTAGAATATTAGTATACTATTAGTATAAATAGGGAAGTAGTTATATTATATATAAAAGTACTTTTATTAATTAAATATAATACCTAAGAATAATTAAATAATAAAAAGACTTATATTAAACTAAGTAAAATTAAATTAATTAATATTAAACTAATAGTAATTTAAAACTATATTACTTAAAAACTAATAGTAATTTTATATTATATTATTTTTAATTAATAACTTATATATATATCTATATTAAGCTTAGTTAATATAAAAAATTATTATTAATAACTAGTAAGCTAAGTTTTATTTAATATTAAATAAATATATATATATACTTATAATATTTACTTATTAAGTAAAAATAATTATTAAGTAATTTTTTATAAATTACTTTAGTATAAAATAACTATTTTTAATAAGTAAAAAAAGTAAAGTATATATAAGGTAAGGCCTTTTTTCCTTAGGTTATAATAGTATTATTTAATAATAAATCTCCTTACTATAAAACAACAAGTCTAGATTTACAAGTTAAAAAAACACAATATAGTATAAAGAAAAAAAAGACAAATCTAAGGAGGCCAGTACAGGCACTATTCCTTTAAAAGAGCTTACCCCTTTAGCGCATAGCAGTAAACGCAATGTTTTAGTTTTAACCATAGACAGGTAACTACTTAAGTATTTTAAACTTCCGCCAGGGCTTGAGCTCTTTAGCTCTGGGAAATCCACTTAAAGTGTAACGTGTCCATTTTAGTAGATCTTTTAAAGCTAGTGCAAGCTAGAGGAGGCTGTGCACTTAGCTCAAAGATTAAAGTGGATGCCTGAGGCACTAAGAGACTTATCGTTAGCAGGAATATTTCCAGCTGATGTTTCCCCTCTTAATAGTCCATCCTTGGTTGATGAGAAGATACTTGGAATATAGAACAGCTTCCATTTTTTGACCAGAGCATTATCGTGGTCTGATTATCCTGTTGCGCTGCCTCACTATGGTTTCACCCACGAAGCCACCGCCCAGGTCTCCAATGAGTAATATACCCCCGGAAGTACTTGGGCGTATATTTGAGTTCTTGGCAGATGCTGGGGTATCGACAATTCGCTCCCTCCGTTTGACATGCCAAGTCTTTTGCAAATTAGCCTCACCAAAGCTGATACCCGAGCTTACCGTCGCCATGACAGAAGCTTCCTTGACACGGCTGAACAATGTTGCGTCTCACAAGCTCATTAGGGCGGGAGTTCGCAACGTTAATGTCTCGTTGCAATATTACGACCGCCAGCTGGCAGCAAGTCTACCCAACTTCGCTTACTTCCATATCTACGGCCTGCAGCGGCACCTCGGTAACCTCAAGGCTGGAATGTCCTCCGAGGACTCTCCATTAAAACCATCTTACCAGGTCCCTGAGTGGATTACTGCTGATCTACTTGACGTCGGCGAGGATATGATTTCAGCATGGGAGAATGTCTATTGCGAAGACCCAGATAAACCAGACCGTGATCCTCCTGGGTATATTGGGTATCGAAATGTTCTCAGGGACGCCCATCGCGAGTACAAAGCTCTATTCAAAGCACAGGAAGAAATGCGATCTAGCGGGCGCTTCTTGAGCAGCATCGCAAGCGCAATGCCGAAGATGCCTTTTGCCACTAGCCTGAGAATTTCTGATCGACCAAATCGGATCCAAGAAAAAGATGCATACTTCCTCGACCGAGACTACCACGTTTCAATGCGAGCGCTTATGCTGGCGCCGCATACCTGGTCAGATGCTGCGGTTTTATATACCAGACCCGACTTTGAGCCACCATGCGAGTTTCTATACAAAATGCCAGTTGCCGTACACGAAGCGGGCACAGTTCTACGACAGATAACAATCCAATGTTCGACGCCTTGGAGTTACGAAACACTTCGCATGTCTCCATCTGAGCGATTGTCTCTTGTGGCTTCAGTTCAAAATCTAGACGCATTTTCATTGCTTGTAGATGGGATAAATGGCAGGAACGGCTGGATTCTCCCCATCGTTGACGGCGCACCAGGAATTGTCTTTGACCTTCTATCATCTTTTATTAGCATATCTTCTCTCTCAAAGCTTACTATTGCCTTTCCCGAATTTGGGTTGAGACCAAGCAGTTTGATTGAAGTTCTCAACGGAACACCTTACGCTCGACCAAGAACTGTGCGATTAAAAGGAGCTACATTTCACCTCGGAGAGCTGCAGGAATATCTGGACCACTTTGATCTTCCATGCGAATTAGTCTTGGAAATTCCGGATCTCATTGAGGGATCATGGGCAGATTTGGCAGAGTGTCTGCGTAGCCACCCAATGGTTTCAACGGCAATTCACAGCTCATGGGGTGGTGACTTTAAGAGCCCGGAGAAACAAACTCAATGGATCTCTGATGAAGAGAAACGTCTCAATGACTACCTTCAAAAGAAAACTCATATTAATCCATTTATTAATAATAACGCCTAAGAAGATTAGATAACTATTATATAATTCTAGTTAAATTACAATAGCAGCGTTTTCTCTAATTTAATCTTAGTAATAATTACGTAACAGGTATAGAAGGCACCCTTAGTAATCTGGGAACTGTATTAAGCAACTAATAAAGCCTATGTCTGCTAAAGAGGAGACAGCAGTAATCAGGAAACTAAACCTGTAGGCAACGCTACAAGTCTTATATAAAACATAGGTAAGCTAATACTATTTATTGTTGCCTAATTTTAAGCCTTTCCCCTTCTATAGGTTATTTAAACATAATCTCTTCCTTTTAGGACCTGTTTTTGCTATTTTTACAACCGCCTCGCTGCCCTAATATATTTGCTATAGATTGCTAATAATGTGTACTTATTAAGACTTTGCATTACCTAGCCTATTACCCCAGTGGCAAATATAGTTAGGTTAAGACTTACTGTAATATTTAAGATTTATATTAAGGAGTTAATTAAAATTGCTAGTAGTGTATTTAAGTTTAGTGCCTGCTTGAGAAAAAGCTTAAAATAGACATAAGTTAGATCTTTAAACTTTTTATAGTAGTTAGTTATTATAGCTAGATATATATCTTTAAATTACTATATAATAAGTAAATACTTAGTAAAAAGGTTAAGTTATAGGACTAGGATCTTATTAGCTTAAGATCTTATTACTTTACTTTTAGCCTTAATATTATAACTTAAAAACTATTTATAAATAATTCTAATAAAATAACTTATATATTACAACCTTAGTAGTAATATTATATATTACCTATAAAATTTCTTACTTATTATTATAAACTAATAATAGCTATTTTAAATTATAATAAAAAGTATTAATTACTTAAAAACTAAAGACTTACTATTACAGTCTAGGACTAAAGTTTAAATATCTTAGTCCTTAAACCTTAATATATTAATATATTACTTAGCTAGTATATAAAGTTATTTATTTAATACTAAATAGAATTTATCTTACTAGCTATTAATAATACTTCTTTATATTAAGTAAGCTTAATATATATTAATTTATTATTAAAAAATGTAATACTTTAATAATACTTAGTATATACCTTATATAGTTTACTAATAATAAACCTAGGTATAGCTTAGTTTAATATAGTTAAGGTTAAGGTTAGATTATATAAATTTAATTTTATAAGCTAAATATTATTATATTATTACTTATTACTAAGCTAAGTTACTAATTAGTTAAAGATTTTACTTAAAGTAAATTAAAATTAGTATTATATTTAAGGTTTATAGTAATATAGTAAAAAGACCTTTATAATATAAAATTAAAAATTATAATAATATTTATTACTTTACTTTATTTTATTATTATAATTAATTAATTATTATTAAATAGTAATAAATAAGTATATTAAAGTTTATAATAAGTATTATATATTTATTTACTAAAAATATAAAATAATACTTTAACTAAATATATTTATAAAATACTTTTAAAAACTTATATAAAAAGTATTAGCTATTAAAGTAATTAACTTTATACTTTAAGCTATTAATTTAAGGTTTTATCTAAGCCTATATTTTAGTTTTTAAAATACTTATAACTATATAAAATTAAATAATTTAATTTTTTTAAAAAAATTATTAAGTAAAGAATAGTAAGCTATTTATAATATTAAATAGTTAAGGGAATTATTATTACTATTATATTAATAACTTTACTTTAATATTAATTTATAATTTTTACTAACTTAAAATAAATAGCCTTTTCTTAATTAGTTTTATTACTTAATATTACCTTAAGTAAGTAAACTATTAAGTATGTCTTTTTAAATAGTAATTATATACCTAATACTAATAATAGTTAATATATCTTTAAATAATATAGCTAGTAATAGTATTACTACTAATAAGTAAATTACTATATTATAAGTAATTATATTTTAAGTTTCTTTATTAATTAAATTAAGTTATAAATTACATTTATTATAAAAGACTATTTATTACTTTATTATCTAATACCTATTAATAAGCTCTATTTACATTATATAATACATTTTCCTCTAGCCCTTTAGTTACTAGTAAACTACTTAAGGTAATATAAGACATTAGTAGCTTTATTAATATTGTCCTTTGCTAGCAAGGCAGTACCTTTAGCGGCAAACTACTTGGGGTAATACTTCACTTTCGTAGGTTCGTTACTGCTAGCAGTACTGCCCTGTTTAGCAGTAAACTACCTAACAGGATACTTAAAGTTTACAGTCTGTCCAGAGGCTGTAAACCACCTAACAGGGTATTCAATCTTTGTATTCTCTCTAGAAGTTTCAAATTACTTAACCGGGTAAAAATAATAAATTTATATTAAGGCTTACTATAATACTTTGGCTGCCTCGTTGGCCGATTTCGCCTGCTCGCCGACATCACGGGTGCAATCCACAAACTTCCCCCTCAGAGCTGCAGCCTTCCCAGAGCTAAGCCAGACGCATGTCCACGCTGGCAAAGCAGCCTCAAAATGAGCTCTCTTAGCGCCTATCTTTGCCATATGCTCGATAACGTAAGGGGCCTCTCGTTTTGTCTTTTCCGGGAACCCCGTCTCGTGTAGCTTGGTCTCGATCTCACCGGGGTGAATGCTAAAGACGGATATGTTGTTCTCCACTCCCTTCTTGATCTTCTGCAACTGATCTAGCTCGACCTGCAGAGTTCCCGCAAATCGGGTGATGGACGTTTTGGCACAGTTGTATGCCGTGGTCCATGGGAGGTCTGCCGTGGCAGCTCGTGATGACGTGTAGATTATCACGGCTCGATTCCTCTGGCGCATCTCGGGGAGAGCAAGTCGGGTGAGTTCAACCGGTGCCCGGACGTTCAGCTCCATGATGTCCCACCACTCGGTCGCATCTGTTAAGTGAAAAGGCTGGAAGATGTTGCTACCGGCATTGCAGACCAAAACGTCGACAGGGCCAAGTTGTTCACGGAATTCTTGTACCAGGCGTTCTTGGTCCCCCAGTTTCAGCACATCGGCCACGATGCCAACGACCTTGCTCTTGAGGCCCAAGCTCACAATTTCGGCTTTTGTTTCCTCGACCTGACTGCTTGTTCGTGCAGTGATGCAAACGTTAGCCCCCGCTCGCGCCATTGCGATGGCAATCTCTCGCCCGATACCCCTACCGGAACCCGTTATCAGAGCATTCTTGCCTGTCAACGAGCCCGTGAGTCGTTCTGGGTCGATCTCGGGATAAATGCCGGTGCGAAGGGTATATGGTGACTGCATCATCTCAAGTACGAAAATGGGATTAATTATTAATGAGTCAATTGCTTGTCCTGGAGTTACATGATATAGGAATCAGCTTCGACATACACTAGCGGGCATGTCGGGAACTCATTCGGATAAAACTTGCCGGTTGGATTTCCCGAGTGGACATCCCGAGCGGGTTATCCGGGGACCGTTTTCTACCGACTCCACATCGGGAGTCCCGGCCAAAACATGAAGGATGCGGGAACTCTTGTTAGTGGATAAATACCATCTGATATCATCCATCCATCAATAGAACATTGCTAGCCTCATTACATCGAGCAATCACCGGAACACCCGCTTGTTGAAAATGACGTTTGAGATTTACATTCCAGATAATCTGACCTTTCAGGACTACATTGCTGTGGTTCAGACAGCAAGGGTCTGGGCAGATGGTTATGATAGAAAGGTATGGACATGGTTTTCTTTTGACCCTCTTACTTCCGTAAAACTCTTGCTGATTGCCCTTTCTATCATTCTAGAGTGAAGAGCGACTCCTTGCCGCTTTGGCACCAGAGGTCTCCGTGGACTACACCTTGATTGTGCCAGCATGGGGAATAAAGCAGTACAAGGCGGCAGAGTTCGCGGCACTTTGGCTCTCAGAGGAACATCTAGGTCTGAAGCCATTGGTGACACAACATCTGCTTGCGCAGCCATATTTCAAGAAGGTCACCGCCGATGAAATTGAGGTGGAGTGGCAGCAACTGGCGAGTCATGGGCGGCTACAAGCCGACGATGAGGGCGCAAGGGATGCGTCTGCTGCGAGGATCGACGAGACCAGCGACGGGAGGAGCCACATGCAGCATAAGTTTGTCCGCGTTGGTGGCCTCTGGAAGATCGCGACTATTACCCCTTCTCTGCTTTATCAGACTGGGGATTTTATGCGCATTAGAAGACCAGCGGGTGAGCAATAAGCTACAGCCATGATTTCATAGAGGCAATAGCTACCCTTGTACATTACCTTCAATCGTAGTTGATGAAGCTTGGAGGACCAAACTGGCGTCTGGTCAAGCACGCCCGAAGCTACGTACTCGCACAATTATCTCGGAAAATCCGCTCATTGTCGTACTCGTCTATTCACATCCCACATTGGATGCGCATACCGTTCCTTTATTATCCAGGGCCCAAAGTACAAGCAACTGCTTCTCACATTCATGTATAGGGTTCAGGTCTTTTGAAAAGAAATGAAGTATACCTACGACGAACCGAGACTAAAAGGGAACAAAAATCCGGATGCTTCTTAAAAAGATTGCTAGTTGCTTAAAACTAAGTAGGGAGAAGAAAACCAAAGCTATCATCCTTCAGCTTGACCTATCATCGCCAGAACGATAGCCTTAAATATCGCGCATCTGCTTCCGGCGAACATCCGAATCCTCCAGAGCAGACTCAACATGGCTGTTCATCTGACTAGCAACTGACTTGAGGAAGCACGCGGCTACTGCGTTTGCAGCCACGACAACGGAGATAGCAATCCATACAAATTTCCACGAGTACGTATTGGCATGATCGTTGGCGGCGAGGACATCGGGGATCAGTGACGCTGGCAAACCAGACACGTGTGACAAGGCCGTCGGGTTCTGGCTGTTGATGGCGCCCAGCACGTCTGGAAGCAGGCTTGAGTGGCCCGCGGCTGCAAGAACAGAGCCAACGGCTTTTGGTAGGGCGGTGCCCATCTTGTTGTGATAGATAGATGTGAAAATGGTGATGCCGACGGCGCCGCCGAGAGCACGACCGGACACGCTGAGGGTTCCTGCGGTACCGAGCAAGTAGGAGGGAACGGAAAGAGACAGTGCAACGACTGGTGATATCAACATCAGTAAGTTCTTGGCATAGAAACAAAGGAATTCCTACCTGGAATGACTGTGGTTACGGCAGTTCCGCACCCGAACAATGCGGAGAACGCGTATGCCCAGGATAGTCTGCTAGGATTAAGCAGTGCCATAAGGCCTAAAGTCATCAATGTTAGACATAATTCAGATAAAGCGTACCAAGGCCATCCTGAATGAGGAGGCCTGTGACTTACCAACAAACAGGCTGCACCAAATCAGTGAAGCTACCAGAATTGTTCTGTACGACTTAGTTCGTGCCATCAATATGCCAGCAGGCAAACAGCCAAAAGCTGAAGTCGCCAGGTACGGAGTGAGGATAGTGCCTATCTTGACGGCATCCGTGGTGAACATGGAGGCAATCTGTTGCGCAAAAAGAACATTGACGCCCAGTAGAAGCATGCCATCAACAACGCAGACAAACAGCAGGATAGGGAAGTTGCGAGAGACAAACATATCGTGATGGAAGATACCCTGGCGCGTGAAGAGCCTTTCGTACAGTCCGAAAGCAAGAAGACCGACGCAGCCAACGATCAAGGAGGCGAGGACCTGGCTGGAACTCCATGGGCATGTGTTTCCTCCCCAGGTCAACCCGATCATTATAGATGCGATGGACCCCACAAACAGCAATATTCCGAAGTAATCGACTTGTGCAAAGAGACCGTCTAGGCGGGACTGCTGTCGGCGTAGGGTAGTGGGCGGAGGATGGTAAAAGCAGGTTACCAGAACGGTGGTGGTGCCGTAGACGAAGGCGTTGAGGTAGTAAGACCATCGCCAGGTCTGGTACTTTACAAAAGCACCTGCACCGAGGGTACCGGCGATGACAGCACAGCTGGCCAGAGTCTGGGAGAAGCCCATGGTCCATGGACGGAGCTTGTTGGGCGTCACTTCTTGGCCCGCAGGTACACCCATGATCTGCATGACGTGTTGTCAGTATGGGGATATTCGCGTTGATGGCGATGGTGCAAGAGAGATGGGGCCGACTTACACATCCCGCATTGGCAAGGCCAGTCAAGATGTTGCCAATGATGATGGTTGTGATTGACTTGGCTGAGCCAGATACCACGGAGCCGACAATCCCGATGATGCTTGCTACAACGATGAACCATTTTTTGCCGAACCGATCGCTCAAGGAGCCCTTATCACAGTCAGCTTTGGACCTTCAGGACTAGTACAAAGGCTAAGAACTTACCAAGACCGGTCCGAAGGCCAGGGTCACCAAAAGATTAGCATTCGAAATCCAGGCTTGCTTGCTGGCGCCTCCTAAATCCATGACTTGGAAGTGAATAATGGTGTTGGTCTGTGTACAAGATATTAGATAAGTTCAACTGACGCAAGGAATGGCAATGCTAGAAAGGTAAAACATACCGTATTAGCTATGGCAGCGCAACAGTTCGCCATTGATAGAGCGAACACAGCCATGAGTGTCTTCCATCGCACCTCGTAGTCACCAGCCGGCTCTTCCGCCACGAGCGGTGACGGCATCTCATTATGAGAGATGGAGACTTTTTCGCCGTCCTCCATCCCGTCTAAGATGATATAGATTATTGTCTAGGGTGAAAACAGAGTCAAGGGTGAGTAGCCTACATCCAATGGTGCATTCGAGGGGGTTGTTTAGTCTATATAGAACTTGCAGCAGCCTGTCCCTTCCTGGCTTATCTCCACCGATGCAACCGGGATGTCCGAGCTGGGCACAAGAGACTCTGCACGCAACTCCAGGATTTCAACATCAGGCTGAAGCCTAAAGCAGATCTTATGATTTTGCGGGGTAGTGCAGTACTACGGATACACGGCACGGTCATTTCCCAAGACGAAAGAAGGCGGGGGTCAGCATTAGCGCCCATACAGGGAGAATTGATCTTATCGCTGCTCTGCTAGGACCAATTAGTACAACTGAGGTTGTGTGCCCCGGAATTTCCGCTGAACCTGGGATATCCTAGATTACTCGGAAGACCCGACTCACGAGGGCATAAGTGCTTGGCCAAAGTATTGAAAGCGGACGATATAACCGTGAGCCATAACCCAGCTAAGCTACCACCTATGCTAGACTACTTCTGGTTTCGTTAGTGAGCCTCGACATCTCAACCAACTCAGCTGTGCTTGACGAGCCGTCGACCTTACGCCCCTGATCCGACCTTACTCTATACATAGCGTTTTCGGCTAGACCCGGCGTATTGCTCGATACTCTTAGCGGCCGCCCAGCTGCAGACGAATTGTACTGGTGGCTCCTGGGGGTTGCATCGACCGAGCTCTGCAGTCTTGGGACTGTCTTGAGCATTAGAACTCGAAGGTTTGGCATGCAAGCACACCAAATACCGACATTTAGTTCTATAACGGACCAGTAGCATGTATCAAAGCTATCCCCTGTGACCTGAATTAGACCATGATGCTGATTGTGGGGAGAATGCGCGATTGCTTACATGTAGGGTTGGAGGAATTGCCAAATGCTACCAGATAACGCAGTCTGAGGATGCTGACGACTGTCACACTATAAGAAGGTTAGTGAATAAGCACAATAGAGAATGGATAGGCTCCTGCTTACAAAGTGCCGACGCCGAACATTGAGGCAACTGCAAGCTTCCTCTTCCATTTCATCTGGAGATGGATCAGTTGAGAGATCGGGATCCCAAGCATCCAGAAATCTAGAATAATCCCGACCGCAGCAATAGCCCATGCTAATCCGTTTATTCCTATACAATGACCCTTATGTAGTCGGTCCCAGCCCTTCCAATAGAAGCTAATCGGCTGGCATTGCGTAAGTGCTAGTAGATCAAATATAACCATGCACAGAACTGCTACGCCAACAGTTCCCCATATCAGCCTTTGAAACGTTAGCACGAACCATCGTTGACTTTCTGGTTGGAAGAGACCTTCGAATTACAACTCCAGGAAATATTCGGAGGTAGAAGAGGAGGACGCAGATCTTGGTTGCGAAAACGTCTGTGGCGTAAAGAGTTTGACCCGCGTAGAGAAACTTAGACTGTTAGTGGCCAGACCTAGAACAAGACATAAGGGCACGAACGCATAGATAAGATGTAATTGTGTCTGGACTAAATCTCCATGCATCTCGCCCTAGACCGTTCCCAGAGACTAATAGCATTGTAAGTATTAGGACCATGAGTTGAATATGGGAAGATAATACATACGGCCATGCAAACATACAATTGAGTTGCCTAAATTGACCAGCTAATCATAGATAAAACCGATTAGCGCGTGCAATCGCAAGACGGTATGGCTAAGTGGTACTTACAAAAGCGCCCGTGATAACGTAATCGTCCACCTGGAGTCCAGGCCCATATCTTATCTTTTCAATAAATCGAAGCGCAACTGTAATTCCAGTAATAACAATTAACGTGATCGTGAGGATATTGAACTGTGCATGTTTGTCGCGAATGGGGAAATCACATGCCACCGAGGTCAAATTTATCGCGGCTGTAAAACTCAGTTTTATTAGTACGTAAAAATGACCAATCAATATTCATTCCCTACCGAGAGCTTCTCTGGGTAGACAATGCCTCTCAACACATGGCAGCACGTCGTCTTTGAGCTTTGGATCGGTGCAGAGACATGTTGCGTTCGTCCCGCATGAAGAATCCGTGATGAAGTCCAGAACACAACTCTCCTGGAAACAGCGGGTTAGTGTCTGAGTGCTCCTGTTATGTTGACCCACGTACCGCGCAGCTGGGAAGCTGAGTCACAAATATAGAAAGATCGCTGCAAAGAATCTGGCTCATGAACCAAGTCCATGTCACCAGCAAAAGCGACAGATGCATGGTTCAGACGCCGTGCCGTGGTGGCATGCAGGAGACAGGGTTGAGGTCTGGAGAAAGAGTGTTCAAGGCGGCATACTCATCGTACTCTTCACGTGCTTCAGGCAATGAGACTTGACAGTCTTTTTAACTTTTCTGCTTGTAATGAACCGAGTCAGCGGAGCCGGCTCCTTTCCTCCGTGTGCAGCCATCACAAATTTCTCGTTGCCAATACGCTAGCAACAGCGACATCTCAGGTTGACGCCACTAACCCCACAATCTAGGGGGATCGACACAAGTTACGGAGTCTGGAGCAGCCTCGCGCTGACGGAAATAAACAACCTTCCCATTTGAGAAATTAGCCTCTAATAGTCGCGAAGATCATGTTTGACATTTTCAATCTCTGGCTGGCCGTTTATTGTCAAAGCTTTGGTTCGCCACGCATATCAACTCTTGGTATTATCATTACATAATATCCGCGGTCCAAGATAACTAATTGTCTTTGCTGCCATCTCTGTCAAATACGTAACTCAACAAACCCTGACATGCCATGTTGCCGCGCACAGGTGCCAGAGAGAAACACAGTTAGTGGCACTACCGACCAGCAAATGAAAGCATGTAAAGAATCCTGGCATTGAGCACGCGACTCAAGCTGTCAGACCATGCAGTATCTTTCTTACAGGGTTGCATCAATACGTTTCCAAAACAATGGTACCCTATCACACGTCCATTGCTAGTCACTATGATCTTGTCATTCAGGTGAATTGTGATCAGTCTCAAGCTCCTTTCTCGAAGCCTGATGTCCTCACTACTTCGTACTAGACTACCGACTTACCCGGACGGGGCCGCTCAAGCACTGACCCGACAGATCCTTGCTACATACTAAGCTAGCATATCGGCGAACAAGACTTCACGGATAGCAACGGAGGCGAGCTCGGCTTAAATCTACCTGACCAACGGCTTCAGTTCCCATCAAGTCCAACTATCGGTATTCAGTGAAGCCCTGGTATGATAGAGATACTGAACAGTCTTGTTAACAAACATTTACATCAATGAAGCGGTTGGGTTGTAAAACGAGCGCCGCTGTCTGTATTGGCGCAGGCTGGGGGGTGAGATGACATCAAAAGCACTGCGTATATGATATTGAATCGGCCCCCGGGTTTCTCATCAACGATGTCCTGTTCAAGGGGGCATACCTGCTATATAGAGGATCGGTAATTTCTGTACAATCGAGTTCCTTGAGCTGAATAGTCCCTTGAATTAAATGTGACAGTCTATCTACCTCCAATCGTAGTAATGAAATACAGTAAGAAATCGCCTCTATATAGTAATAACGTAATGCAAAAAGAAATCACTACCATGCTAATCCATCTGTCTCCGTTCATACCAAATTCTCTGATCCCGCTCTAACTTGATCTCCAGAATCCTCGCATATGATATATCAGCAACAGAAATGCCCTGTATGATATCATTGCTTAAAAGCTCCAGATAATGCTCCGCAAGTAACCTCTGATGCTTCCCCTCCTCCGCATCGATTTCATCTTGATACCGCCTAGTCCGTACTAATATCTTCTTGATGATGCCCTCCTTTGTATCTTTCTTGTCCTCGAGGATACAGAATTCACGACGTCGTGCTCGGAGTTCGTCTTCAGCATGTTTCTCATCTTCGATTGCTTGGTCGCTTAGCTCTCGCAGGCTTTGGCTGTGCTGCTCTAGGGCGGCTTGTGTATCGCGGGAGAAGGATTGGGCGAGGTTTTGGAACTGTTGGAGTTCGTTCTGCTTTGTATCTGCTTGCAGGACTGCGTCTCTCCATTCTTGTATGGCAGCTTCGTGAGACTCTGATGCTTCTGATCGCAGGGCTTCTATCACTTTCAAGTCTTCTCTTTCGGTGTGTAGATGGTATTCGTATTCTTTGAGTTTATCACGACCTTCTTCGAGACGACGAGCCGAAGCTGCGATGGCTTCCTGGATTATGATTAGTTGTTCTCAAGGAAATGGAACTAGAAGGCTCACTTCAAGCGTTTTATCATCGGTTCTTCTGCGGGTTCTGTTTGGCTTCTCATCAGCATCGTGGTTGGTGTTGCTCTCATCAACATCCATCTCCATGTCATGGTCCAGCTCGATCTCAGGTTGAGGTTCAGGCTCGAGCTCGGGCTCGGGCTCCAAGTCATGCTCAGGCCCAGGGCTAATCTCAAATTGAACCTCAACCTCAGCCGCATTGTCAGCAGTCGGCGATCTGATTTCGGTCCCCCGCTTCTTCTGGCGCGACTGTGTGTCGGACCGTGGTGGTCGCGGAAGTGTCACCTCGTCGTTTGAGTGTTGCCTCTTCCTCGTTCGCGAAGATGGTCTCCCACCATCAATCCCATTATGAGTAGATCTCCTCCTGTTCGCTCTCTTATCGTGGGTATACGTAACCCATTCCAGCGCATTAGTTGACTGTGTTGATGTCAAAACCCAATCTCCCTTCTGACCCATTAGCCATTCAGTCAGCTCAGATAGAGTGACATTATGTTCATCGTCACACGCGAATTCAACAGCCGCAACAAGCGGGCTCAGCATGTGTTTATCTAGTGTCTCAGGTATCCGGCCAGGAAGAAATTCCCAAGGCCACTGGCCACATGCCCTCTGGATTTGGCGCAGCTGTTTGCAGACTGCCCGAGAGCTGCGATTGTAAGGCTCCGGAATAGGTGTTTTCTCAGATGTTGAAGGGCCGTGCGATGGCCTTGGGCTGGCCATGTTGAAACCTGACCGCCGATGAGCCTGACCTGCGTGGAGTGAGCGGGGTGGAAAAATACCTTGTCTTGGCTTATCTTATCTTATCTGGTCCCCGGCAGATCTTAGTTCCGGCATGGCCCCTCAGTGGAGTCCCTAAATTAACCACCAATTCTCGTAGTTAGGGTCTAGGGTATCCAGCACCTAATAGTTAATCAAACTCCAGGTACTTTGTAAAGCCAGGCAGGATAATAATTATAAAGAGTGTACCCTAGTGTGTCTTATTCGACCTTAAAAGACGTAACTAGAGCTTATTAGTTACTTAAGAGTATAATTAGTATTTAGAAGGTTAACTTGTAAGTATTAACGGCTATTAATATTAATAAAAGATATTGTGATAAGGAAGTATCTTAGCTTGTGGGAAAACTACTAACATCGGAACCTTCAAGGTGTCTTGTGCTGTGAAGAGACTTGTCTTGTAAAATAAAAAGCATGGTTTAACAGGACCCGCGTATCGGAATGTTGCAATGTCGTATTTAAAGCACGAATTAACTAGGTAGTTATGAAGACTTTACGCCAACTGCCATTACTACAGGGTTGCTAGTGCTGAAATGGAAGGTAAGAAGGTGGACTCCGTCCTTGGCAGTAATTGCAACGGTGATAACTACCAGGGTTAGAGCGGACATATAGACTATGATGGCAGCTAAGAGTGATAGCCTGTCCTCCTGGGTACAGTATAGACGCGAATCAAGAATTCATGCCTATATAAAAACGAATGACCCGCCGCTGTCGGGTTAGTAGTGCTGCACAGTCTTTCTGAAATTGCCAATATGTTATACAAGACCGTGGTCTCCCTTGGTCTTGCCACCGTCGCCCTTGCTCTTCCTTCAAACAAGGATAGCAAGGGCCTCGTGGCCAGCAAATTCATCGTCGCGCTCAAGCTAACTGCCAACGTTGACCTTGATCTGCACGCTCGATGGGTGTCGGATGTGCACGGACAAGCTCTTGCCCGTCGTGGCGCCGAGTCTGGTGGAATTGACACGACATTTAGTTTCCCTGGTTTCAAAGGCTACTCAGGTTCTTTTGATGAGGATACCATCAAGATTATCAAGGCCAACTCCAGTGTAAGCAGGTGAACATCTCGGATCAATGTGCAGAATTGACTTAATAAAGGTCTTACATGTTGAACCCGAACAGACTTTTACTATTGCCTCACCAGTCACACAGCAATCTCCTCCTTGGGGTCTCTCCGCAATTTCCAACGCCAATCCCCCATCTTCCAAGGCCTCGTACACCTACGATTCAACAGCTGGGGCAGGGACATTTGTCTATGTTCTAGACAGCGGCATCTACCTCAAGCATGAGGAATTTCAAGGCCGCGCTGTGTTCGGTGCAGACACGTCAGGTATTTCGAGCAAGAAGCAGCACGGCACGCTTGTCGCCGCCATCGTCAACGGTGCCACATACGGAGTTGCCAAAAAGGCGACCGTTGTGGATGTGCAAGTCCTAGGCGATGATAGTGGCTCCTCCAGTGGCGTTCTGTCTGGCCTTAGCTGGACAGTCAATGACGTTGTGTCAAAGAACCCAGCTGGCAAGGCTGTGATCAATATGAGCTTGTCGGGAGCCAACTCGGTCATCTTCAATGAGGCGGTACAGAAAGCGATTGACGCTGGAATTCCCGTCGTCGCAGCCGCGGGGAATGCCAACGAAGATGCTTCAAAAAGTAGCCCGGGAAACCAACCTAACGTTATCACGGTAGCAGCCAGCAACAAAGACTATCAACGATGGGCTTTTTCTAACTGGGGACCGGCGTGCGATATCTTTGCTCCAGGACAAGAAATCACATCAGCTTGGCCCACGTCTGCTTCAGCAACATACATTGCAAGCGGCACCTCAGAGGCTTCACCCCATGTTGCAGGTATTATTGCTTATCTTTTCGCACTGGAAGGTTCGCGCACGCCGTCTTAGATTTGGTTGCGACTTAAGGAACTGGCGATCAAAGATAAGATCACGGATGTTAAGGGGGTTCCGAACCTATTGGTATACAACGGCATTGGAAAATAACAATTCCTATGCATTCGACAACGGACGAGCTTTCAAAGTCTAACTACCGATCATAAACTTCCATATTGACCGAATTGAGAAGTGCGATTGATTTCCTCCTCCAATTATCTTTTTCCACGGTGCTGCTAAGATTTCCTTGATATAGAAAGTTCTGCGGAGAGTCATGGCCCGCCGTCTTGTAAAGTGGCCAAGTTGGAATTGGCTTGCCTAGACTTATCATGGAATCGTGGCGACCCTTCCAACCGTTGGGATCTCCAGTGACTACAAATTTAGCAAAATCACCAGACATTAGCCTTGCAAGATCCCTATATGACTTTGGCAAACCTAAAAGGGCGGTGTGCGTATTGGTGCGTAGCCTGTGCCGTTGAGGTTTATCATGGAGAATGCCACGTCGACAAAATGGGTTGCTCCCTGAACATATGTAGCCCATGCTGGAATCGCGTCGAATCGATATGAATAAACAGGCAGCCGATTACGTGCCCAAACCTCAGCAGTTAATCTTCTCGGTGCCACCATATTGACATCCCCGTAGTAGGTCGCCGCTCTTCGGAACTGTTTGCCATAGGTGGGAGGGGGTACCCAGTCAGAGGCAAGATTGTGAAGGACCTGGTCGTGACTTCGTTCGGGATATGATTCTGCAATGGTGCGAGAAAAAGAGCCGTTGATAGGTGGTGAGGAGTTCTCTATTGCTGCGATGAATTCCGCAGTCGTGTTGATTCCCGACTTTGAGAAGCTTGTGCCTTCGTCGGTGGTCGCCCCGACAATGATTGGAATCTTGACGAAGGCGCCATCCTGCAACTGCTGGGAAGAGTGTCGGACCACGAAGTCTCCGTCTATCTTCGGGTTCCAACCGGAAAGAGTGGTGCTGTTGAGCGCTTTATTGAGATCAACGAAAGGTAGAGACCGTAGACATTCAAGCGAGTTACAGCTGGTGTTCTTGAGAAGTAAGTTGTACAAACTTTCCGAAAGGTCGGATTGAGATGCAAGGGAGATGGGTGCGCCACTCTGTAGGATCGCTGAGCGAAACAGCTTGTCATCACGACCGTTATAAGCCAGAATCTGGGCACCAACGGACGCAGCACCAGCGCTTTGGCCCCAGATGGTAACCTTTGACGGGTTTCCGCCGAAGGCTGCAATATTTTCCTGAATCCAGTGCAAAGATAATCTCTGGTCGCGAAGGCCCATATTTGAGTCGCCTGTCTGGAAAGCTTCGGCTGAGTTGAGAAAGCCAAATGCGCCAAGGCGATAGTTCATGCTGACTGCAATAATCGGATGGCCAATCTTGACGGATTGTTCGACGATGAAGGTGAGGTTGTAGCGGAGGTCCACGCCACTGCCTTGGAAGTAACCTCCGCCGTGTATCCATACCGCCACGGGTAGTTTCTTTTTGGAATACCCCGACGGTCTTATGACATTGAGGTATAGACAGTCCTGTTCGGTATTAGTTTGAGTATCAGTTCTAGCTATTGCTTGATATACACACTTCACTCGTGTTGTAACCCAGCTGTGATGGCTAGGACCGTCAGTAAAATTACCTATATTTCGTGATACAATTGACTTACTCCATAGCCTACACAAGCAGCAGAATATTCGTTTGCATCACGGCTTCCCTTCCAAGAACTTGTGTATGGTCGAGGGTTTCGGAAGCGCAAGTCGCCGACGGGAGGCTCAGCAAAAGGAATACCCAAGAAGAAGTCTTGATTATACTCGCTTGAGTGAATACCCCGATAAGTGCCATTTTTAACGGTAGCAAAAGGCCTTGCGTCGTGGGACTTTTGATTTGGGACTCCTAGTGAACCTGGAATCCACTGGAATAGAGCAATACTGGCCAAGAGAAACGACTTCATGTTGAATACGTCTAGCGTTGGCATTGGTTCACGACTGGATCACGATGTCTTTTTAACAGTAACTCGGCCATGTCGATCATGGCTAACTACTTGGATCTTAGGCATTTTCCCACCAATTGATACGGTCCGGATCAATCAACTCGATCCCGGGGTAAGTGATTTCAGAGTTATGCGGGGTTTGGTGCGTTTGGCCCACTTTGCTCGGGTCAACAGGAGCCGGACTCTTTTGACGATCTTTGTTTCCTGCGCCTCTTGAGGGCAGTTTCAGGGAGCAAGAGAATATCAGACCTTGATGTTAGGCATTGGAATAAACTAAGCAAAGGTATCCTAAACTTATGCTAAGTTCCCCAAGTCTTCTCGTCATTTGGGATCCAGGAGGAACTTTACTCGCGATGCCTTATGCACTAACCTCCATCAAAGCCGATCGCTACCCCATACGATAGCCACTGCAACCTATGGATAAATCGAATGATAAACATTTATCCATATCTCTGTAGTTCACCATTGATAAACGGATCAACGTTTCACTCTGCTGACTAAAGCCTTGCGATTCACATCCAACCCACAGCCTTAGTGCGGTATAGTTCATACTCATAGCTTGAAAATAAGAATGGGGCCACGCCCTTGAGATCGCTCTCAAATAGGGGCATGCTGGCGTAGTACTACAGAATGTAAGTTGGCGCCAAAGTAGTAGTAACGAGAAACATACCTCAAATGTGCCATTGGAGCTCAAGCTGCCTGTCTGAACAGTCCACTCCCAGGCCAACGAATCGTCATGTGGGCGAGGCTGTGCAAAGGCAGTAGTCATCAAACTATAACCATCCAAAGCTGATTTCAGGTATCTGTCACCCTTGATATAACCCCTGCGAACAGCCTTGAAAAGACTGGCGACAAACATGGCTGTTCCTGAACTTTCAATGTAGTTGCCAGACTTGTATTGCAAGCCGGGGTCCATGACGAGCCACCAGCCCTTGGTGGCCTTGTCTTGAGATACCACGAGCGCATGAGCCAGGGTTTGGAGATACTTCAGCAGGCGCTGGCGGCCTTTGTGTTTTTCGGGGAAGTAATCGGGAGTGTCCACCAGTGCCATGATGTACCAACCTACACCGCGACTCCAGACATGGGGTGCAGCTCCAGTTTCAGGATCAGCCCAGACCTGAGTCTTGCTGTAATCGAATCCATGAACAGGCAGACCATTGGTATGGTTGCTTGACCGCGTGCCTGCATCGATGAGGTCAAACTGCAGAGCAATGTCGTCCCATGCGGTATTGTTATTGGGTTCAAACTCGTGGGTCCAGCGCGCGTAGAAAACATCCAGCATATAGAAGCCATCGAGCCACATCTGGTCGATGTACGCCGGAAACCGATGGTAGAAACCCCCATCAGGCGTGCGGCCTGTGCGATCAATCTGATTCCGCATGTGCGTCGCCGCCTTCTTATAAATGTCGTCTCCCGTTGAATTATACATATCCAAGAACGTATGGCCGATCCGAATATCATCAATTGAGTTGCTCTTGTTATACATAAGAACAGTACCATCATGCTCGGGGTACAAAAGGATATCCGCGCCACGCTTGACATAGTCAAAATACTTCTTATCACCGGTTCGCTCATAGGCCCTGAGGATACCGGAGTAGTATGCAGAGACGGTGTAAGCAAGAGTGGGCTCAACTCCATGCTGCATCTGAGAGTCGGCCATCCAAGTGAGATACCGTGGACGGCCGTGGAATTGGGCAGGCTTAAGCTTCTCACCGGGCTGGAAAGTGAACCATCCTTGTGGAAGAGTTGTGCCGGCAGCAAATGCAGTACTGGCTACAAAGCCACAAGCGAGGAGGGAGGTCCGCATGGTCACTTGCAAAGCAAGAATAGAAATAAAAGGTGAGCCTAATAAAACATATAAACTTTACATACGATGGTAAGTGCCTTAAGTACTTATCTTTACATTAAATTCATTTGCTACATATATGCCTGAACCTGATAGTTATATTGAGAACCTGACTTTTCCGAATTATCACATTCTCATACATTAATATCAGCTAATTTACCTCCAGTTAAACTTCGAGAATATCAGCGCAACATCATACTATAATCCTCATAGAGATTGGGATAGAGCAGGGTAAAATTAAGCTTAATTGAAAATAACCAGATCTGCAAAGCAATGCGATCTTTATGGTGGATAAATAGTTTCCACTCTGATGTATGAATATTCTGTAAGCAGCAGGATCGGAAAAGCAGAAGCGGAAAAGGTACGGCACTAAACTTGTACCTCGGTAAACTTTTAAGGGTTAATTCGCTAAAAATCGATGGGATTGAAGTAATCCTTGCTTCTGCCAGCGATCCTTTTAGGAAGCTCGTGTTGGTATCGTTGGGAAGTTGGACAGTAGGCGGACTAAGTGCCTAACAGGTCGTAATCTGCCTAGTGGTTATCACTTTCGTCGAGCAGGATATTCACAGTCTGTACTCTGTAGCTGACAACTAAAAGTGACCACTGTCCAACCCAGGCACTGTTCTTTCTCATCAAGATCAACGCGTGTAACTACGAATCACATTCTGGCGCAATTGCTGCGTTATGTGTCTACCCGCCTGTGTTTGCTGCTTGGATTTCACCACGCTTCCGACTGTGTTCCCGGCATCTACATACTAAATTACTATTAGTCATACGGGGCTTACCGATTCCCAGACTCTTAGCTCACAATTCCTGCTAATTGATACCCGGTTCCATGCTGATGAGCCGTGCACTCAGGATTTCGCAATGCGGTGAAATGCCTAACCAGGAGCCTCAGAAAGCACAAGTCAGTGATGGCCATAGAATGAAGGCTGTGTAGTTGCATATGCTTGATACTTCACTGCCATTGGATAGAAATGTATAACTGTCCAGTCTCGTAATTCCAGATGTTTTCCCCTCTGCCGATGACAGAAAAGGAAAGTGACATCTTAAACCCATCCCGAACCCGCGTATAGACTGAAAGTAACCATACTCGTTGTTCCCTTTTAGTTCATGAAGGTGGGCCGACTCTTTATGGACTAACTGGATACATACATAGGAAGGTCCCGCTTGAGACAGTTGTCGGCAAAAGCCGACGTAGCGAATCCCGAGAATGAATACCGATTGCCTGGAGCACCCTATAAAATATACCACACTAGGTTAGTTTTAGAAAGAAGCGTTCTTCTCTTTATATAAAAGTATTATTTTACGAGATTCTAAATCGAAGTTACTCTCTAGCTACAGCCTGGTTAATATTAATCTTATATAGTTATTCTTTTTCTTGTAGATTCTTCGGTAAGTCTAGCTCTCTTGCCTTCTAGACAAAGCTAACTATACCGCTGTAACACGGACATCGTATGACTGCCGAGCAGGAAGTACTTTTGCATCTAGATCAGATTCATCTTCCCTGCTAGTTTCTGTTTCTACGTCAGCTTTCTCCACTTCACCGTTCCGCTAACACAGCGTTTGAATAGAATAAAACTTTAAACTAAGATAAGATTACGCAAACCGTTCCTGTCAATCTATTCCCTGCAGAAGCTAGCACGTGGTCTGATCTAACGTCCTTCCGGGTTCTTGCTAAACTCCGAAACTGGAACTTGAGCATTGGCGCGACGGTTATTTGATGTGATTTGTAATTGAATATGGGGCTTGGGTGTTTTGATGACTAGTTCTAGTGTCGAGTTCCACGGTGGATAATGATACAAGAAGACAAGTAGCAGATCTTAATTTAGACATAGATTTAGATCAGTCTCGCAATTGGAACGCTTAGTTGCTTTACAAATTCGCGTTACCGCTTAACAACGTCAACAGGCGCCTGTCAAGCTGGCGTAGAGGCATCATATCTCGCAATGTCGACGCTCGAGCCTCTCGTAAAACTGACAAGGCACTGACTCGCCGACAACCACGCTCTGGCCAGCCTAATTCCGCACCAGAAGGTAAAACACCGATGCTGATATTAAGCTTTAACGAACTTTTGAAGCAGTCCATCGATTGATGGTGAGCCAAGCCTCGTTTTCTATCAAGGTTGACCCATTGATCAGCCTATATGCCTCTCAGAGCTAAATTTAGTGTGTAAACACTCTCTGAAGTTCCCTGTCTGACTGCTATACGTGGATGCTATCAACCATATACTCATCGTAGCATAATCATCTGAGTTCGTAGAGACATCACAAGAAGGTGAGGCCTTGGCGTATTGAGAGGGTTCTCGGTGTTGAGAAGGGCTATAAATAAGAGTCCCTCTCGTCGATCTGATCAAAATCTTTCTCTTCATCACAAGCAACATCACAATTTCATCACCTCACTTTCGTATCAAAGATTAAAACGAACCCGAGCTCACAACAGCTTTTACTTCTACACAAAATGCATCCTTAGACAATCTTCAACGCCCTTATTGCCCTTGCTGCCACAGGCATGGCGGCGCCTTCCGAGGCCCTCAACCATCTCCATGCCCGCGCCGTAGTCAACCACGATTCCCTCAACCCTGTCAAGAAGACAATCGAGGGAGGTGCAATCGGCGCCGCCATCGACAGATGGCAGCCTCTCCTCCACATTGCTGACGGTTGTCAGCCATACACCGCCGTTGACACGAACGGCAATGTTAGGTATGTGATGGAGTCACCTTTCACACGAGATGTGTCTTGTAGCTAACCTCATAAACAGTGGTGGACTCCAGGACAGCGGCAGTAAGACTGGTGGCTGTAAGGATACCACCAAAGGCCAGACGTATGCTCGTGCCGCCATGCACAACGGCAAGCTTACTATCATGTACGCTTGGTACTGGCCAAGGATCAGCCTGCTGATGGCAACCTTGTCAGCGGTCATCGCCACGACTGGGAAAACGTTGTTGTTTTCATCGACAACTACCAGTCTCCTGGGGCAACACTCTACGCTGCGGCCGCCTCGGGGCACGGCCACTACAAGAGGACCAAGAACCCCCAGCGAAGTGGCAATAATGTCATGGCCGAGTACTTCACCAGCCTTGGTAAGAACCATGAACTGCAGTTCAAGACTAGTCCTGGACGCACTTATTGGATCTACGACTGGGCTGCTATGACTCCTGCAGCCCGCCAGGGTCTGATCACTGGCCCATCTGGTGATCCTAAGAAGCCTTGGGGAAGCGCCAATGTCCCTTTCATTGATGCCAACTTTGGCAACAACCTCAACAAGGCCTGGTCCTGAAAATGGTAAAGTTCAATGAGCTTTTCTTGTTACTCAAAAGGATATATCTATGTAGGCAGCAGCATATAAAACGGCGGATGATGGGACGAGATGGAACAGTAAACAGGATAACGAGGATGAGGAACGCGATAACTTGGGGAGGAGAAACCGAAATATAGAGAACGGTATGGTGAATTATCTAGGTGCGGAGGATGAGAGGGGGAGTAAATATTGCCTATGGCGACGGCATACATGTCTAAGTTGTTAGCTAGATGTGTTATTTACAGTTGAGGCTTGTGGCTGAAAGCTTAAATCAGCAGACAGAACTTAGATACATGTTTGCCTACCTTGAGGATGCAATTATTTAAACACTGTCTACTTTCGTTTTAATAACAATCCAGGAACCTGCATATTATTGTAAAACTTCTTAACAAAATACTGGCTGTTCTTAACAAAGCTACAACTTAATTAAGAGGTTTAAAACCATAGATATAGTAAAAGGCCTTATTATATAACTTATAAGTAGAAACTCTTATTAGCCTCTAGATAGATTTAGCTTAGTGGTAATGTAACGTAGCAATCTTGGGGTAGTACAACGGATTACATAACCATAGTGCGGGGATAAAGCATCAGGTCAGTATTGCTGTAAGTGTTCCACTACGCTTGACCTTTCATTCGTATGAAAACCTTGAGTTGATAGCCATACAATGATCGCATTGCCCTTCCTCTTTGCCACGGCTGCGGCCGCTATCTACGACAACCCTCTGGCCACTGTCCCAGGACAACAGGATGCAATCCCCAATTGGGACTTTCAACAATTGCACAAAGTCTCCAAAAGCCCTGCAGCCCTTTCCGAGCCAGCCGTCGATACTTCGTCCTGGTATCATGCGCCTGTATCCCGATGCACTTTGATGGGCTGCCTCTTGGCCGAAGGCACCTATTCCACAGATGGGCGTGATGGGCTCTGGTACTCTGATAACCTTGACCATTTTGACCAGAGCCCATTCTCTGTTCCCTGGGTTTATCGGAACCTATTCAGCTTGTCAACTGGGCACATGTCATCAGAGCGCCATTACTTTCTCCAAACCAACGGTATCACCCCCGCGGCAGACCTATTCCTTAATGGCAAGCAAATTGCCGACAACGTCACCCAGTCTGGTTCTTATGGCGGCCATACTTACGATATCACGCCTCTTGCACGAAACGAAAATGCACTTGTAGTCAAGGTCTATCCTACAAACTATCAAGACCATTTGGCCGTCTGATTCGTCGATTGGAACCCTTATCCGCCTGATAATGGCACTGGAGTGTGGAGGGAAATCACTATCAAACAGACAGGCGACGTCTTTATGGGTCCAGTAAGCGTGCTTGTTGACATGGATACACCCATGAAGCAGAACAAGAACCTCCACGCGAACGTCACCATCAAGGCTCAGGCCCGAAACCTGAGCAAAAAGTCAGTGAAGTTTATCGCCAGAGCCGAGATCAGGGCCCCAGACGGCAAACACCTTAAGATGCTCACCAAAACTATTCATCTCAGAGCCAGGGACTCAACAACGGTTGAGCTTCCGGCGGAGATTCAAGATCCAGAAGTTTGGTGGCCAGCAGCTTGGGGTGCACAACCACTGTACTCGGTCCAGTTGACATACTCTATCGGGTTCGACACTTCAGACATCAGCCCTCGTACCAAATTTGGCATCCGAACCGTCTCTTCTGAGCTGAATCCACACAATGACACTTTGTTCAAGGTGAACGGCTATCCAATCCAGGTCAGAGGCGGCGGCTATACATCCGACATGTTTCTCCGATGGGACCCTAAACGATTTGAACATATAGCACGCTATGTCCTGGACATGGGTATGAATGCTATCCGCCTGGAAGGCAAGATGGAGCATCCCGAACTCTACGAAATTGCTGACAGACTCGGTATCATGGTCATTGCTGGCTGGGAGTGTTGCGATCGCTGGGAGGCTTGGCCCTATAACGACGACATTTCTGAGGACCCTCCCCGAAAATGGTCCGAGGCTGAATACGAGACCGCCAACGCTTCCATAAGACACGAGGTGGCCATGATGCATACTCATCCGAGTCTGATCGCCTTCCTCGTGGGCAGCGACTTTTGGCCTGATGACCGGGCCACAGCGATATACCTTGATGGCTTACATGACGCTGGATGGCAAGTCCCCATCATTTCTTCGGCTGCGAAGCGTGGTTATCCAAAGGCCCTTGGCCCCTCCGGAATGAAGATGGAGGGGCCTTATGACTGGGTCCCACCTGTCTATTGGTTTGACAGAGAACCGACAGACAACAGGTCTGGATCCTCTTTTGGATTCGGAAGCGAGCTAGGCGCTGGTGTCGGAACGCCTACTAAAGGAAGCCTCACCAGGTTTCTGACGGACAAGGACATGGAGGACTTGTGGAAGAAGCCAAACAAGGGCCTTTATCACATGTCACAGAATACCTCACAGTTCTACGATCGGTCCATTTACAACAAGGCGCTGTTTGCTCGGTACGGCAAGCCTACATCTCTAGACGACTACCTGATGAAGGCGCAGATGATGGACTATGAAGCAACTCGCTCAGAGTACGAGGGCTGGGCAAGTCAATGGAGCGCTTTACGTCCAGCCACTGGTCTGATTTACTGGATGCTGAATAACGCTTGGCCGAGTCTCCATTGGAACCAATTTGACTACTATCTCCACCCTGCTGGATCGTATTTCGGCACCAAGATTGCCAATCGAGTTGAACATGTAGCTTTCGATTACTTGAAAAGCTTTATCTGGATCATAAATCAGTCCCTGGATCAATCAGGTCCGCGCTCAGTACATGTCGACTTGGTGGATTTGAAGGGGAACCATATCTCTCACCAGAAGCTTCACTTCACCACGGAGCCCAATAAATCTCAAAGGATTGGCGATATAAGCAGCTCCATCAAAAAGATAAAGGATGTCGGCGTCCTTCGCCTCCTCTTGGTTGACGATGATACCGAGAAGGTACTCAGCCGCAACGCGTACTGGCTATCCAAACAGAATGATGTAGTGGACTGGACCACCACTACGTGGTATTCTGTCGATGTCAAGCAGTCGGCCAACTTCACTGCGCTGAACAATATGGATCAAGCGACCATCACAGCGTCAGCCTCCAGAAAGAAGACTTCTGGAGATTGGAAGCTCCGAGTTGAGAATAATGCTACAGTCCCCGCGGTGTTTGTCCAGCTCAACCTAGTAGGTAGAAACGGCGACGATGTAACTCCGCTGACGTGGTCGGACAACTATTTCACTTTAATTCCACGTAAATCGATAGAGGTCGAACTCACCGACTGGTCGGGTGAAGGTGCTGTGGTACAAGTCGATGGCAAGAATGTGAAAACGTCTTGGGTCATGCTGCGCTAAGCATTAATTCGTATGAACAGCAAGGTATCTACAGTGTATGAAGTGCATTATGAGCAGTTACTATAAATATACTCTATTTATAAACTATACATGTTTTTTATGTGTAATACAAGACAGTGTTTAGAGTCTAGATTCTAGAGTATTTGTTCTCTGTCTCTATTTCGGCTCCAGATACGAATACAAGTACAAAGTTTGTATTACTTAAAGGCGCTTGTAGAAAAGACCCATTCCTCATATAGATCAATATAGGTTTCCTTAACACCAGAAGCCCACCACCACTGCGCCTTACTCTCCGGGCATCCAACAAACTGCATCAGGTATTTCTTCGTTCCATACCCCTCATCCTTCTTAACATCCATTTCTCCAATAATCCGCAGAAGATGTACAGTATCCGAAGGAAGTTCTACGGCGTTCTGTCGACCTCCTTGCTTTTCCCAATATAACAGCAATTTCTGCTCATTCTTCAGGTGGATATCCCGCTCAGCAAACCAATGAATCAGAGCTTGGCGGGAGCCGGGTTTCTTGAACTGGACTTTGAGAAGCACGTATGGGCCTTGGATAGTAGGCTCTACAGTGACGATTTCAACGTCGTCCCGTGTTTCCGTTTTGTGGCCTATGATTTTCCATTCAACCCCCTCTAGAACTGATTGTGTTAAAATAAGTTAGGAATAGACTTATAGTTAGTTGTAACGTAACTTACTGAAAGCCGGGGAGACATCCTGGATCTTCTGCGTGATCTTCTGCGAGACTAATGCAGACTTGTCAGTCTTGTCGTTTGGCATGGCTTCGACTTGCCCTTATGGATAGTGAAAGAATAATAAGTCGCCGCAAGATGAAGAAAAGTTAAGGCTACCTAGGAATTGGACGACGGGGTCTGGGAAGAGGCTTCATTTATGTTTTTGATGCTCCATCTCTCATCGTTACTAATGGAATGAAAAACTGATGCTTGGAGCAGCGAAGCGCGGGGAATACCAACTGGGATAACTGCAACTACCCGGCGGTGAGATACCAGTGCGGGTAAGACTACGGCGACCTGAAGTATCTTGCATGGATATTGGTAAGAGAAGGTCTTACAGACAGGCTTTCAAGCGCTGAGGTTCCCATGTTTTCGTGTGCTGCAGCAAATCACAGAGTCAGATAAGCGACATATACTAGGGTCGGAATTAGATGGTGACACAAGCTTGAAAACCTGTCGGGCTTTTGTCTGCTTTGACAATAAGTAAGTCTTTAGAGTCTAGTGATCGGGAAAACCTAACAAGGTTCCGTCAAGACCTGAGTAACTGGTGCGTACCTCGCTTGCCATCCCCCCATCCCCCACTGTGAAGAATTAGCCGATCGCAGCTCACCTGCCTTTGACACCATGATGGATAAGCATGTGAAGCTTATACCCATACACCATCAACTCAAGTGTCTCGGACCGAGGATTCAAAGCGGCACTGAAAACGTAGCAACCGCTGAAGGTGAAGTGAATAGGATAAGGCTGAACCTTTAGATAAAGTAGCAACCCAGGATACTTTGCCTGCCTGCCAAAATCGAAATACTATTCACTTTCTTTATAACAACATATTCTGGGCTTCTCAATAACAGCAAAAGTAAGAGGAACCCAACCTAAATTGCTAAGAGCATAAAGTAAAGTGATGCGTTTGTTGAGTCCGCCTCATTCGTATTGCTGATAAAGGCACAAACGAGACAAAAATGTGGCTTGCACTATTCCCCCTACAAGATAAACCCCTCAATAATAAACAGAGAAGGATCTACATCGCGTCCTTAGCAACAGAAGTGTGATATCTAAACCAATTCCTATCAATTTGGCTGCGACAATTAATTAATAGCTCCAGAAAAAGCAAGAGGGCCTTTTCAATTAATGATGTCTAGATTATGCTGTTTCACCTCAATTTTCGGATCTGTTTTTGAGCCCCGCCAATTGTGTTTGTTTTAGTGAAGCCACCTTAATTCTTAGCGCCTGAAAATCACCCGAGAGGCCCCTGTCGCTCTGGAAACCCGAGAACCTTATCGTGTTGGTTCTTGCTCCTTGCATACACGATGACGAGCATTTGTTGTTGGGCCAATCTCGACAGATGCAGCTGCTCGGATGCGGAAATAAGTAGGTTATAATAATAGCTTTGAAGCAAGTTCGTCTTTGTTCATTTGCGACTTTTCATTTTCCCTCATTATTTTTATTTCTTATATTCTTCAAGGTAAATATTCACAATGCGCAGTCTTGCTGTACTGGCTTCTTTATGCCATCTTACCTCCGCCCTCTCGATCCCCGTATACCCGAAGAAGAGAGATGTTTCAGCCGGGGTTGCTATTTATAGCTGTACCCAGCCAAACACCATTGCTCTCACTTTCGATGACGGCCCATTTGTGTACACAGACTCTGTACTCGATCAGCTTGCTTCAGCTGGAATCGTGGCCACGTTCTTCCTCAATGGTTACAACATAGGGAATATCATGGACTACCAACCCACTGTGAACAGAATGATCGAAGAAGGACACCAGGTCGCGTCGCACACGTATGTCCAAGCATCGTCCTCTTGAGATTAATGATTACTGATGTTATGCAGCTACGGCCATCCAGATCTCGCAGGCCTCGCAGATTTCGACGTTGAGCAGCAAATGTCGCTCCTGAGCAACGAATTCATCAACATCATCGGCAAGTATCCCGTTTACATGCGTCCTCCCTATTTTAGTTTCAACGCTCGAACTCTTGGAGTCCTGGGTCAGCTGGGCTTCAAGGTTATTATCGCTGATATCGACACCAACGATTGGCAGTATTCGTCATTCGGTGGTGCCGAGCCCTCTTTAGCTGCATACTACGCTGGCCTGAACAATGGTGGCTCCATTGTTCTTATGCATGATGTTCATCAGAATACTGTTCAGAACATCCTGCCTCGGATTATTCAGGCAACTCTTCAAAGTGGAAAGAGAGGTAAGCTTTTGAGTGTCCTGTTTCTCCGAGACCTGTCTGACTGATCATTCCTTAGCTGTGACCGTGGGGGAAATGCCTTGGAGATCCCGAGGCAAACTGGTACCGAGGTGGAGCAACCCAAACACCAGAATGGAATGGCACCGACAGTGAGGTCATCCCCGTCACTCAGACGCCTGCGCCTGAGAGAGCAGTTGTCTGGGAATAGTTGTGTTTGGTCTGTGGGGGAATTATCGCACACTTATAATAAGAGACGCAAGTCGCGACACTCATTTCAATTTAAATCTTATCTCTCTTCTACTCATAGTCCCAACTTCGCATTGGCCATCTCACGAACCTCTTTCTGACCCCGTGTCAACCCCCTCTTCTTCTGTATCAAGTCTTTCAAGACCCATCGCCTGTAGGCCCGCCTTGGTAAGAATATTCTCAACCCTAGCTCCGCAATCTTCATGGTCATATTCCCTCTCCCACGTACCATGCGAACGCGTAAAGTCAATTGGAACGTCTCCTTTCTGGAAGGCGTCCCGGGTTGTAAGCAGAGACTCAATGTTGTAGGGTATCAGCGGATTACACGCATTGTATGACACGCTTGAATCGACTAGCCCGGGGTTCGTGGGATCCACGCCATGCACCAGATCACAGTGCCAAAACACATAATCACCAGGTCGAACTGGAGGAATACCAACGATAGCCCGCTTGATGTCAAGATCCGGATGGCCCTCTACAGTTGGGAAGAACTGAGTTTGGCCTGGAGTGGCGCCTGGGAACGTGGGCAGAGAATCGTTGTACTCTCCAGTATGGAACAATGGTCGCAGCATGATATAGGCCATAGACAATTTCAGGCTGGGCAGTACTCGTAGTGTTCCTTCACCAGTCTGCGTGTTCGAAAGAGACAGCCATCCTTGAAGGCTTCTCCACACCGAGCAAGCTGTTCCTGTGTGATAAAGATCACTTTGGGCTTTGACTCGGTGATCTGCAGACCACGCATCCCAGTCTTGCCAGTTGCCCTCAAAAATGGCAGCGTAGTTCTTTCGGTTCTCTTCATCTTCCCACCGTTCAATCGCCCCACTGTCCATGTGAGGATCCAAGGGGAATTGTCCGGGATCATCGCTGGGATAGCGAATGCGAATTCGATCAGGGTAGATGACCTGACTGTCGAGGTCAATCGGGATCGTTGGATCAAATACATGCCATAATCTGGAGACGCATCTCATCGCTTCCAAGACTCTTGGATGGGTTCTCATTTCCATCTGTGCTTTGGTCCAGAACACGTTCCAAGCTGCTGGCTTATGGTGGGGGTGACCGCCTACGCCTGGATGACGCTTGGTGTAGTCCTTAAGAGACGTCTCCCAACTGACCGCTTGCTCTTCACTGACGACGTTTCGAAGAATCAGACAGCCTCGCTCATGCACCAGCTTCATGAAATCATCTGGAAGGTTGCCACCTAAAGGAAGATATAACATGGCTCCCCAAGTGTTACTGAGTTTGCTGGTTGGGAAAAGACATACCATTCTTTCGGACGTCGTCGAAATCAATTTCCGGAACCAGGGCTGCTCCATGTTTATCGATATGATCGACCTCCTTGCGCAGAATCTTGACCAGACGCTCGTATGACTCTATCACCTTCTGTTTGTTCTCAGGCTTGACAAGCGACTTTTTCAGAGCAGCAAATCTCTGATCCAGTAGGTCACATCTATTTGTCGTTGTTAGTTGAGTGACGTAAGCCCAATGACATGTCAGGGCAGATGTTGACATACTCAAGCACAAGCTGCTGCGATAGCACTGACTGCTCTGTCTCAGTATATGACATCTTGAATAGAGTAGATGCAATACTAAAGCGAATGCTAAATCAAATATAGGCGACTGGCTTATCAGCTTATCAGAGATTGCTTAGGAACGAGAAGTAACTTAAAAGTTTCAACGTGATGCAGAAAGGAAGCGATAAGGCTTGATGATACTTTGTATATAAAAGCAATTTACCAAGGCCAGATACAGAAGTCGAATCGGCTATCATTCATTTCGTCCCCGCTTAAAGAAGCTACAAAGGCTATCGTCGTTAATCCGTTCTTGCTATCCCTCGCTTTCAGCTCGAGAATGCGGCGAGAATAAATTAGCCGATCGCAGAATTGGTGATCTCATGACTTGGTCCACTGACTAACCCGATCCTACTAGCGTGCATCAACAACTCGATTAAGCGACCAAGCAGCTGAAAATGCCGACCGGGTTGACGAACTTACCCGATACCACCTGAATTAAGTCGACCTTTAGGACAGGGAGAGGACTTGTTACTCTGTACCGAGCTGCACTGCGCTCAACAAAGCCAAATCTTAATCATGCTATTAATGCGCTTGAGATCCTACCCAATTTCTACGCCTCAACATCTTGATCCTGCTCAATTGCTCCGTCCTTTCGATCATGGCCACCGCAACATTTGACGTCAACGAGCCTGAGACATGGCATCTAGCAGCAAAGATCAACAATGAACTACAAAATGTCAGTGAAGAATGTCTATTTTGTCTATAGATACTTAAAATTACTAACAAGAATTATAGATGATTAAGAACGGGACAAAGGGGAGGTTTACTGGCGACACCGACCATCTCACGCTAGCTCAAACGCGAGCCAAGTTTGACAGTCTCTTCCACCAGGATGCTGATAATCTTCGCTCAAGTATGCAAGATGAGGTCTCTGAGGAAGAGATTCGTATACCCGTCAGGGACGGATCCAAAGTCCGAGCGCTTGTTTATCGTCGCAAGACTGACCAGCTGAAGACGGATCGACCTCTTATTGTCCTTATCCATGGTGGAGGCTTTATCTTAGGCAACGCCGAGATGGAGATGCCAACTTGTGTTGAAGCAGTCCGAAGATATGACTGCGTCGCGGTGAGCTTGGAGTATCGGCTTTCTCCAGAAGTCAAGTTTCCAGTTGCATATGACGATTGCTGGGACGCTCTCATATGGGTAAGTCGGTTCTCTTAAAAGAAGCGCTTCCTTCACTAAATCCACGGCGACGTAGCTGTCTAAGAACGCAAATGCTCTTCAGGCTGACCCAACGCATGGCTTTGTCTTTGGCGGGACTTCTGCTGGTTCACATCTCAGCATTCCCTTGGCTCACAAAGCTCGGGACGAAAAGCTCTCACCTCCACTCACTGGCCTCTACCATTGCGTGCCGCCTGCTCTGATGCCACAAGCACTGACTGAAAAGTATAAACCTCTCTACAACAGTAGAGAACAGCTCAAAGATGGCATGGCGCTCACTGCAGAGTCCACAAAGGTATATGACAAGGCCGTCGAACCAGACTTTGCCTCGCCGCTTTGGAATCCTCTCCTTTGGCCAACTGGGCATGGAGGCTTGCCCCCACATTCTTTCAAATCTGTGGGGCTGACTTGTTGAGGGATGAGGCATTGATTTATGAGAGGGAACTTCAACTCGAGAGTGGCGTTAAAACCAAGACGGTTGTATACGAGGGTTTGCCGCATGTATTTTGGTATGATTACCCGACTCATAGTGCAAGTGCCAGGTTTGCCAAGGATGCGGCTGATGGTTTGGGATGGCTACTTGGTCGGGACAAGTAGTTTTTCTGTGCCCTTGTTACGTAGTACCTTTATTGAAGCATTATTTGATATGATATATGCATACTGTGAGGTTCGCGAGCTGATTGCGCCTGGAAAAGATGAGAACGAAAGGTGTTTGTAGGCCATTGAGATCTGTAGCCCGGAGCTTATAAGCACCGCACAGAATCTAGTCAGCTTCAAATTGGCTATTAAATGTGATTGGTCTGTTGTGTACTCTCGAAGACACGGACAGTGAGAAGAGGTGCGGATGTAAGCTCGGAGTCTCGGTGTTTGGCAGTGCTTACACTTGATACTGCCGCTGTCTATACTGATGCGTCACAGGAAGATCAATTCAAAGTTATGGTAACACAGACGACGTCGGTCAGTTTTAGGGCGAGTAATCATATGATGATGTTGAAACTAAGTAGATGAATACAACAACTTATTGAGGAAATTGGCAGAGCTCGCGACATTACATTGCAAAGTCTAGACAAAAGAGTACTACTCTGTGGCCGAGCGCGCAATAGAGACAGATCGACCCTTTGCATCTTGATCCTTAGTGACCATACCATCTTCACGAACCTCGGCAACTCCGTGGCCGTTGTAAACCACTCCTTCAAACAACTCGTCAATCTCCTCAAGAGACAGACCCTTCGTTTCGACCCAAAACACAGCGACAAAGACGGTCTCTAGAACATCCCAGGCTCCAATAATGAAGTAAAGACGCCAGGAAATAGCCTCAAGCGCAATTGGGAACACGAGGGTAGTTCCAATGCTATATCTACTGTTAGCAGGCACGTGATACAATGGACTTGAAGGGGGTCTTACGCAAATACCGCAATCGTTCCGGCCCATATAGCCATTCCGTTAGTACGGGTAGAGTAACTCAAAACCTCTGGAGGATAAAGTTGCGTGATGGGAGTGATGCCAACACTGTATGCTCCCATAAAGAGAAAGATACAAGCGACAGTACCGTAGATCCCGGCGAGATCTTGGCTAGTACTGAAAGCTAGGAGGATGTTAGCTTCAGAACGTGCTGAGGGTCTGTTGTAGCTTACTCTTGGTCAGTGCACCAATGACAAACATCAAGATGGTCATTCCGACGCAAGCTGAGAGACAGAGAGTTTTTCGACCAGCTCTATCCATTAGAAACGTCCCTATCATTGCACAAACAAGGCACCACGATTGGAGTACAATGTTCTGGGTACAGTTAGTAATACATACTAAAATCGGAATATTCCAACATACAATTTGCAGCTGCGTAGTCTTATTGGTGATGCCAGCGTTTGTGAGCATGTCGCCGAGGAAAAAGGATGCAATGTTATTTCCTGAAGGAGTTAGTATTCAGAATTTTAGCATGTCGATATGGGACTTACCGCTTGCCATGACGATAACAGCAACCGAAACCGCAAGCATGAGTCGTCTCCGAGCAGATCGAGTCTTGAAAAGCTCAGTATATGATGCCGTCTTCCCTTCAGTTCGCTCTCTTTCTCTGCTATCGACCACGCTCTGATATTGCTGACGAACCTCCTCGTCGGACTGGTCCCCATTAGCCGCAATCGATGCTATGACTTGGAGAGCTTCATCCATCATATCTTGGTGGGAAAGCCATCGGGGCGATTCGGGAGTCAGGAAGAGGCAGAAGATGCAGATCAAGGAGAACATGCTCTGCAAAAGAATAGGAAGACGCCAGGACCATTCTCCGGGGATTTCGGCAGTGCGATAGGTAATGCCCGCGGAAATCAAAGCACCGACGTAGTAGACGGAGAAGGTAATGCTCAGACCGAGTCCGCGGATCTTTGGTGGGAGAGCCTCGGCAAGCCAACTGCAGTAACGAGAGGTTAGTCAAGGCTACAAAGCACGCGAGATAGAGGGACCTCTTACGTCGAACCAGCAATGCTCGAAAGTCCAGAAGCCACACCCAGAATAATTCGACCAGAAAGGAACATGGCAAAGTTCTGGGACCCAGCAACCAATCCAATGCTAAGAAGCTTGGTCAAGAGAGCCACCAAAATGGAGTTCTTGCGACCAATTGCGTTGACGACAGGGCCCATCGTCAAGGATGCGATGCCCCATCCAATGAAGTTGGCAGACACGTTCAAGGTACGTGTAGTCGTGTTGAGGTTGAGAAATTCAGTGTAGGAGGGAATGATGTTGATTCCGCTCATGAGCGCTGAGTCGTAACCAGCTGTCGTTGCATAGACTGCTGCGCTTGCGACGAGGAGCATAACTGTAAGACGACTCGATTTGGGCTGGAAGGGCCCGACGATACCAGTTGGGGACCACATGATGCTGGCGATTCTGAGGAATAATAGAATAAGAGTAAGGAGCTTGTAAAGGATGAGCTTCTCGGAGTCTGGAAGGAGGACATTGAAGCTGTTCGATCGTGAAGGTTAAATATCAAATGAGGTCTTGATATCTCAGAGGCACAGAGAACGCCACAATTCTGAGACCCAAGACAGCTTATCAATGGTTGCTTCCCTATTGGGACTGGTGATATCTCTCCCTAGTCAGTATATCTCATCCCGAAATTCTGGTTACTGGGGAGTCTGGAGCTCAGAATGCGGGGTGAAGGAAATCTGGAGAGAATGGGCTAGATTGTGAAAAAATAGAATAAGCTAAAACATCATCGGGTAATTCAGGATAAACCGACGTCCATTAATGCCGATCGGCAATTTCCTGAATTCTACTATCTAGCTAGTCTCTTATCAACAGCCCTGGCAGAGCAGAAATCGCGGAAAGGATTCGACACGAAACACTTCGAAATAACCAACCGTCCTTTCATCCAGTGGCCGACCTCCTACAGCAACACGGATAGCTTGATAAGCCTGCCGATAGTTCTCCCCATAGGATGCAAGCTCGCTAAACCGCTCCAACACCCAAGATCTATGCAGTATATCGTCTGACTCGATTGCTACCACGAACAGCGGCCAGCTGAGGCGCGCTAGACCTGGCTCTCCTTGATCTCGATACACCTTGAAGGCTAGAGACATGATCTCTTTCATCGCTTCACGTTGCTCTGGTGCCATTGGTTCTGTTCCGTGTATAATACGAAGAAAGCAGACATGAATGGCGTGAAAGCTAGAAACAACCGACTGCATCTCCATCACAAACCGTCTATGGGGTCCGTCTTCGGGTAATTCGAGGCGGTTAGCCACGCTTATCAACTCTCCATATCTGGATCTGACGTTGCGAATTGCACCCGCGACAGACTCTCTCCACGAACCGTGGGGTACGTTATCGCGATGCTCGGCTGCGGCTAAAGAACCGACCATGAACTTCAGCTGAGCACACTCGGCGTCGAAACATGATAGGTCGCTACACTGCATGTCCTCTAGCAGCTCAGTCTGAGGATATGATCTTCCCCACAGGTCGTAGTTGGCAAGGACTGATCGCTTCTGCAATTGCCTGACACGTTGCAAGCGACCCTGCGCTTCAATTTCTGATATGTCTACTGAGGAGGTTCCCAGGAGATTGTTGAAATACCCGCCAAACCCATTTAGAACAGCACCTCCATCTGCGTGCGAGAGCCAAACGAGGATTCTGCAAGAGACAGGACAGAAGCTCTCAGGTTCAATGATCTGTGAGGTATGAGGGTCAACATTGTCGCTGCTGGTGAGTCTCGATCGCCCCAATAATATCGAGGTGGCTCCTCTCAGATGTGCATGAACGCCAATACCGCACCCGTCCCCAAACCTGAGTTCATACAAAAGCATGAGCCATAATGTAGCCAGAACGGGTGGAAGATAGGTTATCTCGCTAGGGGTCTGCGTAGCTGCAGCCAGCATCTGTAAACCATCTCTATAGTGTTGGATAGCTCTCAATCGTCTGGATTCGGCATCTGATTTGGAGCCGCTCGTCTTCTCAGACCATGTTTGTCCACTGACGGCACAGACCATGTGAAGGACCATGGGGCTCTGCTGCGCCAACTTCCATACCAGCCCAGGTCCGCTATGCATCGATATCCGCGTCCCGACCATCCCTGGGAGGACGAATCGGAAGAAGTGGATTGCCGAGTGATCGAAAGGGGACAGGATAGCGGCACAGTCGGGTGAGAGGTCAAGTGCCAGCCCATCGTCGGCAATGGTATTCAGTTGTGGTAGACTGACATCTGCACTCTGAGTATCGGATAAGGATCCGCTACCAAACTCCGCAGAATATGGGTGATCAACACGGGCTGTGGAACTGTTGCCAGGCGTTGACACCACATCTGTACTGGCTATCGGGTTTGCAGGAGACGATGGAGCAGGGGAAGAGATAATGCGCCTGGTGTACTTTTTGCGAGGGAGGCGCGTGTAATCGCAGGTCAATTCCAAGCGGATACATCGTCGGCAAATCGGTCGCGTCTCGTCGCATTTGACTTTTTGACGCGACATGTTTGACATCCGCCTCGTGACCGCTGGGTCGTCGGACGTTGTTGGGGTTGAGATTGCGATTGGGACCTTGATGAGTGTGACGACTCGTGGCTCGGGCTTTGAGAACCCATGTGAGAATGAGGATTGTGTTGATCGCCTATTTCTGAATCTGTCGAGCTGCAGTAACTGAGGAATCGAGAGCGAAAATTGTGGAGTGAAAAAGGCGAGGGGGCTGGCTTCTTTTAGCCTCGGCTTTTTGGTGAAAGAGTAATAGTCAACTGACTCAGTGAGCTTGTCCATAGCTGAACATTCACTAGCTTGGCCCAAAGGCATAAGAAGACTTCTAATACAAAATTGAGATATTAACAAGACTTAGTTCAATATATCCTATATCTGTACTAAATTTAACATAAGTTTACTTAAGACTTTTTATTAGATAGGATAGAGGCCCTAAGTTACGTTATATCCCCTGGCTTGGCTTACTAAATTAACTAACATGAGAAGCTATAATACTTTTCGTCTTAATAGTAACTTATTGATAATCGCCAATTTGACACGTAACTGTCTTGATTACTACCGTCAAGCTACCTATTGATATGATAAGGACTATGAAATGAATTGAGATAATGGTAAAAAGCAGGAAGGTCCTGCTGTTCTGTTCAAAGACATATTGTCTTGAGGACTGTACATGGATACACCAACAACATCCTCATACTTGCTCGAGAGCATCTGCCTGTCGAAGCTTACAGGTACTAATATACAGGAATCTTGAAAGCATCGAAGCTGTAGGTCCAACTCTCGATTGACTTCTTGTCATCAACACACGAAAAGCTCTTATCATTCTTCCAGAGAGGTCGCTTGGGCCACTGACACAACATCTGTGTCTCTCCCTTATAATCACCCGAAGAAACAGTAGCATTGAGTCGCGACGGCTGCTTACCATTCTCAACCCAATCAATCATGATGTTCATATTGTTCTGAGGATAAGGACCTGGCTGAAGAGTGTTCGTGCCACAGTGAGCAGCTCCGGGCACGAGATAAAATTGGTACCAATCAGAAAGAGCTTTCTGGGCCTTCTCATCAGACAGCTTTGGATACATGATGGATCGGACAGACTGCCAGTAGTGAACGGAAGAAGCTGCTGGGATACTGGGATCAGATTCGCCATGGTAGTGGAGAAGCTTGCCACCAGTCTCCTTGAATGTTGTGAGATCGGGATGAGTAGTCTGCAGACTGTCGTAGTAGCGGACCAAGCCAGTGTCCATCCAGTCTACCAGAGTGTCATACGTGACGTTATTGAGGTTCTCAAGGTTGTCGAGGTCAAGAAGCTCAATAAACTTTGCAACGTACATGCCACCAGTAGAGGGGATATTCAGAGTCCACTTGTCGGTTTTGTTGTCGTAGGTAGGCTCACCATCAGACAGGTCAGAACCAATCTGCCAAGAGAGATACGCTCTTTCGTCATTGCTGTTGAAGACACCATCATAAATGGCTTGAGCAACAGCAACACCCTTAGCAGTAATGGTACCATTTTGCTCAGGGGCATTGCTCGTCTGGCTGCCGGGAGCCTGTCTCTTGCTGAAACCAAAGCCAAGCGAAGAACTAGTTTCGGCTGCACAGTAGTACTTCTTGCCGATCAGGGACTTAAGGTTGAAGTGAATCTTGCAAAGATCCGTTCGGGAGATAACGCCGTCTTTCCTTCCATCGAGATCATCACAGGCCTCGATAGTGGCGTTGACAATCTTCTTGAGCTCACAGGGAGGAGGATAATAGTCGAGAGTTTGCTCAACGGCGGCAGGGTAGACGTGCAGGACCTGTTGCTGCGCGAAGCGGAACGCAGGAGCTCCAGCGATGACACCGTCATACTCATCGCCCCATCGTTGAACCTGGCTCATTCCCTCTCGTCCACCATCGGAGCAGCCCTCGTAGTAGGTATAGACCTTGCTAGACTTGGCCATGTCATAAAGCTTTTTGGTGATATACTTTCCGACTTGGGTCATCTCTCCAAGAGCTTGGTAAGAGAACATGTATGTCGCATCCCAGTTGATGGAACCATTGCCGAGAAGGAATTTCTCATCGAGACTGTAGTTGAAGGCATCGTATCCGCCATCAGTGGCTCCTGCAGCAGCTCCGTACTTGAGGCCACCAGTAGTATCAGTGTTGAGAGAGTAGCCACCTCCGCCCGCAACATAGAACCGTTTTTTGAAGTTTTCGGGATCAGGGAAGGCATACTTGAGGTTGACCGTGTCACCCTTGCTGCCGTGGGTGTACGCGACAGTGACGTTACAGTAGCTGTAAGTATCAGTGTCGCGCCTCATTGGCCCACCCCCATACTGGCACTGGCGTTGTAGACCGCCGTGGAAACCGTGACGGTAGAAGGGATCATGTTGATCCCCTGAAGGGTACCATTGGATGGTAGCGCGGCTTTCAGCTTTGAGAGCGTGCATAGTTCTGAAAGAGAGGAGCCAAGGGAGGGCGAGGCTAGCAGAGCCATAGCGACTCCTAAAGATTGTCGCATGATGGTAAGTATTCTAAAGAGAGTATGATAAAGTGATGTTCAAGTGAGTGGTGCTGGTTGTTCGACACGGCGCGAGTCTTTCATGATTTATACTCCTTCGACGACTGCGGCTTCGTCACTCATAGGTCCGAGCCCGGAATCTGCCACGCGTTTCTGTTCCATATTGAATAGTTTTGCAGAGAATAGAAGTCGAATGAAGTAATTGATTGAGGCGGAAGCTGGTGGCGATCCGAAATTAGCAAGGAGGCTTAGACTAAATGCCCACTTTCCGCGTGTGGAGCTGTTCCGAGTTAAAGTGGGGACACTGCAAGACAAGATACCTAAACCAAGGTTTATCAACAACTCGAATATAAAGGTCCAGTTGCATTCACTCAGTCCTATAATATACAGAGCATAATATAACAATTGTTTTATTAAGGAGACTTACATAGCTAATGTGAAGCTAATCATTTTTAAAAAGAATGAAATTGCATAAAGAGTTCTTTTCTTCGGTCTGAGTCAGTCTTTCAGACAGAAATAGTAAATAAACACATATATATAGACTACTTCAATGATCAATGTTGGCATTGAATACTATGGAACGCTACAGGTTCGTGCGTTCAAGTAAAGGGTTATTTAAGTCGCCGATTGTCCCTTAAAGCTCTTATCCATGCACTTGACATCAATGGTTTAAAGACGTCCTCTCCAAGACCATTCCAGAATCTGCTGCCCTATATTGACTATGCCATTAGAGATCAAGCTCATTTAGATCTATTCAGGAACAAAGGAAGCTCACTTTCAGAGACTGGGAATTAACAGGCGGTTTTGCCTAGTTTTAGCAGTCCTGTGACGCCCTTCATGGGGATACAGATAGACTTGCAACATGGCTTCCAGGGGTCGTAATTGTTGTTACCAACCATTTTGACCAAGATGTAGTTGACGCCCTCGCAGTGGCACATACGGCCTTTCTTTTCAAGGGGGTTGCCACACCGAGTGATATGTACCAAGTACAGGCAACGAGGAAGGACTTGATCTGCATGTCGGTAATACTGTTGTTTGGTAATATTAGTTCATAGATAGGTAAGGTATATATTACTACGCCAACACAACATCGCTGAATGATTCGTGGTCTAGTCTTGCTAGGATTAGCATAAAATCGGCTTTAAATAAGCTTAAGCTTTACTATAATTATATTATACTAATAAAGCTGGATACCCTAGCCTGCACAAGCAGGAAGCTAAGTCCAGGTCTTGTAGAGCGTATCCCCCAGAGTCAGAGCTTTTCCATATAAGCTCTATAATTTCAGTAGCTAAGGTAAGTGTACCGATGTTCTTAAGATTTCCCAAATCCTTGGCAAGTGCCCGTACCCTAGTTCGATCAGATCCAGGCTTGGCAAAGCAGCCCACGACACAAAACGGCCACGCTAGGGTCTTCAAAATCGGCCAATCATACATTTCTGTCTCTCGGTGACGGTGGTCGTCAATCGCTCGAAGCTCCTGCAGTGCTCCTAAGATTTCCTCCATATATTCGTTGATAGCTTCTGCGCGAGACTGCCACCCAGAAACAACTACAGAGAGGTAAATTTGGGCAGCATGAGCCCAAATTCGGGTGGTCATGCTCACAATATGTGACCGCGTTGTCGTGGACCAAGACTGCTGTGCAGGTGTATCGGGTGTCATCCCAGTGCCGCTTAGACTGCTGATACCGTCAGGCGTCGCTGCAGTTTTTGCTGCCGAAGTCGAAGAGGTGCTCCGCGGAGGATGTGCAGGCAATTCTGCTAGGCCGGTCTCGAGTGTAGATCTGAGATGTGTGGCACGGCTATCAAGCTCGGCCATGTCAGCTTGTGCTTGGCGTTCCTTTTTCCACGCAGCCAGTGTCGCGATCTCGCCAATCACCGCCAGAACCCAACTCTGACAACCAATGATGGCCTCAGCGTCAAGCAAGTCCATTCGAAATTCCGGATTGCTATTATGAATTCTACGCCCATTCGTGTTGCGACCGTTGTTGTAGTCGATTGGAGACAAGGAAGAACTAGATGGTGCTTCACATGGCCTGTAGCACAGCAACAGCTGTTTGTGATATGGATATAACCTTGGAGCTTTGAGCAGAGCGGTACTCATTATCGTGTCGTATACGACTAGGATAGATGAGAAAAAGCGGAATGCCGCCTGATCGGCATTTCTAGGGATGGGCTCACTGTAGGTGCCCAAAGTCCACGGTGGCCCAGCAATGGCGCGAAAAACGAGTGAAAGGCCTGGCCATTGCTGCTGCTGCTCATTGTTCCCGTCAACCGTATGTTTGAGGGAGATTTTCACAACTATATCGAACAGCTCGAGCGCGGCGTCGAGGTGAGTGACACAATTCTCGCTATTGCCTATGCCGATCTCAAAGCGGATAAGTTGGACTATACTTGTCAGGAGTCCGCACATATGGCGTAGATCTGCGATGCTCGATGGTAATGGTGACATGTTTGCCGGGGACAACACGGAGTTGGGGGCGTATGCGGCGGATTTGCTTGCGGGAGGAAACAATCGGGCAATGTCGCCTTTGATTGTGCTGAAAGCCTTCTCCAGCTGGAGGGTCACCTTATCCCATAAGATGGCACTGCATGGCGGCGCCTTGTTGGCGAAAGTGTCAGGGACTTGTATGGAAAAGACGAAGAGCGTCATGCATGAAACGATACTAAGCAGTGTGGGGTTCTTGAGGATCTGTGCTAGAAGCCAGCCCCGACCGTCATCAAGCATGGACGCTCTGTAAAAGGGGAAGAACAAAGGAAATACATGGTCCATGTAATGCATGATGAAACCAAGGTCGAGCTCGGAACCTTCGGTAGTGATCGGAAGCTCGGACGAGTCGCTAGAGCCATCGGTGCGTTTATGGTCACCATTGTCATAATGACCATGGCTGCCGCGATTAATGCTCTTATCATCGTCTTCTAGATTCCTGTCGGCTAGATCTTCATCATTGTGAATGGCAATGGATGAGGAACGCTCCTCGAGGCGCTGAATATGGACATTCTGGCGGCGATGGGCGGCGCCCTGTCGGACCTCTTCTTTGAGGGCAGCGGCGACTCTGGCCTGTTCAGCACCTCCATCGAACCAGGGCGGTCGGCGGGACCCAGTATGACAAGTAATGTGAAGGGTGGCACAGATGCCGCAGACGGGCCTGCCAAGGTCGCACTTCTTGCGGCGGATACGGCAGCTCCAACAGCCTTGAGATTCACTCATTGGAGCGTGGCTGGTAGTCAAGGTAAGGGATGTGTACAGTAGGTCTAAGAATAAGAAGAGCCAACGTGGAGAGGACTCTGTGGAATTTCAGAGTAGACTAATAAGATATCTCTGGGGCCCAGCACAGACCTTGTCCAGACCCACCCCACGCGCACTTCCGTTCTGAGTTTATGCCACCCCAGGCCACTTTAGTTTACTCCTCCTACCTATATAGAGCCACGAGGTCCAGCAGGCGGAATCACAATAGACCAGACTTTATGACTCTTGTCCTTCTCTTTCTTTTCTATTATCCTCAATCGCGCCAACTAGATTTGTTGCACTTTTTCCTAGGTCAAAAACACCAATCCTTCCCGAAACAATGTCAGGCCCGGCCATCCTCGTCCTCGGCGCGACCGGACCCTCCGGTATTTGCGTGCTCCGAGAACTTATCCATCGTGGGCAACCCGCCATCGCTTTTGTCCGCAATCCGGCCAAGGTGCCACAGGATTTATCAGAGGACCCGCTGCTTGAGGTGAGTACACAACTGCTTATATTGATATGTAGAAGCAGTCTAGAGTTACAGGCAACCCAGTCCACAATCAAGTAGTAACATGGCGCCAGGTTATCGAGGGCGAATTAAGCGACCTCCATGGCCTGTCTGCCGCTGTTGCCCGTAGCAGCGCTATTATCTCCCTCCTCGGCCCTGCTTCTCTCAAGGTGCCTGACCCGACATTGTACACCTCTTTCTATGCCGCCCTGTTCCCTATTATGGCACAGCACAAAGTTCGCCGCATCCTGGCCATGGGCACTATTAGCGCTACCCTACCACAAGACCACTTCTCCTTTCTTCGTTGGGCCTTTGTGATTTATCTGCGCTTTGCCGGCCCAACCGCTTACCAGACGATTTTATCCATCACTCGAGCGTTCGAGTCAGCTCACAAGGTTGTGGACTGGACTATCTCCGCGTCTTTTTACAACTGGGGAGTCTGATGCGGATACATGGAGGGCTATACGAGAGCAGGAAGATGTCTTTGCTGGCTACATCGGCGAGCCCGGTTGGACTACTAGTTTTCCCAGGGCAGCTTTGGCTAATTGGCTTGTTGCAGAGGCTCTCGAAGGTACAGGCCGCTGGATACACGGCATGCCATGCGTGAGTTCACTTGCAAAATAGAAGTTTCAGTTTAGTCATAAAGCTAGTTAGGCTTTATAGTTAGGCATTTTACGTCTGGATAGGCTTGTGTTGGATAGCCTGTTATATTTGCTATATGTTATATATTATTGCTTTATCTAGTTTGATATTTATTTTACTACCTGTCACCCCACTACAGAAGAGAATCCCTCAGCGTTACTCCCCAGGGCCACATTTACTTCTCCTGAATGTGACATACTCTTGGCCGATGGGTGTTGCCCATGTGGTTTGAGAACAAGGTCGTTTAACTTGGTTTATCGAAAGGGGAAGCTCAGCAGAAGTTGGCGATGTCACGACTTGATTGGCTACTCGGCTATTGCCATTGCCGATCAAGGGCGCCAATGGCAAGATCCTGCATCATACCTTCGTTCTCAAATTAATCCATTCAACCAACCATTTTATATATATGTGCGCTTTTTGTTCCTCGACCTGAGTTGCGCTCGTAGATATTCAAAGTCTTACCTGCTTTAATATCCAAGTCGATCACTCCTCCACCTCCCGCTATCATGCCGACACCGGAGCAAGCCCCAGAATTGAGTAATATTTATAAGCCTGATGCAAACAAGACCAAACAAAGAATTGACCGTACAAACTACAAATCATTTGATGTCCTGGAGGAGATTTGGACAGGCCTTGGTCTACCGGAGACATCCTTGACATCTGTCAGTCTTCCTGGTGGAGAAGGCCCGGCTCTTCCTTCGTCATTCAAGATCGGAATCCTCGGGCAAGCTTCTATTGGGCTGTCTGCCTTGACAGCCGCTCAGGTTCACGCTTTACGGAACAATATCTCCGTTCCTCGTGTCACGGTACCGCTCGAGCACGCTGTCATAGAATACAAGTCCGAAAGATTGTATACCGTTTCTGACGAGCTTGCTGCTCCGTCAGGTGGCGCTATCGGTGGATTGCATAAGACCTCGGATGGCTATGTTCGAATCCACGATGGATTTTCAAACCATGTTCTAGGTACCCTTCACTTACTTGGCTTCAAAGCCGGTGCGACACGTCAACAAGTGTCTGAGCAGACTGCAGATTGGGCTAGTATCGACTTGGAGAATTGCGGAACAGCGGAGGGGAAAGTGGCGATATATGCTCTGCGCTCATACCGTCAGTGGGATAAGCTTCCTCAGTCAAAGGCCATCAGCAATTTCCCTATTAGCATCAAGCAAGTCTCTCAGTTGTCTCCAACTGGCCTTCCAACAAGGATGCAGCCCGGTAATCTAAAGTGCTTACAAGGTCTTCGGGTCGTTGAGATGAGTCGCGTCATTGCGGCACCATTATGCGGCAAGACCTTGGCGGCCCATGGAGCTGAGGTGATTTGGGTTACTTCACCAACACTTCCGGACTTGCCGAGAGTTGATCGGGAATTTGGTCGCGGGAAAAAGACTGTGCAACTCGACATACACAACTCGGAGGATCGAAAGCAGCTTCTCAACCTTCTCAAAGACTGCGACGTGTTTGTCCAAGGCTATCGACCTGGGAGTCTTGCCTCATATGGTCTATCCCAAGATCAGTTGAGAAAGATCAATCCAACCATCATCGTAGCCAACATGTCTGCTTTCGGTCCTGAAGGTCCATGGTCGGGCCGTCGTGGATTTGACTCGCTTGTGCAGACATGTTCAGGCATGAATGTCTCTGAAGCTGAACACGCCGGAAAGGGCGAGGCAGCCCGCCCAACACCTTGCCAAGCCCTCGACCACTCAGGCGGTTACATGCTTGCAGTTGGCGTCATGGCTGCTGTGTATCATTGTGCTGTCAAGGGCGGTTCGTGGAGAGTCGATGTCTCATTAGCAGGCATGATGAAGTATTTGAGGAGCCTGGGACAATATCCTGGTGCCAGTGGGTTTGAAGCGAGGGACTTTGACAAGCCAGAAGATGTGCCTGATGAGTATTTTGAGATCCAGGAGACGGGGTTCGGCACCATGAAGTCCATCAAGCACAGTGCTACCATTGAGGGTTTAGAGGTTGGCTGGGATATCATGCCGAAACCTCTTGGTTCAGACAAGCCAGTATGGGATTAGAATAGTATCGTCACTCTCTCATGGCACAATAACATTTGTGAATGTGTTTCCGCTTTGTGATGCGTAGTGTGTTACTTCCCTCTGTTGATTGATTGTGTATTCACCACAGATGTCAATAGGGAAGACTCGTCGCGGGAGAAGCCCTGCATCTGGCAATTAGTATTGGACTTCAGTGAATATTATTCCATAGTGCATTATAGCGTAGAGACTTGCTCCTAATTCACAGACTTATCTGACCGAGGCCGTTGGTCGCAGTCAGCGATAAGCGCATCTGAAATAGCGGTGCATGTCACTAAGAACCCTTAAGTATCTAGATTTTCAGCTGAACACCCACGTAATTTGCGACAATTCGCAAACAAAAAGACATGGCTTCCCTCTTGTTGATATTTTGTCTCAGATTCATTTTATAGCTGCTGCTGCAGGTTCTCGAAACCATGGCTTCCTTAGCATGTTGAAGTAATTCTTCGCCGTTGGGCATTGCGACTTGGTCAACTAATTTTAATCGAATGACCTCATCGCCAAATATAGGATCAAGAAAGGAGTCCATTAAATATGCGTGGAGGCTCGGACTTGCTCGTGGGACAGTGGTTGGAAAAAGATATCCGGATTGTTTGGTATTGAACTATGGGATGACTGCGGCCTATAAGGTTAAGCTTTAGGCTGCGGTGGTATAGATCCTTGTACTATAATTAATTGTAGTCTAGATATTGGATAAGAAGTGATAACGCCTCCGCCGACTTCACAGCATTTGGCGGCCTAAATAGCGCATAATTGGAAGGTCGAAGTGAATGCAGAGCGGATAACACTAAGTGACAAACAGGGCACCACAGCATTGTTCGATTCTTAATAAGATTCGATCTCAGAATTGAGGCTGTGTTCGGATCCTTCATCTCGGACTCCTTTCGCATTTTTTAAACTATTCTTACTAGCTGCGAGTGCGAGAAAGCTGTTGCATGGTGTAACTAATGGTGATTCACCTTCTATTTTAGCCGCTATTTCCTCGAATCTTACTGGGCCAACACTGTGACAGGGTTCTTGCATCGCCTCCTCCCACTCGGTACATCGCAGCATTGCCAGTCTTGACTTACTCGCCTAAAAGGCGCGTGCATTCGCGGTCTCGTTAGCACCATTTTATCAGGACTGAACTGGCGGCAATGCAATGATACGTCACATTTTGACGCTCGGCTCCTGGGGCTTGGTGAAACTCTAACCTCAAGCCAGTGGATCAGTCCTATTCCTTATATCTTCTGCATGTCTTAGCATCCCCAATCTGTCCTTGGGAAGCTGGAATAAGTATTGGATCATTCAATTGGGCTTTCACAAGTCATGGTCAACACTGGGAAACCTAGTCGCGGGTGCGCGACCTGCAAGAAGCGGAAGATAAAGGTAAACATATATAGACGGATACCTCGACATTATCGATAGCATCTCTAACGCGAAGCAGTGCGATGAACTAACACCATCGTGCACGCAGTGCAAAACAGCTGGGTGGGTATGTCCAGGGCCGTCCGAGAGTAAAATGTTCTTCCGCAACCAAACCACTGCAGATCTTGCCAGAAAGAATGCCGGGGCGCTGAGTACAGCATCATCGAGTGCAGACTCTGAAGTATGGAAACGACCTGTATCTCCCCCAGCACGAGACAGAGCAACTACTTTCTTTATGCGGCAGTATGTTTTTGACATGACTAGCGCAGGAGGAGCCTTACCCTTAAGGGACAACCACGAGTTTCTTCCAGGGCTCATACGCAATCAACAGTCTTCTTTCGGGCTTCTCAGCACAACAGTTGCGGCTGCGGGGTTTGCTGCTCTTTCTAATGCGGGCAACGTGTCAGAATGGCGGGCAGAAGCATTCCGTCTGTATGACAGTGCCATTCGTCAGCTGCAGAGTGCCCTACAAGATCCTGTCCAGAGAGTGTCTGATGAAACACTTGGTGCAGTATTACTCATGGGGACCTTTGAGGTGCGGCCTCGCTTATCCAAACTCGACTTTTACGTACTGATTCGTGCTAGACTATTGCTTTTGCAGATACCGGCTCACTGAAAGCCTTCAGCCAACACATCATCGCTGCAGCGAGGTGCATCGAAATGCGCGGACCAGCCCAGTTCCAGACCGTGGTTGGCTTGAAGATGTTCATGCAGATGCGGCGCATCATGGTAAGACGGATTTCGGCTCGGGGCTGCATATACTGACCAATTTAGATCACAACATGCCACCAGCTGCAGGAACCCATACCATTTGAGATCTCAAAATGGTCGAGCTGGGCTGAAAGAAGCCAGAACAGCGATCTTGTCCCGGTCAATCGCTTTTCCGAGATCAATGAGGTCTTGGCTAGCGTCCGCGCTGAACTCAAGTATCAGCACATTACAGACCCTGCTGTGATTTCTGACAGGCTTCTCAAGATCGATAAGCTTTTCGAAGACTGGGCGCAGACACTACCGCCAAGCTGGGTGTACAAGTCTTACAGATCCATTGGTCCTAACGGCGTTCCTTCTAGTCGGTATTATCTACAGCACGACATGTATACAGATCCCTGGATAGCTTGCGTGTGGAATTGTTACCGCAATGTCAGGCTTTTGATTCACGAGTCCATTATCATAGCTACGTTGAAGCACGGTACTGCAGAGCAGAAAGAGGCATTGCAAAGCTCGGCCAAAGTCTTAGCCGCGATGGCAGACGGGGTCTGCCACAGCGTTGCATATCATCTTGGATACCGAGCCCAAGACAATATGGCTGAGAGTTTTGCTCAGACAATGCATCTCAGCAGCAATCCGACCCCTGGAGGTTTCTTACTTATTTGGCCTCTATTCTTTGCTGGGATACAGAGAACCACTTCTGCGGATCAGAGACAGTGGGTAGGTGCAATGATGAGGAGGATTGGAGTGCGGATGGGTCTGCAGTTGGCAGTGTCGATGGCTGATTTGCTGTTGGAGACGCAAATACAGGATCTTTCGTTTTCGAATTGCGAGACATTTTTAATCGGCGAATGGTATCCAAATTAGGCAAATAACATTTCTATTCTCGTTTTCGCTTCCTCACTCCCTCACTGGTTGGCAACACCTCTGCTATCCTTCCTCTGTCGCATCCGCATAATTCGATGACGGCCTTGGGGATTGTCCAGCATGTAACCTTGTTACAGGGTCGCTACGTAGGGCGATCCGACCATCCAATGAAATCGGTACAGGATCGAACCCTTACGGTCTCGTAAGCCGATCACCCTGGTCTCCTCATGTGGAGAGGGGTGATGACTTATCCAAGCTAAAGCTATTTCTAGTTAGCCATGCGAGAGAGCCAATCAGCGTTACAGAACTCTCATCTTTGTGGGTCAATGCACAGCCCTGTAAAGAGTATCTGCCAAGAGTGTCCATGTCAGATGCAATCATGTAAGGTTGATTTCAGCCCCAGTGGCCGCCTAAGCGGCCGCCGCGTATCTCGTCGTTGTTAGGGTGCAGTTACGGATCACCTCGGTCAGATATCAATATTATTGGTCGATGCAACTGTTAGATGAGTACTCCGGCTAGAGGTCTATATCATTGGACACTGGTATGCCTGTAGCAGGTCTAATGATCCGCCAGACTGAATTTATAATGATTCCAAATTCATGCTCTTGAGAATATGGCAAATTCCGTTATACTGGGCATTGACTAATGAAGACATCTGCAGATCTGATGTACTATCCAAAAGGAAATCAAGCCAAAGAGGCGATTGCTGATCATGGTTCACAGAGAAAGTCATAGCATCCATTAGGCCGTATGCAATGTAAAGACAATATCTAGTAAACAGCACTTCTCGCCGATTTTGAATGAGGGCTTAGAAAGGGTTCGATTTTAATAGCCTGAATGCTTGAACACCTGAGTCAAACCCTTTGGGTCTAGGTATTTAAAGCCCCAGGCAGTATTCAAGTCTAAATCCTGGCATTTCGGTAGTTTAAATACCATCCAGTATCCAGAAAGCCCGTTGTTACTACCGGCCAACGCAGAATGCGTCCAGGAGGCTGGGTTAAGGTAAGGTAGCCACGATAATCTTCTGACTAGCGTCAGGTATCCTCAGGGTAGATTGGCCGCTCCGCAACGCTTACCGTTCTTCATGCCCAGCTGTGCTTTGACAGAGCTTGGATGTCGATCCTTGAATACTGCAAATTTTCGACTGTTTCAATTTGTCACACAGCCACGTTTGGATAGATTTGCAGTGATTGCCCATTCATGTGAATGCGCCGAAGATCAGCTTTAATTTAGGTACATAAGCTTAACTGAGTTCACAGGGATTTGTTCCTTTGGGCTTCCCTGTTTCATAACTTTAGATGTAGGCTAGGCATGACCTTATTCCTTTGAAACAGCTACACGACAGTGAAGTCAGGGTCTCAGCGAGGATCCCATGCGAAAGCGAAAGTGGCAGTGTTTTGTTGATCATTTTCGGTAGTATAAGAATGGATGTGAGATCCCGATGAAGTCTTTCTCAGCGACAAGATCCTTTTCATCTGACTTCTAGCTTCAACTAATACCCTTTTCCTCTTTCTCTCTTCCAACCTTGAAGCTAGCTTCTTTCATGATGAACGACACGGGGAACTTTGTCATATTTGGGACCAAGGCCAACTGTACCTTGGAAGTGCGTGTCCTCTCACATCAAATCCAGTCCATAGCTGGTACCTACCTCCGAGCCAAGCCATGCAAGCTTTGGTATTGGCTACTGTTCCTTGCTAACACTCTTGCTAGCTTTGCCCTATCGAGATGAGCGTTTATGGTTACCGACCTTCTCTCCCTGCCAACATTGCTTTTGCCGCTTTATTTACATTGGCCACTTTCGCGCATGTCTACTTGGGCTTCAAATGGAAATCACCCTGTTTCATGTGGTGCATGATCCTGAGCTGCACACATGAAGTCGCGGGCTACGTCGCGCGTATTCTGCTCTGGGTCAATCCGTGGAGTTTCGGTGCATTTATCACCCAAATCAGTAAGTACTTCAAATTTTTAATAACGAAAGGCGTCCTAACACACTGCAGTTGCTATCACGCAGGCTCCTGTGTTCTATTGTGCCGCAATCTACGTCACCCTTGGTCAAAGGTACGCTTATCACTATGCGGGTATCACCAGTCAACTTACCTTGATCCAGTATTGAGCACTATGGGCCAAGCCTTGCTCGGTTTCCCACCAAATATTTTGCCTGGGTATTTGTACCTATGGATATCATCTCGTTGATCTTGCAAGGTACTGGTGGAGGTCTCTCAGCGTCGTCATCCGGTGCTAGCCAGGTCGGAGTTGATGTCGCCACGGCAGGACTGATTCTGCAAGTCATTATGCTGGTCGCATTTAGTCTCTTGTTCGGCGACTACATGTTTCGTTACCTAAGGTCGAAGAAGTCCCGAAATCTCGGGTCGAGAGACAAGCTGTTCTTTGCCTTCCTCGCCATTTCAGTCCTTGCTACTTTGGCTCGTTGTGTCTTCAGAGCCGATGAGCTCAAGGAGGGTTACCGAGGGGAGCTGATCAAGCATGAGGACTTATTCATTGCTTTAGAAGGAGTGTAAGTCTAGTCTCTATACAGTCTTCTGTTACTCCAATACTCACCATCCTTTCCAGGTTGATTGTTGTGGCAGTCTTTTGCCTCTTTGTTGCCCATCCTGGCTTTGTCTTCAACAGACCTGCGAAGGTTTACTACTCAGTTGCTACTGGCACTGAAGCCACAGAGGAGATGGCTTATCGATCTAAGCTCGCGGATCCGGTCAGTGAGTCGGAGCACTAGGGCTACCAAAGCGAGTATGGGCCTGATTGCCGAGGCTATTTTTGGTGGTATATATGGGTTCAGGCGCAGCATACAACCGCGATGGATTATTTGACCGAAGTATCTGGCGAGATAATAATGATACCTTGTCTATATTTGTGCTTTTTCTCATGAGCCCTGAGGTATTCTGGCCTTAGGAGAAGTCTATTTGCTAAAATAGATATGCGAAGAATAGGTACTGGCACTTCCCGGTCCTCAGTCTCAGTACCAGCGTTCCAATCGCCCTTCTCTTCTCCAAGTAGACATAATCAGCTCTATGAATGAATCTTCACAGCAACAATCTTGGCACCCTCTGTCTTGGTTCCATCGACAGGCTTTGCAAGTGCACCCGATGTGGAAACATACAAGGTCTTCTCCCCCTTCTTCCCGTAACTAAATGCAGCAGCAGTCGAACCCGCAACTGTCATCTCGTGAATACCACCAACGACAGTTTTCCATGTCCCAGTCTTCACATCAACAAAGACGATAGAATTATCAAAATTGGTAGCGGCATAGATATTGCCATTCTTGTCAAACTCGAAGTCATCGAAGAACCCAACACCGCTCGAAAGATCTGCGACGAGTTGAGGCTTGGCTCCCTTTTTCGGGTAACCAGCTGGAGTGATGGCAATGCGGTATATCTTGACAGCGTTGGAATTGGTGAAGTACAAGTAGTTGTCGCGGACCTTGATGCCATTGATTCCGAAAGCACCAGCTGCGATAGGAGCCATTTCGGGGAACACAAATGCCGAATCGTCGAAGACACCTGTAGATAGGTCCAGACGGCCAACGAATCCAGCGACAGAGTCAGACACTAGGACAGCATCTGACATGCCGGGGATGGCAGCGACGCCGTTGAGAAAAGCGCTCTTCTTGGTCATGTCGCTGATCTTTCTAACCTTGACCTTGGGTTGGTGTCGTCGATTGGGAAACTCGATAGCCCAAGCCTCAAAGGTTCCTGGCGTCAAGTGGCTGAGAGCAGTAGCCTCGCTGCCTACAACAATGAAGGTCTCGGGCTTTCCAGGGCCCTTGGGTACCTCGGCGATACCAAGAAGTCCGGTGATGGAGGGGAACGTGACTAGCTCTTCAAGTCCAGACTTGCAGTCTGCTGGGTTGACGACGGTATAGACAGTGGCTGAGGGCCAGAGTTCCGTTGCCAGGAGATCTCCGTTGGAGCGTACGGCAACATTCTCTAACCATGTGCCGAGAGGGAGTTGACTGATTGTCTTTGCGGTGAAGGACGTGCCCAGAGCGACGGCTGGGAAGGCGATCAGGCCTAGGACAGAGCGGACCAACATGTTGCCACTTGTTGAGTAGAGAAAGCTACCAAGTTGATTCAGTTGCTGTTCTTGTCTTGTGGCAATGAAACCATCTCATGGAAAGGCTGTGAGCTATATAGACTCAATAACCCCCTGGTCCTTCAGCCGCAACAGTCGTCAACTTTACTCAATGTCGTGTAGATACCAAACGAGGTATGCATTATAGCCGAGATTTGGTCCTGGATCAATTCAGCAAGTTTGATTGGATCTAGATAATATTTCTCATGGTTAGATGGCTGAATGTTTGTTGACTAAGTCTGACAAGCGATGCTGAATAATGGCGATTTGACTTTGTCAGCCGGCTTTGCGACATGTCGTTGGTTGACAAATGTTGTTACGGAGTGAATACTGCGGTTTGAGTCAATTAGCACTCGCTCTCGGTCCAATTGGGAAGCTGTAAAGCGCTTAATAATCTTATTAATAAGCACTCAGCTTTTATGTAACAGTTTCTAAGTATGCACAATTTACATAACTCACTCACGTGCCAATCAAGGCTCATAACTTAATTCAGTATACACTTAAGGAGTTTTCTACACTCACGACCAGCATTCAATTCCCAGCAGAAGGAAATATTAATAGCTTATTTTAAATTCTTCTTCCATTCTGAAAAATATCGCGCTGTTCTATGAAGCATTTTAATGCCTATAGTATAGCATTTTCCCTTTTTTCTTTTTCCGTATTCCAAGCATCAAACCATTGTCACACTTTTGGAGATGGGGAGTTTTCAGGGTTACAACAGATCTACATCTTGCGTTCTTGAACTTTTCGTAACCGCAACGTCTGCTCACTTAGAAGAAATATCTCTCTAAGACTTATAGTCCAGAATAGACGTTTCCAAAAGGCTGGATGCAGTCAGATCATTCAACATTATGTTAAAGCAGGTCTGTAGGGTAACTCTCATCCCACTCGGGCCTGCTTAGTGTTTGCCGGAATTCCCCGGACAATTTCGCGTCACGTCTGACGCGACAAGTTGAGCGTTACACGTGACCCTTGAATACCGAGTTCAGCCGACAAATGGTCCGACGACTCCGGGTCAGCGCTCTGAGAGCGATCGGAGTCTAGTCCCATTCGGGAAAGCTCAATCTCAGACTACATAATTCACTCGACTCTGATTTGTTGGATAATTGTGTTAAAGGCCTCTGTTGAAGCAAATCCGCGGAAATCTCACAACGTCCCACTATAAAGATGGAATCTTCAGAAAACATGATTCATCCTGGCATCTACCGATGGTGTCAAGGATGACGAAGTCGGGTTTCACGAGCACGAATACTGGAAAATGTGCCGTCGATTGACTATAAGTATTAACAAGACATGCCGGCGTTCTCAACATTTCTCTGCATCGCCCAGTTAGAGATTAATTCAGTGTACACCAACCATTCATTATGTCGTTGACAACCTCTCAAGTTGACATTGTCAAGTCAACAGCCCCTGTACTCAAGATTCATGGAGAGACCATTACATCCTTGTTCTACAAGAACTTGATTGGTAACTATCCTGATCTCCGCAACATCTTCAACCTCAGCCATCAACACGACGGTGCCCAAGCCAAAGCTCTGGCTGGTGCTGTAGTCGCTTATGCCACCTATATCGACAGGCCTGAATTTTTAGCGTCTACGATCGAACGTATTGCCCAGAGACATGTCAGTCTGAAGGTTACGGAAGATCAATATGCTCTTGTTGGCGAGCAGCTCATCAAAGCCATTGGAGAAGTACTAGGCGATGCCCTCACAGATGATATCGCTGATGCGTGGACGGCTGCCTACGGTCAACTAGCCAATCTCTTTATCAACCGCGAGAAGCAATTGTATCAAGAGGCTGGCGAGTGGGATGGCTGGAGGAAGTTCAAGATTGCCAAGCGTGAGAAGGAAGCAGATCTCATCACAAGTTTTTATCTGGTTCCATATGATGGAAAGACGCCCTTGCCTCCATTCCGTCCTGGTCAGTATGTCAGCCTCCGAGTCAATGTACCTGAGCTCGGTGGCATCTTCCAATGTCGTCAGTACAGCATGAGTCAGGCACCTCAGAGTGACTACTACCGAGTCAGTATCAAGAAGGAGAGATTCGCTCTTGAAGGAAAAGACGAACCTTTGCCCGGCACCGTCTCCAATCTCTTGCATAGCCACTATCAGGTTGGAGAGGAAGTTGAGCTGTCCTATCCTCGTGGCGAATTCTGGCTTGACATCGAAGATAATACAAAGGCGAATGCACCGCTTATTCTAATATCGGCGGGCGTTGGTATTACACCTTTGATGTCCATGCTAGAGTCAGTTCTCAGTTCGCCTCATTCGAAGATGGCAAACAGACCCATCCTCTGGCTACACGCAGCTAGAACATCGCAGCACATGGCTTTCCGCACACAGGTTCGCAGTGTATCGGCGGGCCACCAGAACGTTGAGACTCTTGTCTGGCTCAAGACCGTGGCCCAAAACGATAAGAAGGGCGAAGACTACGATTTCGAGGGGCGATTAGACCTGGATGTAGTGTATCGAGCCAAGAAAGAAGCGTTGGAAAACAAGGCATCTCAGTTTTATATTTGTGGACCTGCTTCTTGGATGGAAGAAACAAGAGATAAGCTGCAAAGTCTCGGGATCGAGCGCGAGCAAATTAACATGGAGCTGTTTGGAACTGGAAGTATCAATCAGGGCTGAGAGTACATATGGCTGAGCCATCAGATCGAGCAACAAGGAGAATGTAGAATTAGACAATTGACTACTTAGACTTTTCCTCTCCAAGATATCCTATCTAATAGGCCCGAAGGTGACGGACAGTCGCAGAGTCTGAGGCCACATACTAATCAGACTTGGAAAACGACCTTTTGGACCTTGGACTCGTTGAACAGTTCGTAACCTCGGACTGCCTCCGATAAAGGAAGAATGTTGTCGAATAGAAAGCTGTACTCAGTCAGTTCAAGCCAGGCTCTTAGGGCATATCTGCGGCTCAAGTGATTTATACCTGAGAGAATCTTGTTCCTGCTTGAGAACTTCCATTGCCTCGGAGAAGATACTTCTTACTGGGCACCGTCCCATTTGGAGTCGAACGTTTTTACTAAAACCAGTTAGTTCTATTCAATATAGTTAGAGAAGTTGGAACTCACTTGTACGCGTCACTGCCTGACCAAGGGATCTGTTGTATGTTAGTACAATCCATAGAAGTATCATGATACATACCTCGGCGTTATGAACACCAATGCTGCTAATAGCACCAAACGACCGAACCAGGTCAAATGCTGTTCGGAGTGCTGGTGAGAGGCCGACCACTTCCACCACTATATCAGCACCCCTTCCATCAGTAACAGACTTTACGCGCTCAATCATTCCATCCCTGCTCTCCATGAAGTTCAAGGGCTCAGCACCAAGTTTTGCAGCTTGATCGAGCCTACTCTGAACACTATCCACAGCAAATAGATGCTTTGGCTTGAGCACTGTCGCAGCAACAAGGGCACATAGTCCAACGGGGCCACAGCCAATGACCACGATAGTTGAATCTCGCAGATTTAGCTTCGGCATCATCTCAACTCCGCTCTGGACACCGAAATAACCGGTGGGGAAGATATCAGCCATGAGGATAAGGGCCTGATCGTGTATTCCCCCGGGGGCCTTGATCACAGTCCCATCTGCGAATGGCACACGGACATATTCTGCTTGAGCCCCGTCAAGATTGGGAGAACCGAGGGCTTGGCTCTTGACGCATCGTGCTGAGCCACCATTCTGACAGTAGTAGCACTCGCCACTGTGTAATGTTAGGATTTGAATTCGAGAGATTCTCACTCCAACAAGGTAATGGTAGGAAATCGCACCATGAAGCGGTAAAGGGCGAGACGACTTTGTCTCCAATCTTCACGGTCTTGACCTCTGAGCCCAAAGCAACAACAGTACCTGTAAACTCGTGGCCCATGATAAAATCCGGTTCTGTTGGTTCAACGCCTCGGTATAAATGTAGCTCTCTGGTATCTTGTCAGCCCTCCGTTTATGGGATGTTATTGGCAGGGGTACACACGATCCGCATAACGCAGTCATGTTGACCTTTACAATAATGTCTTGATAATCCTGAACTTGTAACAGTTAGTGAAAATTGGTAATACAGGCCGTTGAAGCTTTATACTTTGAGGAATTGGTCTGTCCTGGATAGAGATCTTATATGGGCCATCGAAAACAACAGCCTTCATCGCTTCTGAGGTTGCCATCTTGGTAGGATTCAAGGTAACTCTAGGCAATAACAGTGTATAAAAAGCAGTTGTTTATTCACCACGCAATGAAGAAAGCGATGGTAAAAAATGATTTAAGTATTAAGTTGTTTTTAGATCTTTTAAGTGTGCACCTTCTCCTTATGCTGATAATTATTTCTGCTAATGCCGGGACTTGCAGATCTCCGAGGAAGTTGCCTAACAATTTTGATCCAATCAGCAACGCTCGCCGGCTGTCATGTGAGCGGAACTGTCTCCCGCTAAATATGGACACGGAAAAGATCACAAGTATGATTGGCGAGAGTTCAGTGTAGCCCCACTATTCACGTGCTATTTGTGGTCTCCAAACTCCGCGGAACTTTCTTTCTCCGCTCTCAACCATGACCCAATCAACAACTCATCAACCAGATGACATCGAGAACTCAGACTCGCCAAAGCCGTCGGGCTTGTGAGCCGTGTCGGTTAGTTAAAGAGTTTTTGTAAGGAGGAGCTGGTCAGCTGATATATCGATGTAGTCGCAAGAAGTCAAAGTGCACTGGAGAGCGACCGATTTGCTCATTTTGTGAGCGACTTCAACTTCCGTGCAAGTATGCAGCAAGGGGAAGTTCGTCACTGGATGGCACCAACAAAGCCCAGAAATCTCAGAAGTTAGACCCTTCCACTACTTAGTTTTAGATCCCTTGCCTGACCGAACTTGTAGTAAATCCACCAAAGACAGGGTCCAAGTTCTTGAATCGCAAATAGCGTCCTTGTCTGAATTACTTGGGCAAGTCAAAAACCCCATAGCGACATAACTATAAATACTAATAAGTCGCACGCTAGTTCGCAGACGAATAACGAAGCTCAGCCTTCAAGACCTTCACAGCCTCTTCCTTCAATAACCAGCCCTGATGGAAATCCTTTCTCAACGAGGCAGGCTGTTCCGAATGAGCAACAAATTGTCTCTTTCTCAGAAACCCAGTACGATTCTCCCTGCTGCTAATGTACGATACGTTTGACTAATCCTGATATCAGATCTGAACTGCCAAAAGATGCATTGGCACACTTCCTACAAGTCTACAGTCAGACAGTGCATCTTCAACCTCTGCCATTATTTGACCTTGAGACCCTGAGAAGGAGTCTCAATAGTGGTCCTCGGTATTTTATTTATAGCTTCCTAGCTCTCATGCTCGAGTTCACTACTCATGAATATTTCCGGAATCAACACGCAGAGGCATCTAGCTATTACAGCCGCTCGGCAGCTACTACCATACAGCAACTTGCTGGTGAAGGAAAACAGCAGGTTGAGATTGTTCAAGCTCTATGCATGTTGGCACTGAGAGACATTGCAGGTAAGCACAGTTGAGCTTCTTCGGAAGGATCTTACTAATAGTTTTACAGTGAGTGATCTACCCAGGGCATGGATGTCCATTGGCACAGCGTCACGCCTAGAGAGTATTCGTAATTTGTGGAACAGCGAGTCAATCCCCGATCAGGAATCAGCAGATAGGAACAGATGTTACTGGACTATTTACGTAATTGAGGCCGTCTTCTTCCCTCACATGCCGCGGGCCCCAACAAATGACCAGAGCCGGAAATATCCACCCAGTGTTGAGCCTCCGCCACCAATCCCACTAGATGCGAACGACTACAATGCACCGGACTTCGATAATGCCGTTGGGTCGTCTGAGGACCTAGGAATCAACACGCACGCGGGGAGAATGGTAGCAGTCTGGAGTCAAGTCGCTTGCCATCTTCATGAAATCAGACGTGGAGAGGTTCAGATACCCTGGCTGCCGGAGTCCACGTACTCCAAGCTCAATCTTGCTCTTTTTGAGTACGAGGCTCAGGTCAACCAGAGACACCTGATGAGGAGCCTTTTCCCCTTCAAAAGAACCCCAGACGAGATACAGGCATACCGCGAGTATTGGAATCCATGGTTGACTACGCATTTAGTATTACATGCGTCTCTCGCCTTGTTGAACCATCCATTCATCCACTTGGTGGCTTTACGCCGCAATAAAGGTATGAGCCAGTCCAGGTTGTTCTTGCAACAGGTCGTGGATCAAGCTCTCTTTCACTCTGGATGGGTATTCTGGCTTGTTGGGATTTTTGAAGATTTGAACATCGAGATATCCAATCCTCTCATTGGGCTGGCCGTTGCAGCAACATCGACCATTCCATGGCTATACCAATTTGTGAAGAATGCCAAGGTCGCTCACAAAGCCAGCCAGAATTTAGCCAAGGGACAGAGATTGCTACAACGCCTGTCCAAAACCTGGCCATGCATGTCACATAAAGTATGTCTTTCCACGGTGAAGCATGTGGCTACTGACCGTAATCCCAGCTCCAGAGTCTCCAAAAACTTCAATCCCTTGTCATTGGAAAGTCACCTGAAGCTGGTGCAGCTGATACCACGATTAATTTTCCGCCATCTATGATTTGGGAACTTCTCGATCCGATCATCCAAAATGCCAGACTATCCACTGATTATTCTGACCTACCTACAGAAGGTCTCCCTTACGTCAGTATACATGTCACAACAGACTTCTTGCATCCTCTAGCGGATGACGAAGGTGATCAGGCGTTGAGTCACTTCAATTGGGAAGACAGTCTCATGTATGGGAACGACCTGTTGCAGGACAATTACCCCGCGTCACTTGTTCCCTTTGATTTCAATGTAAACTAGTCTCACTTTGCAGGGTAGCTATTGTTTTTATTGTTGGTGATTATAGTCTGTGAGAGAATTGGTAGTACCGGGCACTGTTGAACAATAACATCGGGAAACGGCATTTAACAGCTCCGATTGACTCAACGTAGTTTACCAGAACGGAACGGAATGTGCCGTGACCTATAACAACGCTGATTGTACTCCGTAGACCCGCCCATATCCATCAGCTGTCATTATCACGCAACGATAGAGTTAGCGCGAGGTAAAAAGAAAAATTCGACAAGCCTCGTGATTTGCGAAATGGCATGCAAAGTCTAAGGACGGTGACAATTATTACCGGTAACCCGATTATGACAATTCGTTTACCTTATCTCACAGCGCCATCTACTGTGACGTAGTCACGATCTTCTGGAAAGCGTCAAGTCGGCCCACTGTCAGAAGCTAATTACATGTGACGCTCGGGTTAGCTACCAAAACCTCGGGCACTAACAAATCACCAACGGACTTCTCAACAATCAGATCATATCGGGAGAAAGGGCTTACTTGCGTCACGCAAGATGGAAACGAAGATAAATAAAGGGAGTTGGCCATGGTTGGGGAAGTTGTTCTTGAAATAATCATAACATACATATTACACTATATTTCACATACTAAACACCGATTCGCTATTCACTATGTACTACAGTAAAGGCAACTATGAAGCCTTTGCGCGACCGCTCAAGCCTGAAGGCATTGAGTCCAAAACGGCCTGGATTGTTGGCTCTGGCCTTGCTGGTCTTTCAACTGCCGCATTCCTTGTGCGCGATGCTCAAATGCCAGGAAAGAACATCACCGTCCTTGAAGAACTCAAGATCCCAGGCGGTGCCTTAGATGGCATCAAAGAACCCGAGAAAGGCTTCGTCATCCGAGGTGGCCGCGAGATGGAATCTCACTTCGAATGCCTTTGGGATCTCTTCCGTTCTGTTCCCTCGATTGAAGAAAAGGGAGCTAGTGTCCTTGATGAGTTTTATTGGCTCAACAAGAGAGATCCCAACTTCTCACTCCAGCGCGCTACCATCAATCAGGGCCAAGATGCAGAGACTGGGAAGCTGTTCACCCTGACCGAAAAGGCCCAGTCAGAGATGACGAGGCTTTTCCTTGCTACCAGAGCTGAAGTTGAAAACAAACGCATTGTCGAAGTTTTCAGCGAGGACTTCTTCAAGAGTAACTTTTGGCTCTACTGGCAGACCATGTTTGCTTTCCAGACCTGGCACTCTGCTTTGGAGATGAAGCTCTACCTTCATCGCTTTGTCAACCATATCAAAGGCATGCCTGACTTTTCGACCCTCAAATTCACAAAGTACAATCAGTATGAGTCCCTTGTGCTGCCATTGCATAAATGGCTTGAGGATCAGGGTGTTGTATTTCAGTACAGCACCGAGGTTCAAGATGTCGACTTCAACATTGAGGAGAATAAAAAGACTGCGACTTTTATTCATTGGATCAGAGACGGAGAGAAAGGCGGTCAGTCTCTGGGAGTCAACGACCTCGTCTTTATGACTATTGGTTCGTTGACGGAGAACTCTGGTTTGGGTGACCAGCATACCCCAGCCAAACTCCATGATGGCCCAGCTCCCGCCTGGGACTTGTGGCGTCGCATCGCTGCCAAAGACCCCTCCTTTGGCCGCCCAGAGGTTTTCTGCGACAACATCCCTGCGACAAAGTGGATGTCGGCAACAGTCACGACTTTGGACAAACGTGTTCCTGAGTATATCCAGAAGATCTGCAAGCGAGACCCATTCAGTGGAAAAGTTGTAACTGGAGGTATTGTGACAGTCCGGGATTCTAGCTGGATCATGAGCTGGACGGTCAATCGTCAGCCTCACTTCAAGAACCAGCCCAAGGATCAGATTGTTGTCTGGGTCTACGGCCTTCTTGTCGAGAAGAATGGCGACTACGTCAAGAAGCCAATGCAAGATTGCACTGGCGAGGAGATCACCCAGGAATGGCTATATCATATGGGCGTCCCGGAGAGTGATATCCCTGTTCTTGCAGCTGAAGGTGCCAAATGTGTCCCGGTAATGATGCCGTATGTCACATCTTTCTTCATGCCACGGAAGGCAGGGGATCGTCCCAACATCATCCCACCCGGAGCAGAGAACTTTGCCTTCCTTGGGCAATTTTCTGAGACTACACGCGACACTATTTTTACTACAGAATATTCGGTCCGTACGGCTATGGAGTCAGTATATCAGCTTACTGGAGTGGATCGTGGCGTTCCAGAGGTATTTGGTTCGACTTATGATGTAAGAGTGTTGCTTGATGCAATGTGTCAGCTAAGGGATGGGAAGGAATTGGTGACGTGGCTGCCAGAGCGTATTCGCAGGTTTCTTGTTAACAAGTTGGAAGGATCACAGATTGGCCAGCTGATGCATGAGTATCACCTTATTTAGTAAGTATTATTGCTTAGAGTATATAAATTTGTATCAGTTGAATACTCTCCTTATTACGATTTGGCTCGGAGTTAGATGATGGCATGCCTTTCAAGATTTGTCTGAGGCGATAGATAAAGAACGCTAGTAGTTTGCTGGGTAGGAATACGTCGTCTTGGGAATCTTAGATATAAATTATCTTTAAATATCACAATTAATTTCAATAACTATATTAATACCTAAAACTCGTAATAGACAAAAACCCTCAGACTTTCGCCGTCAACGATGTCGTGCTTTCTGTATCTCCAAAACTTTGTCCCCTCTTGGCAGCCTTTACCTGTTCCAGCTGAAACCCCTGCTCGTTACTTCCATCAGCAAAACTGGACCCGTTGGCGTCGCTTTCTTCCAGAGGGCGGCACCCGGTCCTTAAACTAGCAATTATCTGCTTGCACGCGGCTCGAGAGGTGTAATAGTAGATCAAGGCGTTCCAGAAGCCCTGCAGAGGGAGTACAAATGCGCTCAGATATCCCAACTGCACGGATGACTTGCCGTCAACAAGAACGTACAGACGGTTCGCGCTCGCGGGGATCCATGTGATAAGCATCGCTGCGAAGAACAGAAGGGCGGTCTTGGCATATGACATAGCTGCCTCGTCACTCGGGCTGCGTCCTTTGCGATCTGAGTACTGTGTTCTGGTGTTGCTTTGCTCGGAAGTATTCGCTATAGGCTGCGCGGGACCAGTGTAAATATTTGCTGAATGGACTGGCTCGGGTCTCGTTGCAGATGCAAAAGCCTGGTTGAAGCCAGGCGGAGCAGAATCTGATGTTGAGATGGTGATTTTTGTAGTCTTGGCAATGACCAGAGGGTCTGCGTTCTGCGGGACTTGGGACGAAGTGTTCCGCTCGTACGAATTTGAGAAGCTATTCAAACGCTTCCTCCATTTATAGATAGTAATCCCGGTCCGGACGTATATAGAAAAGGCAATAAAAATAATTAGCCTGGGATCGTGTCAGAAGTGTTCATCGAGTATGGCCAAGGAATGTGTTACCATATCAGTCCATAAGTAGCCAGCTGCCAAGCATCCCACTCCACGGTAAGCCAGCACCACAAGTTCGCATTCCCGTATGCGCGATGACCATCCTTGTTCCTTATAAATATAAAGGTGATGCCTATAATAAACGGAATTCCGTAACATAGACCAATGTGAAGTGGCTCTAGTTTACGTAACCTAACGCCGTCGAATCGGTGGTAGAACGTGAGGTATACATTGGTTGCCATGGCTAGGGCCCAAAAGACATCCGCAAACATGAATCTAGCAAAATGGTCAGCAGTCAAGTAGTAGAATAAATCTGAAGAATACTTGCGTCTCGATTAGAAATGCTTGAGTTTGGCACCCAGCAGAATCTGGCTGATCGAGAAAGCTCTTGGACATGAGTGTAGCGACATTACTCATCATGTTCCCGAACGAGGCGTAAAAGAGCATTCTGCTGATGGGCTTATGAAACAGCTTCGAAGAACAGAATGTGGCAATGATGAAGAGGGAACCAAGAAGGCTAGGCACTGAGCATGTGCGCTCTATAGCGCTGATAGCTGATGCTGCGGATGCGGTGACCATGGTGAATAGCTAATGGATCACCACCCTCGCGAGAAGTCATCCGTGTTGACAGAAGGACGCATAGATAATTGTAGGGCTCCGTATAATATGGTCTTTAATAAAATGCAAATAGAAAGGGGCATGCGGAAAGAGTGGTCCGAAGCTGGAGAAGGCAATCTTACTTCTTTTGCATAAGATCAGCGCATTTGTTGCCTTCCGAGCGAGTAATGTTCCCAATGTAGCTAAACGGGTATGAGAGTCGCGAAATGATCTGCATTTCAATCTCTACGGACAGAAGTGTCTGGTGCTAGCACTCCGGAATTACAGAGCTTTACATAGTACTCCGTAGTGCACAGATGATTTTATGGCGCACCTGACAGACTAGACAGGTCACGGCGATCCGCTACTACCCCTAACTAAATTCTTACAACAAGGTCGATCATTGTCGATCATTCCTTCTGCCCCACGGATCCTCTAAACTCATGTCAAGGCTTGCTAATAAGCCAATGAAAACAGGTAATCAACACGTAATGGCTCCAGACTCTTGTTTTTCAGGCCGAGGATTGACTCGTAAACCCGCCTTATATGCAGTAGTACTGGCAGGAGCAATATAACTAATTTGTAGTACTCTACTGTTCTGATTGAACTTACTCAAGGCCTATAATATCATAATAGGAAACCTGTAGTACTAATAGTAACTACAATAATTTATATGCCTCTCTATTACAGAGTAGATAGCTTTAGATTGGCATGTTTACCTAGCTCATTCCCTGAATGGTGTTCTGAGGGTATGATGGATAATAACGATGGTAAAATATTTCTGGGGTTATTTACTGTAATTTCAATGGATTTTCGTAACGCGTCTCTGGGACCGAGCGTATGCTCTAGTATGGTTTGGGGAGTAAGTCATGACAAAATGGGGACCTAGCGCAGTTTCCCAAGTGAGAACATCATGCATGATAGGCCTGTGTGCGAGATCAAAGGCCCATAAGCCCTGAGTTAGCCCTATACCTGCCTTTTTCAATTTAGCGCGAATCAAATAATATCGCCAGAGTCAGTCCAACCCATGGAGTAGTCCCCGCTCTTGAATCTTCAAAGAGGGTCATGCAGCGTAAGGCATATGGAATTTAGCTAGTTTATCGAAATTATTATCAAACTGCTAGCTTTAAGTAATATTTGCAGGTGATACCGGGTCACGCTCGTTGCATGAAGTGAGGGCATTCAGAAGGTTATAAGGGATCAATTTTAAGGTGGGCCTCAGTGTTACGAGACAAACACCAGGGCCCGGATTATCTAGCCCCCGCTAACCTAGACAATCGAGATTCACACAAATAAGCAACATTCAGCTTTACAGTAAGACGCTCAACTGGAAGTTTCGCCGGCTTTATTGGTAAACCACACAAGAAGGCACTGAGCAATAAACCTCCGTGAAGAAACAGAGATGAGGACCTAGCGTAGAAGCGCCTCGGCATTTATGGATTAAGAGCGGGCTAGTGGGATTCCGCCATTCAGCGTGTTCCTATATGCAAGGGATATGTTAGAGGTCCTATAATCTCCATTCCAATGTTGACATGAAAACGATCTCAAGTCAGTGATTGAACATAGATACTATCAGGTATGATCGTCCATTTATCTCACTGAAATGATTAAGTAGTAGATTTATAGGACTGCAGCCTGGGGATTCTGCTGTGCCTGCGACAATGTTCAATGAACAGGGTTCAGCCATAAAACACAAGGCTTACCCTAATCTTGGGGACTGTGAGATCGAGGCATGCCAATTCCGCCAATTCTAAGTTTTTTTTAAGCTTATTACGGAGGTAGTTGTTTCCACTTTGAGGTTTACTTGCGTCACATGCTGCAAGCTGCAACTTTGGAACTTTGGTATGTACTAAGAGGAAGGTTAGCTGAAAAGAAAGTCAGTCTGGCGCAGGTAGTTACGGTCTGGACCCTATGTAGACCACTAGCCGTCTTGGAATTTTACCGTGCCAGGACTTCGTTCACCACCAAACGGTTTGCCGTATCCCTCGCACATGATCATGGGTACGAGAAAATCATGCAAAGTGCTCAGAGGCTGTCGCAAGGGGCCTAGCTAGACTTTTAGAGCTGACGCCACCTAATCTCTGGCAGGCCGTATCGCTTAATAAATCTTCTTTCGAGCGACTTCCGCTCCAAAGAGCTGAGTACCATCTCGAGACTATCGATTTCAGTGGAGGCGCTACGTGCGCCACTGGGTTCAGCTTCATGGGCTGGCGGTGACCAGACTAGATAAAATGGTTTAATTGCCAACGAGGCGCTTTTACTTATCTACAGGTTTTTCACCACAGGTAGTAAGACCGAGACTGGGCTTTATTCCTGCAAGGTGTACTCAGCGATCACTTATTTTGGCTCCTCTGGTGCTGCTGAGTGACGTGGTCTCAGCACAAAGCAGCCTAACAGATATCTGTACCGGCAGTGCCAATAACGGCTGCAAAACAACTATCACCATACCGAACGGCTTCAAAATCGTTACATCAAGTAAGAAAGTTCGTTCCATTCAGTTCAACTACATCAAGGTCAATGTCTGTGATCAAGTCCGCAAAGCTCTCGGCACGACGCTTGGAAACAAATTCCTGAAGGCCCGGGATCCCATTTGCAATTGCTTCACTAAACTACGCACTCTAAACTCCGAGGGCAAGTTTGCATCCTCCTCGGCTGGCAACTTTGACTTGGCGAACAATAACTATCTCGATCAGGCCGGGACCCTAGAAAAGGTATTACTGCAATGACTCGCTTTCGAATTGTCTTGTGCTGACTGAATCTAGTGTTTGACGGATGGAGGTCTCAAGTATTCGCAAAGTCGTGATGCCACCTTGAACAAACTCAAGGCAACTGGCTGGCAAGTTGTCTTTGGGGCTGATGTACGTGTCCATTCTAAATCACACATCTCTTGACTAACACGTATCAGATGGCCCGTACAACCTTTCGTGCCATGATCTTCGTCGTCTATCCTTGCCGAGTCACAGGTGTCTGCAACTCTGAACAGATCTATGCTGTCTTTAGCAATTACCTTACCGCCTCGTACAAACTTCTCCTTGGAACCATCGTTCCCATACTCAACCGATGGAGAGAAAACTTGGACCTTATCACAAAGTCCACTGGCTACGTAATGGCGGCTACGGACAACGTCAAAGAAGCCTTTAATGGGGTTGAGTATACCCTTGGCGGTTATTACGATAGTATCTGTATTGGAATGGACTATTGTAGGTCCAATCGCCCCAATATCAGAAGGTTCATGACAGACGTGCAAACCGTCATCAACTTGTCCGACAAGCTCAGTACAGGGAGACAGATATTCGGCTTCAACAACAAGACGAAGAGTTTGTTAGATGACGTCAACAAGCTCACATCAAACGGGGCCTATATCCCTTCGGCCAACGAAATGATTAGCAGGATTAAGAATAACGAGATCAAAGTCACCAAGGACGTTTTCAAGTTTATGCCTGTCGTTGGTGGGATGTCAACTACCTCTAAGAAGGTGGCCACTGAACTTGCCCCTTTGAAATCGTTTGTCACCGAATATCTTGCGGACTCCAAAGCACTTCACGAGTTGATCACCCGTATGCTGGCTATTGACTGGGAGAAGGTCAATCAGGGCGAATTCGACAACGGTGACCAAAATGGTTACTATGTGCGCAATGGTCTCATCGCGACCCAGGAAAACATCAAGAAAGAGCTGGCTGAGGCGGTAAAGCTCTACTTCTGGCTCATTCGGGCTACAGACTCCCAGTTGAAGGACTTTACCCTGACCAATGGTCGCTGGAAGATGGAGTATGGAACCGTGGCTTACCAGCGGTGGAGCACCATTGACATTGATATGCCATGCACCAAAATCACCACCACGACGGCGAAGAAGGATGGTCTGACCAAGACTTCTAATAAGTATCGGACCTACTGGAAGTGCCACTTTGGCCCGCATCAATCTCAGTATCAAGCGGTTCATGTTCCTTACGTGCGGATGTATGAATGATCTGAGGGAGATGATTACTAGTACTTAGTCTAGCCCATACTAGGTATATAATTAGGTCATATTGATAGCTTTCAATAGCTGTTTTAAAAGGTAATTAAGGTTATTTCTTTATCCTTAGTATTTGATAATAGCTTCATTATTTAATTTTAAATATAATACCTAAAGTTACAACTTACTTATCTAAATCTCTAAAGAAAACTAAAGCTAGTAATATCCCAATAACAGCTAGTGTAAAGTTAAACCACTGTGCAGCTCTCAATCCGTCTAAGTATATATTCGACCGCTGTTGATTATTCATATCTCCAGCAATAGCAGTCTGTATAGCCGTTGCAATTGCTAATCCCAAAGCACGGCCAACATTGTTCACTGTTTGAAGAAGACCACCACCAAGGGATTGTTCGTCTTGCGCTAGAGACTTGGCAGTAAGCAGACTAAACACAGGCCAAACAATTTCAACGCTCATACAGAGACACATAGCAGGGAATCCCCATGCCCAATAAGTAGTCATTGGCGGAATTGATGGTATTGCGAAGAGGAATGGAGATAAAAGGCTGCATGAAAGGCCAACAACAAGTACAATAAAATAAGGGAGGTGATTTAGTGCTGGGAATACGGCGAAGGATATGATTACTGTCGTGACGAAATTAGAAAAGTGATAAGTCCAGTTCAGCATAATAGTGTACTCACAGCCTGAGATCCCGGCAGGAAGAAACCGAAGTGTTGTCTGCAACTCCCCAGTCCTTGGTACTTCTGGTAGCTTTACCAAATTAGCTAGATGCACATGAGTGATATGATCCGTACAGGATACTCACAAGTATGTAACGAACACAAGAAACCCATTAAACGACGCGTAAAAACAACCCACCAGGACAAATAGTGCAGAAAACTGTTTCTTCGCGAACATGGACATACGCATCAGAGGTATACGGTCTGGATCTATCTCCAACCGGCGCTGATAGATGATGAAGCCTCCTAGAAGTAGAACGGACACAACCAACAGCGGCGGTATCCACGGCGTAGACCAACCGGAGACATTGCCTTGCGTGATGGCAACAAGAAGCAATGTCAGGCTGGATGATATGAGACCTCCCCCGATCCAGTCGACATAGGGTTTCTTACTGCTCTCATCATTCTCGGTTGTCCCTTGAGGAGCGATTCTCGTTGTATGACCAGCTGTGACAAACCAGCCAGCAGCAGTTGTAAAGGCGGATGCTACAGCTGGTATCCAGAAGACCCACTTCCAACCAAGAGTCGACCCTACAAAGCCACCTAGAAGGCTACCCACGACAGAACCCAATGACGCCATAGCAGACATTGCGATGAAAGCCATGTTTCTAGAAGGACCGGGTGCAAAGGTAGAAGCCATAATACCGATTCCAGAGGGCATAATAGCCGCAGCTGACATTCCCTGCACGGCTCTCAATACGTAGAACGGTATTTCATAGCGAGACCAAGGAAGACATAGTGTTGATAAAGTAAATATAACCGATCCAGACAAGAAACCTAACCGTCGACCATATACGTCTGCTAAACGACCCCAAAGGAGCATAACGCTGCCTGTGGAGATGTTGTAGATTGATACAACGGGTTGTTGGCGAGATGAGGGTATTCGCATCGCATTTCCGAGCTCCGGGAGGATGATAACAATGGACTGAGAGTTGAGGACCTGTCAATTCGTTAGTGGATGTATTTTTGGCTAGAAGTGGTGCTTACGGTGAGAAGGGCCGCGACGGATATTACTGTTACGAGAAGAAAAGCTCGGATTCTGGAGAGATTTGGATATTGATGATCATCAGGACCTGAATCTTCCGGCCCTTGTGTTTGTGTCGGGCATGCATTGCCGTGGCTAACGTCTTGCGCTGGTATAGTCACTGCAAGCTCCAAGTCTACAACGGGGGATTGATCGATCTTCATCACGAGGCCCCAAAAGCGAGTGCTTGGTGTTCAATAGTCAAGTCAAGGAAATAGTAGTGATGTTTTCTTCACTGGTGAATTTTCAACTGAACATGGATGAACGCTTAGTTCCTCCACTTTGAAAACCCGATAGCGAAGGATCGCATCATCAGTCTTCTCAGCACGTCAGAGCGGTCCCCATATCACGCCATATGCACACTGTTCTTCAGGGTGATATTTTCGATTGTTGGGTGTCTGAATGTGCAGGGTGAGCCTAGCCCTGTTTTCTTCACTGTTGGCTTGGCAAACATCTTCTAGGAAGCTAGATAGGGTTATTTGTTTTGTGTGTAAGCTTTCTCTTAGATGCATTGCCGCTATTGTAGTATTTAGAAATAATATTATACGATTTCAAAAAAGATGGTAGTGATTGCTAATTTTATCAATGTGGCGTACAAATGTAATACTGCGTGGTCCTTAATTAAGCAGAAGATGACGCTGTAGCTTGGCTAGGAGTAGATGTAGCCGTTGCTGTTTGCGACGCAGTTGCACTGCCACTGGGTTTATCATCATCATCACCGCCGGAACCACTACCGCCGCCCTTGACCACCATGGCCTGAACAATCTGGCCTGCCTTATTGAAGACAATGTTAACAAGAGCACTAAGCTCTTTATACTCATATGTCCTCTGCGTAAGACCATTTTGCAAAGTCTTCTCATCGCCAGTGAAGGTCATATTTTGTTTGTAGTTTCCGATAATCGAGCTAACAACATCGCTGCCCGTCTTTGTGACTTCTTGCACAATGTTTCCGAGGTTGTCAATGAGGAAATTGAGTTTCGTGTCGCCCTGAGTGATTGATCCAAGTAGACCATCAACAGCGCCGATAACGCCTTCGACAATGTCGCCGACCGAGTCGAGCAAATTGATGAGAGCGGGGTTCAGATCGAGGGAAGCCAGAGTGCGGTTGACAATCTCGACCAGGTGGCCCAAACGGACAACGAGCTCAAGTTCGGCCTCTACGTCCGCGATGGTGATGTTGACTTTGTCGATGCCGATTTGGATGCCTGCATTTATCTGGACAAGCTTTGCAATGTCCGCGTTAAGGTTGATATCTGCATGCAGATTGTCGACATCCAGCTCAATGCGGCCAACAGAGAGTTCTGGTACTTTGAGATGAACGTCGGGAGGACCAAGTGATGAGTTGCTTGAGCCTCCTCCTCCTCCAGATGCAGATGTTGGCTGAGTTGTGCTGTCGCTGGTGGCTTCCTCACTGCCAGATGGTGAGGCTGTTGGGGGATTGCAATACTCTCTGCAGTGGTAGCTGGGTCTGTTGAATCAGGTGTTTGGGCAATGCCCAGGCCGAAAAGGTGAGCCAGAATCAAAGGCTTCAAAATTGAGAGACGCATGTTGACGGTTGCTAGGAATCTTCTTGGAAGAAGGTAATGATGTTCGATGCTCTGACAGCGAGACAGTTATGGTATGTCGAGACATTTCTTGATCATTGTCCACCGCCAGGTCTTTGAGAATTTACCCCATGGCATAAAGTGGACCTTTGTCACACAGCCCTTGGAACCAGCGTAATCTCCCGTCGCATCATGACCTCTCGGACCTATGAGCTTATCCGGATGGTTATATCGCGGGTCTTATCCGTCCTTTGAGTTACAAGCGATGCAAAAACAGGATTTTCGGAATTGGAAAGAAATTACTGATATGCTTTACGGGGTAATCGATCGAGATTGAGTTCATGCATTGACGCAGTGACAGGGGTTTGTCGGAAATACAGCCCTCTCAGGCTTCCAATACGTCCAAAATGTCTCCACTCGCTGTGATTTCCCTGCATCGATGAAACCTCGGAGGCTGGAGATCAGGGCCGGAACTTTCCTACCGGAGTTGCTGCTGTTTCAAGTTCGCTTACCGTCTAATTAGGGCTGTCCAACCAGGTTGGATTGAGCAGCGTATCAACGCCTTGAGCAGGGTTGCTTGGTTGAGATGCTTTGTGAAGGAGGGTCGCTTGAACTTTTCTATTCTATGACTTGCGCCCTTTCTGAAAGGTATCTCATTTTGGCCCGCGCAGTTGCCTCTTTCATTATCACACTCCTTTCACCGACAGCAAACTCAACCACACAATGAAGCATTGCTCAGTATTCGGCGCCTTGGCTCTGGCCTCGTTTGCGAGCTTCGCTACTGCAAAAGCAAAAGGCGACGGCTACTATGGCTATCGTCTGAATCGTCGAGGCGACGATGAGTCCGCTATCTACGAGACCGAAAACACCAACAGTGGTATTGCGCCTCTCAACGAGGAACCCGACGTCTACCTCAACGCCAATGTCTCAGTGGGCGAGATCTCTATCGAGGTGCAGAACATTACTGCCAAAATCAACCTAGACGCAAAAGTCCTCAATCTGCTTAATTTCAATGCTGGTGTCGATCTCGGTATTGATCGTGTCAAGCTCGGCATTTACAACGTCACAGCCAAGGTCGAGCTCGAGGCCCGCCTTGGTAATATCCTGCGCATGGTTGATGATGTCCTCGAGAGTATCGACCTAAACCCCATCATCGCCACTCTCGGTGATACTGTCAGGGACATCGTTGATGACGTTGGCGATGTCGTTGGCGGAAGCAGTGGAGGTAATGAGTCTGGAGAAGATGCTGAGGCATTGGCGAAGAGAGATCTCACTGCGCGTCTCGAGAACAATATCCTCTACTCCGTCAACGACTTTTCTGGCTCTACAAACAGGAACCGCGTCTTGACACAAGATGGCTTTCTGTACGACATCTACCTCAACAACAACGGAGTCGAGAGGCGTCGCAAGGAAGTTGGGTTCTACAGCAAAGACATGAAGTTTACTGGCCATAATAAGACAATCACCGGAGATGAAGGGGTAGAGTACGAGCTGCAGTACACATATGCACCGTACCATGGGCTCAGTGCGTACTGTAACATCTATACCGATCAGAGTGGAAAGGTGTTGAGAACAAAGATTGTTGCTGAGGCAGAGGGTGGAGGTGCTGCAACTATTGTGAACAAGGAGGAGGAGATTTAATATCGTTATTAGGAGTAGTATTAACACTGCTGCTGTCTTAAGCACAACTATAAAACAAATTCTCTCGTCGTGTGCCTAAAAGATTATGTATTTATGAGTGCCATCATTTGGTAGGACGGGGTGTAAAGACAAGGTGAAGGTTTGGGGTAGCCAGAGTAAATGTATCCATCTTGGCCTTCAAGAAGCCTTCTTTAGTCTGACCCTGACCAAGTCGCACATCGAATGCTCTTACAATATGTGCTATAACATATCTCACCTCCATCAAGCCAAGCTGCTTCCCGACACAAGAATATCGACCTTCTTAGAGTTAGCACCAGTTTATACGAGAGGCATACGCAACATTACCAATTGAGAACGGTGCATAGACAGTCTTGTCTTTGATTAACTCGGGAGATGTCGTCCAACGCTCCGGAATGAACTCCGATGGCCTTGAGAAATAGCGTTCATCTTATGCAACATGATTAGGTCTGTCTGTAGAATCGGGCATGCGAAATAAACATACCTCGTTGAATTGTATGCATGGGAACCTGGACAATAGTATTGCCTGGAATGAAAGTATCCCCTACCATCAGTCCCTGTGGAGGAGTGACTCTCTGCAAACCTGATGGGACAGGCGGGTGCAAGCGAAGAGACTCGTCGATCACGGCATTCAAGTGAATGAGGTTAGAGAGAGATGTATGTTCTGCGTGTTCTCTGTCCATAAAGTACTGGTCAATCTCCTCCCTGAGCTTGATGATTTGGGAGGGATTGGTTGCCAGCTCGAATAGAAGACCAGTCAAAGTTGCAGCGGTCGTGTCGCTGTAGTCCAGTAAGTCTCAAGCCGACTGCAATGAGTCAAAGGAACAGCAAGTACATACCTTCCAGCAACCGCAATTAGATAGGCTTCGGCTTCAACATTGAGCTTTGCTTGGTGTGTCTTTGGATTACGCTCGTACTCCTCGAGGATCCAAGCAAAGACATCCGGGTTATCAGGCTTCATCTGCTCGTTGTCTATATTAGTTCAGTCATATGGTTGCTCGCAGGAAATAGTCTACCTTTGACCGTTCTTCAACCTGACCTGAAATCCACGCCCAGAATTGTCGATCCTCAGAATTGACGGCGGGGATGAGTTTCAGGATGGGGATAACCCATGAAATGTGAGCAAGAGCTCCAACCATCTTCATGGAGCCATGCAGCGAACTCAGGAAGTAATGGTTGACACCATCACGCAGCATGTTGAAGGACTTGCCGAATGCAAGATCACCCATAACGTCGAAGCTGTAAAAGTTCAACCAGTTCGAGGCGTTGATAGTCGTGCCTTGCATCTCATTGAGACGATCGAGTAATTGTGTAGTATATTTCGTCACACGAGGCTCGTAGTCACGTAGAGCTGTCTACTTGTTAGCTGGATAACGGATAACTAGGCCATGAGAGTTGCTCTGACCTTTGGAGCTCAGGGCTCTGTCCCAAGTCTTTCGCCTGGTGCTGTGCTCTTTGTGATCGCGAATCATGTGCAATGAGACACGAGGATGGAGAATATTGTAGAACGGGCCTTTGGTGCATGGGGACTTGGCAGAGTAGATAGCATCGATTGACTTTGGATGTGTAATGGAGAGTTGTGTCGGTCCTAAAAGCAAAGGTTTAGTACGACGTCGGAACCTGGAGAGGGAGATACTGACCCAATCTAACAAAATCACCGTATTGCTGGTGGAGTTGCTCGACCTCCTCATAGAGATGCGCATTCTTGGTAGTGAGGTAGGTGGGATAGAAGTTTGAGATCCGAGCGCGGAGTGGCCCCGGGAACTTGTTCAGGGGATGGAAGATGATGCGATAACAGAGGATGCTAGTCAAAAGCCCCAGTATGTGAGCACCTTCGAGCAAAAGAACGGATGCAGTCGAAATATTGTTGCCTTGTTGCCATCCCTTGAACTCGGCCAAGCGTAACAGCCCAATCACAACAAAGGGTAATGTAACATATGCCTGAAAGATGCGAAGTGCAAGCAAGTCCCATTCTCCTCTACGGTAGAAGAGAATGTGTAGGAGACAACCACTAGCAAACGAGACCGCAAGGGCCTCAGGGCTTTTGGGCTCAACCATCATGCCGTGGTCCATGGTGATAAAACAGTCTGATGAGGATAGCGATGTGAAAGGAACGTAAGAGAAGGTTGATCGAGTCAATACAGGTGGAGGGGCTGTGGAGGACCATTTAAGACGAGGATATCATAGACATGGTGGTGATACAAGGGCTAAATCAGGTGAACCACGCAAAAGGTTGTTTTGTGGCATGAAATTCCGCCTCGGTAACTTTCATTCGTCATACTAAACTTGCTAAGGGGGACAAACTGAGGATCGCAACGCGGGGTCATCCTAAAAGGCATAGCAGAAAGATTAGCGCGCTATGGGGAATTGCGGGGAATCTGGGGAAGAGGGGGATGAACTGGTCAAGGTGCTCTGATATGTAAAGTTGCTTTGTGAGTGGTTGAATTTGTGCCGGTAGCCGTGGGCCGTAAATGGTGTCTCACTAACGTGGCCTAGACCGAGTTGCCGCATGCACCCAATAACTCGCAAGCGGGCACTGGTAATGATACGCAACCAGCTGCTTATTCGTTTTGGGATGCTTGATCCCAGGCCGCTGATGTTTTCAGCCTCTCAGAGAAGGGAAGTCGTAAAAGATACTCTGAAGCTCAGATGCAAGTTATTCAGGTCTTAATAGTTGGCATTCACAACATTATTCTTTGTGGTGAAAATAAGCTTTGCTTCTGATTCATTTGTAGCTCCTCGTAAAGTGCGTCTACTTGCTCTTCTTGATAAAATATGTCTTGGAGTTGCAATATCCTCGCAGCCCATCAACACCCCATTCGCGTCCCAAGCCACTGTGCTTGTGACCTCCGAATGTAGCCGTAGGTTCAATAGCTAGATGCTCGTTAAACCAAACACTGCCGACATCAAGTCCATCAGCGATGCGCATCCCAAGCTCTTCATCAACCGTCCAAACTGAACCTCCCAAGCCCATGTCGCTTGAGTTGACACGAGACAAGACCTCGTCTACCCCAGACCACTTCAGCAAAGGCACCACTGGCCCAAAGGGCTCTTCGGTGACGATCTTGCTATTATCTGGCGGGTTATCCACAACGGTAGGTTGGATGAAGTACCCTTTCTGCAGACCCTCTGACATGTCTCCGCCCTTCAAAATAGCGTAATTACTTTTTGCTATGTCATCGAGGTGCACCTTGACACGCTCAAATTGGAGTTCGTTCTGGACTGGTCCCATGAAGGTGCCATCTGCAAACCCGTCGCCAACTTTGAGCTGTGATACATGCTTGATGAAAGCGGTTTTGAAAGCGTCATATATGTCTTGATGTACATAAATGCGCTTGACAGCAATGCAGATCTGGCCCGCGTTCATAAATGCGGCCACTGCAATTTGTGCAGCGGCATTCTCTACGTCGGCATCTGCACATATAATCGCAGCATCGTTGCCTCCACTGTCTCATGTAAGCCGCGCTATACTGTTAAGGGAGATGTAGGTCAACTTGGGTATACTTACAGCTCTAAAGTAACTCTGGTCAAATTCTTGCTTGCGCTCTCCATGACCCTCTTACCCGTGGCTGTGGAACCAGTGAAGCTGATCTTGTCAATGCCTGGGTGAGCTGTCAACATGGGCCCTAGATCATCGCCTCCGCTTAAGACCTGTACAACGCCAGGTGGGAAGAATCGCTGTGCAAGCTCGACTATTTTAATGCCACAGTAGGGCGTGAAGGGAGACGGCTTGACAATGATACAGTTGCCTGTCATCAATGCCGGACCAAGTTTTCCGCACAGGAGCATGATGGGATCTTCAACAACGAGTTAGATCAAACCTTGCAGGCGAGATATCAAGACGTACAATTCCATGGGACTATCGCAGCAACCACTCCCAGAGGGACATAACGAGTCGAGATAAGTTTCTCTGGATCGTCATCAACCTCGTCCACGGGCATATTAAGCTCACACGTCCCAGTAAGCCAGTGAACTCCACGACCGATCTCATGGTCGGCAAACATAGCCTACAGCGAATAAATAAGCATTCTGAAGTCGACAGGTAACAAACGTTCAAGACTTACAGGCTTTCCCTGCTCCGCTATAAGCAGACGTGCGAATTCTGCTTTCTGTGCCAAGAGCGCATCTGCCAAGCCCTTGATCTTCTCTTTTCGAACATCAATAGGCGTCGCTTTCCAACTTTTAAATGCAGAACGGGCTGCTTGTATAGCATCTTCAACGTCTACTTGGGTTGACACAGGACAAGGTGGCAGCGCCTCGCATGTTGAAGGATTGATGCCATGTCGTGTGACAGCAGTGCCTCTGGGTTGGCCATTGATAATATTGGAAAAGGTCGAGAAATTCATCTTATCCGGATAAGTAGTGACAGCCATTATGCTTTCCTATGACTGGTGGATGTAATAGCTTGGGGGCGTCTTCTACTCAAACAAGTGATTTCGGGAAATTGGTATCAGGCTGTTTATGTTATATGCATATCACTTCTGCCTTGAGGGTTGATATAAGTCGCCTTTACACGTGCCAGGATTTGCCAAGGTATTTACCCCGCGTTCTATCTCCATACTGAGTTAGTTGCAAGCTATCTCGAGGCTAGATTCTTTGGGCCGGTTGGCTTGTCATTTCTGCCGAGGGTTTTTCGCATCGGTTGAAATCTTGGGGGCCAGATTGTCGCTAGCCTCGACTTAGCCTAGCCACACTGTGTGTGCGGTTTGTTTAATAAATCATCATTGGGACCTGTTTACAGAGATCAGTTGAATTCCATAATTAAACATATCATCAACCACAATTATGGACACCAAATTTATCGCATCATACGCGCCTAAAGGCACTACGCCAGACCTGAGACTTGTGGACGGGTCCGTCCGGGCAATCCATGATAGTGAACTGCTTATTCGAGTCGTCGCTAGTGGCATTTGTCACACTGACCTCATCTTTGCCACTTGGCCTGCCGACCAGATTCCATATCCCAAAGTATTAGGACACGAGGGTCAGTTTAAGTTATTCATTTTCATTAGCGCTATGATCACTGAGGTTCGTGTTTAGGCGCTGGTGTTGTAGTGGAAGCAGGATCCAAGGTCACCAAAGCTCGCCCAGGTGACTTTGTCCTTCTCTCGTTTCACAATTGTAAAGACTGCTATGACTGCAGAGAGGGCCATCCGTCCTTTTGTAGCAAGTTCGTGGAGATTAATTACGGCGGCGAGGATGCAACATATACAGCAAATGGCACCGACTTACGTGGCAACTTTTTCGGACAGTCGTCGTTTGCTGAACTGGCAGTTGTCAAGGAAACGTCTGTTGTCAATGTGACCAACATCATTGAGACTGAAGAGGAATTGAAGTTATTCGCGCCACTTGGCTGTGGATTTCAGACTGGTGCGGCGACAGTTGAAAACGTTGCCAGAGCAAATGAGAAGGACAGAGTCGCAGTCATAGGCCTTGGTGGCGTTGGATTGGTATCTATAATGGTAAGACATTATGTTCCGACGCACGAAAAAGAAGCTGATACCTTCTAGACAGCAAAGATGCAGGCTTGTGAGACCATCATTGGTATTGATCGTGTACCAGAGAGACTGGAACTAGCCAAAGCCCTCGGAGCGACTCATGTAATCAACACATCGGATGAGAACATTGACATCAAAGAGGAGATCCAAAAGTCACTGATGGAAGAGGCTCTAGCATAACGATTGACACGACAGGAAACATGGGCCTCATCAAAGCAGGTCTAGAATTTACTTCGAACAGAGGTCAATTGATCTTTATTGGAGTACCACCACTTGATGCCATGATGGATCTTCATCTTGTCACATTCCTGCAGGTATGATTTACGTCCGATTCCTCATCTTTGCAAAGCTGATCGAACTCAGACCGGGAAAGTCATTCGCGGAACGATTGAAGGTGATGCTATCCCTGGCGAGGTATGAGGTTGAAAATACACACCGCAGACTAGCTCTGACTTGCATATAGTATCTACCCCGAATGGTACAGTGGTATCGAGAAGGCAAGCTACCAATCAATAAGCTTGTCAGCTATTACAAGGTAAGTCCCTTGGATTCTTAGTAGTGAGACTGTATTGACGATTTTGTGCAGCCAGAAGATTTTGAGACTGCTCTGAACGATATGAAAGTTGGCAAAACAGTGAAACCAGTTATTGTCTGGTAGTTGTGAATCATTGCTGCGTCCATATTAGTTTACTTGTATCTACTATGACTTTTTGAAATTACGGATATGGTTGCATTGAGAGATGTAACTCACAGGATTAACCGTCTAGATCTCAGATGGAATGCCTACCATAGTCGGCCCTTGTTAAGCTCTTTACTCCTGGCTGTACAAACATGAATTGATTGGTTAGAATTTACCCTCGGCAGAAAATGCGTGGAGGTCAAGTGATGTGGCTGATATAAATCTTGTTTTAGCACAGTGCCTTACTTCATTAGGGCATAGCCTTGGTTGACAAAACATGGCCGAGTCATAGCGCGTGAGCCCTGACTCAACAGAGGCGAGTCAACACTGCGAATAACTGCACGCAATGGAGTAAAATGCTTCGTAACCTGACCCAAGTTTCCACTTCCCCGCGTTTTACCCCGCGTTCAGGCCCTCTTCTCTCCGTTATCATCAACTTAGTTCGGAAAGGGGGATCTTGCATCTTCCACCTCAACTACTGGCCCAAAATTCATCAACACCTTTAACGATACAATATCCAGAATCCACGATGGAGGAGGATATGTCACAAGGCGTAAATCCTCGACGGAAGCGAGCCAGCAAAGCTTGTGTAGCCTGTCGCTCCCGCAAGGTCCGATGCGATGTCACTCATAGACCGCATCAGTGCACCAATTGTGCCCTTGATAACATCCAATGTGTTGTAAAGGATAGACGCACCAAATAGTGGGTTCCCCGGGAGAATAGTACCAATTCAAGCTAACCTGGCCAAGTCGCAAACGCTCTCCCGTCGTGGTCGAAAAACAGCAGCGGATGAAGTTCAGAAACAGTTTGCAAGTAATTCTACCAAAGGACCCAAACTCTGCTGCGTCGGATGATGTGGACTCGCCAAACGATGCTTGTGCAGAGGCAGGTCTCTCCGTGGAATGTGGCCCTGAAAGTCCGTCTATGTGCTTTGAGGCGCTTTGGGATCAACCTGAGTTAGACTTCCCTTCCGAGCGACTCGTTCAGGGTCCAACAGACAATCGTGAGAAGGAACCTGGAATCTTTGAGATGGTTCTCAATCAACGCAAGGATTCTGAATTCAGCATCATCTCGGAAAACTCTCGGGTTCATCAAACAGAGTCCAAGCCAGCCTCAAGCTCCGATGCAACGATGTCTGGTCAATCGCACATTATATATTCATACTACTCTTTCCTCGATCTCGATATCTCTGGCTTACTACCTGATGACATAAACTATCTGGAAGCGCAAGGATGCTTTCGAGTCCCCACTCCCGAAGCCTTGGATGAGTTTGTTCAAGAGTACTTTTTACATGTTCATCCGGCGCTTCCGTTATTAGATGAAGCCTGGTTCTGGGCCATCTATACACGATCTGTACGCGGCAGATCAAACATCTCTCTCTTTGTCTTCCAGGCCATGCTATTTACTGCATGTAGTGTATGTTACTGCCTTTTGGTATATCTTCATACGGGATTAGCTGACTTTGGTAGTTCCTACCCTTTTCTACCATCCGAAGTCTCGGATTTGCTTCAGTACACAATGCACGGAACACATACTACCGCCGCAGTAAAGTAAGTTCCTTGTTATCGGTGACTCATGCTAGTGGGCAAACCATGACTTACCTGTACTGCAGCTGTTGTTTGATCTTTGTAGTGAGAGGAACCTTGTGTCCAGTGCGCAGGGTGCACTTTTGCTGTCATACAATGGAACAATGAAGGACCAGAAACGCACGAACTCTATTTGGCTATCAACAGCAATCCACTTAGCTCAGGCCGCAGGTGCAGATCAATTCCATACCAGCTCAAACCCAAGTTTGACTTCGGTAAATGAGCTGAAACGACTGTGGTGGTGCTGTATAGTACGAGACCGAATCCTGCCTCTTGGGATGCGAAGACAACTACACATCACATCGCTTGATGTGGCTCATGCCAACTATTTACCTACCGAAAAGGATTTCTGGCGCGAAATTGACGGGTCTCGGGTCTATGCACCACAGACAAAACGAACGCTAGTCCGATTATTTATCACGCTGTGTGAACTAACTGTCCCGCTCACTGATGTCATCAAGATCGTCTATCCTACAGGCCGTTTGACGGATATCAATTCCCCAGTTGTTCATAACACCCAAGAGGGAAGGGAATCACTGAAGTCTTGTGAGGCTGGCTTGGAGGCCTGGTTCGAAAGGGCAACCATCCAGTTTCCAACGCCTGCTGGTATCCTCACTCGCGAAGGATCTCTTGTGTTATACACAAACTTACTCTATATATACTACCAGTGAGAATGCCTCTTCAGGCATGTTGATGTATTTCGTGTTTCTAACTGTCAAACAGTGCCGCTTGCTTTGCACTTTATCAGCACAAAGCCTTCATTATTAGCCAGGAACAGGCCAAAGCGACTTCAGAGCTGCAACAGACCAAAAGCAAAATCGAGGATGCCGCCCTCGGCATTACAGAGAATTTGAAAGAGCTTATTCAGCTAAGGCTAGAAAGGTTCTTGCCAATCAGCATGTGAGTTACTACCGTAATTTGTCATTTGCTGCTGCTGATAGTCTATTTCTAGTGCTGCATACATTGCTGTTCCCCTGGTGCTCCACATCCTCGATGTGAGACTTGCAAAGAGGCCACTGCAAATAGCCCAGAAGCAGGGAAAGTTAAATGTCTATGTTGAGACGATGAAGTCTATGCAGAAACTCTATGATGGCGTTGATGATGTTTGGACCTTTATAAGAACAGCCATCGATTATGCAACTATACAGGATGCAGAGAATGACACAAGCTCACAGAATGGTTTCTCAATCGATGCTGTCGGGTGTCTAGGATTGAAATCCCAACTCATCACAGACAAAGAGTATGCCAATGACTGGGGTAACGTCCTCGTCATGGAACCTGTTTTATACTTCCGGCTTTCTCGAACCATCGACCACTCACTAGCTCTCGGGAGATACTCAGAAGACTCAACACTTGGACTCACTGCACCTCGTTCAGCGCGTTTACCTTCTCCCCAGACTCTTTACCGTTGACATCGATTCCCCCGAACAAACTGTCGATGACACCGCTTGCGAGCGTCACCAAGCATCCGTCGACGATGGGGATAGAGTGTCCGAGGTTGGGCAAGAAGAGTTTTCATTAGTACCTCAGATGCTGGAGGACATTGATGAATTTGTCACTTACGACTTTGGAATAGAAGACCTGCAAACACAGGTCGATTTTGAGAGGTCTAAGCTAGAAACCGGCTCTCTTGTATAGTAGAACTTGTATAGCTTCTGTACCTGTAGTAAGATTCCTCTGATATTAATTATTTAATTTAAATCATAAACAGAACATGACGACTTGTTTTTATATAGCACTGTTCTATATAGGGTGATACACAGGTATTCACTACTACCTTTACTTTAGGTTACAAGGTTGAGTAAATATTAATATAGCCCAGAATCCTTTAGCTCAGTTCTGACTATACTTTTACCACTCAACTCTTTATGCACCCGACCATTTCCAAGGTAGACAAAGCGACCCTTGTCGAGATACCGATACTCAAAGTCTTCCCATCTTCGAGCTTGTAATGTTTCCTTATAGTGCTATATAGACCCGCACCAAGGACCTGTCATCACGACCGTTTTTGTACCTGTTTTAAGTGGAATAAGTATAAATATCTCAAGGTAGCAGTTATGGCCACTTTACTAATACGATTTATCCTTCCTGGAATCAACGCAGAAGTTTTCACAATCAGCCTTGCGCGTATGTAACCTTGGTCCGCTGCAACATTATAGATATCTTCAGTGACTATCCTTCCTTATAGTCAGTATCAAAGGCGGGTATTTCACATTCAGAAAGCGATCTTAGGCGTCATTTACATTATTTCTTTATCCAGAGCAGGGAATGCTTCAGGAGTGACCAATACCTGATACCATGCCCCAGCTGCGGAAGACTGTCTTCAGCAGCTTAAGCCCTACAATTTATTAGTAAGAAACTAACCCTATTTCTAGATGGGACAAAGGTTAAATGCTAAGAACGAAACTTTCATGTGATCCAAAGGTACGAAGGCCTTATTGTGCTCCCACCAGGCTTTGCCACAAGCTATCCGTCTTGAGGGTCTCTAGATGCTCTGCCTTGAGCATGATCGCCACTTCAATAAGATTCTGGGAATTAGATGGGGACTCGACCCTTCTGCGAGGCAAGATAATGCACACTCCATCTGCTGCGCTGAAAGGGAATCGGACGAACTCGGGCTGCCCAAGCTCTGAGCCCCAGCCCATCTGATACAAATCTAGATTGGCCCAGCTGGTGATGGTGACGTCCCTATGGTTGAAAAGGTCCCATCCAGGGAATGTTGCGCTGCAATCCCCAGCTTGTCGGCCTAGTTCGAGAACATTGGCAATATGCTGCGAGTTGATTTTGGCTGTGGCAAACGATTTATTGATAGCATTGCATACTTCCGCATGACCACGGGCAGAGGCTGCGGCATTTTTCAGAGTGTCAAAAGGTCGTTCAACAGAAGCGTACAGAACAAGGTTACCAATGTACGGGCTGTCTGGCGGGGAAAAATTGGGACCAATTCGCCGACGGCCATTGACAGCCATAACCAGCCGGTTCGAGGTGTGTGCCAGGGTGCTTTCTTTATGCTGTGCCCGAATGCGCGTGATGAAAGACCATAAAAGTGCACAAAGTACAGTATTGGTGGAAGGGGGCGTTTCCAGGAGAGGGGTCAGAACCTGTTTGTAGGTATCCACGTGCTCAGTTGGTATCGTAAATATCTGAGAAGCGAAGGATGGGAAGCTCGCTGGCATGGCTGGAGGTATAGGAGAGTATTCAGGGAGCAACCTGAATAGCTGCTCCATGCCCTTGGACGATGCCTCACTAATCTGAGAAGCAAGTGCTTCAGAAATACGAGATAGCCTGGTGCCACCAGACTGTGATGGAGACGATCCACGTATGGTTGTTTCCTGAGCCCAAATCCTGACCACTTCAGTGAAACCCGTCGCGTCAACCGCGTGGTGATGCATGCAGATACACAGGCCAAGTCCTTGGTCATCTTTGAAACGAAAGACACTGGCTCCAAAAACCAAAGAATCGTCGCTTCCAGGCAATGCGCTAAGTGGCCAGACATCTTCTTGAATGGTGGTAGAGTGCATCGTGTGAGCCTCTAGGCTTGAGATTGGCTTGTCGATTGAGCCACAGTCGATGATCTGCGGGGAGCCTGAATGGGAGGAGTAATGGATTGCACCATGTGCAGCCCGTTTGTCGCCATCGCCAGCGGAACGAACTTGTCCAGATATCCACGGTATTTTCTCCGTCGTAGCATCAAGACCAGACTGAAGTCGCTGAGAGACCACGTTGAAAGGCTCGGAAGTCCGAAAAGCCAGAAGCACACGGATGTAATTCTTGGGCATCAAAGTGTCCAATGCAGTGAGGGGCTCGATGCCCGACCTGTCGACATTTGACACTGGTGAGGGATACGACATTTTAAAGGGCTTGCGAGGGGGAGGAGGAGGCAATGTAGATGATAATGCATGAGTTATCATTCTGCGCAGAACGTGTCTTCCTTATACCTTTCTTATACCCTTCTCTGCCATCCTCATTCACAGAAGCATGTCCCAGCCTTGGTTTGAAAGCGGAAGGGCGTGGACCCGCGCTCCCCGTGCCTCCGGCAAGGACAAGGCAGGCTGATTCAGGTAGAGAACCCCACAATTCGACATCCGCCCGATACTATGTATGCTTGAGCGTTTTCTGTACTTATTACCTCTATCCGTACCTCTTTACTCGTAGCCAGCTCTACAGTAGTAGTTGTCAGTAAAGCACATCCTATGGACATTAATACCGTTAATCTTAGCAAAGCTTCCCTTTAGCAACGCTTCTATCTAGTTTATCTAGTTTATTATTAGTATAAAGATACTTTACTTTTAAGAAATTATCCTATTAGTAAGAACTATTTCTCTTTAGCTTAGAATTCTCTTACATAGATAGATTAAGTAGCTTTCTATACCTTAGAGCATAAAGTCTGTGATCCCCTAAGATTGCAAGTAGCTGTAACCCTCAACGTCGTTGCAGATACTCTGAATGCCTTTCTTCAGGCAGCTGTTAGGGTCTCATTAGCCCTACAGCTGCTATCACTGCCATTGTAGCCTATAAAAATTCTTTACCCTAGCAGAGCGCTAACAGCGGGTGCCAAGGAAAGTTTCTTACAAGAGACAGTAAGATATAGGTAGGCTTCGAACCATATGACCCCGGGATTGGAAGATCAGTTACTGTCTACTCATGACCAAATTCTGCTGGACTCATTTATGCGATACATTTCGGAAGACTTAAAAACTCTATCGAGATAGTCAAAATGCTTGATTAGACCGCAGGCAATTTTAAAAGTCCTATTGTCTATTCCGGGGCTCCTTCTAAAGTTCCTGTCTCATCATTAGTCCAGCTACCCAGCATAGATGAGAAGCTGTAAGATTCATGGTTGGTGAGCTGTTCTATCATATCGGCCCCAAAAAACCCCTCGAATGGATCCAGGCCAAATTTGGATACTGAATTCGTTTCAGTGAAGACCTGAAGAGCGTCTTTTGTCTGGGTGTGCGAGGCAGCGCTATTCATTCGCGCTTCGATCAGTGCCCGTGCGAGGCGAGCGAACGTGGAGCAGACCTTGAAAAGGTTTTGGCAGGCATTTGATACCCCGGAAATCTTCTCCAGGACAGCTACCATATGGTCCAGAAGGCAGACATCTTCCATGTCGTTATCAACAGCAATAGCACGAAGAAAAATGACAATGAATGGGTTCAATGATGACTGGTGGAGGACCCTTTAGTTACGCGGGTTAGTAGTTGGGAATTGCAACGGCAAGGGATTTGGGGAACTGACCAGCTTGCGTAGTCGAATTCCGAGACTAGGCCAGGGCTGTCGGTAGTTTGATAGCTGGAAAAGCAAGCGAGATGACTTTGTAGCCCGGCCCGAGCGGCTTCGACGCATTTCAGACTGATACCTGATTCTTCATCCGTGGTTGTTGCTTTGATCAGGATCAAAGTCAACGTAGAGTAATACATGACATCCCAGTTTTTCTTGGAGAGTTCGAATACCTCATGGTCTTTCATCTGGTTTGAGTCAAGCTACGTCAAGTTAGTGACGCATCATGCAGCGGAATAACAAACAAAAAGCTTACTTTGCCCAAGTCAATGTACCAGGATTGCATCTTGTTCGAAAGCTGATTAACAGCTTGCTCTTGCTGGACGCAAGAAAAGTGACGTGCAGTCGCTGAATAAAGGCGGTCGTAAACCTCACCTTGAATCTTGGCGAACTTGATTCCCAAGATGAAAAGCTCGTCCCAGGCCTTGTAGGAAGCATCGGGAGAAACTCTTGGATGCCAGGCATCCACCTCAGAGTCTTGTAGGCACGACGGACGACCTTGAAGGAGGGACATATTCTTGTCAGTGATGTAAATAGACCAGAACGCACGGCGCATTTGGTCTGCTCTCCGAGCCTGGTGCTTCCCATATGTTGTCTCTTGACAGTAGCCAAGCATGCGGCAATGGCTAGCGGCCGCAGCTAAAAGAGTACAGCATAGGAATGGCTTCCCTTCTTCTTGTGCTTTGGTTATCTATATTTTGACCATTATATGAGCATACGACTTGAGATGGGTTGAGACGGTGGCGTTGATTACTGACCGCTAGAGCCAGACTGAAAACGTTCTCGAAGCAAGGCATAGCCAAAGCCTGGTACGTTTCAACTCCACGACTGAAATTTATCTCGCAGGTGGAAATGTGCGCCTTCAAATCATGCTCCAGTGCTAATGGACTCTGAAGGAGGACATATTCTTTCAGCACGTAATACATGATCCCGTACAAACTGGTAGCTTGACCGAGCGACAGAAGAATTGCAGTGTAGTACGCCTGCCGACACAAGGTCTCGAATAATGATGGATCGTTGATGAGAAACGAGCATAGGAAGATCGGTCTGTTTACTGGAGATGTTAGTGATAACACCGGTCTTTAACTCACGAACCTTGTTACGCAAAAAAGGTTGCAAATAGAAAGAATAGAAAATGAACAGGCATCTTACCTTTGAGTTGTTGGAGAATGGCAACTACGAGTCCGGCTGGCAGGAGTTCCATTTCCGGATGGTCCTTTGACGTGATACTTGAAGATAGTTGATAATCCTTGGAAAGCGCCGGCATGTCCAAGGGTTGAAGATGGTCCGTCAATTGTCGAGATATGGTATCCAAGTTGTATTGGCTGTGAACATTGCTGGCCGCGATACTGGACTGAGAGATATCGCTAGCCTGCGCAGACTGGTCACTGAAAGATGAACCACCTTGGTAAACACCCGGATCATCTACCCTAAGCGACTCGTGTTGACTAGTTAGGATGGAAGCTGCGGACGACGAAGGGCCAGTCGCCGAGCCAGAAGTAGCATTTGTGCTGTTGGACAGGCTCTCAGTTGTTGAAAGACGATCACAGAGATATTTGACTCGCTCCTCGCTAAATTGATATTAGCCACGGGAAGAGTTTGAGATGCCTAATTCGTCATACAGTTGCGTTATTCTATCACGCTTGGGCGGCACATCCGCTCTCGGATAGACTGTTTGGCATGTAAGGTTGGCAGTGCGACAGTTGGAGCAAGGGGTGATACGATCGCATCGGATCTCAATAAGTTAGTAAGGGTTATGAAGAGGAAGGACAGGCCATGTGGATGCAACTCATTGACATGCCATGCCATGTTATTCTGGTCCATACCTTGCGCACGCGGCATGCTTCACACTACAAAACTGTTAGCCAACACTGTTACCGCTGCACGTCGTATGATGCTCTGCTCGCTCCCTACCGCTCGAGACACTTGGGCAAGTCTTCTTCGGCGCTGCTGAAGGGTTTCTTCGGTCTCCATTGTCCTTCTCGGCCTCAACGAGTTCCGTGGGATGTCGGTGAAAAGTCTTGTTGCCAGTGTGTGTAGTGGCGGAAGTATAAGCGAGCGGTCGATATTTCGGAACTTTAAAGGGCCACGGGGCCACGGGGCCAGGGAACCGCGCGTTCCGTGGCGTGGCGTGTCGTGGCTTGTCGATAAGGTAGTCTAGCGCAGATCTCTGCCGCGAGTCATCCTAGACTCAGGGCAGACGGCAACGGTGCCATTGTTAAGCCCGACACCGTAGTACGGACATTTCGGGCCCATGGTAACGAGAGAGTAGAGACAGAGTACGTGCTGTAACTACAGTAACTCCATTAGACTTACTTTCACCGCCCTAAAAATGGTGAAACAAGAGAAACTAGCTATTATAAATACCGCATACCAATTAACTTGCCTTCGTATAGTTAATTTAGACTGCCAGAATAAATAACTATTCCAGTCTTCTACTAATCTATAAAGTAGAGAGATATGTCGGTAGGTGCTTTATCTGTTAATGTTCTTTATGAAACCTCACGCTAACACATATCGCTACCAGATTCCATCTGGGTAAGATACATCGCTTTATCCATTAAGTTTCTTGATTTCCAGGCAGATGCGAGGGTTCTCTTTCTTTGAAAAAATACTAATAAACCTAGTGTGCAAATACAGGACAAATGCATAACCGCAATTAACGAACTCCGGTCTCGAAGAGATGCAAACAAACCCCGCTACGTTATTTACAAAATCTCTGATAACGGCCAGAGTGTCGTCGTGGACGAGACCTCATCAGACAAAAACTATGAAGCATTTCTGAATAAGCTTGCATCAGCCACTGACGACAAGGGTAAACCTGCCCCTCGTTATGCAGCCTACGATGTCGAATATGACCTTGGAGAGGAGGGGAAGAGGTGAGTTCAGTATCCTGGATCAAGAAAATGCAACAGCTACTAACTTTCTCAGAATTTCGACTGCCTTTATCTCCTGGGTTCCTCCAGGTACATCAATCAAGGTATGTTGAACAGTTAATTAGCCCTTCCTTCTTTTTCTAACAGAATATTCAGTCTCGCATGGTCTACGCAAGTACTAGGGAGCAGCTAAACAAGGCACTCAATCTCCCCGTGTCAATACATGCCGACGATCTTGATGATATTGAGTGGCATAGTGTTGTCCGGCGTGTGAGTCGAGGAAGGGTATAGACATTCTAACTGCACTAATACCTGTAGTACTGGTTATTTTTATTAAGTGAGAAAGGCTTAAAATTTGCCAGGGCGCGTGGTCTTTGATATGATACGTTTATTGGCTAAATCTTGTGTTGGATGTGGAGATAGTAACTGTTAGTAGTGATACTTGACCTTATTCAATTCGTCTTCCAGCCTTGTTTTTCCAGCGCTACCACTCAAGACTGCGTGTATATCTTGTTACCCACAAAGGCTGACATCAAGTGAATCACGAGAGAGGGGGCGCCATGCAACACTAGTGTATTTAGACCTGCGGGAGGACTTTGGCCGGCTGTTAGAGGTAACGGAGGATAGGGCTGTAAGACAATGTTATAAGTCCGCAATTTTAGATGCTGACGGATAAGACGGTTATGGAAACTTAGTAGGCAACTCGTAACCCTAGCCATTAATGCCTCAGTTCTGCGGCGGTCGTGGGTCTTCGGCACCCCGGACTCTGAATGCAATTATTCCGCCTCAGTAGGGTTACTTCGTTAAAAAGGTAAGGATTAACAGCTCATATACTAATAAGGTATTTAAAAGCATTATAAATATCACGTATATACTAATAAAACTATTTTAATTATGTAAATTGTAAATCAAGTATTTTTTATTTATTTACTATCTCTTACATAGCCTTTATACTACAAACTTTACTTAATTCTATACATGTCTTCTCAGTAAACAGGCAATAGTTGCCCCATAATACTTGCCTTGTAAATAACACGATAAAGCAAGAATAGTATCTAGCGTGTCCGAGAGCACAGCCAATGTAACATAAACTGGGTTTTATTATTAAGAAAGTCAGTCAGTGTAAATAATTAACAGTTCAAGTCGCTGCAGCTAGACACTTACGTTCCAATGGTTTGAAAGCTCCGAGGACTTGGCCTTCACTGTTCAAGCCGAAACAATCTCCAGACTATTATTAAATAAAGGCCTATTATAAAGTTAGCTTTATTGTAAAGTAAGTTAGGTGTTTTGCACTAATTATCTCTTGGAATTACATACCAGGCCTTTTCCAACCTTGGCAGACCTCCCCACATCGATGTTATGTCTACCCAAATGGATTTTAATTGCGTCTTTAATATTTATAAAAGGAACAACCTTGAAGCCGGCTCGCTCCAGGGCCTTGTATAAATCTGGCTATGACCGGGCCATGGCATGGAATATTTTCGACGAGAGGAGACAAGCAATTGATACTGGCGGGGTAAATCTTCCTCGGTCACTGATGTCGGTGGGAATTCGTGCATTCTATATGACTTGATGGAGATTGCTTGTTTGGATACGTAGGTGAAGAGGGGTTCCTTAACGTACGATTATATCGCTCTTTGATGAACTCGGCCGGAAGAACAACTATTTGACGACCTAATGAGTGTATATTTAACTACGTTAGCACATTTTGAACCTATGAGGACTTATAAACATGGGTCCTCGGAACCATTGTCACTTCCATGCCGACCTCGTACATATAGCTACATCGTCTGCTATCGGAGAAGGTAAATAAGGAATAGCAACACGGCGCACTTGTTAGCACACTGACCTGTGTTTCCAGTGCTAACAACGATGCCAGTCTTTCCAGTCCAGTCCAGCACTCATCGCTATCACGACATGTCTTGTAGAAACATGCATCGAATGTCCTTCCTTTCCGATGTCAAGAGTATGGGTTCTTGTTGCCTCATCTTAGGGACCTGATGTCACGATTATTGAAAGCCAGATATTCTACGCCAGAGAGTTAGTAAAGGGATTATCTGGTCCTGTTGAAAGGCTCACTATGCCGTATTTCTCGCCCATTTCTTATGTCCCTTACCCAGCTCATATTACCTAGGTATTTGCCATACTCGGATCCAAAGGTTCTATCAAAAGGTAGGTGGGCCAGAAAAGTCAGTTGATAATATGATTATCAGACTGAGGCGTGAAATGCTCGCGGACAGTATGCACCGAAGAGAAGATATCAGTCAGTAAAATGGACGAAAGTATTTGACGATGTGTGGGGAGGTAACTCACAACGTGCTGACTCATATCTTAACCGCCAGGCATCACCAACCTGGACATCTCTCTCAACGATAAAATAAGATACTTCGAGACCTTGCAAAACCCACTCTGTCCACCCCCAATGACCGCAGCGTCAAAATGATTATGACTTTGGCCTGTAGCAGTGCCATTAGGGATTCCATCTAGCGAATCATCTTTATTGGATGTGCCGGTTGAATAGGAATGACTCACATGTGCGCCGTTACCGTTGAGTAAGACATTAGCCGGTTCCATTGAATTCACATTCCTGTGATTGCTAAGCTTCTCAAGAACAGTACGAAAACCCCAGATATTCCATGAGCCATCTACCGATGGAACGACCGAGAACATGCCAGAGCATTCAGTTGCCGGCGTGACTGTATGGAATGTCAACCTACGATCAACCCATTCGACACCTCCCCTGAGACTGAGAACCTTTGCCAAGCCAGGCACCATAAAAGCTGATAAGACATCGTGGCTATTACTAAGAGCAGACCATTCTGCTGTCACAGTTTCAAAGTAGAATGTACGGATGGTTCCCGTCGAAGCATACGTGTCACGCCAGATGGCGTCTGATGTAAAGTGACGTGCCTCAAGGTGGGGGAACGACTTGAGAACGTGGTCCGCAGGTGCCTCCAAGTTGGTGCTGAGGGGTACCTTAGCCTGGGGAAGGTTCCCTGGGAAGGGCTGCAGAACTAGTTAGCAGGAAGCTAGCAAAACAGACTGTTGAGGAATATACTTTATTAGATCATTTTCCGTATGTTGTGTTTCCACTTCTAAGTCCTTTCTTTTGCCTAATCTTTTCCCTCCTTTTCCTCTATAATATTAGCGCTATTATGGACTACTCTGACCAAGTCTAGACTTTATAATTAGAATAGTTTTATCTCTTAGTTAAATGCTTATATAGAAAGTATAGTTATAATTTATTAATTTTAAACTTAAAAATTAAGGATAAGTATAACCTATTAGGCTAAGCTTTACAATAGCACTTAAACTCCAATGCAAGTTACTGGAATGTATTATAAAGTAAAAATGTCATTTTGTACTCCGTAAAATAATTAACTTCTACCTTACGCAAATGAAGTTTACAGAAGCTTAAACGTTTAATTATAAATACATCAGAGTCTTATATTCTTTTAAGTAAAGTTATACAGACACTTATTGTTTAATAAATGTTACTACTACTACTGTCAACAATGAAGACTACCTATTTCGCCATGATTCTCTCCCTTGAGGCTACCACACTCAGTGCCCTCTCCCTCCCACCTTTCGTTACTAATCTATGGGGCCCTTGGATGCCCGATACTGGGGACAATTGGCAAAGCGTCTTCGATGGCCCATTCAAATTTCCTAAGAGCTTGGATCCTGATATTAGCGTTTATGGCTTAGATATCTGGAGTAATAACAAGCCTACGGTCAAGAAACTCCAGAAATCTGGTAAGCATGTTATCTGCTCTTTTAGTGGTGGCACTGTAAAGCCCAGTGATCCCGATCGGAAAAGTTTCGTCAAGAAGGACATTGGTACTCAAACGGACTTACCGAACGGTGAGAAATGGGTCAATGTGAAGAGTCGAGGGGTTCGAAAAACAATCGCCAAGCGTGTCAAGCTGGCGGCCGACAAGGGATGCAATGCCATCAGTCCCCGCAATACGAATGCCTATGTTGGTCACTCCTGGATTTATGGGAACTTTCTAATATGTTCTAGGATCTGGAAACTGGTTTCAATCTATCCGAAGACGACGAAATCGATTACATCGAGTTTCTGGCCGATGAGGCGGCCAAATATCATATGTCAATTGGTGTTGACATCAGGGCCACCGCGATAGATTTACAAGACATTGTGTCTTTCTTTATCGGCGGGGCTTGCGATGATAGGAGTGGCGACACCGATGGCAGCGATGGCAGCGATGACGGTGATGACGGTGATGGCGGTGATGGTAGTGATGACAGCGGTGATAATAGTTGGGAGTCGGAAGATTTTAATAGTTGCGACTTCTGGCAGGGACTTATGGATTTCGGAATCCCTGTATTTAGCACTGACGGTGGAGATTTCAAGAAACCTAAGATTTAGTAGTTATGGGATTTAAAACTTTTGTCAATTGAGAGGTTATATAGCCCTTAGTATTCATCATTAATAATGAGGTTCCAAATACTACCGAAGCACTGGGCTGCCGTTTGATTGACTGTCTCCTCTCCAGGGATTGAAATGAGGAACACATTTTCTCTTGGAATTCCGGCCGGATCAGCGGCTTCTCAGGCAATGTCAATCTTGGACACGCAGGTGAAGAGAGCAATGGATCCCGAATCCTTGAGCTGACATACAAGCTCGGATTTCCGCGGCGTTGGCCGGTCAGATCACGCCATTAATTCAGAATGTCGTGGTCTTGAACCGATAACCGGAATCTTTCTCACATTGTTCAACGCAAAGACGCTCATCACACGGGCAAATGCGTCGCTGGAATTGACATCAGCATTAAGATGTGTAGCTAAGTTCTGTCTGCTGATTTAAGCTCTCAGCCATAAGTCCCAACTTCAAATAACAAATCTAGCTCACACCCTAGACATTATACCGTAATGACTAACCAACTGCTACAGCCAAAGATGTGTAGCGAACCCGGAAGCGAGCCAACCAATGCGCTGCTGAGTCTCGTGTACGCTGTAACCGAGTCCGTCAAGGCTACCTCGGAAAGGTTTAGGCGATTTAGCACAGCTGTGAAGCTAGTGTGTATCATTAAATACGAAATCCACAAGATAGATATCATCTAGGTTGTCCATATCGTTCAGCTTGGGCCGCTAGGGGGATGTAAGCGAGCATGATGAATCGTTGGGCAAAGGAGGATTGGAAGTATGATCTGACGTGAGTTTCTGAAACCTGCATCTTGATGCCTTTCCTGTACTTACATACGTTCTGTAGTCGTGAACCGCCCTCTATGGTCTCACTGGCCTGTACCGAGGCAGCTTCCGGCCGGCAGAAGAGGGGATAGTCACCATCAGGGTCACGCGACACTAGTGCGTCCGATGCAGAAGCTTGCATTCATAGCTCCACTACGTTCCAGAACATTAGCGATAACTATTTCCCCAGGTGGGGTGCGGTGCATGATTGATGGGGTTTTCGCACCTCAGCGATGGTCAACCCAAACATGGCGAGGCAATAGCAATGCCAGACTGGGAAAGTCGTAACAATTTGACAACCAGGTATTGCTGACGAAGGTTAATTGATGGTTGGGAGCAGTGATAGGTCTCTAGCCTGAAAGCAAGTTGGGAATAGCTTACGATGAACATGAAATTCTAATGTATTTTCACCTGCAAAAATCTGTAAACCTTCTCAAAGCGGGGTTTAGTAGTGGTAGCCAATGGAAAATGAGATACAGGTCACGCACTGCTGCCTCCCTGGCGTGGAATGGTTTGATTGGGAACGAAGCTGAACTTTACGTAGCTCGTCTCCCAAGACCCGGTTGAACGCCTTTCTCCCCTTGATCAAGTCTCGAATCCTCGTATTTGAGGATGGCCCTTGCCTGGTTGGTTATAGCCTCCAGCCAGGTCGCTTGCTCTTTAACCGAAGATCTGGACGATTTCTCGAACAACATTGCTAACGACGTCTTCTTGCAGTCATTGAAGCTAGGAACAGGACCAAAGCCCTGTATCTTCTCTGTATTATTCCACCACGGCGTCTGAAAAGAAGATTCGAAGCCGCCTTGCCCCTGGCCGCACGAAATGGATAGGACGAGATCATCAGGGTGTTTCTTTTAGATATTAACGCTGTCATTAATATCTAGAGCAAAGAAGGAAGGACGACTCTTTCACATTACTTCAGAAGGCAATTGTCATATACCATAGTAGAAACACTTCTGAGAATAGGAGCACACCCAGATTCGCTGGACAATAACAACCACGTCCCGGTCTGGTAGGTAGCTCGGACAGGGGATCGATAAGTCGTAAAAGCACATTTTAATGCTAGCAAAGTAACTTTTAACTTTATAGACCACCAGGGGAGGTCTCCGGTATCTATGTGTTACCGCAGGGAAAGGCCACCGAGATATCTAAGACTTCTTAGTAGGACAGGGCTGGCGAGATTGGACCGCGCTGATCAGACTGGGAGAAGGCCGGTCTCTTATACCGCCAGTAATAGGCATAAGGACCTTATTAGTAACATAAGTAACGACAGTCATGTTAAGCCGGACTCGAGAGATAGCGTTAGTCGCACGCCTCTTTCATAGGCAGCAGGAGATGGCCACCTTGGCGTTATGGAGATATGAATCCGCTTTCCTTATATTGACTAGCAATCAGCAGATAGGAAGGGGAAAACAATTTTGCTAAGGGCGGTGAAGAATGGTCATATCGATGTTGTTGGGGGCCTTTCTAAAAATCATGGCCCCCTGAAAAGTAACATTCACGGTTTAGGGCTTCTGGCTCGGGCTGCGTGGGCTGGTTCACTTGGCATGGTCAAGAAAGTGCTCGGTTATGTACGCCCATCGCGTGGATAGCTCGATGATATGGGCCGTACAGCTCTCTGGTGGGCGTTCAGGGAAGGCCACCTCGAGATCGCCAAACTTCTTCACAGGCTCAATGCTTCTAGCATAGATAGTCGAGATATGGCAGGACGAACGCCGCTCTGGTGGGCAGCAAGGAATGGGCAAGATGAAATCGTCATGTTCATCCTCGACGATGCCGCCGATCCGGCCATCCCTGACTTAAATGGGAAACAGCTTTGTTTGGGCAGTCCGTAATGGCCACAAGACTACCGTAAAGCTTCTCCTTGATACAGAACGGGCGGATCCAGACGCAAGAGGCAGTTTTGGACGCACGGCGTTGATATGGGCGGCACGTCGCGGTGCCCTTGACCTGGCGGAGATGCTACAAAACTTCGGCAAGGCTGAATTGGCGCTGTGGGATGATGAAGGTAGAACGGCATTGTCTTGGGCTGTTGAGACAGGCAACGAACCTCTTGTCCTCGCGCTAGGTGGGTCAACTGCCATGGCGTCAGTGGAGGCGTGGACGGATAAGATAAATTGCAAAGCATGAATGCATATGGTGAAAAGAATGGATATCCCGTACGTAGCAGCACTTTGGAACACCGATCGTAGACTACGACTTGATTATCTACCGTTATGAGCACAATAATTCACAGTTACCATGACGAAGGTTACCAGCCAAGTCGCTTGGTATTACTGCCTAGTCTTAACTACTAGCAAAATTAAGAATTATCCACAATAACCTGGTAGACAAAATTTGAAAACTCCCTATCATTGGTTGCCTGTTGAGATGGTTTTATAGGGCTGCTAAGATATGCTAAGATATGTAAGTAATGAAGGGTAAATAGAGATATCGGGTCACTGAGGTTGTTTAAGCGGAGTAATCGCAATAGCTGTCTTTTCTGCTTACGTATGTAGCCATGCCGCGATCGGAAGCTCAGCCGTACAGTAGTCTCAAGCACGGTCAGAACCAGTGCCATCCTGTCCCAGAAGGGTATAGAAGGGAAATTAGAGGGAAGGGGAAGTGCATAGGGAGAGAAGTGAAAAAGGGCAAAAGCACAAATACCGTATCAACTCAAGATACTGGCCACACCCTTTGGATACCTATCACCTAGAATATTGCAACTTTGAGTACGAATACCATAACCTTCAAGCCTAAACTTGGGGGAAAAGACCCACAAGGTGTGGCTCATGTCCTAAGTTAATACAGTCACTCGGCACGGGCCTGCTTGATCCTGCCGCTGTAGCTAGTTAGCCTCATCTCCTGGCTTGTGCGCTAATATTGGTGCTCCTTGCACTTTGATAGTTCTAGAAAGCCCTGATCCATGGCTATATCCCTGTTGTGAATTGACTGTCAACACCGTTGGCATTTCAGCCGAAATCCCTGCGTCGTGCAGACGCGAGTTCGAGGCTGGGAACAGTTGATAGGCAGACCCCTCACCCAATTCCAACAAACACGTGCAACAAGTGCCCAGCCTGTTCAAAGAGCGGTATGGCCGCATGTCTCAGTCTTTACAACTTGGGTAATCCTTGAAGATTCCGAAGAGTCATTGTATAATGAAGTTGCGAAGCATGTTTCAAACAATGATCACCATTTAAGATAACCCGATTGGAGAGATGGACGTGCCCAGGGATCTGCTGGAAGCTTCGCGGGTCAAGGGTCAACCCGCCGCCGGCAAGATTGGCGTGCCTACCTTGCTCGATAGCGTAAGACTCAGCGGTCTGGCCCATGGTTCACGGATACGACGACAAGGGTACCTGAACACCATCGTCAGCCAGCCGTTGTTCTGCTGTTCCGCGAAAAGCAAAGTTATGATGAGCAATACTGAAGAAAGAAAAGCAAAGACAATGAGATTAGTTATATATATCGGAGGAACCTTGACCGAGGCAGCTTGGGAAAATCGCTGTTACACTGCTTCATTTACAGCTTCATAGCATCATTCTTCCAGTAACCTTAGGTGCTTGGCTTCAGAAATCTCGTCTTGAAAACCCACCCTCCTCAATCCCAGCTATAGGCTCATCACCACGGACTCTTGTCATACAATGTGCCAGTGCCCGAACTCTAACGTCGAGACCAACGACTGGACGCCTTTCACTTGCCCTGATCCTTCACCCCCGATGAATCCTCCTCAACATATGCGTCACCTAACTCTGTGTCTTATGATGATCATGAGCCCACAGTATCCTCTCCTGCCGCTTTCGAACATCATCAAAGTGCAGGTGACCCTGGCCAGGAAGTCAGCTTGTGTTACGGGGCATGGTCAAACTATTATGACGGCTGCCATCCAGAAACGGATAATGTATCACCCAACCTGCTGATCGATATCGAACCTCAGGATACTCAGCAAGGAGATCATACCCCCTCCAACATCGGGACGATCTTCAAAGACCGCATCCCCCTTGCGAACTGAAGACCAGGGCAAAAGAAGCGCAGCGGAAATATTGAAGGATCTTTCTCTTGCAGATAGATTTCTGGTCCAAGGCAGGCTGAATGACATGGAATGGAAAACTATCCACAAGGAACACAACAAGATTTGGGCAGTCAAAAGCGAGGGTGCTTTGAGGAGACAGATGAGCAGAATCAAGGAAAAGAACCCTGCGATCAAGGTTCTTCTTGAGCAAAAGATCTAACAAAGGCGATCTTAAAAATTGTATTAATGCAAATATATAGCGATGGGACTAATGGGCTTTCTTCACTGGTTAATTGTCGATGGTAATGTCTCTAGTACTTTTATTTCATTGCCTGTATGAAAGAGAGTGTTTTGTTGGTGGAATTCACTGTAATATTGACGTCCAACTAAAATGAAAGGCTGTCATGGAACAAAAAACAACAAGTGAGGGCTTATAAGACTTCTCAAACAAGAACACACACAAATTCTAGATCTTTGACTTACCGAATTATTGCGATGTGAGTCAATCTAATCTACGGCTCCTTCTTGCGACCAAATGAAGAGCGTGAATGGAGAGAGAATATGAAATTTACAGCCTGGAAAAAGTTCTCCACAATGGTTTAGGCTGTGTTGCCTCATCGATTGAAAAACGCGTCTCTGTACGCCACTACTCATCTCTCTGCGCGTCCACATCTTAAGCTCGGGCGATACCTTCAAGAGGTATCATTGGTCAGACGACCGGCAAACGACACGCATACGTGTTGCCAGGCCATGGATTTGGCGCGGACTCTTGCTGTTGCACCGCGGAATCGTCCGAGAGGCAAGCGGAGTAAATTAGGTGGGACTAGAGCGCCAGTGGTTCTTGGTGCGGGCGTTGGAATCTGATGGGGCATGGCTGTAAGCGCTGGCTGGCTTGGCTCCTAAGCCACTGATCTCACATGAGCTTTCCTGGCACACCCATCTTGTGAAGCGTCTCGTCAGTAGTCTCGCTGAGCGTGCTTTCATGTAGGTCGCTTTGCCCCTGTGCCGTAATTGAATGGGATCGGTGGCCTGAACGCCAGATAAATACTGCAAGGATATTATAAAACAAGGGCTGCAACCATGTGCCCGACTTCTAGGAGCTGAAAGAATACCGAATACTGCTTGATACAGCGTGTAGACAGTCTTTGCTACGTAGAAGCCAATAAAGACTTGACAGGTGACAGACCCAGAGAGTACATGTCATGCAGGGGTAACACACCAACGGGCGGGGGCGCGACCTTGAGCCTGGCAGATTTGACGGTGCGTCCAGAGGAAAAGAGAAATTCGAATGTGCGGTGAAGGTGAGGGTCAGCGACACCTCTTGGAGGTTACGGGATGGTATCTGCACACGCCCCAAATGATGTTGTCTCAAGTGGGCGAGTTGTCTCGGTGTCCTGGACCGGGAACCAGGTACCGTAGCTGACCGAAAGAAACACCTGTTGAAGCCAATGAAGACAGGTGAGACCTGCTGCGGGTCGACCTTGACTGTCATTCTATGGCTAGCGTGGAAGGCCTCAATAACCATCCATGCGAGATCTGTGCGGTATGTTTGTTCTACTCCTGCATGGCTCCATCGATCGAATTGTGAGTTTGACAAGCAGCATGAACCGGCACCATCTCCAGGAACCCATGTCCTGGTAAACTTACGAGTGGACAGAGTGCCTACCCGTGGCCCCGTCGGGGTGTTAATCTCGGGGGAAGCTCCGCGGAGGGGGTCAAACAAGGCAAGGACTAGAACTAAACTTTCGCTCCAGGCCAGAAACAGGTAGTCTCCAGAAGGTCGCTCTCCGTTCCCCAGCCTCATTTTGTCACCCTCGCAAAGCACAGTAGATTGATCAGATCATTGTAGGGAGGGGGCGTCAAGTCAACACATTGACTGTACCACATGTGTCCTCATGGACACGTTGACTTTGCAGTGCTATGCAAAAACAGCTGCTAAAATGGTGGATGAGAAAGACACGAGCATCTAGCCAATGCGGGCAATATCACAACGACCTTGCTTCCCTGTAGCAGGAGCGCCTCGTGGCTGCCGAGACCTCCAGACAGGGCGGTATCGCGATGGTAGCCTAGACAGGAAAGGTGATATCATCGCCTTTGCTACTCCGCAGCTGACCTCCCCCTACAAGCTCACGATACTATACCGCTTACTCCGTGTGATCAACAAATGCCAGACGCCCCAGGCCTAGCTTCGACCGGTGTGGTGTGGAGACTACGCCAGAGTTTCATGACTCAGCTGGCGATCCGCACTCATCACTCTTTGCCGCCACCAACAGAGGCACAGTGTGTACTTGCTGAATCTTCCTACATGGCTCTACGTGTACTTCCTTTTCAACCTGGTCGAAAGCTTTGAAACACTTGCAATTTGGTCAAGGCGGCCATCGAGGAAAGAGAGAATACGGTCGGACGCGTTTGGCATGGTTGTTTACCTAGAAGGGGGACACAATGGAAGTGGCAGTACGCGCCGACCTATGTGTAAAGTGACGCGTTGTTTTCGCGAAGGAGGACGCGGTTCATGCTGAGAGTTTGGGCTCATGCCCCTTTTGTTCGTGATCTAGACAGAAACGGCGGATGTAACTTGAGATCTTGGAAAAATAAACTTCCGTAGATGAACTCAAAATGTTGGCGCATCAGTGGAAGAGCAGATCAGCGACAGAGCGTGATCAGTTGAGGCGGTTGCAGCCTGGAATCATGACGCACTTGCATTCCAGTGCCATCGGCCAGGTCCGTTTAGCGCTTCCGTTACCACTGGCCAGTGATTACCCGTCCCGCCCTTGAATGCCTCCTCAAGCAACATGTTGAGGAACTCGAGTCTTCTTTCTCAAATTAATGAGTAAATACAGCTTTAAAATCGGTGTTCACAGTGGTCTAAAACAGAGATCGCTCTCGCGCGCGCATAGGGGGCCTGTGTCACCCCGAGTTCTATAATCGGTAAGTATGCAGACCTCGATTGAACAAGCTTACACGTATTAACTTCCCCAGAAACATGAGAAACTCCTTCGTTCGACCTCAATATGCGATTACTGTTGTCAGTGTCGGATCCAACTCTTTCGATACGACGTGCCTGATGCGGGACACACCACACCGCCGATGAACACTCCATCCTCGAAGCCTATCGTCCATTTTCGCCAATCTATCGTTGCCGCCAAATGGGCGGCGCGAATCCAATTGCATCAAAGATACCGTGCAAGGCTGCATCACCTTTGACATAGGGTTTCCCGTCAAGTTGTCTCGTCGTCGCCACACCGAGTACACCAATAGCGACGACTCGAACCCATCAACCTACGATGGTCGGTTGAGACCATGCTCTGGCTTCATCTCAGCTTGGAGCAAGGGATGAGGATCAAGGAAGAAGAGCTTGCCAGCGTTGACTGTTGACAAGTCTCACTGGCGATCAACGCCGTTCTCTCAGTCATCAAGAGACCTCAGCTTCAACTCCGAAGCTGTCACTGCCACATCTGTCTCTCCACTTGATCGACTACCAAGGCAAGTCGTCATTAATGACTCTTGGTATCGTTGAAGCATAGGATACCGGATGCTGCCTTTGCGTTTCCATTCGGATTGGCCACACGGGCTCGATGATGCTCTGAGATGTGCTCGAGCCTATGAGGCCTAAAGGCTTGAAAAGGCCGAGAGGGTAGTCCCGTGCTTGATCACTCGGACCAGTAATGGCCATCGTTAAGATCTTTACTGACTTTTGCAGTATCGCGACTCAACTTCAAGCCTCCTGCCAATCTATAGCCTTCATCCCGATGCTGTTCTCCAGTTCCAAACCAAGAAGGCAACGTCCGACACCATCAAACTTCCAAGACCACTTAGCCTCCACAGCCGAACACTGAACCTGTCTAGGCTTCGAATCAACTTGTTCCACGACATGAGTGTTGAAGCTCCTACTCAGAAGTTGAAGACTCTCGACCTTAGTCTTTACATGCACTTAGAGCCTCGCCCGTAACTTCAGCAGTCCGTTTGACCAAGATTGTGTGATAACACTGCGTACCTACCTTGAAGGCAGTGGGCGAGGTTGGTCCTTTCAAATCATTGCCTCCCTCCCGCAACTCAAGATGCGCTTGAATCCACTACGCCAGACCAAAAGCACACCAAGCCTCCTCAACTTCCCCCATCGCGCTAATAGAGTTGTGCCAAAAGCTGTCACGGCAAGTAAGCAAAGTCCTTCCAGACTATAGCTTGGATAAGAAGGCCGATGGCTTGCTCATTATACACAGTAAGTATCTGTGGCAGCACCGTGTGATGAGGCCATCCAGACATGTAAATTTAGTATTCACTTCTCGTGACATAACGTGTAAAATCACTAAAGTAATGATGCCATCCTCCGGTAGTCGTTTGTATAGTGCCAGTCTATGACGGGTCACATTGTAGTTTGAAGAACATCAAGTGTATTGTGCATGGATGTGTAGCTACTCCCGTATAGGTTGCAATTTCGTGGTATCTATTCAGGTTGACTGTGTGGCCTAACACAAAGCCGATCTGGGCAGATATTCGGCTCAAGAGCTACGACTTGGTGGCTTCTGACTGTCCAAGTATCGGGACGGATAAATGACGGGACCGACCATTGGTTGAACCGTTTGATGCGGGAGGCCGACCACCACGCTGGCATTTTAGGTGGCAGTCGTGTGAAAAGCACTGGATCCCACTTTTGATCAATTGGTAAGAAATAGTATCTTGAAGGCTTCCCTGCCAGCGAGATCTGATCGTACTTTGACAAGTCGAGATCCATCACATCTGGTGAGTCTCGTCGAACGGCACCAGGCATAGCCGATACCATTCATTGACAATCTGGAGTTCACGCACAACAGAGTGATGTCCAGAGGGGAGTTAGCAGTCAGGGTCGGACCTCCAATAGAGCCCATAGTAAAGAATTCTTAAGACCTTCCGGAACTATTCCAGCTATTGACGCATCTTCCACAGTGGTTGTAATGAAAACTTGATTGACGCGAACGAAACTCTGGCTTTCATCGTCAATACAGCTGCAGTGGGGGTTGGAGAAGCATTTTCCACATTATATCTCTAGGGTAGGGCGGCTTTGGACATTTGTAGACCAACCTTCCCAAGACCAGACTTGTTGGATGTGCTGGAAAGTCAGCCATCGAAGTCTTCGGCTATGATACGTGGCTGAGAGACAACTATCTCATTGACTTGAGCGACACTATGGAGTGAATGCCCGGTAAGATGGTAAGCAATTCTTGTTCGGCACTTTTCATTATATATGCCAACCATCCACAGAACCAAGCTCTTCTTTTGAAGACGGCAATACTCTAAGATTTCTACGTCGTGATCCGAGACGATCAATCCGTCAACAAGTGCACGCTTCCCCACAACGCATAGAACGAATAAACCGGCCGTTCCATCTCCTTACTGCTTTGCTATACCTGCCCTCAAGAGTAATTAGACTAAGGGTTTTGCGTCTGAAGTTGCGATTTGGCTGGTGGGGGATTTCGCGGGACAGGAGGACTGGCGGGAAAGCTTTGGCAGAAGGATAAGTGTGATAAGGCGAATAGGGAACTTGATCCAATCACGGGCGGGCAGGTGGGAAGTGCAGTAGCCTCAAGAAGGTTGAAGGAGACAAATAGGTGAGACATGATTAGCACTCCTGCAAACTCGCGAGATTAAGAGCGGGCTGTATTCCTTGATACATATTTCGTCTCTTCACGATATTCATAATTCATCTACTAACTCAAAGAGACTTCTGTTCTAAGCTTTATTATTCGCGAATGGTTTACAACCCGTATATGCGGACTAAATCGTGTGTTCTCTCCCCAACGACATCTCAAGCTGCACACAACGACACTTGGGGAGATCGACATCAGACGTCACCTTGTTGATCAACAGCACGCACGAGGGTAGAACAATTCACAGTGAAAGGGTTACCAGCAAATTGGCTTGGTATAACTAACTACTTATAAGGTAGCTACTGACAAGACCCGACAATCATCCATGATGACCTAGTAGACGAAACATCAAAACTCCTAACCTATCCGTGATAAAAACATAGGCACAATGACTTCCTGCCGTATCACTTTCGTATCACCACATGCTCATCCGTTCCTTGCCTACAATTCATTCCTCCATATCATCAACAATTCCAAGTTGGGATCCCAAGTGCACTCTCCTTACTTCTCCGCATTGGCCTTCTTCGCATTGGCCTTCTTAGCCTTCTTAGCCGCCTTCTTAGCAGCATTCTTTGCCTTCTTTCGTTCGGCCTTGGTCTTTTCCTTCTTCTCGATGGGAATCTCAATCATTTCTTCGGCGACCTCGTCTGTCATCTGGCTATCAAACTCCTAGTTGTCGTTCACCATCTGGACAAACTCCTGCTTTTCGGACTCCAGCTGTGCGACCATCTTCTCACGCTCATACAAGAAAGCTTGGAAACGATCGGAAGTGAGCTCTGTGACGTGAGTAGGGTTCTCGAGCTCGCGGGCATTCTTGATCGCAGCGACAAACTTCTCGTTGCCCTTCTTGATGTTGTTGATCATGTGGTCGTGACCCTCGATCAGGGACTTGAGTCGCTCGTACTCGGCATCAAGGGAAGTGGCGTCGCTCTCGTTCTCCTTGTTCTTCTCATAGTCCTCGTCGATCTTCTGCTCCACCTGAACCTTCCAGTCATGCATCATATGCTTGATTACCTGGACATAGTGATGGGTAGTAAGAATGAACTTAACGCGGAACTGAGCGTGAAGTTGAATGTTCTGTTCCTTGACGGCATGGAGTTGAGCCTGTTCAGCAGCCTGAGCTTGGACGAGAGTCAGACGCTCGCGAACACGACCAAGCTCGGCTTCCTTGGCAGCAGCATTGAACTCAGCGTTGTGCCAGTTTCGGTTGGCCTCGTCAAGGCTGTTGGAGTAGTACTCCTTGAAGGACTTCTCGTACTCTACTTGAGCCTTGAACCCGCTGTTCTCCAACTCAAGAGCCTGAACCTTGGCAGCTTCAAGTTCAGCAGAGTGCAAGTTGTGGTTGGCCTCCTCGAGGTCCTTGGAGAGCTGCTCCTTGGAAGACTTTTCGTGCTCAACTTGAGACTTCAGATCGTTGATTTCCAACTCTAGACCTTGGAGCTTGACAATGACTGCGAGTTCGGCAGAATGCCAGTTGTCGTTGGCCTGATCGAGGGTCTTGGAGATTTGCTCCTTGGAGGATTTCTCAACCTCAACTTGAGCCTTCAGGTCATTGTTTTCCGACTCCAAAGCTTGGACCTTGGTAGCAGCTTCGACTTCAGATGAGTGAAAGTTGCGGTTGGCTTCGTCAAGGCTGTTGGAGTAATGCTCCTTGAAGGACTTCTCGTATTTGACCTGGGACTTGAGTTCTTTGTTTTCGGACTCAAGGGTTTGGACCTTGGCTCGCATCGCGTTGAGGTTGGCGATGATCAGATCGAAGGCCTTGGGTTTCTTTAGCTCATGATTGGAGATTGGAGATTGGAGGCTTACCTTGTCGGTGTTGTCGACATCAAACTCAGCAGAGGTAGGGTTGGTAAGCTCCGCGAAGGCGGGAGCAGGAGGGGTGAGGGCAACAAGTTTGTTATCCTCAGAGTAAATGGTGGAGGTCAACTCCGCAAAGGAAGACCGAGGTGCGGTCAACTCAAGAAACGCCATGTTGAGTTCTTGATGAGATGATGTTTTTGTTGTGTTGGTAGGTACTGTGGTTGTGTGTAAGGGTGTTTCTGTTGACAACGACAGTTGGTAAGGTCGAAGGTCGATGGTAAGTTCTTGAAGGTGATGTTTGAGGTAGATGAAGAAGGGAAGAATGGATGAAAGGTATGAAGATGGTTGATGGGAAAGGTGAAGATCGAAGACCAGTTGGAAGGAGGAAAAGAAAAGAGAGAGAAAGCGAGGGAGCAAACCAGGTATTTATTGGGACATTTGGGAGTGTTGATTCTGTCACTGGCAGCTGGCTTTTGTCCAGTTTGGCACTGGGAGCTGATGATTGCCAGTGACAGAGTCATTTATCGCCATCTCTTCCTTCGCGGCAGTGTCAGAAGCCATGTTCAGGATGGACGTTGAGCGCGAGTGTCAAAATAATCATGAACAGAACGCGTGCACCGACGAGGCACTGCTATAGGTATGTTCACGTCTGTTGTGAAAGCCTTAATAAATGTTCTTAATTTACGCTACGTAATGGTCACTAATGTTCAAGATACCCAATATGTAGCCCAGGGTGTTATTTGAGCGTGTTTGGTCCGCGACGGGTTCAGATTTTCATTGACCTCTAACTAGGCAAGATTTTCAGTCTTATTTACAAATTCATCCAGGTTATTCAGAACTTGCACCAAGAAGATACTCTACGACAGCTTGTCCCCAGTACACTGACGCCTTGTACCACGCGATCTGACGCACACCACCACGATCTATTCCCCTTATCGCTTCAGCCAACGCCGGTCCTCCACCCTCGTCCCGAATTTGCCTAAGCGGATACTGATACGTCTTAAAAGCAAACACCAACGTGTCATCGTTCTCCATCAATCGATGGAGAGTCTGCCTCTCACATCGAACATTCATCTCCTCAGGATCTAGATCGGCACCCTTCATCTTCAACACCTCGATACCAAGCCAGTCAAGAACCGTCTTGATCCAACCCATCAGCCACAACGGCAAAACTGTCAAAGGATTCTCCCTCGGTACAAACAGGTCGCGACCGATCGATATGTTCCAGTTGTGCCGTTTGACAACTTTACCTCTTGGCAGGGAGGTGAAGTAGCGGTTCATAGGTCTCTCGAGCTTTTCTTTGTAACCGGGGACAGGTCCGTGGATTTCTGCGAGGGTTTTATTCAACTTGAGGGATGGGTTAAAGGAGAAGGCATAACAAAGAATGAGTGCTTTTGCAACGTAGGTGTCGCCTTGCCTCTTAAGAAAGAATAGCTCTGCGTCAATGTTCTCAGCAAGCAGGCGGAGTATGGCATCGACATCGTCGGGCGGATCGAGCGGTAGCTGGGTTGATGCTGGGCCGACAAGCATGCCATCCTCCGAACGGTAGAGAGATGGATACCTTTGAGGTAGGTATGTTTTGACCATCCAGATGTAAAACTCCTTGACGGCAGCCTCCGAGCAGGGTTCAGAGGCAATTACCATATCGGAATGCTCACTGACAATCTTGCGTCGCAGAGCAAGCCTCTCCTCTAGGGTTTTGTCGATAGGTATGATGTCCGAGAAAGTGCATTTCTCGAGGCCCATGGTGAGGTGATACTTCGGTTTCCATGGTCGAGTCTGCACTGCCTCGGCTTTGTTCAAGTCGAAGTCCTTCAGTGGCTCAATGTTGTTGTAATCACTCGGCAATTCTTGTTGATGATGGTGGGTATCTTGTGGAAGAGAAGGTTTCTGATGTCAAGATATCAGCGTTTCTTTTGTTACTCGCATCTTCCTAGGGCCCTGATCATTGAGGGCACTGCGCCTGAAGAGACGTACTGGGTTGTGTTGATTCTTGTTCCTCCACCATGCAAGGGTCACGGTTAGTGCGGTTAACAACACAGAACACCAAGAGTACAAGTCGGCCATCGTAAAAGATCAATTGCATTCAAATGAGATTGCGGCAGCTACAATTCGAATAGTATGTGGTTTTGGGTGGTAGTTTACCTACTTCAACGTCAGGTTGTATGCGCCAAGCAAACGAGGACTTAATCGTTCTGGCATCTCGGATATCCATGAACATCCAACGCGGGGTAGATACACGGATGCCGCGGGCGTCCGAATTGCAGAGCGACCTACCCGGCACTTATCAACTGCACCAGGTGATACACCAAAGATCTGCATTCAGCAGGTGATTATCGCAGTCTGTATTACGAGCAAAAGCCGGGGTCCCGCGGCCCGCCATAGCAAGATTGATGACTGTTTCTTTTCGCGCCTACTAGATACACCACTCCAGAGTGAGCATGATAAAATGTGAATTCTCACACTAAGACATCGGGTTCGAGCTTGGAGTGGTCATTATCATTCTGTGAAAGACGCTGTAGCAATGGCATCTGATCATACCTTGCCCGTTGAGGAGTTCAACGTTGCCACCTTCACTTATAAGGTGATTGAGGGAAAACCCATTCTTCTTGATCTATTTGTTCCCAAGAGTTTGCCATCTGGTGAACGACCGGTGCTCATTCGATTCCATGGGGGTTTTCTCGTCTACGGCAGCCGGGACAACCTACAACTTACACCACCCAGGATCCTTGAATATGCTCTTGAAAGCAACACAATTCTGGTGTCTTGTGACTACAGATTAATTCCAGAGAGCAATGGGATTGAGATCCTTCAAGACATTGAAGATGTCTGGTCTTGGGTTCAGAACAGCTTGGATGAGGCTATTGGAACGATGACGAACGGGAAGAGCCATGTAGACCTTAGTCGGGTTCTGCTGGCTGGCGAGAGTGCCGGTGAGTAAGCCCTCGTCACTGAGGCTAGAGAGAGAACGCTGACGATAATCTACTTCCAGGTGGCTACCTCGCAATTCAACTAGCCTTGCGCTATCCAACTACCTTCCGAGCTGTAATCGCAAGTTACCCTATGATCGACATGCGAAGCGACCACTTCTGCAAAGCCTACCCGAAACAAATGGGCCAATATCCACAAATCGATTATGAACTTGTGTCTCAGCATCTCAAGCAGCTTCCAGACGGGACTCAGCCAACAACTAGAGCTATCTCAGATCTTCCAATCGCAATGGTCCAGCACGGTACATACACCAGCTTCTCAGGCGACCACCGAAGTCTGTTCCCGATAGAATATCTGGAAGATAATCCACAGTCGGCGCTGAAACTTCCTTTCATTTGGTTGCATCATGGAAATAATGATAGTGAGGTCCCAATCGAGGGGAGTAGGAAGTTCGTTGCCAAGCTGCGAGAGCTCAACCCTAGGGCTGAGGTAAGATACACGGAGCTTGAAGGGGCGGAACATGGATTCTGGAGCGAGATAAACCTGATTCAATCCGGCGAATGGGAAGAAGGAGTGAACGTTCTAAATGGATATCTTGAGAGCTAGACTTGGGTTGGCGATATCTAAAAATCAGTGTCTTCGATTCTCTGCGTCGTTGCACATTATTGATGAGTAGCTTGATGCTCGGAATACTTTAGTTACAGGGTTGTGAACCACAAGACCACCGAATGCCGAGCCGTCTCCGCATCACGCTCCGCCAGGTGGGCTCAGAAGAGTTGTGCGGCCAATTGAAACAATTATCCTCACGTCTCGTATTCTGATAAGTCCAAGCGGGTGCCAAATGCCGAGGAACGGAATATTTCTTGTTGCACACGCAGGAAGTTTCAAACTCAAATGGCAGTACGACAATTAGATACCCGCCTGATGCGATTGGCATCAAAGAGTGATCTGCAGTTTGTTTGGGCCTGCTGCACCAATTCGGAGTCCGTTAGTGCCCCGAGTCATAGTGGCAACATGGCAAGAAGCCGGGACCGTAACCTCCAACGGTTTTATTTGCCAAGCTTACTGAATAATTGCTTGCATTAAGGTTAAGCTTTAGGCCCCTCACTAAGATGATGAAGAGAAGATAAAGCTTCTGCCTAAGCTTGTGTTTGTCGGAATTTGACGGAACTCGATTCCGGAGTTGTTTTCCATACATAATGCCTCGTATAACAAGGTTGCGCCCGCTAAATTCGGAAGTCACGGCAAGGCGGTAGATCACATATAGCACATGAAACATGGAAGCCAAATGTAACGTCGACTTTTGATGAGCATTGGTTCTGGCAAGTCATGACACATTTCATCCTTACACAGAATTATATGCGCATATAACTGCCACTTTTAGCAGGGCATCGTATGTTGCTATCACACAGACTGTTGCCAACTTCTATCATCATAAAGACCAAAGCTTTCCACATTTACGGACTTTCTTCCCTCTACCCAATAACATTTTAATGATGACCAAAGATCAAAAAGAATTTCAGATCGCCATCATCGGCGGCGGTATCGCAGGAATTGTCCTCGCGATCTCCCTTCTAAAAAGAAATATCCCCTGCAAAATCTACGAGAAAGCGCACGCCTTTAGCGACATTGGCGCCGGCCTGGGAATAAGTCCCAATGCACAAGACGCCATGGCTGCTTGCGATCCAAGCGTACATAATGCATTCAAAAAAGTCGCCAATGGTAACACCTGGGAGTCGAAGAAAAGCATCTTGTTTGAGTTTCTTGACGGCACAAACGGCGCAACTACTGACTCTCCTCTGTTCCATATCGAGAATCGTACCGGACTTCAGGGTTGTCATCGGGGCGCCTTTGTAAACGAACTTCTTAAGCTCTTGCCCAGCCATGTGGTTCACTTTAACAAGCAGCTTCAAGATATTGACAAAGATAGCAGTGGTGGAATCCGCCTTATCTTCCGGGATGGGACAATCGAGGAAGCTGATGCGGTTATTGGCTGTGACGGCATCAAATCCAGAGTTCGCGAAATTCTGGTTGGGGCAGATCATACGTCGTCGAAGTGCTCATACACGCACAAATACGCTTACAGAGGAATGATCCCCATGCCACAAGCTGTTGAGGTGCTAGGGGAGGAGAGAGCTCTCAATGCCACTATGTGGGTAGGTTCTCCTCGACATTTCACCTTTGATGATAGAATGAAGGCTGATATCACTTCTGAAACGGACAGTTGGGGAAGGACAAGCATCTGCTGAGCTACCCAGTCGCACACGGGACGACTTTGAATGTCGTCGCATATTGTTCAAGCTCCGACGAATGGCCAAGTGAAAGCCAGCTAGTTCTTCCGGCCACCAAAGAGGATCTTCTCCATGACTTCGACGATTTCCGACCATCTGTACTACAGATTCTCGATAACAGTGAGAGACTTGACCGCGTGAGTCCACAACTAATGTACGATTAGATCCCGTAGGCTTTGTACTAATACTGAGCAGTGGGCCATCTTCGATCTAGGAAACAATCCAGTTCCGACTTTTGCCAAAGGCCGAGTATGTATCATTGGAGACGCAGCACATGCTTCATCTCCACATCATGGCGCGGGAGCAGGGCTGTGTATCGAAGATGCTGCTGTTTTAGCGTCTATACTAGCGCATGACACAGTCCGAGCAGGTGCCGATATCGAAGCTGCTTTCTCTGCCTTTGACAGAAGTAGACGTGAAAGAGCCCAATGGGTCGTTCAGAAGTCTAGACGAGCAGGGCAACTATTCGAACGTCAAACTGAGATTGGTGGTGATTTTAGTAGGATATTTGAGGAGTTGAATGAGACGCTCCCTACGATCTGGGACTACGATATCGACGGAGCCATAAAGACTGCCTCTATAGAGTTGGATAAAGCTTGATATTGGATGTCTAGCTCTAGGTATTTCTGAAGACTGCTCATACTAAATCCCTTCCAGATAGCCATTGACATAAATATTGGTATACCCAATATCTATTATTCAACATGGCATGATGCTCAAAGCTTATGCTCACGACCTGTCACTACCGCTAGAGTATGATGATCATCAATCGACCAGGGAACATCCTGGTCCCGAATAAACGGAGCAAGATCAACGCCAACTCCCTCTTCTGCCAGCTCTTCAATCTGAGTGCGACCATTACCCAAAAAATTCCACATGTTGTCACTTCTGTAGGTAATCCTGAAGTCCTCGAACCTAGGCGTCTTCATAGTCTTGAGTAAATGAAGCATGCTGCCAGGCCAGATATATACCCGTCCGTCAGTCCTGTTAGCCTTGTACCAAGAACGGCACTCGCCAGCCCAGACAGAGTATTTCTTGTGCCAGTCATCGAGGTGTTCGTTCCACTGTGTAGTTGGGAGTTGCTTGACCCCCATGGCCTTGATGCCCTCGTTCTGTATCTTGATGCAGCATTGCATAGCATACTCAATTTGGACCTCATGCTATTTTTACGTATTAATTAGTTCTCTAATGTGGCAGTCGAGTCCAGAGGGCTCACTCACCGACGGAAGTACACATCCCTGGCCCCAATTGCCGGTTGGACCGTTGATGACAAAATAGTTGGGAAACTTGGGACCAGTGATACCAAGATAAATGTTTGGATTCTGGTGGCACCGAATACGTCAATTATAGCCCTTTCATGTCAGCTCGGCGAAGTTTACATACCTTTGACCATTCATCCTTCATCGTAACTCCATCAATACCGGTGATTTTGCTACGACAGTTAAATTAGTCACGTTCCTGTAACCAGTAATAAGCCCTATAAATCGGAAGTGCTTACAAATGCGGAGTATATGAGATGTCAAATCCTGTAGCGCAGGTAATAAGGTCGAAATCGAACTCCTTGCCTTCGCTCGTGACAAGGCCAGTGGCAGTGAATCTTGAGACGCCCTCGAAGACAACCTTGACATCTGGTAGAGATTAGTACATCAGGTGCAGTTGCTGATGGTGCTGTATAACTTACGTTCCTTGATCAAACTCTCTAGATATTCGTTGCCGGGCTATAGAGGAGACGCCGTCAACAGAATATTTAACCCATTACATAATCTCTATGGGATAATTACGGCCTATAAGGTTAAGCTTTAGGCTATAAATACAGATAATAAATAATAATATAATATTTTTTTTTCTAATATAAGCTTTTACCTATAAGCTTTTATAATAACTAATAAATCTTATTATAAGCCTTAGGGCATTATAAAGGGAAGAGACTAAGAGGTATATAAAGGGATATAACCTCGAGTTTACATCTCTGCACATACACCACAACACGACTCCACAAACATTACATGATCTCACTTACCGTGATTCGGCGACAGCCAGGGGGCCACGATGGAATCAGCTTTTGTTTCAGCTCCTCGTCAGCACTCTCAAGCTTCTTGAGCATATCCTGCTTAATAGCAGCAGCAGCCCACTGGCTAATCGGAGAGTCCCTTAGAAAGAATGGAAAGTTACGTGTCAAGGTTGCCTTAAGACCTTTCCGATACTGTAGATATTTCGCAGGGTCTCTGCGAAATTCATCCTTATCCTTTTCGGAATAAATCTGCGTACCAGGTTGCTTAGCAGGGTTTTGGCCATCCTGATTAGGCTTACTGAGATCTGTGCCCAGTGAAGGGACAATCCATATCGAGTTTCTTGCAAAGAGGTGGAGGCTTTTTGAACCTGAGAGAGGTTCACATAAGTATTGAACAAAGTCATAGTTCCGATGAACTGACCTTTTGCAAGCTGTGGGAGCATCTGAACAGAGCTTGAGCCTGTTCCAATAAGTGCAACTCGTTTGCCTTCCCAACTAATTTTGGGGTTCCAGGTCGCGCTGTGAGCTATGGTGCCGTTGTAGGAGGATAGCCCGGGAACATCGGGCCCTGCCAGAATGTGAGAAAAGCCTAAAGATTGCGTGTAACTTACTCACATTTGGCCTTGTTCACCACTCCCGATCCATTCATCAACACGTCGCAGTAGTCCATTTTCTCCTTGCCATCCTGGCTCAATTTAACAGCCCCTGTCTAAAGGCATTAGCACCTTGATCCGGCGAGATTGGTTGTATAACTTACATTTCCCTTCATTACCATCCCAAGTGGCGCTGATTACGGTGGTTCGGAGCTGAACATATTTATCGAGATCATACTTTTTCGCAAATCGGAGAAAATACTCATATATCTCGGCAGAGTTTGCATAGTAGCAAGACCATTCAGCGTTTGGTTCGAATGAATAAGTATAGATGTGTGCAGGTACGTCACAGGCACATCCTGAAATGTTAACCTTGAAGGGACTTCGATGAAATAGGCTTTTTTGTTATACCTGGATAGCGATTCTCATACCACGTCCCGCCTATGACCTGGTTTCTGAATACACGTCAGAACTTGTGTGTACGTGAACTAACAAGATAATGGAGAACTCACTTATCGTAGCAGACAAGCTCGTAGTTCTGCAGCATGCGCTCAGCCTTGGAAGCAGTTGAAAGACCTGAAGCTCCGGCGCCGACGTGAATGATCTTCAGTTTCCGAGGCTTTGAGTGCGCTTGGGTTGACATCTTGAAGGTGAAGGGCTGATCGCAAAGACGGTTTGTCAGTTAATTTCGGGATACAATTGATTGACAGTAAGATGATTCAATTCCGCCTTTACCATATATGATATATATTGGAGTCCGAGTCTTGCGTAGAGCTAGCAATAGTATATGACCACTTTGGGTAAATCTGCTACGAGTAAACCGTGACTTACACCTTCGGCACTGCAACATGAAGTGAGACGCAGCCTGGCCGAGGCTACTACACATTGTTCTAGACCTAAACTTTGTCGAGTCGGGTTACTCGGTCCTCCGCGGGGTCTGTCGCCCCGCGGCGCGACAAATGATGCGGAGAGAACGGGAAGCCGAACTACAGTCGGCTAGACCCCGCATCGCTTCAGGCTTCAACCCCATGGGGTAACGGGGGAGCTGGGTAGTCTTCACTCGGCAATTGTAGCCTCGCCATCATCAGAAGAGTCATATACTGCGTTAGTACACGCTTAAGCTCGCTTTCCGACTAGACCAACCTTGACGAGTTTACTGTTGAAAAACACGACTTAACAAGTCTCGTTTTACAAAGAAAGTGAAATACAACATGGCTGATACCATGCAGGCAGTTGTGTTTCACGGCAAGGGCGACATCAGAATTGAGGAAGTCAATGTCCCAAAGCCTGGCCCCAAAGAAGTTCAGGTGAGCTAATCCCCAACTAATGAATAATGCCCAGTATGAAGACATTAACCGGATACACAGCTGAAACCAGCATTTGTCGGAATCTGTGGAACGGGTAAATGCCAATACATCTGGTCAATCCCATAACTAACGTGCAGGTATAGATCTTCACGAATATCTTGAGGGTGCTTACCTGATCCCGACAACACCGCATCCTGTGACTGGAAAAAGTGCCCCGGTCATTATAGGCCATGATTATAGCGGTGTTATTTCGGGCGTCGGTGACGAGTCTGATGACCTCAAGCCCGGCGACAGGGTAGTTGTCCAGCCCATCATCTTTGATGGAACGTGCAATTCTTGCCAGAGGGGTCTAATAAATTGCTGCTCCAAATCTGGATTCATCGGCCTGAGTGGTATGGAATTTTGAAAAGGCATACACGAGGGTTCTCTGGCTGACTTCATGACAGGAATTGGCGGCGGGTTGGCCACGTACACAACTGTTCCACGATACTCGGTCTTCAAGATTCCCGATAACATCTCCCTGGAAGTTGCCGGTACGCATATCTCGCCCTTTACGGTGCCGATACGCCACTAACAGCGCAAGCCCTAATCGAACCCTTGGCAGTGGCCTGGAACGCCGTGCAGCAGAGCGACTTCAAACCTGGTGACACAGCTCTCATCCTCGGCGCTGGTCCAATTGGCCTAGCTATTCTGCAATTTCTCAAGAGTAAAGGTGCAAGTCAGATCATTGTCACCGAGACGGCAGACAAACGACGAGAATTTGCGACCAAGTTCGGTGCTACCACGGTCTTAGACCCTACGACGACGAATGCAGGTGAAGAGTGCAAGAGGCTTTGCGGTGGAGAAGGCGTGCAAGTGGTCTTTGACTGTGCAGGTATGCAAAGCACACTAGAAACTGCACTCGCCGCATCTAGATCCCGAGCCGTCATTGTGAATGTCGCCATCTGGTCTACCGAGGTGACCATCTCGCCCAACTATTTTATGCTGAATGAGAGGACTTTCAAAGGTTCGGCCACATATACGGCATCGGTATTCCAGGAGGTAATCGATGCTCTTTCGCGTGGTAAGGCATCTTAACTATGATATGATTCTTATGTCACGGATTGCTGACGAAGATAGGTGATCTGAACCCGGAACCAATGATTACTAGGTTGATTGAGATGGATGAAATTGAGGAAAAGGGTTTTAAAACACTAATCAACGAAAAGGACACTCAGGTCAAGATATTGGTTCGCGTCTAGTTATGTAGAGAATATCATATCGTATTTCGTACATGTCAGCAACCTGAAATCTAACCTTATTGGCAATAATGAGCTATGAAGTGGAGAGTAATAATACTTAGAAAGAAAATCAGAAAAAAAAGTAGCACAGGTCTGTGATATCACCACTTCGTCAATTGCACTTCCGATTGATAATAACAGTCCCTAACTACCTACACAAAAGCCCTTCCACGTTGCTTTAGACAGTGCTGTTAACAGTGCCTGTGATGCATACTTGTGCAAGGATAAGGCGAATCTTATCCATATCCAGCTACGGGGAAATGGTGGGTTCCGCGGGCCCGAGCCGGCTCATGGTTCGATATTGAAAAAGAGCTGGCTCCTTGTCATTCCCCGAATTCCTTCAGTAACAGCACAAACCAGCCACAATCGACAACTATAATGGCGTTTACACCACAATCACTTCATGATCTATCAGGGCAAGTTTACATTGTCACGGGCGGCAATGCCGGAATGTATGTTGACTTCCGATCTGCGGCATGTTTACGCTGGGAGGGGGAATATTGGCTAAGGACGGAACCAGTGGTTTCAACACCGTGCTCGAATTGGCAGCTCATAAGGCGAAGGTGTACATGGGCGTACGATCTGAAGCCAAAGCCAACGCTGCAATCGTCGAGATCAAAACCAAATATCCCCACGCAGATATCTCCGTTTTGGCAATGGACATGATGAACTTGAAGACCGTCAAGGCCGCGGCTGAGGATTTTGCAACGTATGTATACCAGCACAATTGTCGATCGTGGTTCAGATTAACAATGGCGTGTATAGAAAAGAATCGAGGCTTCATGGTCTAGTGAACAACGCGGGTATAATGGCAACACCCTACGAGGAATCTACAGATCATTACGAAGCTCAATTTCAGGTCAGTCATAATTCGATAAAGGTTATGATCTAGACTAACTTGCGGCTCAGACAAACTACCTCTCCCACTGGCTTTTGACCTACAGTCTATTACCTATCCTCACCCAGTCTGCGCGATCGACTCGCCCCGGAACTGTCCGAGTAGTCAACGTTAGCTCCGACGGCCACCTCGTGTTCTCCCCTTCGGCAGGAATCGATTTCGATGATATAAATCAAACCAAGGGCAGGGCATTTTCGCGATATGGCATGTCTAAACTAGCCAATGTCTTGCATGCCAAAGAACTACATCGCAGATATGGTCCGTCATCTGAAAATGAAGGACAGGAAGAGATTTGGGCCGCGAGTCTGCACCCAGGCACCATTGACACGTGAGTTGTTTATCTATCTACGATCTGTTTTTATGCCATGATCTGATTGAATACCCAAGCGATCTAGGCCGTAAAGCCACCGGTTCGTGGGCATGGCAAGCACTTGTCCCCGTAATGCGACTGTTCAGGCTCTACAGTCCCCTTGAGACTGCAGCATATACATCTCGTGTGAGGCGCGTGCTATAAGCATCAGTAGCGGTTTCTATTAACTTAAAATAACACTCTTATTAAATTAGTTTAGGCAGTATACTAATTACTTAATATAATTACCTAAAACAAGCTTTTTAGCCTATTTAATAATTATATTTAATATATAAAAAAAACTTAAATATATTTACTAAAAGATAAAAAGGCTGCCCTAGTTACCTATTATAGCTCTCTAACTTAATATTAGAAACACTTCTTAAGATACAGGCTTACGTACTTATCACAAGAATAATCATAGGTTAAGGCTATCAGGCAACTAAACGCCACAACTATATCAACAACTTCATTATCAACACAGCTGCAATGTACATATACATCTCTTTTCGCCATCGCGGGCCCAAATTTTCGTCGAGATATGAGTGGAGAATATTTGAAGCCTGTTGGTATCATTGGTAAGACAGCTGCAACTGCTCAGGATCCGAAACTGGCAGAGGAGCTCTGGCAATGGACGGAGAATGAGATGAGAATCAAGGGATTCATTAATTAAGTGTCTTTAAGCCTTTTTGGATATAACATTCGGGTTTAAATAGGTTATTCTTTAGCTGTATACGCGTCTTGTTCATACAGCTTATCCTAGTACTACAAGTTCTTAAATAACGATGCTATTTATTACGATACGTGAAACACTCTTAGTCAATGACCTCAGACCGGGGGCAGAGCCATGGCTTGCGATTCATTTTTGAACGGGAATATGACTACGGAGTCAGCTGCTTCTCCTGTTCTGGTAGAGCTAATATGTGGTGCAGACACATGGGACATAACGGTAGGACCCTGCGCAGAAACAAATAGCATCGGATTCAAAAACGCATCGTTGCGTCTATCTACTTGATGCGGGGCCTCGGCACAAAATGACCGCATCAAGCACACGTTTCTAGGGGGCCGTTACCAAGTCAAAGAGTGCGGGGTATGGGTAAGTTAGTGAGCACAGATAACGGACACGCTGCATCACGCCGCGGGCCGCACAGTGAACGGGCTTCAGCAGATAGTGAAGAGCATAACATGAGTTGCGCCGCGGGCCGCACTCGTCAAGAGTATTATCAAATCGGTGTCCGCGGGTGATGATACGTCGCGAGCTGCTATTGTACTACATGTGAGCGATTCAGGTGATACGGTCGCTGCCAATAAGGTTTTGGAGCAAGCGTTGAATGCGAGATACTACATGATGCGTAAGATAAATACGTTGCAATGATGCTTCCACAGTTTCAAGCTGTAAGACAGAAAAATACAACATCCTAAATACGAAAACAAAAACAAAATGACGGTTCAAGGCCAACGCACACATCCCCTCCACGCCTTGAGCGAGGAGGAGATGCTTAAAGCTGCAGACATAGTTAGAGGACTTGTCAAAGAGAAGTTCGAAGGCAAGGAGGAAGTCAGGTTCAAGCACACGACACTTTCTGAACCTCCCAAGTCACTTCTGCTTCCATACTTGGATGCAGAGAGCGACGGTGTCCCTGCTTCTGCCCGGCCCTTTGTGCCTCGTTGTGCTCAGGTCCTCTATACCTTCCCTGGCAAGCCAGGTTTCACCGAGAGTATCGTCAGTCTGGACACCGGGACAGAGGTCAAATCAACCTCATCCAAGCCTGGTGACCATGCCGGCTTCGACAGGTTCGTATCCCTTATTATCGTGTATGGAAATCCAACTGACGCCGATTCACAGAGACGAGGTGATCGCGTTCAATTACGCCATTCTGTCTCATCCAGAGATCCTAGACGCTATCAAGAAGTTGGGTCTGGACCCCAATGTGACAATCCAATGCGACACTTGGCCATTTGGAGCAGACAAGGACTCTTCATTGGAGACCTCGAGACTGGTGCAGGCCATGCTTTACGCTAGAGCCCCGCACAATCATCTGGAGAGTAACATGTACTCTTACCCACTTCCCATCTCTCCCGTCATTGACTCCGTCGATCTGAAACTCATTCGGATCGACGCTCTGCCCACGGGTGGCAAGGAGGACGAAGCGGCCCTCAATACAGCCCCAGATGCTCCTCTTGCTCATTGCGTTGAGAACGAATATCACCCTGATCTTCTGAGCGTCAAGCTCCGGGATGACCTGAAGCCTCTTGTTATCCAACAGCCTGAAGGACCCAGCTATACCGTCCAGGATGGGAACTCGATCTCTTGGCAGAAATGGCGATTCCGCATTGGTTTCAATTGGCGAGAGGGCATGACAATTCATGATGTGAGATATGATGAACGAAAGACTTTCTATCGTTTGAGCATGAGTGAGATGACCGTGCCGTACGGAGGTAAGACAAGCCCTGAAGACTGGTGACCGTTTACTAACCGGTGTCGGGCAGATCCCAGATACCCATACCATCGTCGACAAGCATTTGATCTCGGTGACGCTGGTGCAGGCCTGACAGCTAATAACCTGAAGCTCGGTTGTGATTGCTTGGGACACATCAGCTACTTCGATGCCTTGCTCACTGCTTCCGACGGAAAGCCCTACCAAGCACCCAACGTGATCTGTCTACACGAACAGGTATGGCTGAATCTATTGCGAAGAGCAGATCACTTACTGACCGTTGAATCAGGATGCTGGTATTGGATGGAAGCATACCAACGCCAGAACCGATGTCGCGGCTGTGACTCGTGCCCGAACTCTCGTCGTCCAGAGTATCATCACCGTTGGAAACTACGAGTACGCATTCTCCTGGCACTTTTGTCAAAACGGAACCATCGAGTTCGAGACCAGAGCCACTGGAATTCTCGCCACCAGTCTCATCGATGAAGGAAAGACTAGCCACTGGGGCAACGTCGTCTCTCCGGGCGTTCTAGCCGCTAATCACCAGCATCTCTTCAGTCTTCGTATCGACCCTATGATCGATGGTCTTGAGAATACGCTCGTTCAAGAAGACTCCATTGGACTGCCCATGTCAGAGGAGAATCCCTACGGCAATGCGTGGAAGCTGCACAAGACCTTTGTCGAAAAGAGCTGCTCCTTGGATGCCGACCCACAGAAGGCTCGAGTCTTCAAGATCATCAACGAGAAGAAGCTTAACCCCATCTCCAAGAATCCAGTTGGCTACAAGGTTATAGCCCCACCAGCACAGCTCCTCATGGCCCATCAGGCCTCCCTTGTCCGCAAGCGCGCCCGCTTCGCAGAGCATCATATCTGGGTAACCCGCTATAAGGACGATGATCTCTGGGCAGGAGGAAAGTGGACTAACCAGAGTATGATCGAGAAGGATGGTGTGGCGGATTACTCGGCGCGGAATGATAATGTCCGAGGAGAAGATCTAGTCGTGTGGGCGACTTATGGACTCACGCATAATCCAAGGGTGGAGGATTACCCAGTGATGCCTGCGGAGGCTATTACGGTTGCACTGAAACCGGCTGACTTTTTTGATCGCAATCCTGCTCTCGATGTGCCCCCTAGCACTCAGGCTGTCAACAAGAGTGTGCTGGTCCCCGCCAACGGTGTCAGTAACGGGGAGGAGCACGAGGTTTGTTGTCGATGAAGGGCTTTCCTAGACGTACATGGTTCGATTATATCAGTTCATCTCACATGCAAGGTTAATGGAACGGCTATTTATTCTCTTAGATGTTTATCACAATCTTCTACTCTCCGTCCTGCCTTTTGTTCTCTTTACAAATGTTAGTTGGATATGCCGGAGACTTTGCTCGCAAGGCTTTACGATGAATTTACCGCTATAAGTAGATATATGAGATGGAAGTTGAGGATCTTGAATAGTATAAAGGGAAGAAACCTTGCAGATGTCCGATTGTCCACCCCGAACACCCTGCCGTATGCCTAATCCTACAGTACAGACGGTGATTTGACTTCTTTTGACCACTTTAACACTATAAAGGATATACACAAGCTAGGTTACTTCTTTGTTGCAATTGGGCTATTATAACTGTGCCAAGAACTCAGAAAAGTCCTCTTGCGAAACATCCATCCAATTCATATTTCCCGAAATCCAATCCCTGACCTGCGAAACATGACTATTAAGTTGAGGTGCTGTGGCACTCGTTCCCGTAGAGAAGGCATCGAAGTAGCTACTATTAAACGACATTGCCCCTTGCGTGCTCCTTGATTGAACGTCAAATCCATCCTCGGCCATTTTATCAGGTGCCCCTTGACTTTGCACTTTCGCTTCGACATATGAGATGGCCAGATTATATAGAACTTGGCAGAGATCGTGGAGCTCCTGGATAGCTTCGAAGATTCCGCAAAGCGGTTTTAACGATTCACAGAATTCTCCGAGTATACGAATGTCTTTGGGGTTAGAAGTCTCGATGACGTTGCAGAATACAACGATTAGCGGGACGAAGGGGGTGTAGATAATCGTCCTGCATACAGAGCACTCGTCAGAAGTCTTCAATATCTTGGACAGGAAGTCAAGTAGGTACCAAAGCAGATATAGAGCCTTTGTCTCTGAGCTGGGATCAGTCATCCTCATGCACTCCCCATGTGCTTCAAAAGCCATCCTGGCAGATTCTAGACATTCAGGGCTAATAGCGCCATGTCCACCTTCAGTTGATGGAACAGCTCTGCGTATAAACGTTAGGGTCGTCCAGTACCATACCTCATCAGCATTCAGAACCGTCTTGATCATTCTATTGGGCGCTGATCCAAAGTCTTCAGTGTTGCGTTCCATAAGGTGTGCTTGTCCAAGTGGCATCAACGAGTCATCCATGATTCGCTTCAACGCTGCTATCAAGCTCCTTGCTCGCTCGCCACGTTCCTGTGCTGACTTTCGAAGCGCAGATGGACTGTACAGATCTTGGTATGCCCTACCAACGAGTCGAGAATGACGGATCCATTGGGTAAGCAAGTCCCTCCATCCACCGGGTACATCTGCTTTGTCCATTCGTTCTGGTAGCGTAATCTCGTCATCGTGTATGACAGCTGGTCGGCCGAGGCGCAAGGAAAGACCTTTGTCAAGGAGGTAAGTCAGCCAGAAGAGAGACACTTTCCGATCGGTGGTTCTGTCGCTGTTGGGAACAAGTTGATGCCAGCCAAGAGTCTGACAAATCCCCGCTGCGGCAGATACGAGTTGCCAAGCAACCATTGGTTGTGACACCTCAATGGCATATATAGCCTATTTGAAGCATGTCAATATCGGTTCTAGACGCGCGAAGGCCATATACGAATACTAACTCCCAGAAGAAAAGCCTCTACGTTCTCCAAGCTGGGTGGCGCGAGAACGTTGAACTTGTTCATCGCGGCCTCGAGGTTGTCCCGACATAGCTGAGACAGCTTGCGGTATTCCTCACGAGATAACGGATCCTGTGACGCCTGAGCCTTTTCCTGGAACAGGTAACGGAGTGTAGCGTTTGCGACCAGGAACGTCGGAAGTGAGAAATTGTCGACGGCAAAGTATATCTCTCGACAACAATCGATCAGTCTGTCTTTGGAGATGAAGAGGGTGACTTCAGTCAGTGTTGCCAGTTTTGTTTCTGTCATCGATTAGCCTATACTAAGTAAGTGAGAAACTTGTTCCAGCCGAAGCGTACCTTTTAGTTCGCGCAGAATACCGAGAACCGACTGCAGGGGTGGCATTGCTAAGTCTCTAATCTCATCATTTTGCGTATCTCCTCGACTCGGTAATCGATCCCCCATAGACCGGTAACTATTAATCTCGATCATTTGCTTGAGCGAAGACAATGCAGCGTTCACACGCGTGCTTGTGTCGGCGGCTGGTGATTGCCCAAGCACCGTCTGGAAGAAGTCGCTTGCGTATACTGTTGCAGCCTTCATGGAGCTACTTGCCTCAAAAGCCATCTCTGAGTCAGTATAGCTTGGTCCATTTCTGCTGCTGTTTGCAAAGTTCTGGGAGACATTAAATGAGTCTGTAGGTAGCGACTCGACAGGCCTTGGGACATTTTCAGTAATAGGTTGTTCACCAAAGGCCCTATACAAGAGCTGTTCGATTCCTTCAAGACGGTTCTCTATGCGGTCTATCTTTTGTTCACTGGTGTTCAATTGAGCTATGTCTTTGCTTAAAAATGGACAGCCAAGGGCGAGACCTACTACTGTGAGGATATGAGAACTCTTTGTTTAGGTTGTCGCATTCCTTGTGCTGATCCAACTAAGCTGCACGCCTTTTGGACTGTTCGGCAGTTCGAACACGGAAACAGTCTATCGCATCGAATCTCATTGTAGCTTCAGCGTTAGTCACGATGCAAGCTTTAATCGGGGCGCACCGTACCTTTCGAATACGACACCGGTCGCACTACGCCATTATAAAAGCCGGTATTAGATGGTAATTCTCAACCTTGCCTATCTAGCTCAGGCATGGGAGTAGATGAGGTTCTTACCACGCGACCAACTGGCTCTGGCGATTGTTCCTCGGCCATTATTTGACTCACTCGGCGATGGTAACTAGACTTTTGAACGATAGAGTCGGTGTAGGATGCAATATGAAACCCCAACTGGCAATACAAACGGAGTTTCGGAGAGATTTGTCGTAGCCGCTCAATGCGCAATCGGCTCAACGCTGGGAAAATGAGGTGGGGAAATGAGGCGGCCCGCGCAGCCCGCGCATCGCGACCCGCGGGCCCGTTCATAAAAACCAAGTTAGACTTGATTGTCGATCTCGGCATATCTAAGATAAAAACAGATACATTTGCGGGGTAACTAAGGGACGTGATGGATATTTGCCTGACTCAGGTATCACAATGATACGCGTTTAGATATGCAATAGAATAGATAGAGATATTATCCATGGCGAGGCTCCTCTACGTTTATTCCCACGCAGCTTGTTATATGAACTTGACGCCGTTTTGTTAAAGCATCACCAATTAGAAGCACAGCAGGCGAAATAGACAGTCAAAATGGCATCTACATCTCAAAATTCTGTGTTCGAAGCAGCTCCAGCAGCTGAGTCTACAGGCAACATGGACAAGAAAACCTCCGAGTCTCCTACAGTCTTTGCCGCGGATGATTCGACCTCTTCCGTCAGGCGCGGCAGTGTTGAACAGCCGTACAGAACATACAAGATCCGTTGGCTCGGGCTTGTGGTGTTGACATTGCTAAACATCATGGTCAGCTGCTCGATATGTCTTTCCTGTACTCGGTCTATCAGACAACTTTGCACAAACGCTTGTATTCTCCTGAATAGGATGGAACGCTTCCAAAGAGGTCACTGTATACTAACCGCACTTCCAGTGGCTCACCTTTACACCCGTCACCTCCTCCACCGCCAAATTCTACCGCGTCGACGAAACAATGGTCAACTGGCTAAGCAGCATCTTTGTCTTTGCAAACTTCGCCATGACTTTTGTGACCATCAAGCTTCTCGACTGGGGTCTTCGTCCAACTCTCATCAGCGGCAGTGCGCTTCTCCTAATCGGCAACTGGGTCCGTTATGCTGGATCTTTCTCTTCAGATGGTAACACAGTGGCCGTCGTCGCTGTCGCACAGGCTCTCTTGGGCATGTCGCAGTCTCTTGTTCTGAGTGCCCCTACGCGCTTCTCCGAGACGTGGTTCTCGAGTAAGGGGCGTGTGACGGCGACGGCTGTTATGAGCCTTGCGAATCCAACTGGAGCTGCGATTGGATCCATCGTCGTTCCGTTATGGACGAATGAACCTGGCGATATCTCTTCTGTGGTACTATACGTGGCCATCATTGTATGTCTCAACTTCCGCTCCTGTTTCCGAGACAGTCGTTCAGAGGCTCATTATCATAGTCATCCGCCGTGGCCATTCCTGGGTTCTTTATCCCAGCCGCGCCGCCCACGCCCCCATCAGCGATTCACCATATAGAACGGCCCAAGGTTGTACCCTCATTACGCATATTGATCCGATCGCTGGAATTTTACCTGATCATCATTCCATTCTGGGTCTATACTGGTCTCTTCGTCGCCACAACGTCCTTGATCAACCAGATCGTCACACCCTACGGTTTTTCGGATACCCAGGCCGGCATCGGAGGCGGCCTCCTCATCGTTCTAGGACTCATCTTCTCTGCCATCACAGCTCCCATCATCGACCGAACCAAGAAGTTCATCCTCGTCATAAAATGCGGAGTAGTTGTCGGCGGACTCTGCTACCTTGCATTGGTATGGATTCCAAGTACAAAGGAGATCGGTGCACTATATTCTATTCTCTGCTGCATCGGCATCTCGTCGCTGTCTATCGTCCCTGTTGTTTTGGAGGTTCTGACAGAGTTCTTGTATCCCGCGGGTGCCGAGATAACCAGCACTACTGCTTGGGCTGGCGGTCAGTTACTCGGTGGGTGCTTCATCATTCTCGGCAATGGTATGAAGGCTGCTGAGAGTGCAGACCCACCTCGCAACATGAAAGACTTCACTGTTTTTCTGGCTGGGTTGGCAATGGCGATGATACCTTTGCCTCTGATGTTGGGGTTGTTTGGACGCAGTGATCAAATAGCTCTCAAGCGTACGAATGTACACCAAAATATGTAAACAGGTATCCCTCAGTAAGAGAAGGACCATAAATTGATAAAGTGATTCTTGCATTTCATTCTTATTGTGGAGCTGTAATGCTGTCAATTGTGGCTTTTACATTTTCAATGCCAGGATGTGCTAGACCTATATATATCCTCCAGACCCCTGCAAAACTAACCATCTAGTCCCAAGTTTAGCTTCAGTTGCTATCTGTCACTTCGGCATTCCGCGGGAAAGCGTGCAAAGTTTCTCATCTAACTCTAAACACGTCTCTTCATGCGAGACGTAAGCTAAGCAGAATTCTCGGCCCCTTTCGCGGTTACATCGCCCTTTGTTTCAATATTAAATAAATTCGCGTGATGAGTTCTTTATTTCGTTTGACAATCTCCATCCTTGATGACACATTTTTCAGCATGACACCTCGCATTCCGCACCTGTTTCTTCTGGCCTGGTCCGTGCCAATCTTACTCTCAGGCCAAGTCCACAGTAAAGCGGTGCACGATCTTGACTATGTGAATGGCGAGACCGGACTGAGCATTTCGAGTTTATCAATGTCGCAACAGTTTGATGCACCGAGATCAGATGAAGAATCCCGTCGTCAGTACTGCTTTGGGACAACAAAGAACCAGGTTTATGTCACCGACTTCTTGCAAAACAACTTGGACATCTTGACAGGCCATTCAACATGTTGGCTGAACCGAGGTGTCGCTGGCCTAAGAACAGAACTTGAAAGAAACCTCACATCGACGCGTCGGTCGGATATGCAGGTTCCCAAGTGCCCTATCAACATCACAAGTTCAGGCAACACTTACCTCATTGACTTCACCAAGAACAGCTATCACGTCAATACGATTTCTAAATCTCTCTTGATAATTCTGACTAGTATCCATGGTAGGTCGTCGGCTCTAGACTCGAGTCATTGCTAAATGATTCTTCTAGTGGCCACCATGACACTCGCTTTCTTTATCATATACCCCATCATCCTGATCTTTTCGACACTGATCGCTCTTGGTGAGCTCATTGAACGACCTCTGTTCAAAGCTCGGATTGAAAAGTGGCAAAAGATACTTTTCTGCGTCTTCTTCCTCCCTCTTCTCGCCATTGGAATCCTATGCGGGCTGACTGGGATGGGGTCATCAGACCATTTTCGAACAGAACACGGCGTAAGTGGTATGCTGTGTCGAGTCTCCAGTACTGATCATCTATATTCCAGATCATAGGCCTGGTTACCGCAGTTTTAGCGACATTGGCAGTAGGAGTCTACCTCATCGAGAACAACCCCAGACCAAAGATTTCAATAAGCAGGAGATGGCGTCGGGTGCACATGATGGTCAACTACACCGACATCTTCATTTGCCAAGCTGTTCTCATGCTTTCAGGCTTTGCCCTGCCCGACGGTATCGACGACTTCCAAGTTATGAGCCTTTGTGGAACAAGACACATATCCACTTCACTATCTTTCTCGGTGGGCATGATGGTAGCGTTCGTATGGAACAGTGCTATGGCGGCTATGACGCTCCAGTGGTGGCTTGTTCGCAGGGCTAGTGAGGATAAGCCTCCTGGCAAGATGTGGCTGCTGGTATCGCGCATCTTTAGACGGAACACTGACACTTGTGAAGATGATGGCTAGAAGGGTCAAGGTTTCAACTACGTCGCGCAGAAATGGAATATTCCAAATGAGTGTGTTATTCCTCATGAGGACTACTTCAACCTCGGAATCAATCTCACGTTATGGCAGAGTATTGGTCTGGTTTTGGGAATACAAAAGGTTGGAGCTAACACTCTTGCTTCAATGCTCCAATGTAAAGCCCTTGTACAAGTTATATTTAACTCTTCGAAATATATATGCGTCAAGCAGTCACGCCATATTAGTTGTTTGTAAACTGTTTTGTTCGGAATTCTAAACTCTAGTGACGTTGTCTAAATCTACTTAACAGTAGCTAGGGCTAACATGATCAGGTGACTAAGCTATAGTAATGCCCGTAAAGGCACCACATCCTTCATACACCCTCTTCCTGTTACCACCATCTATATCAAACTGGTACACCGAGCCTCCCAAATCAGTAACAAAGATACCACGATTCTTAGAGTCGAGCTTAATTCCAATAGCCTCATGCAGTCCCCGAGTAAGGATTTCGTAGTCTTTGCCTGATTGACTTGCACCATTGTGGGTCGCCTTCGTGACTCCGTCAAGCTTGGCGCGGTTGATAGTGTTGCCATTTGGTAGCTCGCCTCGATCTGTCCAGTAGAGAACGTTCTCATCCTCGTCGACCTCAAGATCTATAGGCTCTGGTAAGCCCTGGAACAGAACCTCGATATCTGTTCTTGTCTTTGCATCTTCGCCTGGTTGGAAGTCGATGTTGGCCTGAAGAATACGACCCTTTCCTCCCTTGGACGGACCCTTCTGCGTCCAGTAGAATTTGCCAGTGGTAGGTGATACTGTAATGCCGACACACCATCTCATAGGGTCTAGCATATGCTCATCGATCTGCCAATCACCCGTCTGGACCAAGACTTCGAGGTCAGAGCCATCAAAATTGCATCTCATGATCCTCATTCCCTCTCGATCAGCAAAGTATAGCTTCGAGTTCGTGTTATCGACAGTCAGTTGCTTTGGTGTATGAACTAGCCCTTGAGGGACGATCTCCGTAAGGTCTGTACCGTCAAGATTACAGCTGAAAACAGCACCGTCATTTGCCGAAGGATTGCCCATGCAGGTCCAGAACAGCTTTCCAGTTGGCTTGGAGATGTCGATACCATCAGGCATGCGCTGGCCTGAGACAAGCGTCTTCATCGGCGTTCTGTCGCTGGACCCGACCAAAACGCGACCAGCTGAAGCATAACCTTTTGGGTTTCCACTTGATAGACCAATATCCAAGAAGTAGAGGGAGGTTTCGTGATTCAACTGGGCAGGCTTGCTTGGAGGTAGCAATCCACCTTTGTCAGACTTGGCTCCCAACCTTCCTTGATCGATGTACTTCTGGAGGAACTTGACAGGCGTGTCAGGCAAGCCACGCTCAGCAATGTAATGCTGCTCAATGAAAGACACAGTATCAAGACCGACAGCATCCATCATCTCGACAGGTCCCCTGTCTTTTCCAGACCACATCTCCTTCCAAAGCTTCTCGATCTCCTCTGGGGTAGATACCTCTTCGGCGAGTATATTCAGAACCTCGCGCTTGATAGCAGCCCATAGACGGTTGTAGATTAAGCCAGTTGACTCCTTACGAGCAACATAAGGATGGAACTTGATCTCCTCGAGCTTCTGATACAGGAATGGAAAGATGCTATCGTCGGTCTCACCGTCGGTCATGAGCTCGACGACACAGTTGTCCGGTGGCATGTAATAGTGCATGTTCAGAACGCGTCGTCTCGTCTCTGGCTGAAGGCCCCCGATCATCTCTCTTGACTTGTAAGATGACGAGTTGGTGCAGAGAATGGCGTCGTGGGGCGTGAGATTCTCCAAGTCTGCAAAAGTCGAGATCTTGAGAGGAAGCTTCTCGGGGACGGCTTCGATGACGAGCCATGCATTGGCAACAGCCTCTGAAAGATCCTCAACCGCTGCGACGGTTCCTCTTATTTCAGAGTCGGAGAACAGAGACATGCTCGTGTTGCAATATTCCACGGCAGCAGCCCTTTGCTCAGGACTTGGGTCGCGAATGACAACGTCAAATCCACTTGCAGCCCAGCCACATGCGATACGTCGGCCGAGCACTCCGCCAACAAGTACTGCGACGGTACGGCCATCTGTTGAAGGAAGAGTAAAAGTTCCCATAGTTATATCGTCGGGGAACGATTGTGAGATGTCTAATGAGGTAGAAACTGTACTAAAGAGATTGATCTTTCCAGAACAATGGTGATGTGATGTAGTGCGGTATTAAGGAATTCGACCAAAGTGTCAGTTTAAAGGGGTTATGTAGACAATCTATTTCATACGTAGTCCAACACTGGAGGCGATTTCCGGTCCAAATCCATCCGGATTGTCGGTGCATGTCACCTCCGATCGGGGCCGGCTTTTACGGCATGACGGAAGATACAGGATGCAATGATAAGGCTTTCAAATTGCCTCAAGCCCAGACCCCGACGGAAGGCGGCCTGGACTAATTTGAAGCGTGGGGCAGCCGAGGTCGTCGAAGCTTCAACGCGTAATAGCACAAGATAAACAATTTTATCATGGTCCGCTCGGTGCGGCTCCGTCATGACGTAGACGAGCTTCGGCATCTTTCCGCATATCTTCCGCTAGCAAGATCTGGACCACATGAAAATGATCGACAGCATCCTTGCTTTGAGCCTCAAGGCTCCACTCCTCGGCACATCTAAATATGGGTCTGCCCTGGCTTTAGAATCTTCGAAGAATAGCACATTCCCACTTCAGAAAGCTTAACATACAGCTTCCGGGTTCCTTTTCCCCTTCCCACATGCAGTTTTGACTCACAAGCACTCTCGCTGACTCACCCATGCTGGATATGTAAGGAGACTGACTGACTTATAGTTCTCCATCATCATGTCGTCATTCACGTGAGCTGCTGGCTACCCTGAACCTCCCCTGAATGCGACATTGGGTCAGCGAATGTTGCAATGTAAAGACACTCTAATCAGATATTAGATTTCTAATGGCAGTCAAATGTCTTTCCCTTCAGGTATAAAGGCTTCTGTTGTAGTAAAATAAAATGCAGAGCCTGTATCGCCTTGAACATTGGCAATCATTCCATGAGAGACTAATTGTTACGAGTTTAGACCAATAACTTGACATACTACAGACTCATAGTCATTCAAGGTTTCAACGCGTGTCCAGAATTCAACCACATAACTAGTGAGAATAGACCATCTGTAGCATTAATTAACTCGATGACTAATTACCCCAGACTATTTCGCAACCTCTCGATAATCGTTGGTAGCCCAGCCGCTGCCGTCGGCTTCCAGTTCGCGTCAAACTTGGGCTCCTTGCACGTTTCAAGCGCCCTCGCAAGCTCATGCAGCTCAACAAAATCGCGACTATCCAACAAACCTTCACGTCGATTCAGTCGCCACAAGAGATCAAGAGCCTGTACTTTAGTCTCATCGTCAGTCGTGGTGGATGCGACGAAAGCTAGGCCGGAGATCAGATCGCCATCGAGGGAAAAGGTCGGCTGATTGAGAGCAATGAAAGGCGCCGATGCTTCTCTGGCTGCTGTCAGGAACGACTCAAAAGTCTTTGGATCGGCGGCCGCTTCTTTTGCGGAGTGTGAGTCGATAGCCATCTGCCAATAATGCTGGCGCAGACGTAGGTTGCGGTACTGCTGCTCGCCCTCGATGACTATATCCTTTTTCCGACCCTCGTAAAAAGCGTCAAGACGGCTAGTCCATTGACCGAGAGCGTCTTGAAGCTTCTTGGTCGCTTCCTCCTTGAGGCGAGCTTTATCCGGATCATCGCTGCCTTGATAGTGCCAAGGCTTTTCATCGTACAGAACATCTAAATGACGCAGTGTAGAAGACGCTTCGTCAAGGTTATTAAATGGTTTGGGAGACGGGGATTGCTGAGCTTTGTTCGTCTGATACCACTTTCGCATCCCGGAGACACTTGGATCATTTTGCATAAAGTTAGACGACTCTACTCCAAGCCTACAGAACATCTCGGCAAGCTTTGCCGTCATCCCGCGGTCCTCATCGTTTGACGACGACAGTGACGAATTGAATAATGAGATTCCTGCACTGAGATGTTGTAACAGCTCGTCATAACGGCCAGTCAGGCCTTCGAAGGAGATGAAGAGTAGACAACAGATCATGATAATCTGTAAGTCTTGAGAAGCTGTCATGCTTGGTATAATAGTCGCGATAGCCTTGTTGTATTGGTGGGTGGCGAAGGCTTTTAATTCGCCAATGTCCGAATGACCGAGAGATTTCGCCATGAATAGTCGATGCGAGGCGCCAACTGCAATCATACTGTATCGAATCGACTCGGACTGATAACCTATGGGCAGAGCGTAGCGAAGCCAGAAGTTGGTTGGACCGGAAGAGAGTGATAGCTGCGTAGTCGTGAACTGTAGGAAGTGCTGAAAGTACAAACGCTCAGAGGTTGACAATGAAGGAATGTCATCGACGGTTAAGCACAAGGAAAGTGTATCGACGGTCGATGGTGCAACCTTCTTTCGGTGCTTTCGGCGAGGTGCTTTTGGGTTGGGCATTGCGTAACCGTCGCATTTGAGCTTATCCTCAGAGCAACGATTACATATCGGCTTCGCCTCGTCACATTTTAGATGTCGAGTCCTATAAGTATGAGTAGTCGATCCAGAGAAGCACGCAACGCCACTCACTTGCTGCAGCAGGATTAGTCACTGTGGTAAAAGGGAAAGAATATTGGCAAACATACCATGTGATGCAGCCATTACGGCTTTTTGGAGCAGATGCGCGCTTATGCTTGACTTTGGCAGTCACAAGTTCTTGGAAGGCCATTGTTGCACGTCTGATGCAGGTGTCAGTAAACACGAGGCAACCTATAAGAAGAATGAGACTCCTGAGCAAGGTGAGTTTTTCTAGGAGGATAAATATAATGCCCCACTTAGTTACTATGACACTGCGAGTGCGAATTTTACGAGGAAGCCAATTATAGCAGCGAGATAGGTCAGTCTAAGCCCATTTGGGACGCCCAGACTGTACCCACTTCTTTAGACGTTACAGGGCAGAGCGCTTGACCCTGGCAAGTGTACGGAGATCAATTACAGATTCAGCTAAAGGAAAATTCAATGTATTAAATATCATTACAAAGGTCCGATATGCAACATAAAATTCACTTTTTCTCATCTCGAGAAGAGATGTGTCTAAAAGCGACGTAAAGCTCATTCTCACAAATTGTCTCTTTACCGTGAGAGGAACCAGACTAGATATTAAATTCTTAGGACAGATCGGAATACAGAAAAGTATTTCAGAGAGGGATAGAGATAGGCCAGAGAGTTATTTAAATGAGTGTAATTGTGCGCCCTCAACCATTGTACCGAAGACGCTTCCTCCCTAGCAGTACCTAATATTTCAGAATGATATACAAGGCATGAATGAGGCCAGGAACGAAAACTGGCCAAGTTAGCAAATGATATTCTGGTAGAGCGTGTAGATTTACAGAGAATTGTCAGGAGCAAATTTATCCAAAAATCACTTCCACATCCTCGCTCCATGAAAACGCCAACAGGAGGGAGAATGATGGCGAAAATGATCTTGCAAATATCTCTGGAAAAGGTCAGCAGCTGCGTCTGCTGAGAAGATGTTTGAGGCGAGGACGAGAACTTACCCAGCAGTGAACGGCATATTGGCGGCTGTAATAAGGAATGGATAGTTTAAAGTAAATTTTCAAGGAGATGATTGCTAGAAAGAAAGTGTTGTAGCTTCTAGATGGACTGGAGGGAGAGGAGATTTGTCTTTATATAACCGCCGCTCGACTTGTCGTGTAGAATTATCTTGCGGGCTGTGATCGTCCTCTCATCAAACTTCCTTTCAGTGCATGGGCAACATTGAATGGACTTATCCACATTGATGCAACAAGACTTACTGACAACAGGCCAATCATTCCAGTTGGTCTGATTGGGACCAATATCTTAATACAATTTAGAAGGTTGACCGCAAGCTTTGACCCACAAGGCGGAGTAGCTAATTGGTGGCTCCGTGTTAAAGTGAAATGGCCAAGTCCGTAGCGCGTATTTACTGGCGCTCATATTGTGGGGGTCTTGGCTGAACCAGCTACGCTCAGACTACATGTCACTATCTAATGGAGAAATGAAACACTTTCTCTCCCTACATGCGTCGCAGAGTGTGTTGAATGAAGTCAATGATATCCTGGAGGTCTCAAAGGTAGGAAATGACAATGTATAAATTTTAAATATTCTCATATGAACGGACGGCAGGTTGCTTGTCTTAAAATGCAAATACCTGGTCCGACATCTTCGCCGATGCCCCAGGCTGTTCAAACCCCAATTCAACAAGTGCCTTCTTCGATGCGTTTACCATTCCAGGTGGACCACAAAGAAATACCTTGGAATTCATTCTCGGCGAAGGAAGCTTCTCCTTCATCAAGTCTCGAGTCACATACCCAGACCCAAACCTCCAGCCCGCCGGCGGTTGATCCAGCAGATAATAGACCTTGAAGTTCTTGGGATATCTTCTTGCGAACCTGTCTAATTCTTCTCGAAGCAGGATGTCCTCCTCTGTTCTGTTTGCGTAGATGAGAGAGATCTCTGTTGTGTCGCGGTCGTGCTCGCAGATGGCACGGATGACCTGGAACATCGGGGTGATACCGGTGCCACCTGCGATCATGCCGATCTTGTTGCAAAGGTTGGGTCGATACTTCATCGCTCCCTTGGGTCCTCGAAAGAGTACCTCGTCTCCAACTTCGAGCTTCGCCAGATACCCGTTCGTGAGCTTGCCATCTGGGTATACTTTGATGACCAGTTCAAGAACGCCAAGGTCGGAATTGTTGGACACTGGGGTATATGATCGCGCGACGCTCTCTCCATTAACCTCAGCTTTGATGGTGACATGCTGACCGATCGGCAGCCCAAGAATAGTGCTCGTGGTCGGAAGACCGAACGTCAAGCGATAAACATTTGGTGCAATGAGAGTCTTGTGCTTGAGGGGAAGAGGCGAGTAGGTGACAGGATCTAGAAGCCCGCGCTGTAGCAAGGTATCTTCCTCAGCTCGCTTGGGAATCTTCATATGAGCCGGATAGCTCGTGAAGGGCTTGCTCTTCATCGCCATACTCGTGAATCGCTGGGCAGCAACAGCATTGAAGGTGGCAAGAGATCCACCGCCGACAAGGATGCCTTTGATGAAACTTGAGCCACTGGAGTCACTTCGCAGAGATGAATGCAGCCAATCTGGTAGAGCGAGCCCTTCACGGTGAGCAATGTAGTAAGCTCCCGCACCGGCGCAGAGAATGAAGCCCATGTTGACCAACGTTGAGACTGATGGGGATCCAGAAGTCTGGTCCTTTGCTGTAACGACAGGTGCAACCGGCTTAAGCTTGGGCTTCTTCTTCTCGAAGCCTTCGATCTTGCCAACGCAGCAGTCTTTCATGATCTCGAATGCATCTTCCGAGTGTCCAGCGTTGTCAAAGTCTTCGCTGGCATCCGTACCAGCTGCCTCTGTGAGGACGTCGGCGCCGCCAGGATGATCTGCTAGATATTTCGTGACGTCGTAGACTTATCTCATTAGCGATTGACCTAGTCCAAGAAGAATTGTTGAAGCTTGCCTTGGCCATGGATGATTAACCATGCGTCGCCTTGGCTGTTATGCTCAGCGACTTGCTTAACCGTATATTCCTCCATTGTTCGCGGTAAGGTAGAACAAGAAAGTGGTTCCGAAAGTCGAAGCAGAGGTAGGTAACAAGTATTTGGATGCGAACGTTAGAGCCTGACCCCGCTGCAGATTGTTATCTTAAAGAAATTTCTCAATGCTTGCGTACTCAGCACTCCTATCTATGCCAAATATAATCAGACTCACAAGTAAAGCTGGACTCTCCAGGATTAGTAGTCTATGCCGTCATTTACATGTGCCCATAGCGGGCCGGAACGCCTCACCGGAGTGGGGCTCTGAAATGCCGAGGTTTCGAGGCCCGCAGTGGATCCCCAAGACCGAGGCTGACCCGCTTTAATGATCATCGCTGGCCCGGAGGCAATCGGCGAAACGATGCGAATTCCGTTGTTGGCGCAACACACAACAGTCTATTGGTCAGAGTCGATTTCCGGACTTGGCAATCGCAATGAGTATCGATATTGTTTCCGTCTTCGCGGAGCGCGAGTGCCGACTTGATACGGGTCCTCCCGATATTCCCGTCTATATCATCTAATCGTGAAAAGCGTCGTAATCAGACCTGAAAATGTTCAGGTACGGATACGCCGAGACAGTAACGGATGCATTGGTAGATTTTCCATGATACGTGACTTCAACAACGTCATCCACGGTGTAGTGCGCATCAACAGACATATTGTCTCCACGTCGGGCTTCACATCCTGGACAGCGGCGTTGTTGTGCAAGGCGAGAATGAGTATTTGCATGTGCTATGCATGATGTATTTCGCCTTCTGAATTTCTCCATATAACAACCACATTCTTTCAACACCTCAATTCTCGGACACTCATTTCGGCTTTTCAACCAATTCATTATTATCATCATGGCAACGAAACAATTCTTTCTTTTGGGCGAAGCACCGTCCACCGCTAGAGACGTTGAGCTACCATCTGATGTGGACTTTGAGGAGCTTCAGAACATTGTCGCATCGCACTTTGCCATCGTCAAACCAAATGGTAAGTCTGCCCTAGCTGCGTTGGCGGGAGAAGTGATTGACTTGAAGCTTTAGGTGTCGGCTTTGTTCACGATGACAGAAGGCTCAATGCCATGTCCGAGGTCTTGGAAAAAGACGAGCCAATTGCAGTGTCCATCAACGGAAATGCTGTTCGTGATGTACCTGGCCCCGCTGGCATTCCATACTTCGGCAACTACTTCGAGATTTACCCCGATCATCTCGGCAACAATCAACGTCTCTTTGAGAAGTACGGACCGTTGTTCGTAACAAATAGCATGGGCAACCGTCTCTATCAGACCAACAGCGCCGAACTCTCCAACATATTTCTTGCCGAAGACGATTACTTCACAAAAGACATCGTCCCGGGTCATCCCCTCCACCCTATCAAGAACCCAGAAGCAGGCGTATTTCTATCAGATACCAACACAGAACAATGGCGTCTCGCACATAAATTCCGCCCGCGCTCGGTCCAAAAGCAGTTCGTCACTACGCCCCAACGATGCAAAAAACAGTAGAGCAGTCCTTCAAAGTCTTCGATGAGCTGGATGACAAGGGCGAAGCGTGGAATGTTTACCAGTATATGCTTAAGCTTGGCTCGCAGGCAGTGGGTAAGCTTGTTCTAGGTATGGATTTCGCGCATTTTGAAGAGGTGGACTCGCCGCTACACGAGATGGTCCTCAAAATTGCTGAGAACCTGGAGCTGAATAAGCGTGTGTCTTCTATGGGGGCTTGGTATGCCAAGATGCCATTTGGTGATCCGAAGAAGGTCAGAGATACAGGGGATAGGATTATGGAAATGATGACCGAGTCGATTGCCAGAGCTTCAAAGGGAAAGGAGGACCTGGAGCTTCAGGATGCGGCGCTAAAAGCTGAGAATGTTGTTGGTAAGTGGTCACTTTGAGGAACAGACTGGCTGGACTGAGCTGACTTCAGTGATCAGATTACTTCCTTCGAGCAAAGGACAACAAGGGAAGCAAGCTACCGCCCTCCCAATTCGCCCCGACCTTGCTCGTCGCTACTGGTGCTGGCTTCACTACCACGTCGTCCTTACTATCCTGGCTAATCTACAGCCTTGTCAAGTACCCAGGAAACCAGGAACGACTTCTCCAAGAACTCATCGACAACGATTGGAATGACGATACCCAAGTAACAGCCGACACAACCAGCAAGCTCAGCTTCCTGGATAAGTTCATCAAAGAAACCCAACGCCTGCACAATCCCTCCTTCCAGCCCGGTCGCACCGCCAAAGTTGACATGATCCTCCCAGGGGGTTACAGACTCCCCAAAGGCGCAGTAGTAATCTCAGCACTACATCACATGCACAACAACAAAGATGTATGGGAGAACCCGGGCCGCTTTGACCCTGATCGCTGGGACACAGAGCAGGTCAAGAATCGACCTCCCGGCTCTTACATCCCATTCGCGGCGGGACCAAGAATGTGCGTCGGGTTCAACTTTGCGCTGCAGGAGATCAAGGTGTTTCTACCGAAGCTTGTGTATCGGTACAAGTTCAGCTTGGCGCAGGATGGGCCTATTGACTATGATCCGTACTTCCAGCTGATTCGACCGAATAATTTGTATGTTGAGGCGGAGAGGAGGGTGAAATGGCCACCAAAGTCTGAGTGACGGGTGTTAAATTAAGAATTGGTTGCGTCGCGACTTTCGCAATACTTCTCATGTAGAAACATATATTGGTGTACATCATTTGCTCACAACTGTTCCTGACTGTCTTGCCGAGTTATCGGACAATCGCGCGCACTTGCTAACAAACCCAACCCGCCACTTGTGACAAGTGGCGATACCTTCAGTCGTGTTGATTTCTCTCCCCTTTCACCAAGCTCTATGACCTACCTCCCATCATTCCCGCTCGCTGCGTTACTCGTTCGTCTTTTCGTGCAGGCGATGTCCGCACCTCAAGGATATAGACGATGCGGCCCAACCAAACGGGCCGTGCGGGCGGCGCGGGTGCTGCGGTGACGAGATGCAATCTAGTTATTTTCTTGACCGGCATCGCCTAATCTAGAGAGATGAGACACTAACGTCAATACCGTTGATGTTGCAAGCTACAAACACTGTCTATACTACCGATGTGGACACGTCCTTAGCAACTGATCTCGAAACCGTAATTGCTACCGATATGGACTATCTTACTGCCATCGACTACTAAACAATCGCCGTTACCATCACTGACGCCAACATAATAAAGCCTTCCCCAGTAACAGTCATGGTGGCAATAGGAACCACCTATGGATAGACTATCAGATAGCACGCCCTCACTAGGAAGCTAATATTAAGTAATAATATTAAGATAACCCTCTATATATGTATCATCCTCCATGTTCTTTACGCCCATGTTAACCTTGCATCTGTCTGAGGAGATGAGGCTAAGATACTAGAGGTGTTTTTCGGGGAAACCCCGCGGACAAGGCCCGAGATAATTGTGGCTCTCATTACTGTTTGGGAATAGCCGAAAGCGAACTTGGCGAAAGAGTCATAGTGTCTCAATTGACTCAAAATTCCGATCATAAACTTATTCTTTCTCAATGCATAGAACAAAATGGTACTCACAAAGGACGAAAAAGCTCTCCACGACCAGGTAAACCTCCTACCTCGACGACAACTCGTCACCGCCCTCGCCACCCTCTCCGCGGCTCTACTACTCGTCATAATTGATCAGAATGGCATATCAGTAATCATCCCCACTATTGCGAAAGACCTAGACGCCGGAGCTACCATCTCATGGGCTGGCACGTCTAGCTTGATCGCCAATACCTGTTTTCAGATGCTCTACGGGAGACTCTCTGATGTTTTTGGGCGCAAGGTTATTTTCGTATCTGCGGCGTTGTTGCTCTGTGTCGCAGATTTGCTCTGCTCGCTGAGTCAGAATGCCATCATGTTCTACATCTCTCGGGCTATCGCCGGTATCGGCGGCGGTGGTGTTCAGAACCTAGTCAACATCATCATCTCGGATATCGTCACTCTCGAGCAGAGAGGGAAGATTCAGGGAGTGGTTGGAGGCACTGTTGGGTTAGGCAATGTGATTGGACCTTTCATTGCCGCTGGTATAATGCAAAAGTCATCATGGAGAGCGTTCTTCTGGCTGTTGACCCCATTGTCTTTCATCACCGCGGTTTTGTCCTATTTATATCTCCCCTCCAAGCCGCCGACTATTGGGTTTTGGGAAGGAATTTCCAAAATTGACTGGGTTGGCTCACTGGTATCTGGCGCTGGTATTGTGCTGCTTCTGATCCCTATCTCCGGAGGTAAGACCCGAAATTCAACGAAAGCTGCTGTCACTAATGTCGATCATGATCAAGGCGGTTCATACTTCTCGTGGGACTCGCCACTCTCTATAAGCTTCCTTGCAGTTGGCGGTGCGCTTTTCATAGCCTTTATAGGCTGGGAATGGAAGATGGCAAAGCTTCCAATGATGCCCAGTAAGACGGACCGAGCTTCTAAGATGAATACGGCTAACAATTCTACCTCAGTTGATATCTACAAGAACTCAAGCCTCGCTATCATGCTTGCCCAGAACTGTCTGCTCGGTGCTGTTTACCAATCCTACCTCTACTACGTTCCGCTCTATCTCCAGAACCCTCACCAGTACAGTGCGATCAAATCAGCAGCGGTTTACACCCCGCTGGTGGCAGCGCAAATGATTGCTTCTATTGGTTCGGGACAGTACATCAGTCGCCGCCTCCGGTACGGCGAGGTGATCATATTCGGTTTTGCTATATGGACCCTGTTAGCTCTTGACCCTTCCGTTCCTGTTCGAATCAGTTGCTGACGCATTTATCAGAGGAGCAGGCCTTGCGCTACTCTTCACGAGACATAGTAGCCCTGCTGTGATTGCTGTGATACTAGCCATTGTCGGAACAGGAGTCGGGTGTATCTTTCAACCGACCTTGATCGCACTACAGGCCCATTCGCCCAAGAGACGTCGCGCGGTCATCATTTCCAACAGGAATTTCTATCGTTGTATTGGAGGTGCATGCGGTCTAGCTGTCTCGGCTGCAGTTCTTCAAGCTCAATTACGCGTTACTCTGCCAACAGAGTACAAGAGTCTCGCCAGCTCAACATACGTCCTGCCGGAGTCGATGCGTCAAGTCCCTGCGGTTTTGGATGCATACATGTCAGCGAGTCATAGCGTGTTCATACTGCAGGTTCCTCTAATTGGGCTATGCTTACTTGGCACAGCTTTCATCCGAGATCGAGGGCTAGAACCAGTGAAGGATACGTAAAACATTAGAGTCTGACATTTGCGCCAGCCACCTAAATGCCATTGCTGGGAGAAAGTGAGCTTGATATCAGGGTGGCGGGGGCTTCTAAGCTGATGAATGAGGCGCAGCAGACTTTGACGCAAACTGCATGTAAATAAGCCCTTGTGAGATTTACTGAGAGGAAACTTACGTTGAAGGCCTGTGCGCAAAGTTGGTTACTATTATAAACATACCCTTTATGAGCATGTTTCGAGATAAAACTATACTCTGCTGGCAGATGAGTGAGGGCGACGAGACAGCTAGATAGATATTGGAATGGATAGTAAGAGAATTACAAGATGAAAAATTAAATAAACAAGAAAGCTATATAAAACAGCCAAATTTCGGATATGAGAAGTATCTTTAGATATCCAAGGGAACTCATGGTCGGCCTGGAAATTTCTCCTGTAAGCTTGGCAGAGGGACTCGAGGGAATTCCAAACTCTTCCATTTAGCAAAAGCAGAAGAAATAGACGCGAGCTTTGGTTTCTCCAAGCTCATTTCATCCCGGACGTCATATCTGTGTTGCAATTTACCTTTGAGTGTCAGACAACTAACCGTTAAGTCCTCTTCCCATTTTGGTCGAATATTGCCCCTAGATCCAAGTTCCAGGATGCCATTTGCGCCACATACGATGCAAACAACCTTATTACCCTCGCGAAACTCAATCTTGAGTAGATGGCAGTAAGGGCAACTACCACTCTCTTCGGGCCCTAGATACTGCGCCTCGTCGTATGGCTTTCCCATCTGACTAGCCACGCGACGACCCAACAGCTCAGCACGTTCGACAACAGCTCCAGAATCTGTCAATACCGCTCCTTGGCTTGCATAACCTGATAATACAACCTGATCAACCACGCGGGAGTGAATAGGGTATAAGCATGTCTGCATTGTTGGTAGAGCCATTGTCCACTGCTCCGGGAATTTGGGGTCAGACCCAGCAACAGCAATAAACCCAGCCACACGGGGCTTGAAGTCTCGCGGATTAAGTTTCACGTCTTTGACAGACTCATCGCCCTCTTCCTGTCGACGCTTGAGGTCATAAGCCATGCAGACATCAGCGTAAGGACCAAGGATGGCATCCACAAGAGCTTTGAGGGTTCCGGCAGGTTGGTGGCTGTATACCGGACTGGCAATAATGATGGCGTCGGCGTTCATGATAGCTTCAAACACAACCTCACGGTCGTCAGTCTCGCTGTATTTGGGTTGGTATTCTTCTCCGTCATTGCGATGCGGTATCACAGATGGATCATCTCTAAAGGGCAGGTGCTGTCTTGGTAGTGCAACGGTAGGTACATGAATCCAAGACACAGAGATTGACAAATCGGTGACTGTAGCTGCTTTAAGGGCTGCTTTAAGTAGGATCTCAGAGTTCCCATTGACAGAGCCATTGCAAAGACCAAGCATATGCATTGTGGCAGCTGCGTCTTAGAAGATAATAGACCTGCTGTAGTGCGTTTATAAGCGATATGAAAGCGAAAATTGAAGGGTACTAATAACGTGTCTCTCAGGTGTGAAACTCGAAAGTCCTGACCTGAGGATATATAAGTTATTCCACAGACTACAGAGTACCTCGTGCTAGCTGTCCTGCTAGTCTAGGTTATGGTATTTCCCATTTCTAATCAAGCTAAATTTTCGGAATTGCGGGGGTGGAGCCCGGCGATTCAAAAGACTGTGTGCCGTCCATGTTATTCGTAATAGCGATTCGACTCCAGGGTTCTAGGCCTATTTCTTCTCCTTACCTTATAATCAAGCACTAGAGAATAAGCTAAGCTTCTGACATAACTTATCAGTTAATGCACTTTATTCTATAAATGGACCTTCGATACTACATAATAAGTTTACTTCTTATAGAGCAATGCTGTTCTTGAAATAGTAAGTACATATCCTTTAATGGGGTATGTACTTGCGATTGCTAAATGAGGTATAAGCTTCGGCGTGACAGTCCATCATGCATTGTGGGGCCGATGATGATGCGGGGCCGATTGTAGAAGTCCGGGGTAGAGTGTGGTAGACCGTGGTATACCAAAGCAACGTACGTTTGCACTTATTTTTGTCCCTTTTTAAAATTCAAATTCTTGGACCCTACTTCAGAATGAAATCGACTCACATCCGCCAAAGAAGGTTATCCGATGGCTTTATTCTCATAACGAGACATTCTGTCTTAGGCGACGGGGTTGATGTCTTTCACTTCTCAACACTTAAATTCAATGTGTCGGTGGTCATGGGAAATGCACAGATGGCTCATAGTCATGATGATGATTGCTAAGGATGAATTTGATGTTTTCTATGCTCACAAATGTCCACCTAGAACTCAGACACTGGACTAGGACGGTAAATAAGCTAGCTAAGCCTTTGCAGGTACACTTTCTCCGGACAAACACAGGACCGCGATGGATGGCCGGCGGCTTCTTGTCTCGTACCTTCTCCTCACCAGTTAGAACGGCGGGAGATTTGCCATTTCCAGTATCGAATCATCGAGCGGCTACGAAAGGTCAATCTTCAAATCGTTTGTCAAGTTCGCTACCGTGGATCACTGCCTCTTTCTTATCGAGGGGAAGCTGAAAGTCGAGATAAAAGGTTCTTCGGGTGAGAATATGCCTCACGACGGTGAAACGGTGGTGATCTCGGCCGATCCAGGATTCGAGTTGGACTTTGCATCCCCCTCTGTGGATCTCTCTTCAGTTGCGAATGGTCGGGGGATTGAGACTTTGATTCGGGATACTGGTAAACCTTTTGAGGGATTTATTCTGCCTGAAAAGGCTGAGAAGCTAGAGAAGGTAGACTCTGAGAAGCTTGCTCCTGTCGCCAAGGAGATTGGTGCTAGTATGGAGTAGGTTGGATGTAGTAAGACTAGGAAGTACTCTAGAGATACTAGAATGAAGATCTTGTTTAGATTCTACATAAATCTCAGAATTTGTCTCTGTTACTGCCAACTAATCTTAAACTTCAAAAGGATTTTCTGTTGCACCAATGTCGTGCCTTTGCTGCTGTTAAGTTGCACTAGCCGGAACCCTTGATTCAGTCGATCTAGTCTTAGACTGGCCCACGCAACGAGATGGTCCTTTGATATGCCTTCCACAAAAGTCAACCTGACGATGTTGTTAGTTTTATCTATAATAATGGAGGGTTAATCACCTAAGGATGCAGAGTTTCGGAATGAGAGTAGGCTCTGCCCTCGTAACAAAGAAGTTGAGATTGTATCCTGAAGCCCCTGATTCATTTTCTACAGTGTTGAATTCTTGTCTTGGCGTGCGAGGCTTTTCTTCGTCATTGATGTGAAGTGAGACCATCATGAATGACGCCAGGTTTTTGATTTGTCGACTGTTACTGATCGCAAACTCCTGATCTTTGAAAGCGAATATATTCAACTCGAGGCCTTTTCTCGGAGCGTCTTCTGGATTGGCTGGAAAGTCCTCGTTTGAACTTCGATAGCCGTTGGGTTTCAGAACCCATCCTGATTCATTGGCGAACATTCCTTCGTTCAACATCATGCCCTCATCTACGTTGTGTCTGGCGATATCAGCCATCTGAATGCCGTATCTCCAAAACCGTAAGGGATCGAGGTTTGAAGTGTTTAGTCTCGCCGAGTTCGGATAGACACGAAAGAAGTAGTCTTTGTTGTGTCGAAAGAGTTTGGTTGGTGTTTTTGAAATAAGTTCCTGTACCTTACCTTCCTGCATGGAGAAAAGATGAGTAGGGGAATTCGTCCGCATGTCAGTAAAACCATCAAACTTCTCCCGTCGTAAGTATACCCCAAGCTCAGCCAGTGGTTGTATGATAGGGACACGACCTTTCTTATGGAGAAGTTCTTTATATAGATCGTCGTTATGGTCCCCAGAGTAAGGAACAGAAGGGCTCATTATTGTTCCAAGTCGAACAAGTATCCGACCTCGAAGATCTTCCAATGTTGGTATTCGAAATCGTGGATCACAGCCCTCGAGTGGTTCATCTACCAGAACACCATCCCACTCTTCCTTCATGATTTTGATCATCACTTCTTGTTGATCAGAGTCTGCGTGGACCTCAAGATTAATGATGGCGGGTAGATCAGAATGGACAAAGGCAGACTCTCTGATCACTTGACAGGCTTCCCTGAAGCCACAGGGTGTCATGAAAGTATATCCATCTGCGACGATTGGTTCCGTAGGGGTAGAGGTTGTGATCTTCGGAGCCACAGGCCTTGGTGTGTTGGCTGCTATATTAAGACCGAAGAGCCGGTTAAGTGTCTTTGCGGTCTGCCCGGGCTTAGCTTCGCGAGATGTATTCCCTTCAAGGTCTAGCTCCTCTGTATTGGTAGTACCATTCCAAACATTCAAATCAATGGATCGATAGCCAAGATAAAGCACCTGTTAATGAGTCAAACGTTTCTTGATCTTGGTTGGCTTATTGGACTTACCACTTTTATTGCATCATAAGCATTGTGAGATTCTGATATCGTATGTAAGAAAGTCCGATGGCTGCTGTTGATAAAGTAGTTTGATATAGGTTTCGTGAGGTCCTTCGGGGGAAGTTGTTTGAGAGGATCCAAATACAACTTGAGCATTACTTGGAAGAAGCTAGGAAGATCCGATACTGGCTGAAGACTCGGCAGACTATCCTGATTTTGTACATCTCTAATGAAGTTTTCAAACATGGACTGTGTTTTCGTAGAAGAGTGCAGGCATCTATGATAAATACTAGTCAGAATCTCCCAGGCCTTCTGGTTCGCTACAGCCTTCTGGTTCGGACTGAGAAATTGCATGAAATTCGACTCAGTATCATCGGGCTTCTTGCGGGAGAAGAGGCGGTCAGTGAACCTTCGAAAGCCAGAAGTGGATTCGCGGGTGCTTGATTTGGAAGCTGAAGCAAGGACCCATTCAGCCTCCTGACCTTCCTGTATCTTGTCAAGACTACCCACCAACATGGGTGGCTCTGTAGGAGTCTTGTTCAAAGGCTGATCCCGAGGATCAGTTACTGGTTCAATCTATTCATGGTTATTAGCTTTCTGTAAAGGAGACAATGGAAGCAGGGGACACACAATCTCGACGGCATCGCTTTGACATTGCGGACAGAGCAGTCCATCCTCATTTTTGTACCATTCGGCAGAACATTCGGCAGAACATTCATGGCAAAATACCACATAACGGTCCCTTTCAGACTCTTTAATCGAACCAAGAGGCTCGAGGGTGTCTTGGGTAAGTTGTGATATATCAGTCTCAGCCTCAGCAGACTCGTCGCCGTGCTCATCAGCAAAGCCTATATCAAGACCCGTCTTGTCTTCTTTCTGAGATTTGATCTGTTCGGTTATAATCATCAATCTTCCATAGTCGCAAGTCGACAGCTTTGGAGTAGGGTCGATATCCTCTGTCTCGTGCTCATATCCCTCCAGCCACTGAGCGATAGCAACTACCTCGCCACTTTCGGGGTTGAAAGACCCAACCTCACCGCCGATATCAACCTCTGAAGGTCTGGGCCAGGGAAGAGATCGAAGCGAGAAGTCGTGCACATGCTCGAGAACATGATCTATCAGTTCCGGGGAATCGATATCGCCCTTCACTTCACAGAGCGGACAGTTCTCTATACCCATTCTTTTCTGAGCTGAGGACGATATGATCGATGAGATATCTTCACCAACATCTTGTGCATGAGTATCATGAAGATGATCCATTATTTCAGTCATGGTGGAATAGACTGAGCCATGGTCACACAGAGGACATACCCAGACCGGCGGGTGGTCTTGTCTAAAGTGCTGTTCCAGCATCGACCGACTGCTATAGTAAATATCTGAAGCTGGACACCTATCAAAAATGCAGGTGTACGGACGTATATCTTCTGCTAAGTGCTTTCTATACATTGTATTGGATCAGAAACAGGTGATAAAATGGTAATTGACGGGACACTCTCACCTCCATCTGTTGTTGCTTTTAGCATCTGCTACCGGTAGGGTCTGACAACAACAGGGACATTGAACCACTTTCTGTTCATTATCAGATATTCTCGGGCGCGGATATCGGGCTGAGGCGGTGATTTGAGTGATTATTGTCATCGGCGAAGACTCTGTTCTTTTGGAAACGGGTTCCTTGTATTGCAGCTTACTCTCGGGAACCGAAGCGGAGGTGACTGACATTGGCGCTGGGAGCGGCCTGTTTGGTGTCTGAGTAGGAGGGGTAGAGGTAAGCATAGTGATTTCCCCCATGCTGTCTTCTGGACTGGGCGCTAAAGTTGCATCATTCACAGGGGCTTCGGGCAGCGTGAACTCAAACCCAACACTTCTTTTCTTCAAACCTAAAGAATGTAGTTGGGCTTGGATGAAGCGATTTCTCCGTTTCAAGTTGGCTGTGACAAGATGACTTTGAAGTGGTGTCAAAGATTCCATACTAGTTCGCAACTCATCGTCTTGAGGGACTGGACCAGACCCAGGACGGAGAACTATAATGGCTTCCAAGTGTTTCCTCAACTCTGTATGCTCTTCCGGTTGGAAAAGACGATCAGCTTTGTGAAGTCGCGAGCGGCGTCCTGTCCTACGAATGGCTAAGGACAGAGTGACAAGGCTTTCCAAGGCCGAGTCGATATCCAGTAAAATTTCCTCGAGCGATCCGTTGTTTTTGAGTAGATGCAAACAGTCGTCTAGCGACTGAAACAACATAACAAGGTTTCCCTTGACGAGGGAAAGGTCAATCGGTCGCTCGCTCAACCTCGCATCTAGCGAAGCTTTTGAAGGAGCCAAGGCGCCGATACCGTCGATCCAGAGATTAAAGTCTGCCAAGCGATACTCAAATCGCTCATCATGAGACGCCTGCTGATTGGACAGACCAGGGTCGGGACAAGGAAAGGTCAAGCATATTTGAAAGGCTTCAAGACACTTATTGGAAAGGTCTCGTACACTCAGATTCATAAGATCCATGATTGTAAAGCCCAAAATGAGCAGCGGCGCATTTTGTGGGCGTTTAGCGACAATTACGCAGCACAAAAGAGGAGAGAGATGATGAGGACGAGGCAGCCGCATGAAGGCTGACATGTCGTCACGTGAGCTCAGCAACAGGGGTATTCAGCCGCACGATGGAAGAGGTCATCGAACATCCACTCAACATAGCTCAGCCTTACACAGACCAGAACATGCGAGTGACAAAATGGCGTCCGAACGCTTCAGCGCTTGCGAAATGGTCGCTGAAGTGGCCAAAGAGGTCTATGCTCTAGTAATGGAGTGCGGCATACGCCAGCGGCAACGACTTGCGGGGGAAGTTGGAACGAGGCTGGGGCAAATTGCTCAAGAGTCATTCGCTGGCTACGAGCTTGATGATGCAGCTGAAGAAGCAGCTGCTACACTTTTACATACACTACTTGAGATCTGCATGGTAAGCTGTCTCCCTTGGTTCTCAAACGCTAACTGAGACATATAGTTTCCGACTCCAACGGGGAGCCAGATAATTCCTAGGCAAGACTATATGCAGATTGTGGTACTGGCGAGACCAGACAATAGATCAAGACTGAAGAAGTGCATATCTATGGCCTTTATCACCGACAGAACGCTCCCATTAGAAGCCAAGGAGCAGTGCGACGCGTTTTTGGCCAGATTGAACCAGGATGAGCCCAAGAAAAAGATCGGCATTGACCAGCTCACAACAGGCTCGGTGTTACCAGAGCCAGACGATTATCCTCAACATGTCAGCAGAAATCTCTTCGAGGCTCTTCACCAGCATGCGTTTTGCCATCACGCCGAAATAACGAAGGAGAAATCTTGGCTGAGCAAATCCAACAAAGTAAAGCCTCATCATCATAAACTGGCGCATCCGATCAGACTCCACCTTGATGCAGCGGCACATATACAGAGTAAACACGCGCAATTCGAGGTGGTGATATCCTCTGAAAACATGAGTTATTGGCAACATTTATGGCTGGGTATACCTATGTGAGTTTGTCACGTAGACAGACTTCAGTATCTAACTAATATGGCAAGGCAAACGAAAGGTCGCCGAGGTGGTGTCAAGTTCGCAAACGTCTCCAGCGACGAAGAGGGAGATGAGAAGGTTTCGAGTCTAAAGAGAATTAACTCTGACTACTTCTGTCAAGTCTTAAAACATCAATTATTCGCCAAAGTCAACCTCAACTTTGTCAAAGGTATCGGCCTTGTATCTTTACCGCCACCTGCTCCTCTTGAGAGATTCTTATGCCCGGGCCAAGGGCTTCCACTATCCTTGGCCATCCAGAGCTACAAGCTTACAGATAAGGATAAGATACTACTTGCTCATGCCATTGCACATTCCTTCTGGCAGTTCTACGAATCAGACTTGATGAAAAACCGCTGGACGAGCGATGATATCTGGTTCATGCAGGAGATGGATCACCAACACTTACCCAAAGATCAGCTTGCTCTGCGGGTGTATATGCCACTTGACTTCGAAGATGAGCAGAGAAACTCAGAAGATAAAGACAAGTCAATGTTGACGCACCCGTTCCCGCACATTCTAGGCCTGGGACTGATACTCCTACAAATTGGGCTTGTAAAGCCTTTCAAGTCAATGACGCACCTGCCATTTATCTCTCGACTGAACAGAGACCATGGTGCCGCGAGGCAATTATTGGGTGAGCTAGAAAAGGCACAATGGGCGAGGTCGACGCACCGAGATATCTTTGCAAGAGCCGTTGCGAATTGTCTGGATCCCAGAACGTTCACAACTACTACCCCGAAATCGAAGGCAATCAAGGGTTCTACAAAAGATGGCCTTACCGTCAGCACGTGCGAAGATGGCATAAGGCGAAAAGTCTATACTGAGGTAGTCGAACCGCTGTCAAAACTCGTCAATATCGCCTTCAAAGCTGACGCAAAATACGTATCCTACTTGGCGAGATGCAGAGAGGTCGAAAATCATAACAAGCTTCACTGTCAAGTCGCCTCTTTCCATACGGGCAAGACAATCGTTCCTGAAGAATGGCTGGACAACTTGAAACATATCAGCATGCACATCCTGAATCTACGGGAGGAAAAGCCGGATCACGACTTCAAGCCTGTCAAGATAGCGGTGTTAGATACAGGATGCGATGCAGCCCTGCCATTTAACAAGATACCTAGAAGGAAAAAATCTATAAAAGCTTGGAAGGACTTCACGAGACCTGGGAGCGAAGACAAGCTTGAGCCAGACACAATGAAAGATGAATATGGCCATGGCAGCCTGATGACCCGACTCATAATGGAAGCTGCTCCAATGGCTCACATATATGTGGCACGAGTTGCCAAGAATACTAGGGACCTCGAGTTCAGCAGTAATCAAATAGCACAGGTAAGGCAAATTACGCTAGTAGGCAGTAGCAAGAGACTGACCGTTAGTAGGCAATTCGGTGGGCCGGACTCGAAGCAGAAGCGGATATCATCTCCATGTCCTTCGGATTCCCGCATGACGACGATGTCATCTCTGCAGCTATAGAAGACGTTGAGCGGAGTCGCGACATCACATTCTTAGCTAGCGCAGGAAACAATGCGGCTTATCAAAGAGAAGCTTTCCCCGCGAGACACAGATCGGTCATATCGATAAGAGCAACAGACTGCCAGGGAACCTTTAATGCCAGCAATCCTCCGATCACAGATCGAAGCACGGTCGCGCTCGGTACGTTCGGGGACAACTTACCAACACGTCTCGGTGATGAGATTACAAAGCAGTTTGGTTCCCATATATGCCATCCTGGGTCATCGATAGCGACAGCGGTGGCTGCTGGTATAGCAGCGTCGACGATAGCTTATGCAGAGGTGCTCTCGACAGTTCTTCCAATACCTACGGAGCAAAGCCCGGTAAAGTGTTTGAAGAGAACTGAGGGTATGAGAAGATTGCTGGAGAAGATGGCACCGGATCAGACTGGGAATAATAGGTTTATAAATCCGATATGGTTCTGGAGCGAGAAAGCGGATGCATGGAGGGCGTGGGCTGCTATGTATGACGCTGTATCACCATTCATGTACCGATAAAGTTAAAGGCACAATATCAGCATTCATTCATCATTTTAGACTCCTGATCAGGAGGAAGAAACACAAAACTATGCCTCCGCCAAGAAACAGTATTCCTCATCTCCAAGGTCTTCCATCTCATACTTCGGTGCATCTTCCTCCTCCTTCCTATCAGCCTTCAACACTTCAGCGTCAACATCAACAACCTCAAAGGGCTCAGGATCAGGGACTGGTCGGCCAGACATGAATTGCTTTCTGCTCGAGAACATCTCTGAGCTGACGGTGCCGCTACCACGAACACGAATGGCGTGAAGACGGTAAGCGAAGATGAAGCCTGGTGCAGTTTCGTAGGAATCTGTCTTTGAACTCTCCTTTCCACCAGAGATACCGCCGCCGACTTCGACGGGAACAGAACCTGCTGGGCCCGAAGCGGAAACTGAGGTATTATATCCACTTCCTTTCTCTTTCGTGATCGTAAACGAGGACTTGGTAACTCTAAGCCCAGAAACGAAGTAAACGGTTCGCTTCCCAAACATGCCAGAGTCAATATGTTCTCTAACAGCCTCCGCGTCAACAATACTCTGCAGAAACTCCCTCGTAAACGGCGCCGCCAAAGACCGAACCTCATGATCTACAGTCCCATATGCCAGCGCAATACGCCGACTAGTCTCATAGCCAATAGAAGCAGAAGCAAACTCTACGAATTTAGCAAAGAGATTGACACCAGCTGTGCGCGTGACATCATTCGAGTGAGAATGGTTCGTCTCGATCAGAGTTTGCACTTCGGGAAGCGTGATTGCGTCGGTGCGGGGTGATGCAAGGGTCTGAGTCGGACGACTGGGATGAGGGATGACAGTGCCAAGCTGGAGGGGTCCGTCGGGGGTGAAGGTGAAGTCAGGGGCAAGGAACCAGGACTTCATGATGGGTAGGGAGTTGATTTCAGCTCAAAGGATTAGTTAATTGGTAAACTCGAAAGCAGAGCAAGCTTGGCTTACGATCTGGTTAGGCACTGAGCTGAACAACCCCGCAAGCAGGCCAATGTGAAGTCTATTGGCCAGTGGCTAAACAGTTTCCGTATCACCATTTGGCCTCATCGTATGGGCGCTTGTCAATGAACGCCTCCCAGTGACATTCCATCAGAAATCCCCTTCAATCTCCCTAAATCTGATCGACAATTCTATACGGGACTTCAGATGAACTCACCCTTTAAAGCCTTGGCAATAACGATTGCATGAACTTACCCTATGGTCTGTGTCTATTGACTAGTCCCAATCTAGCGTGGCATCCCGCCCTTCAACCCCTGTCCTCGATCTCAATCGCTATAAAAAGACTTCAGCAAGGGCTAAAGACCCCGCTAGGGGTTTCAGAGTGATGCATTTGGTGGAAAATCCGCCCAACGGTCCGGAATTTTAATTCTTAGCGACAACTGAAATCGCTCTTGGCTTCTAGAAGGAGGAGATGACCGAACATGTCAAAGCTCGTATTTACCTATTTTGACTCTTTTTAGTAGTTTTTACAACGGCTTTACTCCACTCTCGCGGTTGTACTTTTTCTTAGTGGACAGCCTCTCCCGTATGCCGGCAGTATGATATGCCACTAGACGGTAGCTCCGGAAAGGAGAAGTCATGATATACCGATACAGGGGTCAGGCCTTGTATCATATCACTATTTAAGTTCATGGCTAGTCCTTTGACAACTTCAGTCAACCAGCCAAGCTCGTCCTTCGTTACACCCCGAACTCAATAGTCATTCGTTCAACACACTCGCTTTAACAAAATGCTCGCCTACTCATTCCTCGCCAGCCTGGCCCTCGCAGCCCTATCAATCGCCAGCCCCGTGACCCGCGCAGAGAGCTCATGCTCCGATCCTGTCGTCCGTAAAGAATGGCGCGAACTCACCAGCGCCGAAAAGACAGAATATCTACGCGCCGCAGTCTGTCTTCGCAACCTCCCCAAAAAGGCATACAAAGATGTCGATGACGTGACAACACGCATGGATGATCTCGTGTATACTCATTTCAGCCTCAACACAGAGATCCACTTTGTCGCGAACTTTCTCCCCTGGCATCGTTGGTATGTCCAGCTTCATGAGGATATGCTTCGTGATGAATGTGGTTATAAGGGTGTTCAACCATACTGGGACTGGACGATTGACGCTGATAAGAATGACGTTGTCAACTCTCCTCTCTTCGACCCCAAGACTGGGTTTGGCGGGGATGCGAAGCTCACTGGCAGTGATGTCCCCGGCTTCAAGCGTTGCGTCGTCGATGGACCTTTGCCAACACGAATCTTACACTGGCTATGGGATGGCCTGACATGAACACCCCGGGTAACCGTCTTCACTGCTTTACTCGCGAGTTCAACGGAGGTCTTGGCAAGGATGAGGAAGGTAATCAGATCCTTGGCGATATGCAAGCTACAGCCTACAACTCTCGGGTCATGGATACCATCTACAGCTTTGACAACTATCACTCCATGTCCGATATGCTTGAGGGCCTGCCTCACGCTCAGAGTACGTCATCTCGAAGGACCCCTGATCCACAAATACTAACGGGTTAATAGTTCACAGCATCATCTTTGGCGACATGGGGCCCGCTACTTCGCCCAACGAGCCTCTCTTCTTCCTTCACCACGCCAACGTCGACCGAGTCTGGGCCAAAGTAAGAACACTCTCCATGCCACTCTGGGCTTCATAGTTACTAACTTTTCTCCAGTGGCAAGGCCGCAACGCCACTCGTTTGGCTGACTACACTGGCTTCAACGACCCCAACAAATGGAACACTGCCGATATCACTGATAAAATGCCGGTTATGCGTCTGGCTGATGAGGAGCCTGTTGTAAAGAACTACATGGATACTCGCTCTGGCCCTCTGTGCTACACCTACTCATCAATGTAAAGCATTGAATAGTATTAATACCTAATACCATATTGAAGAACAATATAATTTTCAGCGGCAAGTGACTTGAGAGTTATATACGCAGCAGTAATTGCAAACCATCTGATACTTACTGGTAGTCCCCAAGACTCGACTTCGTAGATGCCACGCCAAGTTAACAACGTGACTTCAACCCTCAGTGGTCAAACCCTTAACAGGAATCAGGGTCACAACGGGAGGGAGCATGGTGACCAGTCCAAGGGCATCGAGGGTTAGTGCCACTTCCTCCAAAAAGAGGACTGCCGATACACTTTGACGAGGACAAATCCCCGTGTCCAAAATACTCGTCTGCACATCCGCAGCCAGTGAGACCACTACTAGGGCAGCTAGAATCACAGAACCACCCGCTGTCTTCGCCCTATTAGCGATGGTATAATTGGGAGCAGAGGGGTAGCTTACAGTTGCATTCTATCCATCCTTGGCTGCAGTATCGTGCAACGACGGGCTCCATGGCCATCATGAATGTAGCGGCTATGATTGCAATCTTCATCGTGATGAACAGGTGCTTGATGGTGGACACAAGGTGTTTTAAGAAGTTGATGCGAGTATGTAGAAGTGATGAATGGTTAATGGGATAAAAGTGATAAGCTGAGGAGTTATATATACCTTTATATATGGCTTAATTTGATACTAAGCTGCTTACTATCAGTATAAAGAATAAGGTTTTCGTATAAGCACTATGGTAAATTAGGATGATTTATCGTCTGACTCGTAAACTGTATTATGCTCGCGCCGGCTAATATACCCTACATGTGGAGAGTTACGGGACCTTCTTTTAGTGTCATTGCCCTGTTGTAGAAAGTTGGCAACTGGAGATTACTATACATCGATATAGATGATGATACTAAGTCACCTCTAAGGTCTCTACTAACTTTAGTAATAATTCTTCTCCAATTTGTAAATTAACTACAAAAAGGAAATCTAGATATCCCCAAAGTCTACCATTCTTCAGACAGTCATTATCCCTTAGCAGCTAAAGTTTTAAGGTTAACTAATACATTAGCTTTTAGCTAAGTATCATGTTCATAATGTGATACATTAAGGTTTCGGCTGATCCTTACACGTCAAACCGGGGACTAAATATCCCACCAGTCACACTGACATGAAGAGAAGCAAAACTCCCGAATACAACAACGGCAATTGGAAACTCGGTTTAGAGCTCCACAATCAGGCCCTCCGTATACGGATATATACTGACTCCGTACCGCACTCGGGTCAGCCTTGTCGTTCGATCCCCACATTCAATATATCAAGTATTTACCCAATGGAGATTTTAGCTAGACGAAGGAGCGGTCAACGGGCAGAATCGGTTAATCGGCACTGAATGAAGTACTTGTGATTATCTGTGCACGATACGCAATCAGAGGCTAGTGCTTCGAGTTTCACCACCTGTCATAAGATAGCAAGCTGGATACACTTGGCTCTGGATACATCTCTATCTTTCCGCGTCGAATATGACCTTTTGAACCTTCATCGAGTCAAAAAGCTCGTACCCTTCAAGAGCATCACTTAGCGGCATTACCGTCGCGGTCATGAAACTAGACAGGTTAGTTAAGCCATATAAACTTGTGTGGTAGCTTACTCTAGAAGATGTTGCTTCTTTGCTAGCAGCTTCAAAGAATCCTCAAAGATACCTAGGGTAATCGTTAGACTGTCACTTCTGCTGCTCGCGACATGGACTTACTCCTAACAGGGCATCTGCCCATCTTGATGGTGAGGTTCTTCCCGTAAGCCTGGTTTCCGGTCCACGGAATCTCTCCATTGTGTACACCGACGCTGGAGATGATGCCCCATGGTCGAAGAAGCTTGAAGCCCATATCCAGAGCCGAGCTATGTCCGACAACCTCAATGATCACATCAGCGCCACGACCGTCACTCAGTTCTTTGACTCGCTTTTCCAGCTCATCCTTCTGTGTGAGATAATTCCACGGCTCGGCTCCGAGGCTTTTGGCGAGCGATAGTCTGGACTCGATACCGTCAACTGCGAGAATGACCTTGGGCTTGTACTCCAGCGCGGCGATGAGCGCACAAATACCCACTGGTCCGCAACCGATCAGGACGACGACACTGTCCTCGACCTGCTCTTTACTTAGATCCTTCAGACCATTAGATGCAGCATAGCAGCCGGTCGGAAATATGTCCGCCATCAAGCATAGTTTCAGGTCGTCAACCTCCTTGGGAGCCTTTACGACAGTGCTTTCGGCATATGGGATTCTCACGTAATCAGCCTGTGCTCCATCAAGAGGAACGGTGCCAAAGAGAAGACTCTTGTCGCATCGCGATGAGAATCCGTGTTTGCAAAAGAAGCACTCTCCGCAGCTCACGGTGAAAGGACTGACGATCGCATCACCAGGTCGAAGCTTGGTGATAGCGGAGCCGACTTCATCAACGATGCCTGTGAATTCGTGGCCCATGATGAAGCCAGTCCCGGACGGTTGATGGCCGCGGAAGACATGAAGCTCGCTGTGCAATAGTTAGGACGCAGCTGATAAATAGCAGTGCTTCACAATTATGATCGAACCTTCCACACAAAGCTGTATATTTGACCTTGACAGTAATGTCTTTCGGGTCTTGAATGGTGGGTTTCGGCCGATCTTCGAGAGCCACTTGTTTGACTCCCTTGAACACGACGGACTTCATGGCAGCTGTAAGAGTGGTTGAAAGGACTCAACAGTTAACAACATGCAATTTCTTTTAGTAGTGATTGAAACAAGTATTGCAGTGAATCTTTTTTGATCCTTCGTTGGGTTGATCAGATCGTTGCTCAGGCATCTACCCCGCTGTCGACTAGTCGGCCGAGGTTCCCGGCTTTCCGTTTATGGACCGGCAACCGCCACATGCTGTCATAGGTAGCTCATGTTTCTCAAATGCAAATTGCAAGTAATAAAAATACTTGTTTTCACCACTAACAACTCAATAAAATATGTTTAAACAAAATACAGCCAGTATTACTTTCCGCAAGTTTGACGTTTCTGGATCTTAGCTTCCTGGTCTTCGCGATGCTGAACCAGGCTATAAAATCCCATGTTGCGACCTGTCACCTTCGCCCACTCTTTGACGTATCTGTCTGACATGCTAGGTCCTTTGCTGCACTCTTGTATTGATTCCTCCGTTTCAGGCGATAGAACCTGCGACACGGCCTGCCATGGCTCCCCCAAAATCGAAGATTCTGTATATAGAGCGAATGAAATAACGGTCAGCGCAACCGTGATGAAATGGAGAAAGATGATCAGCAAGACAATCGTTGCCATGTCCACCGGCGGGGAAGCTGTATTGCTAGAGTGTTGACTGTATTCGCTTGCTCGATGATGTTGTAGTTCGGCTGCCAATAGTAGAAGTACATTTGATAGATTTGGTAGGTTAACTCTGAAAGGGCTGTTGCTGGATTGTTTGTTCTTTCTAAGACCTCTTGGAAGAAAGTGGTATGGTCGGGATGGATGAACCAGGTCCTGGACAGCCGTGGGGTATGATCACCAACGCCCCATAATCTGAGACTCCAACCGCCTAGCTCGATACTATCAAGGACATCTGCAAAGCCATATGGATCGTAGCGGACGCCGTGTTCATGCTCCTGAGCACTGTATTTCGTCGGGTTCTCGTAGTCGTATAAGTGCAGATCCCCAACATCGGTCGAGCGATACGAGCGACGCGGTAGAACTTTATCTGCACGTTCTCCATAGCCGGACTCCGAAGATACAGCCTGTCCCAGAATAGTCACGTTATACATAGGCTCCGGGATTTGTCGGGTGAAACAGACCGTGGCTTCGAAGACCTCGTCGCCGTCTCCATTAACTACCTTTGTCCAGGAACCATTTTTCTTTGCTTCCAGGTTTGCGAATGGGGCAAGATAGTCCTCCAGGTATTCTTCATATGTCTTCTCGTCATCTAGAGGATCATGATCTTCATCTCTCCTATCTAGAGGTTTGTTCAAAGGATCCTTCGAGGTAACAAGAAGTCTCGGGTAGAAATCGTAAATCTTCTGATACGGGGAAGCCTGGGGAATGACTCTACACATGGTCAATGGCCACTTCATAAACCCGCGGTCCCAGTCGTTGATGAGTTTACATTCAGCTGTCATAGGAAGGTACTTGTCCCCTTTCATGTCGAATATTTTGTCAATGTAGGCCTGAAATTCCGCTCGGAGTATGAGCTCCGGTGACGAAAGATTGCTGACTGAATGGTAGTCGATTTTGAAAGATTTGAAGGTTGGTCCGACACAAGCAGTTCGTGAGTTTGTTACCATGGCCGGTCCGCGATAAAACTCCAGCGATGCTCTATCATCTGACTCATTAAACGGTATCGTCGCTCGATAGAGGTCACCTGTATCAATCACATCTTTGGAGGAGATGGGTTCTCCTGTTTCTGCTCTGGCGTATCTCCAGTGAGCCAAGGGAGGTGAGTGCCAGAATGAAATGCCTTTGAAGTCGCGACTTTGCGCTGTATTGTCGAATGCCATCGGAATATCTCTGGTCGTGTTTAATCCAGAAATCTTATAGATTGCAAAATCAGACAGAAGAATTGTAGACGTGAAAGTCGAAACCAAGGCAGTGGCAAAGGTCATAAAGAGAGCTGAGCAACAGGCAATACTAGACAGCCTGTTGGAACGACACTGTCTTATGACACTGGGGAGGATTGCTGAAGGGCCGGAGCTTGAACTTCTGTGAAGCGATAACAGAGCAGTGTCGCAAAATCTGACGCCACAAGTCTCAAGTATAATCCCAGCCATCGCGGCAGCCATGACACCTGTTTGGAAGCTCAATGCAACGCGAAGGGTAGCTGGGCATATAGTAACCATAGAAAGCGACCATTCTCTGAAGATGATACTGTTCCATAGCTGGGGTCGTTGTTGATGAACCCGCGCCCTGGCGGCCCCGAACCAGAGGAAAATAAGAGCAGAACATGATATCAGGATGCACACTGTACCGGCAGTCAGAACACTAAGACCCATATACCCCAGTCTTCTCCACCATCGTAGACCTGGCGGACGAGACTTAGGATCAATGCAGGGTACAGAAGAGTCCAGGCCCATGTCAGTATTAACAAGGGACTTAGGTCCCGCCGCACAATTGGCGGTTCCCAGTGCTTCGTGTAAAGTCTCGGTGTCCATGATAGAGACAGGGTAGTCTGGTTCAGATATCGGTGTGCCAGGAGGCGAAATGCCATCGCTATCACGAACTGCTTCGTAGTGAGACATCTGACGGGTTTAAAGGAGAGAGCGGTAATAGTTGTTAAAAATGCCCCGGAACTTGAGACGACAAGTGGTGTTTTATAGAACCGGAGGAGCTTTTCAAGAGCTGACTTTGCAGGTGAGTGGCAAGCTGTGCTCAGCTCTGATATGCCTACTGACATTTCGCCCCCGCTGCTGACTGCATAATATCCTGTGATGGGTGCTCAGCAACGCCTGCCAGCAGCTACAAAGTCTTGGCAATCAGGCTCTGGGTATTTATCTGTGTTACGAGGTTGGCGCGTTCGACCAATGATAATGGAAATGTGACACTACAATGTGACGGCAAGGCATTTTCCTAACCAGCGAGGCTTACGTGCTTAATTAGCATTGGGATATTTTTAGTCGTTACGTTTTCAACCTCTTAAAAACCTTCTGTGACATCCTAACTACTTGGAGAATAAGTTCCAAAATAAGCAATTACTTCAAAATCACGAGTGGTATGATTGCATACCGCAGTATGAGAAAATGCAAATGGAGTAAACACAAACTAGCAGTTTGGACTCAAAGTAGAAGATCCAGAATTGACCTATAACTTATTCCGCTGACAATCGAAAGCATGACCTTTTTCGATATTTACACTGTTATCAAAGCTATCTTTACCTAAAGATCTTGGTGGGTATATCTTTGGTTGGCAGGCTGCGGTCCTTGGCACGCCACATTTTCCCTCGTTTGGCTCTCGAATGAAGTTCTGACTCTTCCCTCGTAAAATATCTAAATCTTTGAGATTTCTTTACTTATCTCACCTTTATAATGTGTTAACGGGAACTCTCTTCCTTCTGCATAGATTGATATTCTGCCTAGTACTACGATTTCTCGGGGGCTTGTGGCGTAACGGTTAGACGTCACTGGCCTGCAGGGACCTCAAAGGTCGCACTGAAGCTTTAAGAAAGGAGTTTACGACTGAGTTTCTTCGTGTCAGCAAGAACCAGCAGGTTGAGACTTCTCTTTGGCGAGCTCTCCTCGAACTTAGCAGCATGGTAGAAGACCCGAAGTTCTTATCAAGTCGTGACAATAGCCTCCGGCTTGTGTTAAAAGTTCTTAAGGCTGATGATGATAAGTTTGGTTCGGGAGATCTGTATGCACATGTTGAGCAAAGGATCAAGTCAGCTATCATTAGGAGATGGGGAGAGGATGGATTTATGAAGCTTCTAATTCCTGGTGAGAGAAAAGGTCCACAGGGCTTCCTCGCTAATGAATAAGTATTTAACAAATTGATATGTCTATTTGTATTGGACATTCAACGTCGTCGTGGATGCAAACAGTATGACTAGGGCGGAAGAACCAGGTCGTCGGTAACCGCGGGGTCTGACCACCAACGCTCCATGTTGTGAGGGTCTAAGCACTTAGTTAGCTCGATATTACTGAAGACATCTTCAAAGCCATCTAGGCCATATGCGTCTAGTTTATGAGCTAGATGTTCTATTTGGAGTTGGGACTTGTGGCTGACAGCTTAAATCAACAGGGAGAACTTAGTCCAGCTCTGATCATCATACAAATGCAGACCCTCCGCTGCCGCAAGAGGGTTTAACTCTTTACACACTCCAAGCTACCTATAAGCTGAAGGAAGATTCAAGGGATGTTTGTCATGCGGCCATGTAGTGGGCTACTTGTTGGCGGTCTGGAAGGTTCGGCGGCCTTGGACTGCCGATCTCTTACCTTAAACCAGGAAGACGGGCCGTGTTGGAATGTATAGCATTCTCGTACCTAACTACCGTTCCTTAGTGAGCCACAATTTACAGTTGAGATCTTCGATCGATAAAGTTTGCTAGACTCTTTCCATCGGTTGATGTAGCAAAATGCCGGGAATGGCTTAGACTTAATACCACGTACTGCAAGTGATCGCTTCAAAAAGGTGACGCGTCTCAAAAGAAAATCATTTCACTCTACAGTTCGCAATACCCATCGCCCAACATAATGCTTGATACAAGCGCAACATGGGTGAAGCCTTCAGGTCTAGGGCGCATTATGCTTGTGTTGTCCATTGTGTTCCTTTTGCTCACGGCAACAGTTGTTATCCTGCGCTGTTTTGTTCGTTTGAAATATGCAATCTTTGGTGTAGATGACGGTCTCATGCTTGTAGGTTGGGTAAGTTTGCTTATAATCAACACAAGATACAGGATATTAAAACTCTTTAGCTATTGCATGTCGCTCATGTAGCTGTCAGTATCCAAGCTATTTATCATGGCTTAGAGAAAAGATGCCAGCTTGAATAGCTATCAACAAAGAGCCATTCTCAAGGTATTGAGTTCTGTTAACCTCAAGCTTGATATTAATGCAGCTGCTAATGGGTAATATTTAGTATACATGGATTGGAGAATTTATTTATATCTTGTCATTAATATGTCTGAAATGCTCTATCTGTATTACGTTCTTACGAATTACTGTTAAAAGTCCCCACCGCAGGATTATTTGGGGCACGATTGCCTTCATTACAGGCACTCTTCTTTATGCCGTTATTGGGTTGCTGGCTGTTTGTCTCCCCATAAGTGACAATTGGGAAGACTACGGCGCCTGTTCACCAACCTTGAGAACTAGTACAGGCTATGTACTGTCTATCAGTGCAATTATCTCGGATTGGATATGTTCGATCCTACCCTTTTTCATGCTGTACAAGTCAAATATGCAGAAAGCGACAAAGGTTTCTATCACTATTATTCTTGGACTAGCAGTTTTGTAAGTCTCTCTCATACTCTGCGATTCGCAGGTCAAGTACTAAGTTCCATCTAGGGCATCTATATTTACACTTATTCGAATACCCTATTATAAGGGTATCACTACTCCCGAGCGCTTCTTTTGTTGGTAGTCCCATGACTTAAATACCTTGCAAGTTTTAATATTTCCAGATAATCTCGCATATATATATCTCTGGTCGATGGTTGAAACCAGTGTCGGAACTATTGCTGGCTCCTTGCACGCTATAAGGAAGTTATTCAGCTCTTATTTCCGTTTCGACCCCACTACAGGGACTTCTACAGCGTGTGGGACACCATTTTCTGGGACCAATCAAGCTGTTATAACATCACATTCAGTGGCAGCCGGCGAGAGAAACAACAATTGGGAGAGGCTTGGCGACAATGAAGGGTCATCGGGTCGAAAGATCCATGTTCAGGTGGATGTGGAGATGCATTCCTTGGAAAGGCCTCAGACACCCCAGGATTCAGATGGGTCCCGTGAAGATCTTATGCGTTTATCCCGAGGCTAAAAATTCCTAGCTCGGCCTCCCGAGAAGTAGGGAGAATCCCATTGCACTTTATTTATTCGGTATGGAGAGTCGACTTAGGCGTAGACGATCGAGTCATTATCCCAGTATTCGACTGCGTTGCGCAAAGTCCGGAGAACGGACAAGTGCAACTTGTCCCAAAAACATTTGCACAAAGTCACTCAAGTCCATAAGGGACTTTTCGCATCTGTCCTATGCGAAAGATTACACGAGTACAGGGTATGAGGTTGAGTAACTCTATCAGTGGATACAGTTGAGTAGATGAGTAAAATATCATTCCCGCTATTTCCGATGCTCTGCCGATTCCCGATCCTAACTCCGTCTTCTCGGCATCACCACTACGTATGAGTTATTAACCCATCATGGCCAAAGCAAACGACTTCGGGGATATAAATTGAACAAACACGTCAATTGAGAAAGCGAGCGACATATAGTTTCGGTCGACCTTCCTGAGATTCATCATGTCAGCTCAAGATTCCTCTCTGCGTGAGACCAATTGGCCCACTCTGGCCAGCTACGTCTCTACGCATAACGACACTTATCCTTTCATTGATCCATCCAATGCCGACTTATCTGGCAAGTCGGTCTTGATTACCGGAGCCTCAAAGGGAATCGGAAAGGCGACCGCAGTACGCTTCGCCATGGCAGGCTGCTCAAAAATCATTCTCGCTGCCCGTTCTGACATGACCGAGGTTGAAGCAGCTGTCATAAATGCTGCCAAAAAGGCAAATCGGGCCCGACCTCTCGTTCATTCTGTCAAGCTGGATATCACGTCAGAGGAGTCGGTAAAAGCCGCAGCAGAGACCGCCGAGGAGATTCTTGACGGTAGCTTGGACATCTTGATTAATAATGCTGGCTGCCTTGAGGAGTGGAAGCCCGTCGCCGAATCTGATCCATCGGAGTGGTGGTGGACTTGGGAGGTCACCACGAAAGGCACTTATCTCTCGGCTCGTTACTTGATCCCACTGCTTCTCAAGTCAACGACCAAAACTATCATCAATATCAGCAGTGTCGGCGCTCAGATCATCGTTCCCGGAGCGTCAGCGTACCAGACTAGCAAGTTCGCTCTCTGTCGTTTTACCGAGTTCATCGACAAGGAGTATTACGAACAGGGATAAGTGGCCATATCGATTCATCCCGGGGGCATTAAGACTGAGCTAGCTTTGAACATGCCCCCAGTGATGCATTCTCACTTGAATGATACGGTGGAGTTGGCTGCTGATACAATGGTCTGGCTGTCTCGTGAGAGGCGGGAGTGGCTGTCGGGACGTTTCATTACGGTCAATTGGGACATGGAGGAACTAGAGAACAAGAAGAGGGAGATCCTTGAAGGAAACTTGCTCAAGTTCCGTATGACGATCTGATGTTGATCTCCAAAGAGTTCTTCTGACAAGACAGCTCAGGAGACATGAGTGAACCAGACTTGAAATAACATGAGATGCCAAGGTTCTATCAATATAGCTGCAATGGCTCCAATAGTCATTATTTCCATCCTCTGTCTGTGACTTATGATAGCAGCTATAAGAGAGTGCTATGGTTCAAGTTTTGCGTCTCGCCGAAGTCCTCCATCCCAGGTAGTGCATGAAAGCCAGGATGCCACTCCCCGTAGTGATAATGACTGTAGCGATGAGGCTATAAGGGCCTTGTTTTAACAGCGACAGGGCGATTTGGAAAAAGCCAAACAGAGCAGCCCATGATGAAACTTTGCCTGCTGCTTTTGAACAGAGAATCGGGTTGGTATCATTGTCAGGCGGAAACAAAGGCGATCTCTGAACGCAATTGATCTCCGAGTTTTCTGTTATCAAACGCCACAGAAGATTCGTACCATGAGCTGGCAAATCCAATTCTTTAACCCAAAAGTCACTATAAAACCTAAAGTTGGGAAAGCCAGGTACGGGTTTTCGCTCCCATATCAAGTCTTCCAACGCGTTGCTAGGATAACAATCCCAGGGGCGATCCACGAGGATACAGCGCATCATAGCAAAGCCGATAGAGAAACTGTCGGAGTTCCCCATACCAAATAAACTGAAGAGACTGATGATGAGGGCTGACTTGGGAACAGTGGTACCCGGGAACGATTCCTCGTCAAGTTGGCAGCCCACGACGAGGTCGACATCATCAGGATGCTTATAGAGCTTCTGAAGATTCTGGATGACTTCAGGGTCTTTCGAAAATTTGTCCCAGGTGTCACGGATCGGGACAATAACATCTGGATCCTGAGCGTTGTATGCACGAAAATATTGATTGAACGTAGGCAGCCCTTGCTCACGTTCATGCACGATACTTGAGACGACAATATCGAAGGGACGGCCACGATAGAGTCCAGCGCTTCTGAAATTCTCCTCTACTCCAGACTTGAAGTTGGGAATATGCGACGAAAGAGCTCCAGCAAGAATCCTCTCCAGCCCAACGTTGAGAAACCCGGTGCTATTGAAGCTTGTATCAAACAGATTCTGCTCCCATAACGTCTTATTATTCTGATCCTTGATCGGAAAACTCGGAACGATGAACTCGTGGAATCGATAGACGACGGCCATCTCTACAGAGACTGTCATTGGCTTTCCATTCTTGGTGACAAGGGGCCAAGGATACGTGTTAGCAGGGTTGATCTCCAATGCGTTCTCACCAAACATCTGGCGGTAAAGCGGAAACCCGTCATCTCTTGGCCACGGCATCTCCTCCGTCCAGTAGGCCATTTGGTATGCATTGGCGATTAGTGCATGCTTTGCGGACATGATGAGTTGCACAGTCTGATAGAGCTGTTCATCGTCCCAAGTCGGCTTTTGCGTCCTGAGAATATCGCAGAGCCTGTTATGTTCTCGAAGTAGCAAGGTGTGGATACCAAGTAGCAACCAGTCCTCGTTAGTACGGGGATCACCTCCGGCAAATAGTTCTTCTGGCTCTATACCAGGACGCGTATTTGTCGGTACGCCCATAGTGTTAAAGGGAAGGTAAGAGGCTTTTGATCTAGTGCCAGGGGACTGGACTTCTTGCGTGAGAAGCTTGCCATTAATTTTTGATCGGAGTCGGTGTGCTACATCAGAAGTGCTTCCATACAATGACGATATGTCAAGCCATGTTGTCGCCATATTAATGTTTTCACGAGGGTTGCTTCTTGACGTGCCCGTCCCAAGCATTGGCGCTGTTCTTGGAACCTTAAGTGTGGTGTTGAGAGGGAATATCTCTTCATCGTCTGGCACAGGGACTTCAATAAATCCATCAGTTGAGTCTTTGCTATATGTAACGTCATGCATAATGAACTGTACAAGTCAGAGTCGAAAATAGAGACGTCAGGCTTGAGCTATTCTCACCTCGACGAGCCCCAGAAGGAGTGGCGTATGGTCATAGTAGATCTGTTTCTTCCTCTTGAAGAATGCATTGCTGACAGCTCGTGGGTTGGGACCTTCTCGCGGCTTGGATATGCCATTGGCATACGAGTACTGTTGGTAATCGCGTGGTCTGGCCGATCCAATTGAGCCTTCGCCCGATTCTCCTTTCTTTAGCCAATTGCAGTGCCCTTCGTATCTTCGAAACCACCAAGTCGATTTTTACGGAGGCAATCCGATTCTAACTCATAGTTCAGGTTTCTAAAAAGCAGGCTTGGGTCATCGTCAGGACCTGGGTCTGGGACTTGCGGGCCAACGACAGGCTGTTGTGGCGTGGCAATTTGACCTGATAGACCCTCGATTGATGTAACATTGCCTGAGATAGTATCATTTTCAAAAACTCCTTGCAACACCCAAGTATCATTTTTGTTTGTAAGATCACTAAGCCATTGGACGAGGTAGTCAGACGGCTCTCCTTCTGGCGACGGGTGACGAGACGGATTCATGACGAAGCCAGCATCATGATAGCCATAGAAGCGGGTATATGGCCAAAGTTCACCGCTCACAAAACTTGTAGCCCTAGCAAGGACTACCAGGAAGTGCTGTCGCATTCTGTTGTAATGTTACACTCAGAAGGCAGGAGACTGACTGGAATAAGATGAGGGGTAGGTAGGTCCATACCCTAGAGTGAGAAGCTAAAGTTGAGCTGAGACACTAACAGCACTACTTCCTTCCACTTTATGTGAGACGTACAACCAATGACGAAGCTATTAGCATAAAGTGCAATATTCCAAGTTCTATTTTCATGACACCGTTCAAATCGATCTGTTTTGCACAGAACAGATCTATTGCAATCAATTATAGTCATTGGTATGTATGAAAGTTCTTCGTCATTATAATACTCGTTTAGACCCCGAACGAAGTTGCCGTAAGGTGATTTATCTGCAAGCAGAGTGGGCGGCATTGTTTTTAAGCTTTCAGGGGAGCGAAGAGTAGTTGAGCCTTTTCATGCGTAAGCACTGAGCAGTGAATACTTATAATCAAAATCCCTTCGTGGTTGGAAATGAGTCATCGGTATGTATGCAAGGCGGAGCTGGTAAATAGGAAGCAAGAGTAGTGCACCTGCTAATTTAATTATATGAACAGTTACCTGTAATATCTAGTTTTATATATATGGCTTTAAACACGCGGTCATGCGAGTTTTGTAGCTTGCTTATAGTAATGACTTCGCTACGTCTTTCTGCTTTATTTCACTCCACATTCGCTTATGTCGGGGAATTTATACTCCGAATCGACAGCACCATGTTATCTCAACGTGACTTTCCTTATCTAAAACATGTCAACCAACATAATTTTGTTCACATTTCAGTCATGTCATCTCAGTCAATCCAGACTTCTACAATAATCTTCTTCACAAGCCTACACCCGTGAATCCTCCTTATCTTCGCCACTAGTGAATCGCCACGTCTGGCACCCGCCTCAAACTCACAGCCTTCACCTGACAGAGCGTCATACTCAAGCCCTGTCAAGATGTCTGACATTATCAAAGACATGATAGATGAGGTTTGGCTGATCCGGCGCGGGACCAAGCTAGAACCGGGAGGGAGGCAGAACCCTGACAATTTCCACCACTACCGCAAATGGGGCTTTCATATCTACCGCACCTACTATGGTAAAGAGTCTGATAAACATTGGCAGGCGCTTCTATACTCCTTGAGGCATCAGACGAAGTTAGCATTTGGGGTGTTTGAGGATGACGGGGAAACAGACCAAGATGATATGCGACGAGTTCAGGAATTATTTCATCTCGAGGTCCGAGAGAATCCCTTCCAGCTAGATGGTCTCGATGCCCGAGGCCTTCGAGAGTTCTGCAACGCCCAAAAGCTTGAAGAGTCCGAAGTTATACAAAAAGCCAACTCCGAGTACCGCGTGAGCACAAGGCCCCACGAGAGTCGAGCGATGGCAGATTATCTGTTCAATTATGTCTTGCTCGCTGATGAAGCTGTTTTGAAAGATATAGAAAAAGGTATATCGGTTGTTAAAGCTGTCTCATTGTCGTGGTTTGATGGTCACTCGGGGTGGGGATGGGCGAGGATCCCGACGGGTTTTCTATTAGAGTTGTGGACATTTCTGATGTGGAACAAATACCGGACTGAGTTCTGTATTAGCTTCCGAGGATCTGAAGCAGATCTTGCAAATCACATCTGGCCTGGGGATGTAGCACTTCTCTGTACTGGAGGGTGCTCGGAAATTCGTAAATGGCATTACTATAGTAACCAAAATGATAATATGTGGTAAGGAACGTGGACGAACCAATCAGAAAGACTTTCATTGAAGTACAAGAACACTCAGTTACTTTCGACACAAATACACATAGAGAATTGATCGCATCATATCAATACAGCCAAACCCCGATTTAGTCCATCTCGTCTTCTTATCTTCGTTTTCGACTCCAGCCGCAAAACTACCGAGAACAGGTAAGCTATTACCAGGCATTCAAACTAGAGCGTATATATAACAAGGAAGTCAAGTCCGGCTACACAGGGATTATGTACATGAGGCAGCTGCTTAGTTACATATGTGTCTTTTAATATATTACATTGCGCATCTGTGGCACAATTAAAAAGATCTGAAATCGTCTAGATAAAGAAGAAAAAGAAAAAAACAAGTTTAGTGGGTTCATTGTGCGATGAGCATGTAATGAATAAAGTGCCTCGGGCCTTGGTTTGTGCTTGACCCATTTACAATTATTTGTGCTCCATTTATGTACGTAATATCGGGCTGTGACTCTTCGCCGGACCTGGCCCGTCACTGCGTCGACGATGGCCTCACTGCTGGAAGCTCGAATCTCAGCCGATTTTACATAAGTATCTCCTAGGACCAATAAATATTTTAGTATCGACTCATTATTACTTTTCTTATTCTTGGAGTAATCAATATATCTATCCTGGAGAATGTCTTCGTCTCCCTTATCACAGTCTTCGTCTACCGACACGGAAGATGATTCGCCTTATTCTCGTTTCACCGAAAACCCAGACGACAAGTATGAACGTCAAGGACCTGAGGGACATTGTCCAGTTCCTATGACGATGCTTCATACCAACGGTTCAGTTTTATACGAGAATGCACATTTCGACCTCCTGTATGAGATCATTGCGCGAAATGATACGAATGCTCTTCAGCAATATCTGATGATTGCACCTTGGGCTGTCTCGATAGAGCCGGTTTTCGCGAACGATCTCTGGGCCGTCCCAGACATACATGTTTTTCCAGACGAATGCAACTGTGATGTTGTGATAGACATGAACTGCTGCATGTGGGCAGCCCATCGGGGAAGTCTTGGTGTACTTGAAATTCTCCTGAATCACTGTACGAAGGACACGGATAACGATATGGAAATCAGATTTGAATCTGGGGAATTTCTCTTGTTAAACGAAGCTGCCGAAAATGGCAAGGTCGATATTGTCCGGTTCTTACTTAATAACCAGCCACGATATGCTAGCATCCACGAACGCGACCAGAACGACTACACTGCACTACTTTCAGCTGCTTCGGCTCATTTTATCGATTTGCCTACTTCTTTACAAGAGGGGCTACCTGGACCTAAGGAAAGCGAAACGATAATGAATTTGCTATTGGACCGAGGTGCCTGCGCGTCCGATGTCTCCCACGGGGATACAAAAATAAGCAACACAGTCCTTACTTTGGCTGCACAGTGGGCAGGCTCACAATTGATCAAGAGGCTCATCGACGAAGGTGCTGATATTTACGCCCAGGCGGAAAGAGGTTCTTGGGAAGACCAATTCTGGAATCTACGTGACTGCACTTTTGAAGTTAACGCACTATACGTTGCCTGCACTCACGCAAATTTCGAAGCTGTGAAGACTCTTATTGACTGTCGGGGCGCTGAGATGGATATCTTGGATGTCCTATGGCAACGAGACAGTCGTGGAAGTCTTCCTCTACATTGGGTGACTCAAAGCGACGTGCCAAAGGAGAGTTTTGGATACTCAAAAGCGGCTGTCCATGATAAAGCACGAAGCATTGCGAATATCATTGAATTGCTATTGGGCCTAGACCCAACCATTATCAACGTCACCGACAACGATGGGAATACACCTTTGCACTACGCCACTCGGTCACCGAGTCGATACGATACGATGTACACCCCTGTAATCCAGCTCCTGTGCGCCAGGGGCGGCGATGCCAGCATACGAAATGCAAAAGGTCAAACGCCTCTACATACTGTATTCTTTCTGGAGGACATTGGTAGCTATAGAGACTACTATCGTGAAAAGAATCCAGTCGACATAGCTACCGTAATAACTTTACTCGCCCATGGCGCATCCCCAGCCGACATCGATAAGGCTGGTGATACGCCATTGCAAATTGCAGCGGCAAACCTGGAATGGGCCGATGTCGTGTCACTTCTTCTTGTGCACGGCGCTGACCCTGCTTTAGCGAATATGAATGGGCAGACAGCCCTTCATCGTGCTGCTGCTGGTACGTACTTGGGACGTAACAAGAAGTACAAAGCGCCGGAAAGGATTAGCGCGCAGGAAGACGTGTTGTCAAGACTGGTGAAGGTTGGAGGAGTGGAGCTGCTAGGATTAGCGGACGCGGAGGGACTGACGCCTGAGGAGATATGTCATAAAACGAGGCAAGGTTGGATCGAGCTTGATGGCCCCCGAAGCAAACTGGAAATGGGAGGTACCGAGAAAGAGAACCGAGGATGTATAAGATTTAGAGCGCTATGAGGCATTGAATCTCATCAAATATCCGATCTTCGAGCCGTATACTCATATGAATGTATCCTCCGTAATCTTCTGTGGCATACTCTCTACTCTTGGCCACTCCATGCCTTTATTCACGGAGGGAGCCTTTCGAGGAGTGGGCCTGAGGCGGATCAACACTGATCCGGTTAAGGCCTTGGCAACTTCCTTTTAATCTTCTACAAGAAGGGCCAACAGGAAAACGAGGTCCTTTACACTTTCTTTCTCAGTTCTCATTTTAGCCTTTCTTAGCACAGCTGTCTAATCCCGCAATTCCCACCACCAACATGAAGCCACTCATTGAAGAACTAATTCAGCATATTTGGTCGCCGCCGCGAGGTGTCGTGCCGCAGCACAAAAGCATGAAGCATCCTGACAATCTTCAATATTATCGTCACTGGGGCTTCACAATCTACCGCACGCACTATAGCTCGGAGTCTGATAGTCATTGGAATACACTTCTGAGTTCCTTGAAGCAGCAAACTATGCTCGCATTTGGATACTTTGAGAGTAAAGAGGATGTCGACCAAAGCGACGTGCAGTTGCTCAAGAAACAATTTCACCTTGACGCACGTGAAGACGCATCGCTATTGGAGGGTCTCGACATCAAAGGTCTCCAAGCACTATGCCGCGATGAGGACTTTGGGGCTGAACAAGCCATGGCTGGGTACCTCTATGAGTTTGTTTCGGTGGCTGATGAGGCGGTGTTGAAGGATATCGCGGACGGCGAATCAGTTGTGAAGGCGGTCTCCTTGAGTTGGTCTGAGGGTTTTCCAGGGTGGGGTTGGATGAGGATACCAACAGACTATCTTCTAGACTTATGGATGCTTCTCAGCCGGCATTCATTTGGCACGGAGTCAGTTCTGGGGTTCAACGGGCCTGAGAAGGATCTGGATACCTATATGTGGCCCGGGGATGTTTCTCTTCCAGGTACAGGACGGTTCTCTGAAGTTCGTCCGATGCTTTTCCAGTATACTGGTCAACGACCTGATCGCACTTTCTGAGGAAACAGAACAGGTGACAGCACAATTCATATCAACTTTCGACTTCTGTGCCTACTCATATACCATGTCACTCCCATTTCTATGCCTTGTTCTATAGCTATTTTAGGTATAACTAATAAGTAATGCGTCTAATACTACTTGGTGTTGACTGTTGAGTAAGTCGTGACTAGAATAAAGCCTTCTCCAAGTCCAGCCAATCGGCGAACTCATTTTCTCTTTACTTTACTAGTATTTTTAGCATATCTTGGTGTTCACATATCCCAGTATCAGGTATAGTAAGACGTAACTCCGGTTATAATTAAAGAAGGTTCAACAAGCTAAACCCGCAGCTGTTAAAGGACATTAAAATGATCCTTTCCGAATGGTGAGTCCTTTAAGAAAGCATAAATCAACAGTGACCACGCACATAACATGAGATTGGCGCGTACCCTTTCATTGGAATATAATCACTAGTTATAGCTATGTTTATGTATTAACCTATAAGATATAGATAAATTCTAGGACAAAAGATAAATTAAGGTGTTGTGAGTCACTTGCTATGGATCGGAGTTTCTCAGATCACCCACGCCAGTTCCTCCAGGCAACCAATTCTCGTCAAACGCGCCGCCAGCAGGGCGAAAATTAGCATCGGCGTCAAAGTTTCTAGGGCCTGTTGGTCTATTGGCCTCTACCGGGTCATTGATAACATGCCAGACAAAGCCCAAATTTTCACGACTGAAAGCGCCTTGGCCATGAAGCCAGAGTCCCTAGACAGTTGTGTATTAGCACTCGCTTGCTGCCAAGTATAAACAGAGGAGTACTTACGAATCTGTTAACCAATGAGGCGTAATCGCTCGGACGACCTCTGGTTTGGAGAGTCCTGATCTGTGGTGAGTAATCGCGACCTATATACCACCGCTGCGGTCGTCCACCATTATCTTGGGCAAGACATCGGAGAGGCTCCGTGCGCGCGTTGTAGTTTCTCATTGAGGGAGTATTGTTGTTCGGGATGCTCGCGTCCCTTGGATTGCCATAGGATCTAGAGTATCTGGAAAGGACATATTAGCGGTGCCAAAACTGCTAGCATGAAAAGCCGTTACCTATACTCAGCACGCAGTTCAACGTTATGCCAATTTGGAGTTACAGCTCCGGGTTGGCGAAGGGTCTGGCTGTGATACATGCCCATGCTATGGACACCAAGAAACCAATTATCACCACTACCAGCAAACGTTTGGGTATCTAGACCAATATGGAAATGAATGACTATCCATCGATCATGATACGTTGTATGCGTTCTATCAGAGTAGCGGGCGCGAAGTGTGGGTCCTGGATCTTGACCAGGCACTGGGCCAATCCAGAAGGCTACCTCAAGCATCATCTCATTGCCTCGACGTGGCAACCAGCGCAGGTAATGTAAGCTGAGGTCGCCATTGTGGATTCCCTCTAGAGCCAATGCAATGCTTGGCTCGATTCCGTTCCGCGACCGAGCGTTCATTGTGATCTCGGTTAATCTTCGTGCTTCCAGGAGATCTCGCTTCGTTGTTATAGCATCGGGATCGGGCGTGAATGAACACAGGGCTTCTGAAGCAGCCGCCATGCTGTCCATAGCAAGCCTCGAGCCGGCGATGTTGCAAAGCATTCCCGAGATGGCGACGTCAGGGTCGTACACCGGTAGTCCAGACCAATCGCCTTGGTAGAGCATCTCGTCAAATGTACTCACGTTTGCAGCGGTGTCAGCATAGCCGAAATCATTCATGCGCAGATTATAGATGTCTGTCAAGTCGGGTCGTCGGCGCTCAGACTGAATCCACACTTTCATGATAGGGAAAAGCAAGGTCAGAACTGTGGTCATGTCAGTTGCACGACTTTGAAGCAAGTCTCGCGCATACAGCTCATCGCTGCTGCTAAACAGTGCACTCCACGTCCCAGGGCATATAGGATCCTTGAGAAACTTTTGCAAGAGTTCGTCAAAGTTCTCTGCCATCTCATCCTCGTAGACGATAATGGGAGTATCGCGCTCGCTCTTGTCAGAGCTTTTGTCACCAGAGCAGCAATACGCCTCATTACCATAGATACAGCCTTTGGTGTTACCAGTTATCCTACTTCCAAAGAGTTCAGTGAGTGACTGTTCAGCAATACGAGTCGATCCAGACGGGCAGGAATCGGTACACAACTGTGTATTGGCAGAAGACGAGCCTTGATGGCCTACCCATTCGCACTCTTTGAAGGCCTTGGGTGTCTCTGTGCAGCAGTAGTTGTACTTGCCGGCCTTACAAGATCTCTGACCACCCCAGCCGTTGCGAGATTCTGCTACGAAAGACGAATAGCCCGTCGGGCAGGTATTGTCCTCGAAGCAGTCATCTGTCCACTTACACTTTGACCAAGGCTCAGTGGTCTCAGTGATGTCGCAGCAAGCAGACTGCCAACCAGACTTTTTGCAGGCAGCCTGAGTAGTACCGACTTCGACCTCACCCGCATTACAGCCGACCACACAATGACCTGAGTTCTTGTGACCTCTCCAGCGGCATACAGGCACCTTCGAAGACTTGGGACAGCACAGCGTCTGTACCTCTCCCGAGCCCGAAGGGCATTGCGTCGCATCGAGCATGATCTGTGACTTGTCGTCATCACGAATGATTTCGGTGTAGCCGCGAGGACAGGTCTGGCCACAGTTGGTGAAGTAACAAAAGTCGTTGGACTCATCCTTTACCGACTTCTCCGGCTTGACAATAGTCAGGCCAGTGGAAGTGTCCACATTGCTCTTGATGCCAAGCGCCGCGGCTAGTCCCTTGGAATATGAATGTTTCGCATCATCATAGTCGACAGCCCAAACAAGAACACCACTAAGGCATTGCGACTTAAGAAAGTTGGCTTTGAGCTTCCAAGTATCCTTGTCATCATAAGACACCCATTGGTCGTTGTTCCATTGGATTGTCTTGATGGCGGCGTCCTTGTACAGCTTTGGCCTGAGCTTCTTATCCCGAATAAGATCAGTGATCTCACTGTTGAATAGGATGCCAGCTTCACCACTGCACTTACCAGCATCTCCAGCAGAGAGGTACGCGCAACCAGGCTCGGAACAGGAGGGGTCTGCGAGTATAACACTGCGTCCGTAGAATGCCAAACCGAGCACAACCTTTGAAGGAGAGACCTTGTTGCGCCACAAAAGATCCAGGGAGCTCTTGATCTCGGTTAAGTTCGTATGGGCTCCCACAAACGCACCGGTCCACTTGTTACCAATATCCCAAGCGCCATGGAGATCATAGCTCATAACATTGAACCAATCCACCGATGGTTCGATGTTCTCGAGATCGAAGTGCTGGAGATACCAATAGCTGGTCGGAAGAGTAACCGAGAGGCCATACTTATACTCGCGGAGGGCAGACTTGAGTCTTTTCATGAACCTTGGATAGGCCTTGAAATCAGCCTCACGGCCATTGCGGTCGTGGTCAACGGGGTATCCCCAGTCAATGTCGACGCCACTGAAACCCCATGTTTGCATAAAGAGGACTAAGGAAGCAAAGAAGGCTCTCTGTCGTGTCTCATCGGCATTGACCAGGTCTGAGAACGTTGTAGCTGTAGGCGAACCATTGTCGGAAAAGGTCCATCCACCAATGGACAACCAAAGCTCCTGTCCAATGTCCCTGGTCTTGAGTGCCGCCAAATCAGGATACAAGCGCTCATCATCGGCCGTACCTGGAATGACCTTGAAGGTATCAGGATCAATACTGCCGAATGCAAAGTATATATGGGTGTAAACGCCTTGAGGAAATGAGGCGGGAGCCATCCGATTGCATGAGCGTGTCGCGCCGCCTGATCCGTAGTAACCGATCACACGATCGACTGTCTGCGTTCCAATGCTGCAAGATGGTCTCTTGACGGTTTCTTTGCCACAGAACTCCTCAGTGGTCCCGCAGAAGCCGAACTTGCTGCAGCAAACATTGAGAGGACACTTGGTAGTATTGAAGTATTGGGAAGGCCAGTTGCCTGGGTTGCATTCAGCTTTGTAGTCACAGCTGTTGATGCACTTCGCCTTGCTGCAATAGTCTGGTCCTGTGCCACAAACATTGTTGGAGCCACAGCAGCCGACTTCGCAGGCAGTAGACTTGTCACAGAATACATCTGCAACAGCCAAGGGGATTGAGGCGAGCAACAGAGTAACCGCAGTGGTTGCCCAGGTTGGCCTCATAGTGAATGTAAGAATGAATGAATGTCCGGTAGTTGGAGAACAACAACCAAGAATGACTTGGTCAGAAAATGTATAAACTTACACGATGCAGACCCAGACTGGGGAAGCGTTCTCTGCGTTTCGCCTCCAGGCGGCACGTACTCTGGAAAGCCGTTGAATATTTCTGCGCCTACTGAGCAGCAAGCTGTTGATCCTCCTTCTGGGACGACAGTCGCCAACGGCACTACCAAGGACTGTAGTCAGTGGATCGGTTACGACGGTAGTCTCAGTTGCACGCAGATCTGCCTCGCATATCACCTTTCCATAAATCTGTTCACTGCGATGAACCCTTCTTTGAACAAAACAACTTGCGACACAGATTTGGTGGCTGGCAATGCCTACTGCCTCGAACCAGTCACGGGCTGGGATCTGCCTGTCGATTCAGCGGTCATGACTAGAACTATGGCCCCGTCCGCTACTAGTGTCAAGACTACCACGACAGCCACGTCAAGTGCGAAGGTGCCCAGCCCCACGCAGCCAGGTGCAGTGGATGGCTGCAACAAGTGGCATTATGTCAACGACGGGGACGGATGTTACTCTATTGCAGAAAAGTACAGTATTAAACTGGCTGACTTTTACGACTGGAACTCTCAGGTCGGTAATGACTGCGGTGGTCTCTGGCTGCATTATTATGTGTGTGTTGGGATTGAATGGTGAGGAAACCGCGCTGAGCCTCGGATTTCTTCGTCGTAGGCGGTTGTTGAAGGACAATTTCTTTCACGTGGTGTGTAATTAGAGAGTAGAGTAGTATTGTGAAAGTGGGCTCAATTCCCCCAATCACATTGGATTTATTTCATTGGCTGAGCTAGTTACTGATGACTCAACCGTTGGAAGCTAGAGCTTTTCTAATTTTATAAAGTACCCACGCGCACGCTATGCCTGTCTGTTTTCCATTTTGCAAAAGTCAGTCATCTACAACAATGCCGTCGCTTTCGCCCAACTCCGGATCGCCGTATCGAGAGTATGTCAAGGCTTCGGAAGGACGAATTGGAGATGAAGATTCTCCTTACATACCTATGACAATGACTGATCAGGATGGTTCTGTTCTCTGTGAAACCGAGAACTTTGACCTTCTGGCGAAGATCATTTGTCGAGATGATATCACTGCGCTCAAGAAATATCTCGCCATTGCACCTCTAGTCATCGAAGAGGTAGATGAGCGTCCCTGCTACTATTCATTCTTCTATATTGCAGTGTCCAGTGGCAGTCTTGGTGCATTGAAAGTTCTTCTTGATCAATACTCGACAGTTGTTACACCAGGGAAACTGCCCAGCTTCAAACAGCGTGGATTCGTTTTGCTGAATGAAGCCGCGCGACGGGCTCATATCGACATCGTACGATTCTTGCTCGACAATCAGCCATTATTTGCTGACATCCAGGAGCGGGATCCTCAAGGCTGTACCGCCATACTGGCAGCTGCTGATTTTTATTCGACCAGATACAGAGAGGCTTTTGACTGGCAACCGTCGGTAGAGAGAAGCACGGCTGTAATGGAACTGTTGCTCGATCGAGGTGCCTTCGCTTCCGACGTTGTGCTGGTAGCCGCAGGCTACGAACAGTCAGCCATGACAGATACTGTTTTGACTTTGGCTGTGCAGTGGGCAGGCTCTAGTATAATCAAGAGGCTCGTTGATGAAGGTGCCGATATTTATGCCAAGTTCACAAAAGACTCATTCCATCTTGGACTCTTTAACCAGGATGGCGATATTGATGAAGTTCGTCCCATTCACATGGCTTCTTTTCATGCAAATTCAATTGCCATCGATATTTTACACAGTCATCGGGGCGATGGAGCCAATAAACTGGATACAGCCTCATTTCGCGACAGTCGAGGCAGCATTCCTCTTCACTGGGCTGCGCGCAACCAATTACGCAAACAGGCTCATACTGTCTCTCGATCTGAACTACAAGAAAGGGTCGACAATATCACAACAACAATCAATCTTTTGTTGGATATGGATCCTGCTACGGTCAATGACCAAGATAAGGATGGGAATACACCTTTGCACTATGCTATCCATTATTTCCCCGAAAACGGCGAACTATATACTGCGATCTTCAAGCTTCTTTGCCAAAGGGGTGCGGATGCAAGTATTCGCAACAGCATCGGACAAACACCTTTACACAACCTGTTCAACGTCGACTTTTTATACGTCCCCGACGACACAGAAGCTATGTCTATTCTCCTTGCCCACGGCGCGACGGTCAACGATACTGATCACGCTGGAAACACGGTTTTGCATCATGCAGTAAGAAACCTACGTAATTTAAGCGTCATATCGTTCTTATTAGATAAAGGTGCAGATGGTACTGTGCAGAATCTAAAGCAAGACACGCCTCTTCACATAGCTGCGTCCGCTGAATTCGTACCAAATGTGCCAAGCAACAGAGCGGCCGAGAAATTGAACGCTCAAAACAGGATTTTGTCAATACTGGCTGCTAGAGGCGAGATTGAACTGCCAGACCTGATGGGCATGCCAAACTCAGAGGGCAAGACCCCGCGACAACTGTTAAATGCGAAAAGGGCAAATTGGAATGAGATTGATCGGAAACTTGACCAGCAGCAGAATTGTATGGGCCGAGGTATGGGCCGAGGTATGGGTCGGGGTATGCGTTAGGCTTAAGCGAGACCTGAGGAGTGAGACCTTGCTCACGGAGCCTTATCTGCCCGGTTTCTCTACGTGTTCTTCACCATTGCATTGGGGCGGAAAGATCGGTTCACTGTTGGAGCATATGCATCCTACTTTAAGTTGCTATTTAAACAGGTAGATCGTTTGATACAGTACATGACCATTCGCCTCGACAGCGACGCATACATAATACTTTGCCCAAAGCCCAGTACATTTAGCCCCGATCGCCGGATTCCACTTGACCAATTGGGCCATGGTGATCTTGTAGTACTTCTGAATCGAGTCGCATGTCGTCGTGGAGGCGACTGGATGAAACTTCTTACAATTGCTTACCATGCCTGACTGGATAGGCGACGGCGTCTTGACACCAGTGCTGGGCTTGGTCGGGGTACCGCCAATTACACCAACGCAGACATTGTAGTTAGCCCAAAGGCCCGTACATTTGGAGCCAACAGCAGGGTTCCACTTTGCAAAATCCTCCATTGAAATCTTGTAGTAATTCTGAATGGAATCGCAGGTCGTGGTCTTGGTCACCATGTGAAACTTGTTGCAATTGCTCACCATGCCGTTCTGGATCGGTGGTGGCGTCGAGATACCGTTTGGAGACTTGGTGGTAGTGGCCGCTGGCTTAGTGGTGGTCTTGGTGGGGGCTTCCAACCGACAGTGGCAACGCAGACCCAGTAATTGGTCAACAATGCCGTGCAGTCCTTACCAACAGCGGGATTCCACGACAGGAATGTCGAAAGTGGGAGGTTGTAGTAGCTCTCGATGGAGGTGCAGGTAGTGGTGGACTTGATCTGGTGGAATTTATTGCAGTTCTTGACCATCCCATCCTGAATGGGTGAAGGCGTTTCAATCCCGTTCGCGGGCTTGGTAGTAGTGGGTTTAGCGGTTGTCGTAGTGGCTGGCTTGTACCCGTCGACGCTAACACACACCCAGTAATTGGCCCAGAGGCCACTACAGTCCTTTCCAACGGCCGGGTTCCACGCAAGGAACTGCGCAAGCGGCAGCTTGTAATATGACTCGATCGAAGAACAGGTGGTAGTCTTTGCGACCTGGTGGAATTTATTGCAGTTCTTCGCAATGCCTTCTTGAATGGGCGAAGGGGTCTCAATGCCGCCAGTCGCTGTTGGCTTATGCGACGTCGCAGAGGGCTTCACAGTAGGCGTCCCAGGGACGCCGACACAGTAGTAGTAGTTGGCCCAAATACCGCTGCAGTCTTTACCAACAGCAGGATTCCACTTGAAGAAGGAATCAAAGTCGAATGTGCCGTAACTAGCCACGATCTTAGCACACGTTTCACCTTTGGCAGCCTGGTGAAACGCGGTGCAGCTCTCAATGATCCCCTCCTGGGTAGCGGTGGGCTTTGTGGGGCCTGTTGGCTTGGTTGTAGACTCAGCTGTTCGTGTTGGGGGAGAAGTAGGTGTCCCAGGTACACCAACACAATACCAAGTGTTAGCCCAGATGCCACCGCAGTCTTTGTCAACAGCCGGATTCCATTTGTAAAAGTCATCAAAGTCAAATGTCTTGTAGTCAGAAATGATCTTGGCGCACGTATCTCCCCTCTTGGCCTGGTAGAAGGACGTGCACGTATCGATAAGCCCAGCTTGAGTTGGACTAGGCTTAGAGTCCTTGGTAGGCTCAGGTTCGGCGGCCTGAGTTGTCGAAGTCTCTCCCTTACGAGGAATACCGTTATTGACCTCGACGCAGTATGAGTGACCAAACTGCATGCCGCTACAATCATCTTTGACGCTGGGGTTCTATAACACGTACGTTAGCGACGCCCTTCTCCCGATTTGTCTGTCACGTACGTATTCGACAAATTGCGAGTGCTTAAGATTCCAGCCCTCTTCGAGATAAGTACAATCTTGGTAGTCCTCTTCCTTTGTTTCCCACCAGGTGCAGTCAGATGGCTGCCCGGGGTCAACTTGGCCGTCTTGTCGTCGAAGTCTTTGGCCTCGTGATGCAGTGACTCCAACGGCCAACAGGCAGGAAGTAAAGACAGTCGATAAGTGCATGATGGACAGTGAAGCCAGTGACAATTCAGGATTAAGTGAAGGGTCTGAGTGAGATGATGTTAAGGTATTTCTTGCTATCATTAAGATATTTAAATAAATCCTTTCCACCGTGATCGTTTTCACCGACCACCGTTGACTGCATTTTTCACTTCTTGATAATACCTCACCAAGTTTGTCAACCACGGCCATTTCTCTGCATGGTTCATCGTGTAATAAAAACTCGAACGATTGAACAAGCCAATGCACGGTTGCCTAACTCTTGCAGCTTCACGAGAACCAACAGCCGTGATGCAGGTTCTTTTGCAGAAAAGCGGATCATTGGGGAGTCATTGCCAAGAACACTTGATGCCATGAGCTGAAACCTCGGCGCAAGCTTGTCGGGCAGATTTGCGTCCCTGCATGTCTTGTCGAACTCCGCAGCTCGGCACAACAAAGGCCTCTGTCCGGAATAGACCGAGCCGAGCCAAGGACTTTTGGAGGGTATTTTCATTTTGGTAGGGCGACAGACGGGGGCACGCTGTGCGGGTCATCGATCGGCCTGGCGAGTAAGTCCAGCTGCGGTTGAGCTCGTCCGGTTTACCCTTGACCTGTCCATCACATCCATGAAGTCCCCGCTTCGTTCACGCTGAATGTCACTGGTAGCATGAACCAACAGTTGAACCGCGACACACCTTCCTAAATTGGGCACAATCACGGCGTTCAAATTACAGTCTGACTCAAGATTCATACCCGTATTTTCGGAATCTTATTCTGGGGACTGGATAGGAACTTTTCTCCGGCTAATTAGCTTGAGTGGGTTTTGACCGAGGCTCAGAACATTTAGTGCTTTCGTCGTAAGGACAAATTGTCCCAGCCAATAAGAACCGGGTATTTTAAAGTTGTGCCAGAAGAGTCCTGGGCGAATTATGATGAAATGTATTATGGAGGTTTTTGGATGTCACCAATGACGATTCTTCTGAAACAGCCCTGTAAACTACACTTATGTGGCTGGCGGGATGATCTGCATCCTTCGGATGTTACCGAACCCATTTTAGCTTCAAGTAATCGACAATCAGGGTTCACCAGGATCCGAATCCTCTTTCTCGATGAAGTCGCTGATGGTTCTGACTTCATTCCAATCTGCCGAGGTTCATTCCCCTGCACTACTGCCAAGACGGATACGGCTGAGAAAAAATTTCCGCAGGATGAATTTCCTCCGCGGCGTATGTAACGCTGTGTTGGTTGAAGCATATGTTGGTTGTTGGTTCTGTTAGTCTCGAATTAGGGGTCCACGGCTCCACGGGACTAGCGGGGGCCAACTCGTCCGAGCCCGCGTACGGATTAGAAGGCGTGAAATTAGTCACTAACATCGTTAAGAATTAAGATCCTGGCAAGCCGCTTCGGCCTCTCCCGTGGTTCAAGGAATAATAATAGTGCCGAATGTGGACCTATGCCAGTGCTCTGAACTGACAAACAGTTTGTCAGTCCATGGGCAGAATTGTCAGGAAGTGTATTGGTGAAATATGCGACCTGCCGAACGCGGCAATCGTGACCGAGCCTGAGACTACGGCCTTTCAGATTTAAAGCATCCACAAAGCTTCCCGATACCTCCACCTATCGCCCCATAACGCAAAGACACCAAGCACTAGAGATCTGCTAGCCTTACTACGATGCCAACGGTCGCAGCCCAGGTATGATTAAGCTTGTATGAAGGCCTTCTTAGCACCTGGGCGAAATCAAGGAACTTTTTAAGCGGATATTTACTGAGGACTCTAGGCATCGTACTTACTTGGGCTATACTATATAGCGAACTTACCATAGGAAGGGTTTAGATAGAGATTTGGTAATGCTTTTAGATGCCTTAGATTAAAAGGCCTACCTCACACTATGATATCTTAAAGATGAATGGAAACGATACTGAGAGTCGTAGACATCGGATATTATGGCATGAAGCCTCAGAGGAATATATACCGGCAATAGGGGAGTTAGACCGTTTTCGGAAGTTCTGGTTCCCTATCGTTGGCAATCCCAATTTCGACAATGCCAACCTTTTCAATCGTCTATTCAAGTGCGTGGGTAGTTATACAAATGACAGAAACTTCGTTATTACTGAGAAGCTCCTAGACGTAGATAAAGGCGCTGTATGTTCCTCAATACAAGAAACACCGAGAGGAATTCGACATCATGTCATGCCTAGCTAACACCTTCTAGGTAATGCAGCACACGAACCCCATGGCGTACGACAACCGTTTGAAAAAAATGAAGTCAAATCCTGACGAAGCCCTGGCAATTATGCGCGCAGCCATTGCTTCATTTGACTATATGAATACCCAGACCGGCCCAAATGTTCACGACAAAATGGCGAATATCTTGAATGACATGTATGAACAGTTGCACACAGTCCAAACCATGTGGAAGCTCGCGCGTCTAGGTGTCAAAGCCGACACCCCAGTGTTCTTTAGGGAGTGGCTGACCGACTGGTACGAAATGGCAGTTGTTAACGCCAAAAGTTTCTTACTGGCGAGCATAGCTGAGATGAGAAATATTTGGGAGCACACAGATGACCTTTCTGCAGATCAGGTGTTGGAAACGCTCAACTCACTGGAAGCCAAGATTCCTTTCCTTCACATCCTCACAAATTGGGATATTACACTTCAGGCTTAGTGGCGAAGGAACTTATTTCGGGTGATGTTTCTTGTTCTCGGGCTTTTTTCATAGCTTCGAGTTGATTCACTTGTGCTTTGGCATTGCTATTGTGAATGCGGTTGAAAAGATCATGGGCGAAGGGAAAACATGTGATTCCCAGTGTATCCGTAATGTTATGCTGTGTCGGTGGAGTCCTTCATACTAGCAGTAGTCTTATTTACTGATGAGTAAAGTGCTTCAATCCAAGCCCGCCCTAGAAGGTAGTTGGTCACAAGGCGAAATAAGTACAGCGTAATCAAGATGCTCTGATGTCGGCTCTTGTACTACTAGATGATGTCAATCCATTAATTACAGGCGGTTAGAATTGTCACAATGCGATAGATACTCATAATGCACTCTTCCATAGACAATTGGGATTTTATAGCTTGGCATAATCGTCTTTAAACCATCAGCGACTAATAGTCGTACCTGAATCGAGTGAACTTGGGGTCCCACCCTGGTATTGCAGTCTGAGCTTCAGAACAATCGCCAAGTGGCTCAAGGCATTCAAGTCCCTTCCAGACATAAGTGTCAAGGTCGCGTTTCGATAGTTCACATCCCATCGCACAGTGGATAGTACGAAAACCAGAACTCTCGAAAAAAAGTGACTCCCAGAGGTTCAGTATGTCACCTGTTGACATTCTAACCCATTCCGGACAGAATCGATCCTCATGCTCATCATAATCAACAGCTGTGATTACAAAGACTCCACGTGCAACATCTTTCAGTACCTTCTCATCGGCAACCAATGCAAAGCAATGTTTGGCCACTTCTATATTTTCCCTAGCCGGGGGAAGCTCTTTGCGGCAGATTTCTTGGATTTGGGAGATGTCGAGACCATCGAGTAATAATGCATTTTCCCGAGTGGTGAGGCGAAAAAGTTTCTTTAGTCGATCTATATCCTCCAGGTACTCGCTTTTATCATTGTATTTTCTCCAGTTTCTTTTGATATCCTCATTGAACATTCTGTCATCTTCGTGGTAGCCGAGTGCAAGCAAGGTCTGTCGAGTTACGGCGTCAATCAGTGTGTCCCAGTGTGTATCCGAACCAGGGCCATAGAAAGTACGGTAAACCGTGAAACCCCAGTTTCGATAATACTGAAAGTTCTCCGGGGCTTTTCTGTCATTGACTAGATGTTTGACTATAGGCCCTGTGTTTATTCGTGGCGGTCGCCATAAGAACTCAATCATTTCTGAGATGTCCGACATATTGGCGCTTATAATGATATCGGTAGCTGATGTTTTCTGAGGAATTGTGTGTGTTGTCTGCACGGAGATTGCAGGCCCGACAAACAGGGTGCAGCGTGCGTTTTATAATAAATTCTCTTAGTAATAACTCACCACGTTGTCAGGCCATATTTCGAGCTTGGCTTAATCCAGTAACCTCCGATTGCAACCAACACGTCAATCGTATCCATGATGAGCTGAACTCCACATCATTAGGTGCAAGACTGATCAACGTTATCTTTTATCCGGTCCCTGGTATATCTCTAGTAGCTTCGCCAGCTACCTCATCTGTTACCGGATAACAGCACACTTTTGGAGCTTTTTGCAGACCGCTCGCCAGACGTCCGATGGTAAATGACTCAATTAAGTCATTTGAATGTGTGGTGCGCTATTTGCGGAGGCCCAGTCGCTTGGTACAACATTACATCCTATTACAATCGCCCAAAGGATTGCTATAAGTATGATCCAGATGTTATCGACCCAGCTGACGTCGAGTGGGCAAATCAAACCCAGGTCCTGGGCTATAATCCTTCTGCTGCTGAAAATTCCAAGTCTGTTTTGTAATTTATTTCCCATGTCATATGCTAACTTAATCAGGTTCTATGTATCAGGGCCAGTCAGAGTTCAGCGATTCTTGAACCTGTCTTCTGAAACGCGACAAGATCCCATCCTTGAGGGTATTGATGTGCGTTCTCTAAGAGTTTACAAGAACGAGAAATGTCGTGAACGAGTCATTCCCTTCCATCCAGAATGCTACAAGACTTTGGCATGGTATTTGACCGGAAGTCCTGATACTACCAAGATCAACAAAGGGGTACTCTATAGAACATTCGATCGATTCTCGGTTGTTAGAAGAATCCGACCACTAGAGCTAAGGTGTCTTTCCCTAGACTATGGGGATGTGAATGAAGCTCAGAGTTGGTACTGGGTTTGCATTCCTGGGAGAGAGTACACAGTCTCCAACCCGCAATACAGTACTGAAGTTAAAGATGAGATTGCTTCTTTAATTTCAGGTTCTGAATTTAAAAGCCAAGCTCTTCAGTTCTGCTATGAAGCTAAGTCGGTGTCAAACCCACTGAGGGCTCTTCCCGAAACAGCCCTATTTATAATTTTGGAATTCTTGGACAATACAAGTCTTCTAAATCTGTCCTGTGCCTCATGGACTACGTTCTTGAGCTTGAGGGACAATGCTTCTTTTTGGAAAAGACGCATAGTGACCCATTTACCTTACTTTGCCGAGCTACATGAATGCTTGAGAGAACAGTCTCAAGCTCTGAAGGGCAGGGACTACAGGAAGATTTTCCAATGGGCCGAGTATGCTTCAAAGCCACGGTCGGGAGTCGCGAAACCCATGTTGTCAATCGCCAATCGTCGAAGAATCTGGAAGGTCTGTGAGCAGATTGAGAGTCTTTATATTCGAGAACCACGATGCCAACTTACCGAAAAAGGTTACGTCGTATATCAAGCTGTCAAAAGTGGCCTCCAGGTACTGGGTGATACGCGAGAGCCGGGCTTGTACTTTAGCTCAGCGAGTTTCTTGCGGGGCTGGCACGAACTCCTACGCCCATGGACATTTGACCTCTTCTGGAACTCGGAAGGAGATTTGTCAGCTATAGCTATCAGCTTTGGAGAAGACCAGAGAATCTTCGGACATGAACCGCAGGAAAGAGGCTCATATCAGACAACGGGATCCTTCCCAGGTGGCGTCTGGATCAAGGGCTTTGTCTTCCATATTTATGCCTCATCTATCCTTAGACCCTGGCAGGCTTGTTCCTGGAATTATTCGTCATGCAGCGGCGTTACAGTGAGTTAACGGGTAACTGGAAACATCTCCAACATACTCACGCAATAGCAGGTATATCTCACCGATGGCTCTGAGCATGCGTATGGCCAAGACGATCCGCACTTATTCAAATTGCCATGCGCTGTTGCAGAGAATATGGCCATAATTGGTATTAAAGGTACTCTTACTGTAAGTATCTGCAGGCTCCTTTAGAAGTTTAATCTGATCTCGATTCGAAGGCACATAAACGATACGGTGTTGATCCTTTCATCGAGAAAATGTGGCTTTTACAAGCCCGCACCGATGGTGGAGAAAGGCCTTCAGAAGTCCCCGAAGCTAGACCCCACGAGGGGTCTTGTTGGGCTGGAAATACCTACATGTTCAAGAGTCTGCTCGCGCCTGACTCTGATATGAGATTACAGATCTTGAAGGGTCGCATTCGGTATAGTGGGCGTTGGCACAGCCTTGTTCCCTTGAATACCCTCACTCTCGCGAATGATACAGGCCAACTATCCCAGATTCGCAGCATTTCTGCATACCCTATACGAGATAAGTACAGCCTGAGTTACTCGGGAGCTCACAGTTGTGACGTAGGCAACTTGCGCCTTGTAACTAATAGAGAGACTCGCTACTTACGAGACAGAGATGACGATGGATCAATCTGGCCTGAGCAACGTTGGGATACATTCGAAATTGACGGCCAAGGCGGCGAAAGAATTGAAGAGATCAAGGTTTACCATGGCCCCTTTCATGATCCCGCGCCTACGGCAATCGAGGTAAGTGGACCAGTTATGTGGAAATCCAGCTAACCTGAAATCCAGATCCATACCAATTGGGGCCGCTCAGTTCTATGGGGCGTAGACATGAAACGGGACAAAAATGGGGGAGAAACGAACGAGCATGCTCGTCTTCCAATTAAACGTCCTACTCATCTCCGTGCTGACGATGGCTTCGCTATCGTTGGTCTCGTTATGGGATGCGGAAAGGTTTTTGGTCGCTGGCACTCGGACAATGGAATCATTGACCCTGACTGGGACCGTAAGGAACTGATGATTGGCAAGGATTACATGAATGAGGAAGATGCCAGGGGGCCTTGGACCAAAGAGCAGTATGAAAAGCGTAACGAGTCGACGTTACATACAGGCATGAGCAAGTTTGGCATTATCACGAAAAGGATTACAGATGGGCCTGAACGAGGTATTTAGATAGTGCCAGATCAGGCATGTATGGGAAACCAGACAACTTATTTTTCCACTATCTAGACCCGCGCAACATTGATGATATAGGAGTTGAGTGCCTATATCCATGGCAAGTTGGAGACTGCCTATCAGAATCCCTCTATTCGTTCACTTAACAACCAATCATGGCAGTAACGAAAGTACCAAAAAGGAACCGCCAATCTCTCCGAGCGCACCTGCAACCTCCTTGAGAAGATTTGGTGTAAAGCAGTGTGCTATATCTGCATTAGTCAAACCTTCTTATCGTCACGATTCATGACTCACTGTTACTAGTCTGAAGGCTAACTTCAATCTCCATATAGATGGTATCCCCAAAGTTCTTGCGCATCTTGATGTAGTTGCTGAACTTGGACATCTTACAGCTCTGAGCCTGGAAGTTTGGGTTTGTCGGGAGATAGTATCGCATAGCTGGCTTGGCAGTCTTGGGGGTGACTGACTTTTGAACAGCAGAGGCCATGTAACCTCGTGTGTGACGTCCAAAGTACTCGCCCCTAACTGAGATGCGGAGCCATGCATCCTTTCTACGGCCACCGCCTGCCATATGTTTGACTTTTCGGGTATACACGACGCTCTTGTCGCAGTCTCCATTTCCGCAGATGGAGTGTATGGCTGTGCCGAGGGGGTTTCTGATGGAGGCTTCACAGCCATAGTCAACTTGAGTCTTGCCGAAGAAGAGTCTGGTCTCTTTGGGTGCGCGGGTATCGAGATCAAATTCGGTCATGTTGCCCATCTCAGGAGCGAGAGGTTCTTCCCATGTTTGAAGGTCGCGTATTTTGAGATGAGACAGTGAGACCATGGGAGTAAAATCATAGTCTTCAATTGAAACGTTCGCAGGGACAAGGAAGCCTGGATCGAAGTCAAAAGACTCTTCATCGTCGATGTCCTGTAGGCTTATTGCTGGCATCGCCAGTACAGGAACAAGAGAAATGAGAATAATCTTGAAAGAATGCATAGTTATTGGGATGTTGTGATAGATAATGGTAAAGTCGAGGTTCTTCCTTTAAAATTACCACCAGCACGGTCTGTCTTATTTATACATATTCGTTACAATGTCTCCTGTCACTCCCTTTGCGCCTGATATCTCAAGAGTTTCCTCATTTGGGGGCCAGGCAGTATCGCACGATCACGGAACACTTTTGTCAAGATCTTGGGGGCCATATACCATTGCATATTCCTGTACCTTTAGGCAATATCCTATCAACGTGATTCCATCATGTTGTGGCACGCAGAACCCGAAGCGACCTTCTGCTTCAAGACTTCCGAATCCTTCAAAGTAACAGCAAAGCTTGCAGGGGCGTTCTCGAACCTCGCGGACTTCAAGTGCTGCACGACGCTTTGACAATAACTTACGACTTAACATATCAAGCCATACCGCCGATGCATTGCAATTTGGACCCCAATAGATAAGGATGAGCTGAGGCCTGTGAGGCTATGTTGAAATGTAAAAGCGCAAATATACGGTAGCCAAGGCGGCAAAGAGTCTGAGGCCCAAGGATGGCAGGGTTAAAGACATGCCATGTAACCTGCCAAGACTGCCGGACCTGTCGTGGCTCTCTCCGCGGGATCTAGACTCCAGCCGTATTTTGGGGGCCCGAAGTTACGCCAGAAACAGGCACCAAATACTCTTGGCAATAGTTGATACTGCTCCTAGCTTTCGAGAGTCTTGCTTTTGAGTACTCCTGGAGAGCTTAAGTTCACATCGCATCATACTTCGTTGTCAACCCGTTGTATTACCAGAAGGACTCAATAACTAAATTTTCTTTTTTTGGACGTGGCTGATTATCTTGACGCCTATTTTCCAAGCGTTGTCGGCTTTCAGCCCCTTGTTACATCGCCTCATTTCACAGCAGTATGCGGAAGCGCAACGCAAGTCAGTAAATGTCGGCGATCGAAGGTACTAGCCCTTGTCTCGGAAGTCGCAGTCTACCAATGAAAAAGACTCGCCAAGCTCTGATATCATGCGATTCATGACATGAATTACTGACTTTAATTGAGGTAGGTTTGAATTCTTATGAACATAAAATGCAGTTAGTACAAACATTCCCTGTGTTATTCTAAGGCTTCCACTATCGCAACTACATAGGCTTGGGGACTTGACGGAAGACATATATAATTATTGACTCTGGCCAAGATAGAGACTTATAAAGAGGTAAAATGCGGTATCCATCTATACAGTACTCACAGCAGAGGGATATATAGGAGAGGTTTAAACGGTTCATCTTCTACCTGCATATCATTAAATTTCTAAGGTAAACACTATTAGAACAAATTCTTAAAATGAATGATTTACCATTCCCTGGATTGCAACACCTGCTATGACCTTCTCTTATAATTTGCTTTTTCCTAAGACCTGCATACGTTGGAAACTTACTCAGCCTATAGGACCTCCATATTATGTCTCAAACTTCTGGCTCTTTATGTGATGACGTAGGAAAGATAGCTGTTATCTCTGACTCAGCTCTTTCCTGTATGGTAGCTGATCTTCATAGTCAGCTCACTACAAAGCAAGGGATTGCTGAGATCATCGTTCCTGGCCAATCGCATCTTAGGCCAATCAACTGCACATAACTAGCCACTAATGATTACTGATCTGAAAAGGGAAGTGACGCTGATTTCCCTTTTGGGTAAATGAAATTTTCTTGGACTATCAGATATGATGCGCTTATGGTTAAGTGACCTGCAATATCTCACAGCTGCGTGCCTTCTGACATCTGTACGGTTGCTTTTCCTCACGGTGGTGGCAGGCCTGCCCTTGCGTAATGATTGACGCCAACGCAGCATGTTGGATAATTTGTGTGTGTATATAAGAGCCCAGTTTCTAGAGTTAATCTCTCGGTGCCAAACCTCTTTCTTCTTTCTTAATTATACAGGCTTATACCACCAGCATGCATCGCCCAAATTATACAACCGTTGTCCTTGACTTGGGCGGAGTTCTAATGAGCTACAGCTCCAAGAACACAGTCGGTCTGACCTCAACCCAGATCAAGAGTGCCCTCGACTCTCCATACTGGCATGAGTACGAGAGGGGCAAGATTTCCAATCAAGAGGCCTATAAACAAATCTCCCAAGCCTTCAACATTGATTTGGAGACTTGGACCGAAGCCCTGGAACAGATGAAAGATGGAATGCAGCCAAATGAAGCACTGATTTCTACCATCAAAGACTTAAAGACAACTTATCCAGCAGTCAAAATCTGTTGCTTGTCTAATATCCCAGGGCCAGAGCTTGCTCTTCTCAAAGATGAGATCCAGAGCTGGGGCTTCGTCGACCAATTCATCGCCTCTTCCGATCTACAGCAGAGAAAGCCAGAAATGGGTGCCTATAGCGCTTTTCTGGGTAAAATACAAGAATCGGCACGAAACTGCATCTTCATCGACGATAAAGTCGGCAGCGTGGTCAATGCGCAAGGCCTAGGGTTCAAGGGCATCGTTTTCAGCACTACGGATGAGCTCATCAGAGTTCTTCACAATCTACTGGGCGACCCTGTTACTCGCGCAAATTCTTACTTGAAGCAGAACGCAAAGAACCTCTTCTGTACCATGAATACAGGTGGTCTTCAGCCGGATAACTTTTCTCAACTGCTTATCTTGCATCATACAGGAGATCGGTAAGCCCTTGGGACGGGAATCTTTCCCTATTGCCTTATGCTTATTCTCGTTATAGAGATCTTATTGTGCTGAAGAACGAGGGTGATACGTGGAATTACTTTCATGGTAGTCCTACGTATGATGGCACGACATACCCGGATGATCCTGACACAACAAGTTTAGCTTTGACGATGCTGGAAGATATTCACATGGAACAAGAGCTCAAAGCGAGGGATGTTATATTATCATATGTCAATGATTACGGGCTTCCACAAGTGAGTTCTGACGCAGTCAACTTTTTCTTCTCAATTCTCATGATTTTCTAGGCTTGGTTCAATAAGAACCGCCCACGATTCTGTCATTGCATCTGCGCCAATGTCTTTCGGTTCTTCGCAATCAACGACTGGACCGATAAACTGCCAGGTGTCTACGAATATCTCTGTCGTGTACTGGAGACCAGGGCTTTTCTCCACGGCAGTCGTTACTACAAAATTTCAGATTGGTTCCTGTACATTCTCTCAGACCTCTGTGCCAGACGTCCATCTGACGAAAAGCTTCAGAGAATGAGAGATTTACTTGTTGAATGCGTAGAAGAGCGTATGGGATGTGATGAAAATATTCTCGGGGCTGCAATGAGAGCTTTGAGTGCTCAATCTTTGGGTTTGAAGAATGATCGAGATCTTAGGATTTTACTCGAGAGTCAGCAGCTTGATGGTGGATGGGAGTTGGTATGGCTATGGAGTTATGCGACAAAGCCACTAAAGATTGGAAGCCGAGATGTTGTCACTGCCATGGCTATGGATGCGATTCAGCGGGCATTGATCTGAGGCATTACGAAACCACGTTATAGAAATCATAATGTAGTGGAGAGCCAGGTAGTGATGTTCGGTACTCCAAGGCGAATTGAATGAAGCGAATCGCAAACCGGCCTTCTCACCGATCTTAAAAACAAAACTACTATGATTTAAGCAAATGAGGGGAAAGATGTCGTGTTTGCCAAGGCCACGATGCTGTCGTTTTAAGTGCGGAATATTCGGGATGACATTAAACCGAGCTAACGATTGAGGGGAAAGTCAGGATCAGGTGACTAGATCTCGGAGGATATACCGACTTCTCAACGTGAGTTATTAAACTCTTTCCAAAGAGACAAATGCAACGGCGCAAACTCATTTGATTATGTTTGAAGAGAAGATCGTTGACTTCAAACCTTCCCTCGGGTCAATCCCGTTGGTCGGTGCTTCGATTGTGGTGGACCAATCAGATTACCCTGGGGTTATCCGCGCCGCAGGGGACTTGGCTGAAGATTTTGCTCGCGTGACGAAGGGAGATGCTAATCCGTTGATCGTGATATCGTCTCATTCGGACTACGAGAAGATACAGACAAAGAATGTCATCGTTATCGGCAGTGTTGCTTCGAGTCCAATTATCAAGACGCTCGTACAACAGGGCAAGGTTGACATCCAGGGAATTGAGGGAAAATGGGAGACATTCAGCACGAGTATCATCGATCAGCCTCTAGGAAAGTGTAAAAAGGCTCTAGTAATAGCTGGAAGTGATAAGCGAGGTACCATCTTTGGCATCTACACGCTCTCGGAACAAATTGGGGTCTCGCCGTAAGTTTATCCAAGCCAGTTCGATAGCAAAGGCGTTACTGAAATTGAGAAGATGGTACTGGTGGGCTGATGTACCTCCAAAACACCACAAGGAGATCTATGCCATTGAGAAACAGACGGTCCACGGCGAACCATCTGTGAGACACCGCGGTATCTTTCTCAATGATGAAGCACCTGCTTTGACAGGCTGGGTGAGAGAAAACTTCGGAGGATACAACTCCAAGTTTTACGTCAAAGTCTTTGAACTTCTACTCAGACTCAAAGTATACGGTCTACCCATTCGACTGTGACATAGGACTAACGAGAACAGGCCAATTTTCTATGGCCAGCAATGTGGCCCGGCTATCCAAACCCCGGCGCATCCTTCTTCACAGACGACCCACTGAACCAAAAGCTCGCAGACGAGTATGGTATCGTCATATCTACATCTCACCACGAACCCATGCAACGACTCTCGAATGAGTGGTTTGCCGAGAACCCCGACGGAAGCTGGAATTGGTTGACCAACAAGCGGAAAATCACCGAGTTCTTTGAGCACGGCGCTAGTCGAGCCAAAGGCTGTGATTCGTACTTCACTCTGGGCATCAGAGGAGAATATGATAAGAAGATGCTGGCTGAGGATCCAGCTGCTGTGGTGCAGGATGCTATTGAGACGCAGAGGCAGGTTGTTAAGAAGGTTTACGGGCGGGAAGACGCTGTGCCACGTGAGTTTTATCCCAGTTGAGGCTTGGTAGTGGCTAACTCGCGCAGAACTCTTCGCGATCTATAAAGAGGTCCAGTCGATGTTCGAAACCGGCCGGCTTAATGTCCCCGAGGATGTGACGCTGCTGTTCCAGGATGACAACTTTGGCACGATCCGTCGACTTCCTACAAAGGAAGGGGCCAAGAGGAGGGGCGGAGCTGGTGTAAGTTCCTCTCTTCATTTGCCAGCACTCGCTAACTGTCGCCTAGGTATATTACCATCTTCAATACGTCGGAGATCCTCGAAGCTATAAGTGGATCAACACAAACTCACTAGTAAGTTCCAAACTCATCTCTTCGATCAACTGCTGATATACTGCAAGGGGAAAGTGTGGCATCAGCTCCAGCAAGCGTATCATCACAACGCTCGTCAAATCTGGGTCTTCAACGTCGGCGACTTGAAACCTCAAGAAATCCCAATCTCCTTTGCATTGGCTCTAGCTTGGGACATTAGTAGTATCAAGCACGATACCCTCCCGCAGTTCTTCCGTCAAGCGGCAGAACGAGAATTTGGCGCTGAGCTTGCAGATGAAGTCGGGTCAATCTGGCATCGACATGATCGCCTGCTCGCTTTAAGAAAGCATGAGCATATTGAGCCTGATACTTTCTCCGTTTTACATTACAGAGAAGCCGATACCGTTTACCGTCGATGGAAAGAGCTTCTTGGTGATGCTGAAAGGCTACATGCTCGTGTTTCTGAAGAAGAAAAGGCAGCGTCTTTCCAGCTTATTCTTCATCCTACCAAAGCATCATATATCTATAACAAGGTACGCTGGAGTCAAGCGCTAAACAAGCTGTACGCTTGCCAAAGACGAAATTCGGCAAACACATACGCTCAAATCGCTCTGGACGCGTTTGACCAGGACTTTACTCTCTCGGAAGAATACCACAGCCTTTTAGACGGGAAGTGGAACCATATTCTCATGCAGCCTCACTACGGCTACGAAGATACATGGCATGCTCCCTCGCGAGATATGATTGGTGGATTATGCTTTGTTCAGAAACGTCAGAACTCCAATCCTATCGTTGGACAGATGGGTGTTGCTGTGGAAGGCCATGAAGGCGTGAGGCCAGGTCGGATCAACGAAGAGTCTGAGCGAACGCATCCAAGTCGACGGGATCTTGTTCCTGGTTTGACGTTACGGCCCATGAGTCGGTATGGACCCGAGGCTCGATACTTTGATATCTTTTCCCGGGGAGTCTCGAGGATTAATTGGTCTGTTTCAGCGCCTCAGCCTTGGGTTCAGCTGTCCAAGGTCTCGGGGGTCTTAGTCCCCGGGGAGGATGATGCCAGGGTTGAGATCTCGATTAATTGGGATCAAGTGCCTGGTGACTTCAAAGAGGAGGTCCTGGTCGATGTTCGGTCAGAAGAAGGTGACTTTGAACAGGTCCATTTGCCGACCAATGGCAGGCGGGTACCAGACTCTTTCAAGGGTTTCGTTGAGCAGGACGGTTTTGTGTCTATTCCCGCTACCGACTGTCATCTCGAGACACCGTATCTGGTTTTACCCGATGCTGGCAGGCTAGAAACTGGCTCTTTGACTCTCGCCCCAGGTACTGATAGTGACGCTTCGACACCCTATATTCAGTACCCTTTTTACCTTTTCAGCGAGACGTCCAAGGCTACTTTGGTACTTTACTTCGGTACTACTCTGGATCTCTCCTCAGAAGACATTCTGACTTATGACGTCCGAATCGACGAGGAACAAAGCCAAAGTTATCCTCTGCAGAAGAGAACTCCAGAGAGTGAGAAGAATGCTGCTGATAAAGGATGGGCGTCGGCTGATGGCTGGTTCTTTGCTGCGTCGGATAACGTATGGGTTCGTAAGCATGAGGTCACTTTGGCAGCCGGTGCACATACGCTACATTTCAGGTTAGGACATGCGAATATGCTGCTTGAAAAGATTGTGGTTGACTGCGGTGGTGTAGCCAAGAGCTACTTGGGCCCTCCCATGGGAATCAAGGCTTGAGGCTTAGAAAGAAAACGGCGATTGTCACAAGTCGGATAGTTACAATGAATTACAATGCCATTATATTTTACCCCGCTGGCTTTTGAATGAAATAGTCTATGAATGAATGTATATATGCAAGTTTCCAGCGCCCATTTCCCAGCCAGATGCTATGCGCAAAAATAGATACTCGAAATCAGATACGCTCCATCTAGCAAGTAAGAGTGAACTTGAGCTTGCGGTCCGAGTTCGCAATACCAAAGTACTTCTCAACCTCAGGCGTAGCCAAAGGCGCATCAAAAGCAGTGAACCAGAAACCACTAGCATCCTTCTGCTGCCACAACCAGCACCCAACATTGTTGTAGTAGCTCTGCAGACTAGCCGTAGTAGCAGCGGCCTTCTGGTAGTTAGGTCCCTTGGTAGGCCAGCCCGTCTCACCAACCCAAACAGCAGCCTTGCTGTTAACAGCCTTGACGTGCTTCTGTACACTCCAGTACGAGTTCTGGAAGGTCTTCTTCTGCAGAGCGTCTTTGATGGCTACGCCCTGCCAGTAGGGGAAGCCGTTGGTGATGGCAATGTCGCACGCCTTGGTGACCACGTCGTTGCGGCCGTCGACCCACGCCGTCCATGTGTCGGTATGTCCGACCTTGAGGTTCTTGTTGAACTGGCGCACCATGCCGCGCACGTCGTAGATCTGCTGCGCCAGCTTATCGGGCGAAATGTCCTTGCGGTACAGGTCCTCGGAACCAACGGAGATGGCGGCGATCCAGTCGGTGCCGTACTGCTTGATCACCTTGAGAAGAGCGGCCTTGTCGCGACCGAAGTGAGCGTCGTCGGTGGCCCAGACGCCGACAAGGATCTTCATGCCGGTCTGCTTGGCGGCGGGGACAGCCTTGACCAGTGCTAAAATTCATCAGTATGTCGATCATGTCGTGTGCAGGGGTGAAACTTACTGTTGCAGTCATCGGCAGAGTAGAGGCGCACAGCGTTGAAACCCTTGTTCCAGCTCTTGATCGTCTGGAAATCCTTCTTCCAATCCGCAGTGTACTTGCAAGCGCCATCAGCCCTGTTGGCACTCATACTGAAGCCCTTGTACTGCCCAGCCAAAGCCTGACCGGGAAGTAGCATCAAAGCCGCGGCGACGGCGCCAATAGATCCGAAAAGCTTCATATTGAGAAAAGATTAAGTATAACGAAAGTGATGAATAAGCGAGTGACGGGTATAAACAGCCAAGAGATGGACAAGAAAAAAAAGTTTGGGGAAGGGGCGGCTGTTTATTTAAATGAATCGACCCCCTTTTCCTTGCAGGGGTAGACTTTGTTTTTGCTCGTATTGATCCATGTTTACGAGGCGTTCTAGACCGGTTCTTGGTAAGCGTGCTGCTATTTTTGAAGATGCGCCGGTGATTCCGTGGCGCTAGGGACGGGTTTTATGGGGATTGGAGAGGTTTTGGGTTATTTTAAAGATCAGATGAACGTTAATGCGTATTGAATGAATTAATGTCGTTTACGTCATTGCCGAGATGGGAGGATTTGAGATCTGATGACATGGGGGTCGTTGTGCCGTGGTTATGCAGATACGCGTTGACGCGACAGATCAGGAGAGCTATCTTATCAGTTTATCTTATCGGATAAACACTTTTGTTCTTACTCATCAGCCCATACCCTAAACCTCTGTCTCATTTCAATCACAGGTTTGGACCTTTGGACAGATTGTTTATATAAATAGCATTCAATAATAGTAAGATAATTGCAATCAGTTTATGATACTGCGACATTTCGCGTGTTAGCTACAAGAGAGGTCCGTCTGGGTGCCCTTCAATTTACGATTTTTCAAACTTGAGCAAACCTTAGCAAAACCGCTCTGATATATCACATCTGGTGACATAACAGAAGACTCACCGTACACATGTCCAGTTCAATTAAAAAGTAAAAAAAGACCACAATATGTTTACCGCATTTGCAAGAAACTCGTCGGCTTCCTCCTCTCGAATGAATGCTATTGTCTTGATGCCCAAACATAGACCGTACCAAGTTTCGAATTCTCATCTGGCGAAAGCGCTTGAGCCTAGTATTTCCTGGTCTTGTGCTGCTCCCATGACTGAATCTATACGGCCCTTAGAGTTTTGTATCCATAATAATGCTTCTCATGCTTTTGTTCAACGCCCGCTGCCAAAATCATGGCTGCCAGATAAGATCTATGTTGCCAATTACAGTAGCGTCACTGGGCGAAGACTCGTCAAGGACAACCCAAAATCTCAAGCATAGGGAATTGAAGATTGCGCCTTACAATCAGGCGAATACTATGGAGAAGCCGCAGAATGAATCTTATGGTTTGATTCGATGAGATCTGCCATTGAATGACAAGGTTTGCTGGTAAACACAAAAGTGGTGGGGCACTTTAGAGCTTCAGCTTAATGCCCAGCGTCATGCTGATCAGCAGGTGATCCTTACCTTTTCTGAATAATTGAAATAGAACATTAACAATATTATCAGATCAGGTGAGAGGTCTCAAGTGGACTGATTTATTCAGCTGTTCTTGCCGTGCACTGCCATGCACTGATGGACTGATGCTGATGAGCGGTTTAAAGGAAGATGCCCCACTAAGTATCATAATCTAACCAATCATAAAACACACATTCTAACCACTGGCTGTCACTCGCAGGCGGCGCTGGAAGGGAAATGCACAACAACAAACGGCTAGAGAATTATCCGGGCCAAAGGCTAAAATTTTCTTTCTCCACGCTCACGTCAAAAAGATCCCCGATCCCCCGCCCTACCAACTTCATCATACGTAACAGCATTTTGATATATCCCAAAATGGCCGCCTTCGATACCTACCAGACAACCCTCACCGGCCGCTACTGCAGCCAGGAGCTGTCCCACCTCTTCAGCCAGCGCTCCCGCCACTCCACCTGGCGCAAGCTATGGCTCTACCTCGCCGAGAGCGAGAAGGAGCTGGGCATCAACACCATCACTGACGAGGCGCTCGAGCAGATGAGGACTCATCTGACTGTTACTGACGATGACTTTGAGGTTGCGCGTCATGAGGAGAAGATTCGACGTCATGTGAGTTTTGTTGATACAGTGTCATGTCATGGGGATAAGCGAGCTGACTAGCGTACCAGGATGTCATGGCCGTAAGAAATGCTTGAATGACGATTTATCCAAGGCTGATTGAGATACAGCACGTTCATGCCTTTGGCCAAGCTGCCCCTGCTGCGGCTGGTATCATCCACTACGGCGCGACGAGCTGCTACGTCACCGACAACACGGAGCTCATCCTCATGCGCGACGCTCTCGATCTTCTCATCCCCAAGCTCGCCAAGGTTCTCTACAACCTGCAGAACTTCGCCCTTGAGTGGAAGAACGAGCCTACCCTGTCCTTTACACATCTCCAGCCTGCACAGATCAGCACCGTCGGCAAGCGAGGTTAGTACTTTTTCTTCGGACGACAAATCGTGTTCTGACGGTATGCAGCTGCGGGTTGGGCACAGGATCTCTTGATGGATCTGAATGAGTTTGAGCGCGTGCGAGCTGAGCTCAAGTTCCGTGGTGCGCAGGGCACTACTGGTACTCAGGCCAGTTTCCTCGAGATGTGAGTTGCTCGTTCGGTGCAGCTGGGCTAGTTCTGATGATTTTTAGTTTTGGTGGTGATCATGAGAAGTGTGATAAGCTCAATGAGCTTCTTTGCCAAAAGGCTGGCTTCGAGGAGTGCTACGACGTAAGTTAATGATACTATTTTTCTGGTACTCGACTAACGGCTTTCAGATCTCAACACAGACATAGTAAGCTTGAGGATGCAACTGGCTCCCGTTGTCGATACTAATGATCCTTCAGCACCCGAAAGGTCGATTGTCTCATCGCCAACGCCGTCACAGGCCTCGGCACCACCGTCACCAAGATCGCCTCGGATCTGCGACATCTCGCCTTCATGAAGGAAGTCGGCGAGCCCCGAGAGAAGGGTCAAATCGGAAGCAGCGCCATGGTCAGTCATACTCTGCAGAAATTGAAGTGGACTTCGCGACATACTGATACTCTCTCAGGCTTACAAGCAGAACCCCATGCGATCTGAGCGAATTGCCAGTCTCGCCCGAGTCCTCCAGTCCAAGGCCGCTACCTACCAGAGCACCCACTCCGCTCAGTGGATGGAGCGATCACTTGACGATTCCGCCTGCGTGAGTACTCTTGTTTTGTTCAATCTTTGGCACATTCTAACAGATTTAGCGACGAATCGACATCCCCGAGATGTTCCTCCTCGCCGACGCCGTCGCCATCACCCTGCAGAACGTCACAGAGGGTCTCGTCGTCTTCCCCCTCAAGATCCACTCCAACATTATGGCCGAGCTCCCCTTCATGATCACCGAGAACATCATCATGCGCCTCGTCGCAATGGGCGTGTCCCGGCAAGAGTGAGCGCAACCTCAACCCCAACCCGCCATCAAATACTGACCAACCTAGGGCTCACGAGCAAATCCGCGTTCTGTCCTTCGAAGCATCGCACCAGGTCCAGAGCCTCGGAAAGTCCAACGATCTTGTTGAGCGAATCAAGAAGACCGAGTTCTTCAAGCCTATCTGGGCCGATCTCGACGGCATGATGAAGCCAGAGCTGTACATTGGTCGCAGTGCGCAATTGGTTGACAAGTTCTGTGGACCGGGAGGTAAGCTGGAGAAGAAGCTTGCGCCTTATCAGGATTCTATCCAGAAGGCCAAGGCTGCTGAGTTGAATGTTTAAGGAAGTGTGAAAGATGAAAAGAAAATAGAGGTCAGGGCTGGTGGTACCTAGTCATGAATAAAAGAGGCAATAAGCCAAGAGGCATTGAGTCAAGAATTTATTATTTTGTCGATTGAACCTGGAACGTAACTATCATGTTTTGCTCTGAAGAACCTCGGGGTATCAAGACCCGAGCGGCACTGTCGATACGTAAATTGTACCAATCGGCTATCCTAGTAAAACGGAGCGTGGAGATCCGCACTAACCCCAACGGCTCGACATGGAGTTGACGCATTAAGCTTTGGAAATCCGGGGTGCCTTGTCGTGCCCCCAAACTTTGGTAGAGACACGATTATTGGCGGAATTATTTGATCTGTTGAAACGCCTGCTAGAGTTAAAATGATTGGATGAACTTGCCGAATATGAAGGTATATAATTCACTGAGGGGACACATCTATTCATTTCAGCGGTCAAGTTCTGTAATCATTCTTATCTCATTATGAAGTTCCTACACCTCGCTGCAAGCGTCCTAACCCTCTTCGGAGGCGTTGAAGCCAAGAAGTCTCCATTCTTCATCTTGACGGGCGACTCTACCGTTGCCACCGGTGGCGGCTGGGGTGATGCCCTTCTGAACAGCACCAAGAAGCCCGTTGGTGGTATCAACATCGCCAAGAACGGCGCAACGACTGTATCTTTCCGATCTCAGGGCTTATGGGATACTGCTCTCGAGAACGTGAAGAGTTATAAGAAAGATCACGAAGCTATTGTCACGATTCAGTTTGGCCATAATGATCAGAAGACTCTTACGCTGGAGGAGTACTCAGATAACCTTACTACTATGATTGGTGAGGTCAAAGAGGCTGGAGGAACAGCGGTAAGCTTGACCTTGTCATTCTGGTGCAGTGACTGATTTTGGTAGATTATCGTTACGTCCCTTACCCGTCGTACTTTCAAGGATGGCAAAGTGATCGAGAATCTTAGCAATGAGCGTGATGCAGCAATTGCTGTTGCAAATAAAGCTGGAGTCAAGTACTTGGATCTCAACACTGCGAGTACCAAGTACGTCAATGCTATTGGACAGGAGAATGCCGATAAGTATAATGAGATTGAGGGAGATCGCACTCACCTCAATTTCTCTGGAAAACTGGTGTTTGGAAGGATTGTGATGGATTTGTTGGTTAAGAAGAGACGTGATCTGGCACGGTATATTACGACGAACAAGAAGTTGAGTCAGCTTATTAGAGATGGGATTTATGCTACTGGAACAGAGTGATTCTATAGAGGATAGGATAGTACATAACTCTAATTTGAGACGCAGTGTTACTTCTCTAAAAGATTAGTATAATACTTTGTATTAATACTTTTATAAATCTATCTAAGCCTGACACTTCTCTAACTCTTTAACTACTAGCCAATTAAATGATATAAGCCACTTAAGCTCGCTAGATGCCCCCGGTATACTCAAATCTGAAGTCAGGCATCGAATAATTACATCTCTATACCTACGACCCATCCTCAACCCAACACTCCGCTTGGTAAGTTCAATAGCATCATTTCTCAAAAGCACATGAGGATAGACCTCGTCCCACAATGACCAGAGAGATTCTCTATCCTGAGCGCTTGCAGCATTCCGTGCACTGAGCGACATACCTTCTATTTGCTCCTCGTCAAGAACTCGGCGCAGCTGGCTGATATAAGGCTCAAGCTCCTCTGACCATGTGATCGGTACATCAGGCACCATCGTGTCAACAAGTCTACCGCGCGCTGCCCGGATAGACTTTGTGGCTGTGATCAATCGGCCATTCAGATCCCGATCTTCCCAGAAGCCGAAATTGTATGCGAGCCAGGCCACGTCTCGCATTCCCATCGCAGCAGCCGGCTGCGAGAGAAGATCCATAGAATCAATCGGTCGCCACAATCCAATCTCGAGAAGTAGTAGGCCCAAAGAGTAGTACTCGTGTCTTCGCTTGTAGTATGAATCTCGCTTATTATGACGCGAATATTCCCCTAGTTCATAGTTGTCGTCCGAGGGTGCTTCGGATATAAGCTTGTGGAAAATGTATGCTGGGTGCTGATAGATTGCTTCTCGTAATAAGTCGGTGTTCTCATGTTCCTCTCTGAGAACCACATATGACTCTTCCGACTGGGCATTCGGTTTGGCTCTTCGCCTGAAAGGTCCTGACCGTTTTGATTCAGCCCCATTACTTCGCCTGTCAGAACCACCAGATAAGCCATTCCATATTGAGGGTGTAAAGACTCCTTGGACAGCTGTAAAAACCCCTTGCTTTGGTTTTGTCGTTCGCCTCAAAGGCTGGGAACGTCTGGACTCGCCTCCTTTACTGCGGCTGTCCGATCCCCCGGGTGATCTATTCCGTGTTGACAGCGCAGGCTTTTCATGAGCAGAGTCGTCAGTTTCCCATTCCGAACCCATCCCTACTGTCTTGCCCGTCTCTTTGTCAGCTTTTTCCGCAAAGTTTGTTTTGCGAGAAAATCGAAATCCCTTCAGATATGGTCGATCAACTCGATATGCTCCGCCAGCTTCTTTATCTTTAAAGAAGAGAATGTTTTTTGATGATATATCTTTGTGCATCCATCCAGCAGAGTGCATTTGAAAAATAGCCCTGGAGACGGCCTGAGCTAGTCGAAATCGATCGTCAAGTGTAGGTATTCGGCTATTTTCGTTGCTCATCATCTCGTGCAGCGTTACTGGCTCCGCTACCAGGTCAACGCCATCAGGTAGCTCGTGGATCATCGTGGGGGCTTCTGTGTCCATAAAGGAAATTCCCAGGCACCGCGGAGTGCTAAAGTCTTGAGACATCCTCGCTTGACTCAAGAGAGAAGCCAAGAGCCGAATATTCCTATGCTTGCTACCCTGAGTGTCTGATCGAATTGTCCGATGTGTCTCGAGGAAAACACGCCGCTGCTCCCACGTACCCAAGCGAGAGCCCTGCCCATCAGGCTGAATCTCATTTCGCGGGATAACCAAGACCTCATCTGCCTTAGGATTCAGGCCGCTGATCTTTAGTGCCACAGACGCTGCGGCTGAGATAACCTTGTATTGATCCGTACTGCCTGAAGAGATCACACTTTCTCGGCTCGTGCCCAAGGATCGATAAGCCTCCAGACTGTCTTGACTCGCAGAGGCGAGAAGGACTGCTAGAACGTCTCGAGTGATTGTAAAGCCAATTTCACGAGGGAGGAGGCTGTATAGACTGTCATTGTAGTATTTCAACTGTTGGAGTAGCTCGTTGAATTTTTCTTTATCCATGATGGCCCATTTGAACCGCCCGATTCTGGAAATAGAAGACTTGGTACTCCTCGAAGACGAATTAGCTTCTGAATCTGCCTTTTCGGACGACGACAGCTTGACACCATATTTGGTGGATAAACAGTCCGTGTCATCGAAAATATCTCTAATACACGTCAAAGTTCGAACAACGACGTGACAAAGGGCCTCATTTTCAAGAAGTCGTCGATCCAGATTTCTGTCGTCAGGCTCAAGCCCAGACTCCGATTTCCCGTCGCTCGACAGTCCAGTGCCTTGTCCCCATTGGGCCAAACGACGTTCCTCAATAGCAAGCCTTGTTCCGAGGTGCGTTGCTGTCTTTTCGAGTTCCTTTGCTTCGATGAAAATCTTGTATGCGGAAATGGATTGTTTAAAAAGCTCAATGGCTAATGGGACAACCCCAATAGCAAGTCCGGCCACCTCCATAATGTCTCAATTGGATGCTGGCATGAGATGAAAGAGTTAAGATTCTCGTGCTTACGGATAGCCGCTTTGAGGGGCCGTGACGTGATGCTGCAGGCCTGGTCACATGTCCATGCATGACCCCTGGCTGTTAATAAGCTGGACTATGATAGTCCCGACTTAGTTCCTAGCCAGCCTTAAAAGTTAATTACATATGATTTAATTTGATATCTTAATTAATAATTACTATAAAATTAGAAAATCAATATAAAAAACAAATATGTAATTAGCTTTTTATTCTTAACTATATATTAAGTAATGTATAGAAGACACTTATGTAAATCCTATCTTTGAACCATTTTATGCTAATTTTAGCCTCAACTAATTCAACCCCTCCAGACTTGGTCTTACTCTTTACAGGGCTAAAGAGTGTATTTAATTAACAACTTTGAGGTGATGTCTTAACGACAGTCCCACTATACCAAATAGGTTGAAATCATCTCAATGACTTTCATGTCGAAAACCTTGTCAAGCCGGTGCAGCCACTACCAGATTGGCGTCGATTGTCCCTTGGTAGCTGTCCTAGGAGGGTAAGACGCGACTACTGTCGTCAGCCATACAGAGTAAACAAACAAGATAAATCCCGCAACATAGATGATAGGCTGATCAAAGATCTCAGGTAATACAGCAGCGCCCAAGCTGAACGGGGCAAACGTCCATATCGCGCAGGCCACATTGGTAAGACAGAACCCGATCGACAGACCGTTTCGTGAACCACGAGACAGATACTCATGCGTCGGCCCGATGATCATAAGGACATTGGTGAGCGCTCCTGTGAGCAAGAAACTACCAGCGCCGAGAAACTTGATCATTATCCAGACCAGTGAAAACATGGCAAGCTGCAGAAAGAACGTGTACGTCAGGATAGATGAAGTAGCGGGGTGTTTTCCAAAGAGAGGTGAAAAGGTAGCGATGCGGTCTTTTGGGCTTTGAATGGTATACTATATACAGAATATCTCAAGAACTGCCCATACTGCTAGTGAAAACGAGGTTGACACGAAGAACCAGTGGTAATCGTAGCGGGGTGCCGCCTCGGCGAAGAGGTAAACAAATGTCAATTCGTGGGCGACGTAAAGGCCTGCATCCAGAAGGGTATAGGGCCTTGACCTTCGCGGATGAGGAGTCTTATAGCGTATGTGTATTGTAAAAAGCCGATTATGAAGCATGCGTTTGTTGCGATCATAACGGGCGTGTTGTTGAACTGGAGATTCTCCGCGATGCGTCCATAGTAGTCGATATTCATGATGAATTGGAACAGAAGAATGTGACAAAGCTTTTCGTATTGTCTATCGATGGATGATCCCGAAATGTTCTAATAATTATCGTATTGAATACTGGACAAGATCCTGATTTATACTCAACCGTACCGTGTAAGATCGGGTCGCAAGATCAACTGCCGAAAACGGTCCAGCATCATGACCCGTAAATCCTGGTCTCGGTACGATCCAAGACCCCGGTGACCCGTCATACCTTGGGGAGACAGCTCAAGATTGTGCTCCAGGCCAGGGGGAAATCACCCAGGACCTTGACTCTAAGTGATAAAATTACTTAGGTAAATCTAGTCTAGGCTTAGGGAGCTCTTTGCAAAGTTCATTTAAAGTCCTCTTATCAAGTCCTGAATTTTGTTCCTTGAGGCCAGGTAAAAGACTTAGTGATTGTAGGGGGTTTGTCCTCGTATTTGTGGATGTCGAAGAATTCTGATTGGTGCCTCGTATTTCACTCGGCACGCGTATTGATTTGCGATCATGAATCGGGACGAGATGATCACTTGACGAGCGGCATATTGAAAGAGCGATGAAAAATAGATCTTGTCAATTTTGGTAAACGTAGTATACAAATGACCCCACCCTAACTTCAACTCGCAGTGTCCCCAATTGGGATGGAGCAAACAAATTCCCACTGTGGCCCTATGACCTAGAAAGAGAATCAATGTCCAACTCTTCAGTTCGACGTCGAACAAGAAGATTCGTCGAGTAATCGCCAAGAAGCTTGAACCCCGAGTGAGATGGCCGTGGCGTGCAACCCTCTGGTAGCTTCCACTCATACTTAAGCAGCAAATGACACAGCAGGATCTTAATCTCATTCGCTGCAAAGAAACGTCCGGGACATGCGTGGACACCGTGTCCGAACCCAAGATGCTCAGCGCTGGTGCTGACAAGATGAGCTTTCTTGTCATCGCCTGTCTGACGCATCTTGACAAACCGATAGGGATCGAACTCAAGTGCGTTGTCGTAAGTGTCGGAATCCCACATGTGCGACATGTTTCCAATGATCTTGTCGCCCTTCTTGAGGATATCGCCGTTGGGGAGCGTAACATCCGCCGTGGCTACTCTCCTGAATGCGCCTTGACAACATTGTCAGAGGGTCTAATGGGAACGAGGACTACAACTTTGACATACCAAGTAGAATTGGTCGTAGTCTTTGGGACTCTTTGACGACGCTGTCCATCAACTTCAGGTTATACATCGCTGCCTTGGTTAAACCCCCTTCAGCAGTCAAGACCGTAATAATCTCCTCCCGAAGCTCCTGAAACAGCTCCGGGTGTTGACATAGGTTGAGAAGCGTCTCGGCAAGTAAGTCAGATGTAGTATGATACGCCACGATCGAAACAGAAATCTGCTCTTTGGCCGGATCATGCTTCTCATACTCCCGTTCAAACCATTCAAGAGAGTCATCAAAAGGACACGGCTTCCCTTCAACCAGCGCCTTTTGTTTGATAGCATTTCGGCGCTCAATGTGTGGCTTCAGACACTGTCGTGCTTCGTTCAATTTCGCGCGGATGGCCCAGCACTGAGGGAGGAACCAGTGGATATACGAACGGAGCCATCTAGGGTATTCTCGTAGATGGCCTCCGTAGCTAAAAGCTAATAGTGTATACTCGCTTGAGGTCCTGTTCCATTCTTCATCCCGGCAGAGCTCTTCGCCCATGAAGATTCTAGAGGATACGCGGGATACGACGCGGATGAGGTCTGCTTGGGGTCGAATCGCATGCCAATCTGGGCTTTGTTATTCTTGTCATCTTAACTGCAAGACAAAGGAATTACCTGTTGAGTCGGTGAGACAGTCGCGGATTGCTAAGGACGATTCTTCAGAGACGGGGCCCGTTAATCTGGCTAGAGGACTAAGGTTAATAAGCAGTAGAGAGAGGAGCTCGCAAAACTAACTCAAAGCCTTTGTGATATACTTGTTGATGACAGTTGGCATTTTAGGATCGAATCCAAAGGGAGTAAACCCGGGGATATATTCATGAGAGTCCTTTTCAAAATTAGCACCAAACCCCCATTTTAAACATCGGCACTTGCATCTTGAGCCGGGATCAGAAAGTCGAGCTGTCGGTTACTCTTCAAAGCATCGACCCACGAAGGAGGAATGACTAGAACGTTGCCTATCTCGGTATAAGCCCTGTATGGCTGATCCTTATAAACTGTTCGAGAGTTTGCAAGGAGACTCTTGCTGTTGGCGAGGAACTCCTTGACCACTCGCCTGTCGGTCAGTTCCAAAGGCTTCTTGGGGATAAGAAATGGGTATTTGTCTTCATGAGCGAAGAAAGAGAAGTTCACAACTAAGATTGTGATGAGGGAAATCGCAGAAAGAACCGCATATTGCGGATTCTGGATTATGGCGTCGATGTATGTCGACATCTTGGAGAACTGCCGATGGTGGGATGATGGATTTGAATCCTTCACGGCATTGAAGCTATACTTATACCATCCACCGTGGTATATATCAAAAGAAGGATCGACATAAAATGCTCCTCTTCTGTACTTGGCCTCAATGTCCATTTCACCGGAGCTTTAAGACGCGAGTGCCGACAAGGGTAACGAGAATAACAGCGCCGCAGTCCAGCATGTCAAGAATAAGTAGTACGAGTAACCTATATCAGTGCCTGGGTTTTTTCAAAGGCGATTTTGTCACCCCAGCTGGTGTCTCTCGACTTTCTGATACCCCGAGAGCCCGAGTCCCTTCCAAAATACCACACATCGTCAATGCATAAACGAAATGACACATCATATCGGCTGGAAAGAGCTCAACCCCGTGAATATCTCCGTTCTGATGTAACACTACAGTTGTACAGCCATGCAGTGCATGAGCCAATAGGATAATAGGTGTATACGATTATAACCGAGATTTTCGCCAAACGTTTCCTGTTTAGATGGTCCACGCCTCACGGACCCTCGTAACCCACACTTTCAACGACAGCCAAGCATTGGGGCGCATGGAGGGTCCGTGGAAACTCCGCGGACGGAGAGCGGAGTGTATTGAAGGATATTAGGACGAGTCATGCGATGACGATGATAAAGGTTGTGAAACACGAGGATAGTGGAGAGTAAACGGTTATTGAAAACCGAGGGGGAATGTCGTGGAGAGTGAGACAAACTTTCAGTAGACGATACGCTTACTGTTTCCTGCATCATTGATAGGAGCTTTAGAGACGAACTCTATCAAGATCAGCGTAAACTCTGAGTCGTAACTGTTTGATAAACTTCAATAACTCCAAAGTCTATCTACGTCAGATCATCACGGGGATGGCTATGTGATTGTGCCGCAGCACTGCAGCTGACCAACAGTCTAACCGTATTGGCTATGCCAAGGGTGATCGCCTACCCCCATCGGCAGTTTCTTTCCCCTAGCAGCGAGCGGTCTTTGCACGGCCCGCACCGCGTCGATAATCGGATTTCGGCACTGGAAGGGGTGTGAGGGCGGAATTGATTGCGCTGCGTTGCGCGGAGGAGAATTACGCAGGATTTTCGCTAAGCCACCGGATAGCACATGCCGATTACAAAATTGCATTTCAATGGGGCGGTTGTATGGCCTTTGATGCTCAGTTTTTATGTGAATTGGTGTATTGATACTTTGTTGTATTAGGTTCGTATGAAACGCGAATGACTGAACGTATCTGCCTACATACCACGAAAGGAGAATGAAACTGCCGCGCTGGGCTTTTGAAATGCTTGTAAGGACTTGAATCAATACGGAATATCCAGCTGCTGTGAGTTCTGGACGGGCGGACTTGAAGAAGTACTGCTATGGCGGTCGCTAACAGACTTACAGGGACGGGACGCGCAATATCAGCTCACTGGCGTGGGGGAAGATAGTGTACAGGGCATAATAAGCATGATGACCAGCCAGGCATACTCGAGCCTGGCTCCGAGGACAACTCAGAGTTCAAAGGTCTTGCTTAGAAAGCCAGTTTCATGCTTTCAAATCTGGGCCGGGATGCAAACAAGAGAGTTAGCAGTGTCCAGGCCTTGGCGGTTAGTATAGCCTCCGTGAGTAGTGTTGTGCGATAAAGATGATCAATGGTGATTCAGCAAAGCAAGATTTAGGCAACGACAATAGAGATTGATGCCGTCGTGAAGAAGTTCGGTTCAATTCTCAAAACAATTACATCCCTGCATTGGATTTCAAACTTGCGATGTCGATGTTACGGAAAATTCGCAATGATAGGGTTGGAGCAGCTCAGGCAGCGAAGGAAAATTCGGTAAGTTTTTACTACAAAATGCGACAAGTGCTTAACCACTCAGTGCTCTGACAAACTAATGTCTACTTGTGAGGACCACGAAAAAGTGGAGGCCGGCAGTGCCGTCTCTCATGTCTGGACACCTATTGCTGGATGGGTCTCTGGATCAAACGCCATCCTCAAGCAGCAGAGGGATGTGGGAATGGTATGGGCTGAGTACCAAGGACACATCGCGCATAGGAGCACTGACGCCAATAAGACAGCCTATACTCTTGTAGGTGAAGTAAATCTACTCTGGCTACAAAACGAAGCTATTTGCTATAGACTGCGGAGTGTCAGCGTGGCGTTACAGGAGATTCAGTCGGCCTCTGCGGCAATAGGCAATTAGGGCTTAAAATACCCGACCCATGGGTACCCATAGGCGCCCACAGATAGATCTGGGTACCTATGGTTAGGCAGGTTAGTTAACTATACCTATATAAGTACCCAAAACCTACCCTATTCTATTAATAGTTATTTAATAACTACCTAAATAGCTTAAATAAATTATATAGAATTTTTTAAAAATATATTATAAATCTATATAATTATATATATATATATATAATTTTTATTATAATTATTTTATTTATAAATTATTATTTTATTTTCTATTTTAATCTCTTTTTAATACCAAAAAAAACTATCCTGTTTTAAGGTACCTATAGTGGGAATTTTTCCTGATTTACCTAACTAGGTTACCCAGATATACCCATAGGGCCTAGTTAGGCGGGCTAACATCTGGGTACCCGTGGGAATTTTAAGCCCTATAGGCAATAACCTGGGCCATACTGAAACTCTGATGGCCTCTGCGGACAGATCTATTAGAACATCTATGATTGTGAATCAGGCGGCTATCCAAGCGGGGATTACAAAGGCTGTGAAATTAGTTTTAGGATACTTTGTCTGCGCTCCAGGCACTCGTCAGGACTGACTCGACTATTCAGACGAAGGGAATCACTGCGGATATTGATGCGCACAGCGTCTATTCAGAATAAACCTACGCCACATAGTTAGAGCAGGTAACGTAAACGGATGAGAATTGCATTAGCGGAATGTTGAAGTGTAATACTATGCAGTTGTTAAATCAAGCTCGGACTTGTATCCCAGACCCCAATCCAGCCTTATATATCAGCTCACCATCACTGACCTCAAGGACAACAATTTCCAAGGTAATCAACTTGTGCCGAAAAGCCCATGGCCTCATTCCACATCCCATTCACCCGTCCCCACTTGGCATCAAACCCCGTAACCATCACCAAAGCCTCCAGCTCAGGGCTTCCATTTCGCAGTACCTCGCCCTCGCGAATTGTATATATAGCCTGCGCTGCAGTAATGCAACCACTCTTATACACGTCGTTCATCTCGATAACGAGGGTTTTCATAGCGCTGCGGTGCCCCAGGATAATATTTCTCAGTGCCCATATATCTTGATATAGCTTGGAATATGGCGGCGCGCTGTTTCCGTAGGAATAGAGCCTGTAGCCTAGAGTAGCTAGTTCCTCCCTTAAGACGTTGAAACGTCGCTGGAGATCGGGAAATTGGGTTAGGTGCTGGAGGGATGTGCGGAGGGAGGCTTTGAGGCTGGGTGTGACCTTCATGCTTGCGGTAGGAGAGGTTTGTGGTTGTTTTGTGTTGAACCCACCGTTACTTTGTGTTTTGCGCGTAGAGTCAGGAGTCCGGAGCGTAGCAAGATGCGGCCACATATTTATAGGTCTCGAGAGAGCGTTGGAGTCTATTTGAAACCTTTTCAGATGCAGAGAAACTCAGCTCAAAGCTGCCAGACTTTAACCTTTTATTTAGAAGTGGATGATGTATAAATAAGATTTCACAATAATGGACTGTTGATGAGACTGACGAACGGAATTATAACGGCAGTAATTAATATTGCCCAGGCTGTCGTTCAATGATCAAGCTATATAATAAGATAATTGTGGAAAGCCCTTTTCAGCTCCTGAAGTCTATCACAGCGCTTCTTCCTTGTCGCTTATCTTGATCAACCTCATCATCCATGTCCATCAGGGACTTACAGGGGTGAGCGCCAGTGGAGACTTCTCAAGGCGGGGCAAAACGGGAGGAGAAATTCCATACATCTTCACCAACCTCACAATGGACGTGCAACCCTTCAGGCCCTTTCCATATCAGCCCCTCAAATCCGATGAGCTGAGACTGCTACTTGTCAAACCCGCAGACACTGACTTAATCCGAGTTGAGCTCAAAACCGTCAAGTCCCGCACGTCGCAAAGGTTCTGGGCCTTGTCTTACGTCTGGGGCGCAAGAGAAAACCCCGCTACTATCCTTCTCAACGACCAGCCATTCAGCATCACGAGGAATTTATACAATGCTCTGTATCAGTATCGGCGTCATGCATTTGATGGCTACAACAGTGACAAGGCAATGATCTGGGTAGATGCCATTTGTATCAATCAGAATGATCAGGTCGAAAAATCAATCCAAGTTCCCCGCATGTCAGAGATTTACGGTCAATGTGAGCGCGTGTTGGCTTGGCTGGGCCCGGTTGGCAGTGATGAGCAAGTTAATGTTTCCAGACTGGCCGAGATGTTGAAGCACTTCCACTCACCTGCAGATTCTGTCAGTCAAGACCTGTCTGAAGATGAGCGAATCACAGCATTCATGCAGGCTGGACGTTCTGATGAAAGCTCTGCAACTGTGGTTAAGTCTGTTCGGGACGCCTTAAGGTCTATCGGCCATCGCCCATGGTTCCGACGGATCTGGATTCTTCAGGAAGCTGTCCTAGCAAAGCGACAGCCTATTTTGCTATGTGGAGCTTACGAGTTGGGATACGAGATCTTCTTCAAGACTTGGGTTTTGATGTTGAATCCATCTGAGGATGGTCAGCTCCTTTACTCATTCATGGCCGAGAATCCAGTCAGGTTCAAAGCTATCGAGCTGGTGTATAAGAATATTCTACAGTCCAGAAGTGAAACGGCCGCGGAACAAGAAAAAGGCTCTGTGAGTCAGGAAAAGCAGTGCGCTCTTGATATAGTTAAGCTGTTGAATGAAACAACAGAGCTGGAAGCTACGGTTGCTCACGATCGTTTGTATGCTCTCATTGGGCTCTTGGCTTGCGATCCTCTACCCCCGGCTCTTCAGCCAGATTACACCCAATCTTTCGAGGAACTCTGCTACAAGTTCACAATGTTTATTCTTGAGCAGACCCAAGATATTCGTGTATTGAATTTAGGGACTGTCGGCAATCTTCCAGCTGTGCCATCATGGACACCAGATCTGCGAAATAGCTGGACAGCAAGGTCCAATTTGACGCCCAGTCCTGGGAAGTGCTTCAACGTCTCTGAGGATGGCAGGACTCTGACCATGCCGGCGATTATTCTTGGCCAATGCGTGTCTGTTTACAAGCCCGTTGCGCCTGATACCGACACTGGTCTAGTATCCCCAGTAGAGTTCCTGCGTTTTGACGAGTCTATAGTCAAAATGGCAGCAGCTATTAGGAGAGTTACTCGCATGGAGGTCATGACCGAGTGGTTCAAGTTCCATCTTTCAGACATATACACCGAAGAGCGGTTAACTCAAAACCCGATCATTGTGAAGAGAGTCATGATGGCTTATGTTTGCATGGTTCACAACCAACCACTATCCTCACTGGGCACGAGATTCGGAACGGAAGAACAGTTGCAAGGTGCTTATGGAATGGTAACAGACCCCATTTTTCAGCAGAGTATGGTTGGTTGTAGTAATTTTGTGCTACAAGATGGCACAGCGGGGCAATTACTTCACAGTGGCGCGGTAGCAGAAGTTGGGGATGCTGTCTGTGTATTTCCAGGTCTATCGACTCTCTTTTTCATACGAAAAGGTGATGATGGAAAATGTAAGATTGTTGGGCAGGTGTCCAAATGGGAGAGTATTGGGGCAAGTTTACCTGCTGACCAGCTTGAAAGTTACCGTCGCTCATTCAAAGGGTCGCATTTGGGACTTGAAACTGAGTATGGGGTAAGAATGCTAAACGTTGTTTAGAAATACAGCGAGGAAGGTCATCACATAGCATCTTGTCAGAGGCAGATATAGCATCAAAATGCGACTATGACTAGCTATAAGTTCTAGCCCCTCAGCATTGGTCACTAGTGTCATCCTTTCGTTCGCGTCCTTTCAAACGACGTACAAGCCCGCGTCTCCGATCTTCTATTTTCGAAATAATATTCCAATGCTTGGTATCACCCCGTATCTCATCATCCCCACTCTCACTCTTCTTTTGCGTCGTTGATGGTTTTGAAGCTGATTTAGAAAGACCTTTGAGCGCCTGTGTTGGACTAGCTTTGAACTCGTTCTTAAAGTGCCTAATGTTCTCCCAGTAAAAGACGGTGAAACCTAAAAGTGCTGATATTCCGATAGAAACGAAGACTGTCCCGAAGTCAGTGAGGCATATCGATGCAAGTTCATAAGGATTAATACGTACATATGATGTAGAATGCCCAAGCAGGAGTTGTTTGAAATGTAGCTACGTCTAAAGCAAACAAAGAAGAAAGAAAAGACAACGGGAGCTAATTAGAAGTGAGCTTTGTTCGAGGTAAGTTATCATATCTTGTGAGACTAACGAATAGAACGGTTGCAAAGGTGAAGGTCATAACTGTCTTCCCTTGCTTGGTGGCTTCAGTTGCTTGACTGTTTGCAACGTCACTTTGCTGGAGTGAGAGAGTTGTGTTAATCTTTCGGTACTGTGTTAGCGCCCCCTGATTGTTGATTAAATTGAACCTTAATCTTACCGCCGATTGTATTCTCTCTGCAGTGCGATCAAGCTCTTCCAAGTTTTTCAAAACATATGTTGAAGAGAGCCGTGATTCATCTGCTTCTTTGCCATCAAGGCCTCCTTGGACAATCTGTTGGTATCGAGCCACTGATTTGAGAATATTGAGCTCGTCGCGGACATCCTTGATATCGAAACAGAGATCTTTTGCTTGCCGAATCGCTGCACTGATATCCTGACTCTCAGGCTGTAGCGCCATATGTTCTGCTTCCGTATCGTCTGTTATGGTGACTAACGAGTCAGTTACAGGCCTACCATCCGTGTCAACCTCGAGCAAGCGTTGAGTCGGCGAAACTTTCTTCTCTTTGTTATTTGACTTGTCGTCTCGATGTTTGTGCGGTAGCCATCCGCGAAAGGCGTCAAATAGAGCTGTTTCCTTCCTGCCCTATTTTCTGTCAATATTAGCTGGAGTTACTCATATAACGACTTACAATCCTGTTGATATAATGAGAGAAAGTCTGACCGATAGATATGCGATCAGCTAGATTTGGTCTTCTCTCATACGAGCCGATGCAATGATCGACAATTACCGGAACCAATTGTGTAGCGGACTCCGGTTGTGCACGACTGCCGCCGTAATCTGCCTGTTTACTTAACTGATTGAGAACCTCTTCGACCAAGATATCGGGGCTGTTGTCGAATGGCGACGAAGTAGCAGTAATGATCCAGTCTTTGTGGTCATATGTTAGCTCAAATTATTCTGGTCAGAATTCATGAAACGAACCCTTTGAAATAGTCCATATCCAAAGCTGATTCACCCGCAGAACCGTCCATTGATTAGCTTCTGTGGTACTGCTTCCATCTTCTACCTCTTCCTTCTGTTCTTTCTCTTTCGTCGCTTCATTCTCCTCCTTTCCCTCGTTCTCATTCAGATATTTGCTCACTACTTGACTTTCGTTCCTGGATTTCTGGTCGTTGATTGCTTCGGCGTCATCCTGTGCGAATTGATAGTACCATTCATCAAGTGTTGGCGAGCCATGCTGTGGCTTATCTTTCCTCTTGTACTTTTCCAGTAGGTCCTTGTAACCTGCATGTGCTTGTTCCAGCCCCTCATTCTCCTCATTCTCCGTCCTGAGTCTGTCATTCCAATGCCGACAGTAGGTTGAGTAAGTCAAGTAAGGCATCTGCCAGAAAACATTAGTCTCAATAAACCACACTGCAAGTTGTACGTACATAGATGGCGGATGCAGGTACAAATCCATGCTCCTTCTCAGCAAGCTGATGATATTTAGCGGTCCAGTCATCAAATACCTTCTTACCATCTTCATCTGTGTCTGTGTCTGTATTTCTTTTGGTCCCTGCCTCTAGTTGACCTCCTTTGTTCGCCTCGTCTTTCTCCCCTGGCCTCTCCTGAAGTGTTTTTAACACAATACTGTCTTCTGGGGCCAGATTACTTGGATCCCTCGTCATCCTGACCACAGATTGAGGCCTCATCATCCTCGAATGAGATTCTTTATCGGGCAACTCTACCCAGCTATCACGGAAGAACGACCTCAGTTCATAATATTCGCGAGTGCGATAGCGATCATGAAACAGGATACTTGTCAAGAGATCCTGTGAGACAGTTAGCCTTTTTGTACTTTGTTTCAGCAATTTCTACAGTGATAAGAGGGAACCGTTACGAACATTCATCCAAACCATCTATTTAAAATCAGTGGTACTTCGCTAGTTGAGGCAAGATTTTACTTACTTTGGTTGAAGGTAAGTGAACCCATGTGAGTTTGAGGTTCTGCTTTGCGTACAACTTCCTATTGAAACGCAAGGATCTTTTCGTCGTGATGTCAATCAAATCTCTGATAGCTGTTCCTACAACACTGATAGGTCCTGAACCATAGACAATATCTTGTATTGGCCGGTTTCTTCGAATTCTGCCCGATTCATCGTCTCCTTTAAAAAGCCCACAACTGTAGCTTCGGCCTTTTTCACGATCTCTTGATGGTCAGGAGCAGGCACCGCGGGGCTATAACTTGCCTCATCCTTGTGTGTTTGAGATATCTGGGCAAAAGGGGGATCCTTGAGTATATCTTGCAGAGTCTTCAATCTCGCAATGTCTCTGATAGGTTTACTCCCATGGGGCTCCATGTCGTTCACCGCTTGGCCGTCAGAAAGTTTGTGAGCTATATCGTAAGGATTTAGCTGGCATGCCTCTTGTGTATCAAACAACCTTTCAGGTTCATACGCCAAACTCCATTTGGCCACTAAGTCTCTGAGCGTTCTCATTTCTTCTGCCCAGAACTTATCCAAATTTTCCATTGCTTCCATTGAAGCAACCTTCTGTTCAATTTTGCTTTGTATGACTTTGCTTGCCGCTTTGACTGAGTTTGTGTTCTTAGGGGTTCGTTCAGAATTTGTAATAAGAATCCACATGACTTGGACAAGCAATTCGCAGGATGTCTCTGAGTAGAGTTCATCAGAGCTTATGAACTCGCAAGTTATTTGTAAGGCGTCGTGGACCATTTGATCAAAATTCTCGATAGCTCCACACTTGTTGATCAGGCTGGATAATACATCTGGAAGTCGCTCGTGCGCAGTCCATTGAAATGGGCCCCAATTCTCCCATCCTTTAGGTAAACCGTCACTATCTTTTGGTAGTTCACGAAATAGTAGGTCTACTATGTCGTACGGCTTGGCTTTTTCTGAAGCCTCTGTGATGACTTGAATTCGGTCTTCCCCTTTCCAGAAAGCCAATTCCCTTATTTCTTGCTTAGCAAACAGCATTGTCATGGCAGCTTGCGGGTCACTGCCATCAAGGGCCGCGTGAACCGGGCTGTCTTTCCAGTGCCCCCAAGAGAAATCCTCTTGCTTCATGTTCTTCAAAATGATATCAATTATACCTCTGTCGCCAATTGCCGCAGCACAATGCAGAGCAGTATCGCCATTGGTAGCTTTTATGCTTGTATCAGCCCTATTTTCCAATAAGAACTCAACGACCTGTAAATGTCGCCCAGACTTGGCTTCTGGATTTCTTTTCTCCCATTCCTGGTTTACGTCGCTGCGCGGTCCAGGTGAAAACGGGCCGGGATCTGAAAGACATCTGTTCTCTGCGTCTGCACCACTAGCAAGATGCAGTGAGGTCATTCCTGTTTTGTCTCTGGCATTTATGAAGGCCTTCTTACGAAACAATGCCTTAACGATAAGCTCATTGCCATGTAGACTTGCGAGGTGCAAGGAAGTTCTGCCATCATGTGCTTCCGCGTTGACGTCAACAACAGACACCGGAGTCTCGGGTAATAAAAGAGAAACAATTCTGTAGTGATTGTGGAAGCTCGCAAGATGCAGTGGAGTCATTCCTTGACTGTCTGTAGCGTTGCTGTCTGCGCCAGCGCCGACCAACTGAGTCGCAATTTCATAAAGTCCTCCTTTGCTGGCCATATGAAGAGCAGTGTCATTCCCATAGTCTCGTATCTCGAGATAGGGCTTTTCCCACCCATCTTTATGGGAAAGGATAGACCTGACAGTCTCTGGGCGATCCTTTATCGTGGCCGCCATTAAAGGAGTCCATTCCAAGATGTTCTTGATATAGAGATCGGCGTTCTTTCCAAGAAGGAGAGAAACGACTTCTTTATGGCCAAGATAAGCAGCTAAATTGAGCGGAGTCCAATGTCCGAGGGTATCAGTAGTATTGATGGTTGAGGTGTCAACTCCGAGAAGACACTTCACGATCTCTTCCTGGCCTCCCCAGCTAGCCCAGTGTAGTATGGTCCACCCACTCTTGTCAGATGCCTTTGTGTTGGCGTTTTTATTGAGAAGAACCTTGGCGGTGTCGGTATGGCGATTCCGGCATGCCGCAGCAAGTGGAGTTTTGCCATCTTCCGCTGCAGCGTCGATGATTTTACTTGTTGTTGCGCTCTTAGCGAGTAGCAGCTCGACTAGCTCAGTATGGCCCTCCAAGCAAGCTAGATAGAGAGGTTGCTGCCCCTCGCTGTCACCGATGGCCACATCCGCTCCAGCATCTAGAATACAACGGGCTTCAGCCTTGAGATCATGCTCAATAGCGATGTGTAGGGCTGTTTTGCCAGTTGCATCTTGCGCATTGATATCGGGCGCCTTTTTGAGCAGAGCTTTGAACTCTGTAAAAGCGTCTGGATTCGCTGGCTTCCCAGCTCCTGCTATTGCTAGCAGTTTCGTATGCAGTAGGAGCGGTTCAGGCTCGTGACCTTTGTCCTCCTGAATCGGCGTCCCATTGCCGTCAGAAGGACCCGCTACTACATCATTGGGATCTTTCGGCACTGTTGTGTTATTCTTGTGGCCTACGCTGTCGCCAGCCTTCATAGCCAGATTGACGTCGGCCATCTTGGTAATAATGGATTAAGAATCTTGGAGCCGAGAATGTAAGATACAAGTGTTGTCTTTTTAGAGAAAGAGCTGAGATGTTGGATAAGATACGTTGGTAAGGAGGAGGGATCTTGAGTTGAGATTTTTTGGGGGTTGGGCTGCTACTATAGCCGCCCATTCTTGCTTCTGTCAATACTGTTTAACGTCCCCATATAAGTTTCCGAGGACTGAATGTGATATTGGGTGATTTGGTCACTTATTGGTTCGGACCCGAGAGTATCCGTGATATTGCAGAAGCTGAGCTGTTGTATCACCATCCTTCTGGTGCCACTATTGGGTGGGCTGTGCCGCGTTACCCCAGCCTGATCTTGGCGTAAGCTACCTGGGAAATGATATGTCTCTTGATTCTGCCATTTTTCCCCAACGTGTATTCTCCTCCCAATCGACTAATCACCATCTGACTAATTATCAATAGGTATTACTTACGCTTCCATAATATAAGATTAATACAATTGCATTACTAAGCTGTTAAATATATCTGTACTACCTATGTTATTAATCTATTAAGTATAAATCCTTTCTGCTTCTAGGTAGAAATCTAAGTATAGGAAACCCGGGACCTTTACTATTACCTGCATGTACCTCGTTGCCCCCGAATTAACCCATAAACCTAAAGTCGACTGGTATCGCTCTTTTAGCTCCCGCAGATGATGATCCGTAAGGACCTCTGTGTTCCAGTGAAGGATGTAGTCAATGACTTCTTGGAAGTCGGTCTTTTGGTGAGGAAATATCATGCCAAGTAACTCTTTGCAAGACAGCTCTGTGTGGCCCCGCTTAAGGAACATTTTGAGTGGCCATTCCAACTCCACTACCACCACGTCATCGTCCTCGAGGTAATTAAGACATTGCCTCTCCTCACCCCACTCGAATTCGATTGGAATTACTATGTGGCCCTCGTCCCCTTTGGACCGATGCCTTGCACCAAATTTGATCCAGAATCTTGGATTCGCTCCGTGGAGAAGAAATGAAGCTATGATAGACACATAAGGGCCCCGGTCGTCAGCGACAATAGCCCGCGTGAGCACGTAGTGCCAACAAGATGTGCTCTTCACTGCTGAAGGTCCATTGGGATCTGAACCCAGGTCAAGATAGGCATTGAGGATCGTGTTGAGCCCTCTAGAGATACAATTGCGCACCGCAAGCTTCGTTTGTGCACCCTGACATATCAACGGTACCAGCATGGGCAATGTAACAAGTTCTCGTACTCCTTCTAGGCCAATTGAATGTGTCTGCAGAGCATGATCCGTCATGCCGTACAAGGCAGTAAAAATGCCAACCTTGACAGGAAAGCTGACCTGTATGGTGTGATAGATCAAATCCTGCCTCATCCAATTGACATCGACGAGCTGGAATGGCGCCTGGGGGGAGAACAAGTCCTCGGCCACCTCGACTACGTTGTCTAGAAATGCCGTGAATCTCGTTGGATCTGCAGCCGCGTCCTTTGCAGCATATGCTGCTAAGAGAATGCAGATATCGTAGTCAAGGCTCGGGGACTCAAGCACGTTGACTAGACCTTCTGGGCAGAGGTCCAAGCGAGTTTTCAAATCGGATGCCCCGTGGCGATAATTATAATAGTCCTCGTTCATGGTGCCAGTTTGGATATGCGCCAGGAATGTCTGGCATATGGCATCTAAGAGGTCTAGGCCTTTTAACTCGGCGGCCAATTTCTGCTTGGTGTGGTCGCTTTTCAGAAATTCAATGATAGATCGATGCGTAAATTTAACGGACTCTTTCAAGGTTTGGTCGATATCTCGCTCCAGATTGAGGTCCACCAACTGTATCTCAAGGAGCCCTTTGCATTTGCCGTAGATCTTCTTTCTGGTTCGCTCCAAGCGGTCCGTTATCTGATCTTCCTCCAGCTTCTTCATTCGTTGACTGAAAGCGAAATCAGGATTCTCGATGTACTCCTCCAAAAAGGAGATGCGAAAGATGGGCCAATCGGGCGGGCACTCGAGCGCGATTGACAAGACCAAGTATGCCTCCTTTCGATCGCAAAGATGAATAGAGTTCAGAAGGTGCTCGAATAGGTCATTCAACTCGGTTGGGAGAGTATTGACTTTGTTCTCCAACTGTACCAGCCTATCCCCGCTCAGTAGACCGTCTTCAATATCGTGCAAGATCAACTTGAGCCACAAAAACACGCCATCTGATTTATCCACGAGATTGGACTCAAATTCTACTAATTCACCAGGACGTGCCATATTCTGATAGAGCTCGTTATCCTTCAGTCTGTCTCGCACAATTCTTGACACATCAGATCGTGTCAGCTCGTGCAAGCGGAAACTTGGGAATATCTTGAATGCTTCTTGGAAGATGGGCCACTCTCGGCTCGAGACGCACATCTTGACATCTGTAGGTCGTGTTGATGTCCATCGCAGCAGTTCCTTTATTAGTGCTGCATGGTCTCCTTGAAACTCATCTAAGCCATCAATGAAGAAGACAAGCTTGTGGTTGCGATAGACCTCGTCGCGGCAAATCAGATCGGTAAAGGCGATCAAGATATCATCCGAGGAATCAAACGTGACTGCGACCTTACTAAGGGTGGCATCCCAATGTTTTGGAAAGGCGAGAGGGATAAGCTCTGGAGCATTGGAGAGAATTGAATAAAGGAGACCACGAATCAACCCCCTCAGGCTCCTCTGCAGGGCTGTACCGGGATTCCAGAAGAAGAATTTACCAAAGACAAGAGACTTATCCGCAGCCCAGACATCAAGATACCGTTTCGTTTCCTCCTGTCGACACAGATATTTCATCAAAGTCGACTTTCCGGAGCCTGGTTTTCCGGAGATATGGAAAATGCCGTTGTCGTGTCTGATCCAGTCGACGAACTTGTCACGAGCTCCAGACCTTTCCTTTGGTCTGTAAGATGTGATGCCAGAGCTGTGAAGTAGGTCATCATCGTCGTCACGAATGTATGGGTCGAATATCCACTCAAACGTCTTGTCATGGGCCTCGGCGACATCATCGTATCTGTCATCCATTAAATCGAACCGCAAGGCAGTAAGGATGCAACTTTCCCGCACCTTCAACGTCGCACGATCTGACAAACTGACTACTTCCCGGATCTGCTCCAGAGCCTCAGTGCTGAGGAACTTGACCTGTAGCCCAGAGCGAAGGGCATCTATGTTCCGGCGAAGAGAGGTGATTTCAGCTTCACTGGACTGGCCATATTTTATCAACTGGTTGAGGCGCTCTAGAGATTCGAATCTGCATTCAAGGGTTAGTCAGAAGGATGTAGGATGGGACTGTTATCCCAAGTATTCCTCATATCGTGTCATTGTTGAAAGCAGCAAGTCAAGTTGCTGGCGGGAACTCTCAAGTCTCTTATGAAGGTCTTCTTTCTCTTTCTTCTTGCTCCAGTCGCGGAGTGCTGCCTTCATGCTGCTGCGTACTGAATTCGGCTTCTTGGCCTTCAGCTCTGCAAGTAGGTTCTGAAGCTCGTCTGAGATGCTGCTACATTCTGTAACAAGCTCTTTCAAAGCCATTTCATCCTTGCTCAGATTTCCGCTCGGTATCTTGCTCTGCATGTCGGCCATGGTCGCGGTGAATCGCGTCGTCATGACGCTGAGGCTATCATTTTCGGCGGTGCTATTGGACTTGGAGTCGTAGATTCCCTTCGTTTGGTTTACCAGTCTGAATCCGATATCAATGAAAGTCAGAATGTTGCCGGCCAGGCCGATGGCAGTGAAGGGATCCATGATATTTCATCCTTCTCAGCTACCACGCAGCCGAGATTAGGTGAAATGTAGTAATCAGTATGTATGAGGTCGGTAGATTTCAGAGTAAGATTTCAAAGTGAGGGGTTTTAGAGGGAACGTGTCGTCAGATTAAAAGATGCAGTATGTATATACCGGGGTTATACGTCCTCTACAAGGTAGATCATAGGGCTTTCTCACCCACGCGATGGCCCCTAAAGGATCTACTAGCTCTGCCATAGAAATAGTACGTAGGGAGAAGTACCTTGCCTTCGGTGTGGCATCCATTATATTTTAGCCAGCCAAAGTTGCTTACGCCGTATTAGGATTCTGCCAATTGCATCACTACTTCTTTCATGCGATGTGATCAATTTGGTCACCTATTGGCTCGTATTCAAAAGTGTCCACAATACTGCAGGAGCTGAGCTATTGTGTCACTTACTTCTCGAATGCCTATTGGACGTCATGTATTCCGCGCATTAGCCGACCTTGATTTAAAAAACAAGGCTCTGTATCTTACCAGGTAGGTCCCAAATTAATACGTACACATAAAGTGGCTGAGAGAAATATATCTCGGAGTCAGAGGCTAAGTGTAACCTGCTTATTTATATCAGTAGCTCTGTCTTACTATAGTAAGAGAGCTTTGGTGTGCGTATTAATCTGCGACCCGCTTGCTTACATGCATATATATGCTCTGGCGGATATGTAAGATTGTGATATTTAATTGATGTTGCTGAGGTTCGCTTGAGGTCGGCGTTAAAGAGAACTTGATCTCATAACTATGACATAGCTAATGGACTTAGTGATGTGTCTGGCAGAGAAGTGTAAAATCACTCTCACAGTACCTAATATATTCAAGGGTATTGATAAAGCCATTGTGAAAAAGACAGCTCGAAGGAGCCTAATTTATTAAATTAATTCATTTCAGATAAGTAAAAATTACTTACAATCTTACCGTCCGTTCGATTTAAAAACGGATTTCCTTGTGGAGATATATCTAATACTGGCGTGAGCTCTAGGTTAGGTTAATTAGACATCCGTAAGGTTATGCCTCAAGCCACAAAAATAAATCAGAAGGACACGATATCCCTTTTTCGCGAATATGAGGTTCTTCACAAAAGACTTCCACGAGGATTAATCCATCTCATCGCAAAACAATTATCAACGGTGTCCGTTATACACCAAATCCGGGCATATTCATGCAACTTCTCGACTTGGCAAGTAAGCCAATTGATTCGCATAGAACCAAGCATAACTCATTTCATTACCCCCTTTCAGCTAGCTCAATCACGGCCCAGCTTCTCTTACCCCCTACTACTTGTGAGCCAAGATACCCACTAGAGCCGAATCCGCCGCCGGGCGACACGTCTTGGCATGACACTAGCTCCAGACGGCGTCAGATTATCATGAGTTCTGATCCGAAGCGGCTTAAAATCCTCAACCTCGCTCCTCTTTTGTCTTTTCCCATTATCCTTCAATTTACCCCAGATATAGCCAAGATGTCTCAACCCCATCCTCTTATTCCTCTGTCAGTTGACGAGACAAACTTGGCCCGCGATGTCATCCGCGCTGCTTATCCTCAAAATGTCCTGAAATTCCGGGTTATCTATCTTGAGGAGCCAGCCAAGGAGATCCTGGCGCCTTATCTGGATCTTGAACATGATGGGAAGATTACCAGCTCTACACCCAGACCAGCTCGCGAGGCTCGTGTTCATTTTGATACAGCTCATGGTGGCAAGCCTCCGCAATCGCATGAGGCCATCATTGATCTAAACACAAGAAAGATCAAGCAGATTGAGTCAATCCGCGCTGATGCTCAAGCAGCTTTCACAAGGTATTTCAGACTTGTGCTTAAGATCCGACGTGATGTTAGCGACTAATCTGGACTTTTAGTGAGGAGCTCGATGATGTGCGAATCATCTGCCGAGACTCCCCCGTCTTCAAGGAGCGCATCGCCAAGTTCAACCTCCCCAAGGCTTCGAAGTCGTCGTTGAGCCATGGCCATATGGTGGCCTCGATGCAGCTGATGACCCCAACCGCCGACACATGCAAGCCCTCATCTACGCTGCCGACAGCAAGAACCGCGAATGCAACTTCTGGGGATACCCTCTCCCCGTCATCGATGCCGAAACACGAGAAGTCATCCGCATTCACGAAGTTGCTACTGGCGGAGGCAATGATCCTCACACCTTCGCCGAGGGTGACTACGCCAAAGTTAACATCGATCACATGGCGCCTTCGGAATATGTTCCTGAGCTTTTACCTGGCGGTCTTCGAAGGGATCTGAAGGAGCTCAATGTTGTTCAGCCTTCGGGACCTAGCTTTAGCGTTGAGGACTCGAATGTGATTAATTGGCAGAAGTGGAGTATGAGGGCGACTTTTAACCCTCGTGAGGGTGCGGTGCTGCATGATGTTCGTTTCGACGGCCGAAGTGTTCTATACAGACTGTCTATTAGCGATATGACTGTTCCTTATGCGGATCCTCGACCTCCATTCCACCGAAAGCAGGCTTTTGACTTTGGTGATGGAACGCTTGGAGATGCTTGTAATAACCTCCAGCTTGGGTGTGACTGTTTGGGTGTCATCAAGGTGAGTGATACACATCACACTCGGCAGTTCATATGTCTGACTAGGTTATAGTATTTTGATGGTGTCTTGGTCGACCACAGCGGTACTGCACGCACGACTAAAAATGTTATCTGCCTGCATGAGCAGGATAATGGTATTAATTGGAAGCATACCAACTGGCGTACTGGCCGAGCTGTCGTAACCCGCAGACGAGAACTTGTTGTTCAGTTCATCATCACGCTGGCCAACTACGAGTACATCTTCAACGTAAGCTCCCTCCCGTTCAACCGCGACTAGCTGTCTAACTCAAAATCAGTATATCTTCGACCAAGCAGGAGCCATCACAGTCCAAGCCCGCGCCACTGGCATCGTCTCCTCCGTCCTCATAGAAGAGGGCAAGACCGCTCCATGGGGCAACGTCGTAAGCCCCGGAATCCTCGCCCAAAACCACCAACACATCTTCTGCGTTCGCATCGACCCTGCCATCGACGGACACAGAAACACCCTCGTCCAAACAGAATCTCTCCCCATGCGTATCGACGCCCGCACCAACCCCAACGGTAACGCCTACCAGGTTGTCACAACCCCAGTTACAGCCTCAGCAGGTCTTGACGCAAACCCCTTCACGGATCGAACGTTCAAGGTGCAGAATATGGATAAGCTGAATCCGATTAGTGGACAGCCTGTGGGGTAAAAGATTCTTGCGCCGGTTACGAGGCCGTTACTTGCGGATCCGAATTCTACACAGGCGAAACGGGCGAGGTTTGCGCAGAGACATTTGTGGGTTACTAAGCATAGGGATAATGAATTCTATGCTGGCGGTAGATATACCCTGCAGTCGGTTTCGGAGGTTGACGGTGTAGCGGATGCTGCTGATAGGAACGATGATGTTTTCCAGCAGGATATTGTGCTATGGAGTGTGTTTGGTCTTACCCATAACCCCAGAGTGGAGGACTGGCCAGTCATGTAAGTGTCTAAATGCCATTTGGAGGTCAAACCTGCTAACCAGTACCAGGCCTGTTGAGATTCTTGATCTTCATATCAAGCCTGCCGATTTCTTCACGGCAAACCCAGCTATCGATGTGCCTGGCAGGAAGAACTTTACTTCGCAGCTGACGAATGCCGAAAGGGCGGAAAAGGCTTCATGTTGCGCGGATAGCAAGCCTCGGCTGTAGAACACACTGTAGGCCGAGGGGAGAGCATGTACTTGTAGGGGGAGAAGTGTTAGTTATTGCAGGCCATTGAGTATGAATTGAGAGTGCTGTGAGACTACTGTTTTAATAAGTGATGATATTTTTAGTCTTAAATATACCTGGAAGAATGAACTTCTATAAATTACTCTATTATGGTGAAAACTCCACATGTGTTTCAGTCGCAATCATCTTCTCTTGTGAGAAAGTCCCCTCTGTCGCACACAGTGAAATTACATCTCCGAATCCCGAATCGTGAAACAGTAACATGAATCAAAACTAGATAAGTCTACTACTGAGTCATCGAACTCTGGTCTAGAAAATTACATCCTAATATTTACCGTGGCGAAAATAATGGAGTAGGTGTGCAACCTGGCCTCGGTTGCGTGGCTCAGGAAACAGCCGACGGCCGACGGGCACAACCTTTCTCTTTTTGATTTAGGTCAGCGGCGATTGCAGGGGACTAAACCCGATGTAGCATTCCTAAGCGATTGCTTGTTCCCCACGGGGTCTGACTTGACACCTGCATCTCCAGCCGCTGGATACTGGGGTTGTTCTTATGTTATTACAGTTCCAGTACATCGGGAAAATCCGGCATTTTGTTGAGATTGTCGGTCAAATGACCAATGACGAGTCACTGTCCTTGTATTCATGCCATGACAACAGATGCATTGCCTGTTGGCTGTTCATGTGAGCGACCTCCCAACAGTTGTACGGTATAACTTACACCTATGGGGTTTTTGAACGCGCTACAGAGACTAATTCAATGAACCGCATATTTATTGCCCTATTAATGCAGGAGCATCCATATCATGAAATTTGTCACTTTTAATATGAACTTTTTTAGCGACGATTAAAATCCTGGAAGAAATAGCGAGGTATAAATGGCATTCTTCTGTCTTAAATAGATCAACACAATATAATTACAGCTAAACTCATCTTCTACACCTCTGCATCTATCTTGTTGGCCTTCGAGTCATTATCATCCCCAATCTTAGTTCCACTGGCTTCTTCGATTCCGCTGACAAACAACGCGTCTTCATCAAAAGTAGGACCCTTAAAGTTTTGTCTTCCATCCACGAACCATTGGATCGAAGAGACAATTATGATGGCTGCAAATGCGACTACGGCATAGTTCATATTGGAGGCTGTAACATTGCTAACGGGAGGGAGGAGGAGGAAGACGGTGATGACAATCGTGTAGGCGATGCCAACCTAGATTAAGGGTTAGTAAATGCCATAACCGTGGGCTGTTTGCTTCGGGTACTTACTAGGTTGCAGGTCCAGCCGAGCCACTCTGGCAGTACAAACGGTCGATTATCCAATAGTCCCTTTCGTCCCTGTAGACAATTGATGGCAGGGGTGACGGCATATGAGATAGAGAGAGCGATGACTGCTGCTGATAAGATGGCATTCAGCGCACTGGTTGATCCGAGGTAGACGAGTCCAAAGATGATGACGATCGCATTGGTGAGCAGAAGCGCGTTGACGGGAATGCCCCATCGCTGGTCAACCTTGGCGAACACTCGGGAGAAGGGCAAGCCTCCGTCACGAGCAAAAGCATACAGAATACGAGTGCTCGTAGCCATGATACCAAGAGTTCCAAATACAAGGCAGATCATAGGGAAGAGCAGCAGGCAAACAGTACCGGCCTTGCTGTTGGTAGCTTGTAGGTAGATCTCAACGAGAGGGCCAGTTGGGGAGGCGACGACTGCATCAACATCTTTGATGACGAATAAGAGGCAGACAAGGAAGGCAAACCCCGTGACGAGACCCATAGCAACACAAGCAACCATGATGCGAGGTCCACGAATGCAGGGCTGGAGGATCTCTTCGATCATATGCGCAACAGCATCGAAGCCAGTAAGGCCGAGACCACCTTGCAATAGACCCAAGAGGAACGCGACACCACCAGGCCAGCCAGTCGAGTTGATGAATTCTCCAAAGACAAATCTAGCTGGCTGGAATTCGGGGGCGCTAGTGGCCAGGACAGTGATTGTCGTAGCGAGGAGACCGCAAACAGACCAGATCAGCGCGATCTTTGTCATCATCGGTAATCCCGAGGCCAGGAACAAGTTGAGAAAGAATCCGAGAAATGTGTATAGGAGAAACAGTAAGAAATACTGCCATCGTGTCGGTGCGAAGTCGGGGTCGTACATGGTAATAATGCCGAGAAACAATTGTCCGCCCAAAACACCACCTGAAGCAGACAGAGCAACCCATCCGCTGACATTAACCCAGCCAGTGATCCAAGAAACAATAGCTACCCACTTTGGAGGCGATATGATAGCTGCCCAGTGATACTGCCCAGCGCTGGTGGGATAACAAGAAAGAAACTCAGCGTTCGAAACAGCAAGTGACATACTACCAACTCCAGCTGTGACAAGCCCCCAAATAACAGCTGTAGGTCCACCGCTAGGCAATCCAACAGACAAACTCGACGCAAGCGCAGTCCAGGAGTTAAGGATCGAAAAAGCAAGGCCAAGCATAGAGACGAAGGAGAAATTTCTCTCTAGCTCCTGCTTATGGCCTAGCGCTGCGAGTTGCGCGGCATCGCGTGCCAAGTCAGCGTCGTGATGCTTCATATTGCTGAAGATATACTGGAGAGAAGAAGTAAGGATAATGAGTTCGACATGGAAAAGGGGGTGAAGATGGATTTTGAGGTCTTGGATCCCGGTCTCAAGCCGGCGGATGGAGATATGCTATGGTTAGGTGAGTTTGTGTGATTGGTTGGATGTATTCGGCCGTCGGGGGACGATAAGCGTGATAGTTGTTGTGGGGAGAATCCACTCAGTTATCGGACGTTGCGGGGGAGCTACAGGGTTTTACAGATACAAGTAATTGGGAAGTAACAAATCAATAAAGTATTGACTATATATAATAATAAACATTATCTCGCAGTGCTTATCTCGCCCGTACTAGGTGGGCCTGGATTCCGCGCAATGTCCTCAAGGGGTATGTTCTTAAGCCTTTCCAGTAAATGAAACCCCTTACTATCTTCGTCACTTGGACCTGAGAATGAGCGGCTGTCCGAGGAGGTCAACGAGATAGCATCGGAGTGTGGGGTCTCAGTCTGAAGCATAGGTAAAGCGGGCAAGTTCTGACCATCTGCTGTCTGCTGCTCAGACACCGTTTCGACAGGTTTAGTCTTTGGAACAACTTGCACATCAGGTAGATACCAAGACAACCACGCAGATACAGCCGTCAAAGGCATTAGAGCAAGAAGCCTTATCCCAAGACTCTTCTCCTTATCCCCATGCCTTGTTGCAAAGATGATGACGCGGATAATGACAGCGCCGACCTTGCCTGAAGCTGCGGCTATCCCGTTGAATGTTCCTCGGTAAGTAGTTGGGAAGATCTCCGCGGCTAGCACAAAGATGAGGGTGTTGGGACCCAGGTTGAACAAGAATTGGAGGATGCCGTAGCAGACGACAGCGGCGTAGTGAGGATTTCTGGCGTCAGCACCAAGGAGCGTCCCTCCAGCTATAGCAAGAAGGACTGTGATGGCTAGGAATGTGGCAATCAGAATCACCTTTCTTCGGAAGAAGTCGATGATAAGGATTGACCCGACGCTACCAGCCAGTGAACCAATAGAAACAACAAAAATGGATCTGAGGGCATTTTGCTCGATCATGTTGGAGATGGTGTTGTTTTGATTCCAAAAGTCCTTGTTCCATGGGTCATCTCCGCATCCTTCAACGCCATCACCGGATGCCCGTCGAAAGTGTCGCATCACTCCAGTGGGGGAGCTTGAATCATGAACCAGCGTGGCCAACGTGTTGCTCAGGTCCATCGTCAGGCCGTACCACGGAACATCCATGATAGCCCAGAGAAGAGAGATGAGAACCAGGGGTCTCCATCCTTTTTTGGTCCTGTTAAGTAAGCCCACGCCTTTCCGTACCAAGTATACCACGGCTCCTCCTCTTCCATTCTGCCTGTCGAAAGATCCGTCTCTCCACCAACCTCTTGAATGCTCTTGTTTCGTCCATACAGCTTCATCGCATTTGAGACACCTTTACGTGGATCCTTCATGATTCCAGCGTAGAATCTCGGGGTTTCGGGTATAGTCAAACGAAGCAATATGGCTATAGATGCAGGAATAAGAGCAACTCCAACTGTCCATCTCCATACTCTGTCTATCGCCAGTCTTCTTGTTTCTTCGTCGTCACCCGGGTTTGACCCGCGTAAGGCGCCCAGACTAGCTGTGTAGGATAAGAGACGGCCTAAAGATTGCATGGAAAAGACTGCCGAGAGCATGACTCCCCTGGACTCGGTTGATGCCCACTCCGCGGTGATAATACTAGATAAGGGATACTGGAGATGCTTATTAGCTCGGGATCCTTTAGCAAAAGGTGAAAGCGAGATTTACTTCTGCACCTATACCAAATCCGAGTAAGAACCTCCACCAAGCTATCCATGAATAAATATTCATTGAGCTTCTTGTGCTTTTGATGGCTGAATAGCCTTCTGAAGCTTGCACCATGCCGATGGTAGCGACGATCAGAATCGTCAACTCGGCTCCATACCACTTCTTTCTTCCCGATCTATCAGCAAGGTGTCCCATCAAGAGCATCCCCAAGATCGTGCCGGTCAGAGTGAGTTCATCGATGATAAGTCCAGGGTCTTGTCCTAGCCTGTCGCAAGGCGGATATACATAAAACAGGGCAATGGACAATATGTCAACAGAAAAGAGAGAATAAGAGGATGCAAGGAAGCCTGAGGCAGCGACGAAAAAGACTCTGATCTTGAAGCCGCCATCGTCGACGATCTTTGTGATTTGCTTTTCGCGCTCACGCGTGCTCTGAATGAGGGTTAGTAGCCGTTGGTTTAGATAGTGGATACTTACGTAGTCGATCTCGACTAAATGTTTCACTTCCTCGTTGTAGTCAATCCAGAAGCGGCATCGTCTTCTAGATTTCTTTGCAGAAGTAGACTCGATATGCGTAGGATGAGGATCCATGGTGAAGTCGATGCATGATAACTATGATGAGCGACAATTGGAAGGGCAAAGAGCCAGCGATTTAAGTAACGGCTGAATTGGTACTTAGGCTGACAGGGTTCGTCGTCTGTTGTATTCTCAGCCGCAGTCAGTCCACTTGGTCGCAGAGCGCCTTGCTTACATATTTATCCCTCGAATCACAGAGCCCCACACAACCCCGTGGGGGCAGGACATTGGACCATCGCGATAGATATTATAAGAACCCGACAAAGTGGCTGCATTGGCATCGCATTGGTTGCCGCTTCTAGGCAGATTATATCGGAGGTAATAATGTGACCAAGAAACGGTTTCCTCGCCCCAGATCCTGAGACAAGACGATCGCTACCCTGATTCTCCACGGACCCTCACGGAGTTAACTTTGACAGTTCTATCACACAGACCCACGCTTATTACAACGACTTACAGCATGAACCCAGAAACATGGATCCTGGGACTGTCTTAGCGGTAGTCTCGCTGGTACTGCAGGTTATTACACTAGCAGACCAGGTAATCGAGAGCTTTGAGCGACTCAAAAACGCTCCACAGGAGCTTAGGGACTTTCGACAATCTGCTGTGCGGCTGCAGCGTCATCTTGAAGCTCTCCAAAATGATGTTTCGTATTATTCTTTGGCGGACATCTTGCATGAGGATGATGTGCACGAGATCGAGGAGACACTGACTTTATGCAAAGAGCTTCTTCAGCAACAGGTTTCATCATCGAAAGGCTTGGTTGTTACCACTGTCATCCGAGGTGTTTGGACATTTCGGAATAATCAAAAGCTTGTCAAGTACAAGACTCGTATAGACGCGCATTATACCCAGATTCTAGTGCCCTGCTGGTTAAGCTCTTTGAGGTAAGAGTTGTTTCCAGGTCTCCACCGACATGTTACTTACGAGGCTACTTCTAGCGGCAGAAACAATCCCAACCGCCCTGTAATATTATGCGAGGAAGAGGATGCGATAATTGTCCCAGGAACCTACAATAATACCCGCACAGACCCAGCGCAGAATGTGTCGTCATCGCAATACCAAGTCGCACCAGAGCACATACAAGAGATAACCAAGAAGCTTGAGAAGCTCAAAACTGCTGACGATAAAGAAGCTACCGAGCAGACACTTCGAAGCATTGACTACGAGCTGCGAACATGTTGGACAGAGCTGGGGCTAGTGGAGGAGGATGCCAACGATGTCGTCGACTATCCAATGCCAAGCATTAAACGTATGGCTGGCTTTACTTTCGGCTTGAGTATGAAGGATAATTGATTAACGGGTGTACGCACTGCAGGTCGATCAACGCTCAGTTATGAAGACGCACCCACTACATTGTACGTAATCTAGCGATATAACCTCTCACACTGACTTTTACTAGGGAGTTGGAGAGTGCGCCGCCACAGCATAGACGGCTGCGCCTCAGGCGACTTCATATCATGGCTCGAGATGACGAGTCCCGCATTTTGCAATATCAGAATGACGACTGTACTATACACGTCACACACGTCGGTACCGTCGTCCATATGCCCCGCAGACAAGACTCTTAACTGACCCGCTCAGTGCCCTATGGTTCTATACCCTGGACTCGCAACAAGTCCTCCAAGAGAGTTTCCTTTCTCAAAAAACATCTCGTCACCGTTGTCGACAGCGAAGGCTACCATATATATCGTCTCGATCCGAAATACAAATTTGAAGACCGTGGAGTTTGCGATAAGTTCCAGTCGACGCTTCGCGAGAGAGAACTCTGCGGCGCTTTCGAAGCCGTTGAGATCAAAGTCGATGGTCGGATCGTTGCTCGAAGGCAAATGCTGCGGTTCTGGCATAGAGTTGAGCGAGACGGCACGACGACCAACACTTTTACTTACTACATATCATCAGGGACCTCGGCGGGAGAACATGACGAGGTCAACCTAGCCGAACTCCAGAGTTCTGTCACAATTCCACGTATTCGACGTCTTTCCTGGGATGTTGGGAGGAGAGTCGAGTCTAACTCAGTTGACCTCATGCCTTCTGTACGAGGGTCGAGGCAGTTCCATATAAAGTTCGAAACCGATCAAGGTTAGTTCCATCTGATCTTATTAATGGCTAGACCTAACTGTAGGTTAGAAGCAAAGCAGTTTAAGGAGAGGTTCTCGGGTATGCAAAATGGAGGCTTCTTACAACCTCCGTCGCTTATTGGGGACTGCTCAACTAGAGTAGAGTCGACTCTAGTGGGGACGCCTATGGTAGGACCCAAACCAGATTTGACTGCAGTGCCCATCATTCCTCTTGATACAGGTGCTCACGAGGGACTTTTTGAGGAATGGAACACGGCTGTTTTCCAGGCTGTAAATCGTAAGTCTTGAAACAGATATTGAGGAGTTATCAGGTTTGGGGTTGGAGTGTTAGCGGAGTTAATTAAAGGTACTGAGGATCTGCGTTCTGGAAGTATAGGGTATTTTACACTTATTCAATCAAGAGATATTGATTCCAATTTAGATATTTCCTTCTAGATTAATAGGCTGAACTTTAGTTGCGGGATATTGTCCTGTGTTTTATTCTATTATAGCTAACGGCTAATAGTCTTGATCTACTGAGCTCTAGGAAATTAACGGAGTTTGCCTTGATCAATCCAGCGCATCTCTCACTCGCTCGGAAAGCTGCTCAAGAGAACCTTGTCATTAATCTTAAACTAAATGGATCCTTGTGCTTAGATTCTTCACCATAACTTATCCAATTACCTATCTCAGGATAGCATATCTATTTCTTTATGACTCTTCCCAGTGTATATCCTTCTTCACCGCAATCGTCCCCAACGGAATCTCCTCCACCGCCACCCCTTTCGGGTGTTCCACTGTCGTATTATGCTGATTATGATACGTCTCCGGCCATAAGACAGGCTCCTCAGCTGAGTCGTTATCATGTAGTCTGCGAAATGGTCCATCCTTAACAGGACCTTTCTGTCTGTCTGCTGACTTTTGACCGCTGCCTCCAATGGTGATGATTCCTTCTTTACTTCGATCTTGTGTAGTCTTGGTGATGAGGCGGCCGAAGAGGACGTATAATAGCGGTTGCATTGTGGGCAGACAGGCGCAGAGGAGGCCGACGGATGGTTCGATTACTGTCCAGATCCAGGGGGTTGAGATGAGTTCTGTACATGTTGGTTAATAAGGAATTGATAGGTGGCGGAAGAGAGGAGGCGCTTACTCGTGAAGTCTGCTTCTTGCCCGGCTTGGAGGAGGGCCACAATGTACTTCAATCGGATACAACTGATAATGACGATCCTGTAGAAAATGAGCACATCCTCTGTTCTAACTTCAGCTAAAAACTCACAGTCCACCCAATAGAAATATCCCCGCGATAGCAATCTTCTGCGATCTCGGCACCTGGACCTTCGACACCTCAAAAACAGGCAGCGCGATAATCATAGCGTCCATCACAATATTCGGGATCGAGTTACCAATGAAGAAGCGATTCTTATCCAGGCAAGTACCTCCCTTCATGAATGGCTTCCAGGCTTTGTCAACCGGTGAGCATTGGAAGATGGATGCAAAGATGATGCCTATCCACCACGAGAATGTCATTCCGCCAAGGATGTAACCACCAATTCGCATGGATTTCGTTGGGAAGATTCGGTAGTACATTAGGAGGATGCCGACTTTTATGGTGCAGAGGACGGTGCCGTAGACGAACTCGGTTAGAACTAGACACTTTAGGGGAAAGCTGTTAGGATATCGGAATCTAGTGAGGAGGAAGGTTGTGGCGTACTAGCTGAGCTCTTCCGAGGCGGTTTGGGTCTTGCATCATGTTGACAGCCAATGGTTTCCCAACACCGCCGTATGTCACCGCTAGAATCAACTTTAGCTTGGTCGCAGCATGCAACTAAATTATGCAAAGGCACTTACAGGCAATTGCGACTCCAGCAGTAGCCCAAAGCAATGGCTAGGGGTCTTGTCAGCGCTACGGAGCAGAAAAGAATTTAAGAAAGTAAGTCTTACCAAGGATAAGAGTATCATGAAATCGTCACGTTCCAGAGCCATTCGCTTTCGGTGGCGAGCCCATACCCTGATAGCAACGACACCGAGCGCAAAGGGTATCGACACGGCACTTACTATAATGAGAGAAGGCCCTTCATTATGGTTCAGGACCTCAGGTGGAAGAGAGGGAGCTGAGTTATTGCCAGACATATTGCCGACGGTAACAATGATGATACTGTAAAGAGACTAAATGACCAAAACCGCTAGGAACAGACACGGGGAGCGAAGCGTGAAATATGGTTTGGACTTGCCATTAAACGATGACAAAAATAGGAGTAGAATTAGGGAAATAATCCAAACAGGTGATTTCTGACTCGTTCAACCATCACTGCAACACAATGCGGCAGACGCGGGTCCACGGCATTCATAGGAACAAAGCCCACCGCGAATGCAACCCTATAAGCCGCAATCAAGGGTCCGGTACCAAACCCGCGGTGTTAGCTTGCGGAAGCACAGGGGTGCAAACTCTAAGTCGAATGTTGGCCCATGGAAGGATTTTCAGCCGCCGAAGCTCACCTCACTTCCCCTGAACGGTCAGTCAAGCTCTTGGTTCGTGCAGGGATGGATTACGAGAATATGCACGTTAGCGAAGAGGTCCACGTGGACCGGTATCAGCTGTTTCTGCAATGCGCTGATAAGCACGACATTGTGGCTAATTATAAGAACTGTGCTTGGTCCCTTTTATGATGTGAAACTGCCAGCCACATCAACATCGATCATGAGCGACAAACCAGGTCTTCTCTTTGTTCACGGAGCATGGCATCCCCCAAAATGCTACGACGCCATCAAAGCCGCACTCACCAACCTGGGCTACGAATGCATAATCCCCAAACTTCCCTCCGTAGGCCCTGAGAGTCACGGCGTAACATGGGAAGCAGATAAAGACAAGATCATCGCAACAGCAGAACCTTTCTTCCACCAAGGCCGCGAGGTCGTTCTTATCGCTCATTCCTACGGCGGTATTCCCGCGACTGCCGCCACTGAAGGTCAAGGCACAGAAGAGCGTGCGAAGCGCGGCTTAAAGGGTGGATTCCACTCGATCATTTTCTTAGCTGCGTTTGCTATCCCGGTCAAGGGCTGGGATCTCATCACCACGTTTGGTGGGGCCTATCCGCCGTGGCTGCAGGCTGGTGAGAAGTACACAAAGGTAAGAAGGACCAAAGCGTTTGCATCATATCGCTAATGATTTGCAGAATCAAATTACTAGAATGGCAGAGGGAGCGAGGGAAAGTGTTTACAGTGGGTGCAGGGAAGACGCGATAGATAAGGCTTTGGAGTCTACGGAGCCGCATTCTCAAGATGCGTTTGAGACGAGTCTGGACTTTATCGCTTCGGATATCACTATCCCGAAGACATATATCATTTGCGAAAATGATCAGCTGATTTTATTGCCGCTTCAGGAAAAGCTTGTTGAATCAACGCCGGGGATGAGATCTGCAAGGCTGGCGGCAGGTCATAGTCCGTTCGTGGAGAAGACGGACGAAACGGCAGAACTAATTATCAAGATCATTGAGGATCGAGTGTAGATAGCATGACTCATGAGATAGAAGCAAAACAATCGGTCGTAAATGACGAAGCCTGAGCTCGTCCTTACAGGGCTGGAGTGCGTGACATATCGGCCAACATCCGTGCGGATCCGCATACTAGTTAGCCCGCCGTACATCGGTCCCGCAGCTAGTGTCCGCAGCCACGATTCATGAACCTCGAGCCCAACCACAATAACCTGTCGTCCCTATTTATCCTGAAACACCTGCATCGCCTAATTGTTCCCCGTCGCAGCGCCCCAGATCCAAGCCGCCCAACTCCCCAACACATACACGAACAGCGCCACGAAACAGACCTTGCTAATCATTCTCGCGTTTTTGCCGCTAGGGCCCTGACTCTTCGCCTTTCGCTCGTTGATCAGGTCTCCTCGTAGGATTCTTTGCTTTCGTGAGAATTGCAGGATTCGTAGATCAGGGGCCCAGAAGGTGCCGAGCAGCATTGCTAAGGATATAACGGTAGATGCGGTGGCGAGGAAGACGTAGACGATAGTGACTCTGTTGTAAGAGCCGTCGTCTTCATCCTGAATGACGCCGGTGATGATGCGGATGATGATATTGGTACTGATTTAGTGTCAGTTGTCGTGGCTTATGTGAAGAAATAGTATCGACTCACGCATTATTCATCGTGACCTTGGCGGCATAAGCAGTACCAAAAACATCTTGGTGCCACATACTAGTTCGGATACCCTCAATAATCGTAACAGGCCCGAAAGTCTTGAAGATGGCGTAGAAGGCATACGAAGCTGCTGCACCACTGGTTGTACTGCTCCAGTTGATGAGCCCCATTGACAAGAGCATACCAGTCCCACAGATAGCCATTTGCGTTACACGATGGCCATAAGTATCGATAACTGCTCCGATGACAGGACTCAGGAAAAAGCCTTGACTCTTGCGTTAGCCCTTTATATATCTATCTTGGCTGATGGCTGTCGGCTTACCCGCATATTGTGACAAAGAGGCATACCAACCAGCCGCCACGGCATCTACTCCAAAACGATGTTCGGCAAGCTCAGTAGCATTTTGAGAGTAAATATTGGAGCAACTCGTCTGTACCATCGAGAAAAGCATGATGGTCCAGAAGACCCACGGCAATTGGATTATCTTGTTCAGGTCGAACTTCTTGTTCTTCTCAATCAACGGCTCACCAGTCGCTGGGTCAGGAGGGGGACGGAATCGCTTATGAGCAATTTTCGTGAAGACGAAGAAGACAAGCGTGCACAGGTTTGTGAAGAAGACGACGCAGGCACCAATCCAAAAGACCCAAGCGAAGTTTCCGGTATTCTAAGGAAACAAGAAAGTCAGTTTTTATCTGTTTCTGTTCGACAAGTGGTGTCATACCTTGGAAATGACGTTGGCTGTGGAGCTTCCAACAAAGCCTCCAATTCTCGCAATGCCGATTTGAAGACCTATAGTAGTACCAAATCCTCCACCAGGTGCAAACCACCCTGCGAATACTCTATAGTACGCGATCTGAGTGGCAATGTCTCCTAATGCTGCGGTGACTTTGCCAAAGATCATGAGAGGAAATGACCTGCATGTCGCTGCACCCGCGATGACAAGGGCGCCTGCAGTCATGACCAAGTTGCCGTAGAGCATGGCACCTACATGAATCCGTCAATGATGTTAAAGGGACGAGGTAATTCACAGAACTTACCAGCACCGCCGATCCGATCCGTCAGAATGCCAGAAGCCATCATCAATAGCGTGACCAAGAACTCTTCACTAGCTTCAAGCAGAGCGAATTGCGTGTTATTGATGTCCAGTTCCTTCTTGATGGTGCTCTTCAGTGAGGATGTCAAACGAGCAGACCAAGAAGCACCAAAGCTGATTAAGCAGATGAGCAGGACGGATCCAAGTCTCCAAGCCATAGGGACAATGGGCCGGTCGTCGGCATCTTCAACGATTGAGTCAGAAAGAGCATCCTCAGCCTTGGCATTCTCGAGAGCTGGATCAGGAGCGACTTCTGTCAAAGCTGAAGAAGCCTCATGCTTCTTTGGACTTTGATCACTCATCGTGGAGAACTCAATCAATGGACGTAGAACTCCTCAGCATTTACGAAAAGGAACTCAGAAGAAGAAGTTCTTCTCAAGAGAGAAGACCCCATCTTTATACGACCACAAATACTCTCATCTTGATTCATTTCCGCTTCAATGGTATCGTTCCGCGGCTCATCCTCGCTAGAAGCACTAACTTTTAAGCTTCTTTCTCAGCCTCCCTTGGCACGCTAACAATACTTTTAGGCGTCATCGGTGTGTTGTAATAGGCCAACAAAGTTGAGAGCTAGGTCTGTTGCGCGAATTTATATACGCTAGAGCACTAAAGTTCAGCTAGTCTTGAGCTTCTTTAACGTCAGATGAATCATCTGATAAGCGACATCTTATCCGATGGATCAGATAACGATTTGAGAAATTTCAGCAAGGGCTCGCGTGCGTTTAGTCGTCTTGGCAAAGAGGATCGAACGAGAAGAAGCCGGGTCAATGACCAGCCTAAGCCAGATTCATGTCAAAGCGAAAATGTTCGTGTTCTAGAACCTAATCTACACTCCACTCAAAAGCCGCTTACTTGTTGCCTCGGTTTATGGTACACTAACCTTCTCCATCTCTCTCGGCATCGGCTACTGTAAGCTAATAATTCAGGAAGTCCTCAACGCGGCCGGGTCAAAGCCCTACTTGGAACCTTTCTCATTTGCATATCCAATTTCTTCACAAGTAAAGACCTATAAATTATCTTCCAATGCCTCTAGGTCATAATATTAGCTAGCCTTTGTGCTACTATCCTAATCATAAACTCATATAGCTCCTCCCGTTTAGTCAAGATATCGGCATGAGGGTTTAGCTCATATGGCTGCTATCATATGTGCCAGGCTACCCTTGTTTGATACAAGCTGCATGACATCATTTTCGGATACTAGTAGAGATTTGCGGCTCTGATAAAGCCTCTTTCTCCATATATCACTTAGACGTCTTAAGTTGTAATGTCCAGAAAGAAGATGGTTGGACTATTGCTATAAACGTTGGTTTTAGGGGTCGGACGTGTTCTGACAAAGTATTGTTTGGTACACTGTTATTTATGTATAATGTGTATTATTGATGACTTGAAATTGGTTACAATAACTTGAAAAACTGTTCCTGGAACTTTGGATCATGGGAATCCTTCTGCTCCTCCCAAGTGGTAACAGCCTCCCCTTCCATTATCCCATGTACATATGCGTTTCCAAGGAATAGATACTCATCGCTAGAGGAAAATTTTGGGCGGACTATGTACGGCGTATCTCCCCGAAAAGAATGCATACGCAGTCCCCAGGCTCTAAACAACAAGGGCCAATGCCAATATAGCCCGTTTCAGTGACGAAGAACCTTCCACCATCACAACCTTCCATATCCACCACAAAGGCCCTGAGATCCTCAGCAGTTTCACCTAGGATTCTCTCAATAATATCCAGATAGGGTAATAAAGCTTCCGTATCGCCTGAGGGGAGTTGGGCCAGCCTATAGCTTATGAGCTCCCATACGGCAGGTTCTCCAAAGATAGACTTGTTTTGTGGCGCAGAAAGATAGGTTTGGACTGCCATATTTAAAAGCTGAAGTAATGCTTTCTGACAGCTTTCATTGCAAGTATCGTCCTGAAAAGTCGCCAGAAAGGAGATAAAAGCCTGCGCTGAGAAGGATTTGAGGTAGGAGTCATCTGTTGGGCGGCTCATCATCAGTCCGTCAATGAAAGACCTCATTCGGCCTCCCATCATCGTTAAGACAATTGGTGTAATTATGTCTGAACCGTACTGAGATTTCAAAAGGTATTCGTGATTGACAGCCAGGCTGCCCATAGCTACTATAGCTTGAAATACATCATCATTCATATTGTAAGTCTGTTTGACCTTGTCGATGTGTAGGCCCCTCAACTCCAAGGATTGAATGTTAATAGATGATTTCATCTCAATCATCTTATTATTTGAACATTTGAAGCCACGGCTCCTCAAATTGGCAGATATAGGAGTGTTCTGGTCATTCCACGTCGGCGCCCAAAGAGGACGTCGTTGTTTGTCATAAGGATCTTCTATGTAGGCATGGTTGAGGATATGAAGGTTCATTGTTTCCAATATAACCTTAAAGGCGAACTCTGCAAAGACTGTTGATTGAGTCTTGTGATAGTCTGGTATAATACCGTAAGTCCTTTCTCCCGCGAGGCCGATCAACGCAAAGATCTTATCGCGGGGGTCAGTCGCATGACAGCTTTTTGTCATAGAAACAAGGCTAAATAGATCTCGATCTTTTTTCCACCTTTCACCCGTGAATTCCTTGGAAACCGGATTCCAATCGACTCGTGGGCAACGAGAATGCGAAGTATCCCTCCCCACCGTCACCACATATGTCCTGGGGTCTGGAACAAACATTCTAAGGAGTATTGTTGCCACCCTGAAGGACACGAAGTCGACTTTAGAGATAACGAGGTCCCCCCACAATAGTGTATAAGTAGGTGCCATTGCAAGTTCTTGCAGGATCCAGACCCTAGAGAAATACGGGACGTTTAGCATAGAGTTTAGAGCGCCCCAAGCTGGCGATTCTCTAGCAGGAAGTCCAAGTTCCTGTAAGTATTGGTTTTCAGGAAAGTACTGCTGTTCTCGGAATTCGTCTGGCCTCCTTTTAGCAAGAGTTGAGATTATCATCCCCACTCTGTATGTCTCTACTGCGTCTGCTGGGCCAAGCCATGCATTGACAATCGTAGCTCCAGAGTAGATATCCCTCATGATAGAAACTTGTTCAGAACGCTCCTCAAGAGAAGTTTGGTCAATGCAAATCTGGTCGACCCACAGACATCGTGAATTACCAAATAGCCTAAGTCGCCTCAAGGCTACGTCAAGGCTGTCAGTTATCATGAATGTTTGACCATTGCATATCATATGCTGATTTTGCACAGAGGAGCCCCACACATAGCTAAGCGCCTCATACTTTGGAGCTTGCTGCCGTAAATATGTTCGAAGATTGCCTTGAAGGGGGTCGCTATCCTTTCCAGAGCCGAGCTCAAAGAAACGGAAGAAACCATTGTTCGGCAGCTTATCGTACTGAAACGTCATTTTGGTCTTGAGTGGGGTAAACTGCAGCGCTGTTTAGGACTTTTTCTTTCCAATAAGTTATCGGGGGATATGTGAACTGTAGCTATCTTCTACAAGGAGAGGAGATAGTCAGTGCTTGATGTGGATTCAATTTCAGTGTGCTACCACAGCTAGAGGAAAGACAGATTAAATGGCGTAGATTTAAGGACGAATTGATAAGGATGAATGACTGTCAACTTAGAGGTTCGAGTTGTCATGCCTTGCATTTGTTTCCTGCAACCAAACCCCGCACATTGTGAGCAATTTACATGCCGGGTCACTCAGCCAAGGCAGCAATATGCACCTAGCCGATTAGGGATTGGCCTCTTGCACGCAAAGCAGTCAGAACCAGGCAGTGTATGAAGGCGCCCCCTAGCATAGCCCACCCAAGCACTGCAAAAGATCTAAAACACTCCGTATTGATCTCAGCTCAAATCCGATTTGTGTTTTGAGCTCCCTTTTTCAAGTTTACCATCGCAGATAGGAGGTACCACAACAATTTGGATGCAGCCGCATTTACCCGACCCCGTGATGGAGATCATTACATGTTATCAGCCCTGCACATCTTATTATCCCGGATCTTATCCAAGAAGTGATTGATATCTTGGAAGTTTCTAACAGATTGCTTTATGTACTGCTGCAGGTCTCAGGTTGGTCGGGGTTGATCGCGTTCTTGAGGGCGGTGAAGAAATCATATCCAATCGCGTCCCTTGCGGGAAAGCTGTGTAATGATTTCTCTACTTACTGGAAGGGAAAGAAGACAACACTGAAAGCATGTCGACAAAAATAAGATTGTCTTACTGCTAGCAATAAAGCTACTTGGATTACTTTTTGACTACGCCACTTGTCGCGTGTGAAATGAATTTCCTCGCAATTGAATATAAGGTGTTGGCTACAAGAAAGTCTCAGAAATATAGTTACGATACTGCTACTAATAACTCCTTTATCCCTGTATCCATAATGATAGGGCTGAATGCAGCTTCATCAGCCTGTAAACCGCCTATACATCATCTGGCTCATCTGGCTCAATGGTATAAGGCACTGGCCAACTCTCGTACGAAAATTCAATTCCCGCCATACGAATGGCCTCCTCAACCGTTGCATCTACCCCCTCAGCGTAGTCAAGACCAACAAACTTCAGATTTTTAAAGTCGCTGGTCGCTACTGCAGCAAGCCCCAGCAATCCCTGTTTGAAGCGGTTGACTATAGTTGACTCCGGCCTAAAACGTATGGACCGGTTAAGCTTCGTACCGCCCCAGACCAAGTGCAACGATACTATCGACGGCGGCAACAGTCGAGTAATTGCATATCGGTCTTCCACTTTGAGCTGGCGTGAAATGTCAAAGATGAGCTGCGTGCTCAAAAGGACATGTTGAAGCCTTTCAAAGTCTTGAAATGTAGAGTCGGGACGGTAGGAGTTAAACCCTTCATCAAAGTTGCCCCGGAGGTCCAGGTGTAGTATCTCCAAACTATGCCGGTAATTGCGCACCTTTTCAATAGTTTCTGCAGAGAAGTTGGGCCAAGTGAATAGATCGAGTTTATGTAGTCGCTTTCTATAAGATTCGATAACCAGCGATCGAAGGTCCTTGGCTGCGTAGGAGAGCGACATGTTGAGCCTAACGGAGCCATATATGTCTTGCAATCGCAGGTCTTGATCTTGGATTGGTCGCCGAATGAGTCTCCGACCGTCTCAGACAAACTGGAAAATGGAGGGCTGAGAAAATCAACTTGTGTCAAATGCGGTGCTCTTTCTAGAATGGAGAATGCATCATAGTCTATCTCCAGTGTACGAAGATCCGGAAACTCTGTCACTCCTAGAGCTTCGAAAGCGGAATGATCGAACATTGAAAATCTGGTTTTGTCCTTGTAAATGATGTGATCCAGCTTGGGGAGTAGTGCAATCAGCATTGGGATAAGCTCATGGTGCAAAGCCCTGTAAAACTCGTCGGTCATAACGGTATGCTTTCGTGCTAGATAGTCGAAGATTTCATCGGTGAAGGCTGAGTTGAGCATGAATATATAGTCCAATTGCTCTGGCCGTTCTGACCCCCTTGGAGCAGAATTATAATCATTTAGGACGTCTTCTGCACGGTGCCGCCAACCTTTCGCAATATCGATGCCCAGATCAGCGGCGCCCTGCTTCAAAGAAAGTACGGTTTGTTCCACATCCGCGTTGGAGTGTTGTGGATGAACGAAGACCATGCGGACCTTCTCAGCGAGGTCTTTGCGTGTTCCAACGGTTCGCATGAATTGGTTCAATCTGTGACCATAGGTATAAAGCTCGGACAGTTCGGAGTCGCCATAGCCAGGTGCAAAGTCATGGTACAGAAAATCCTCTGCAACAGCATGCAGTGTTTTGCAAGAGGCTGCAAGAGAAAACAAGGCATATTTATCGATTGAATACCATGACTTTTGGTCGGGTTGCTGGGGTTCACGCCACCGTTTTTGCTGGTGCGGGGTTCCAAGACCCTTGACAGGTCTTGAGTCGCCTCGACAATGCAGACAAAAGTAGGAGAAGATTTCGACGAGTACGTCTCGAGGTAGGGAGTCCAAACCGACCATTTTGGGGCTTATATGCGATATGCTGGAAGGTGATCTTAATATGAGGGAATCTTGAGAGATGTTGTTGGAAGCGGTGTGATATTTTGACGAGTGGGGCTGGAGTAAGTGAGACACTCCTAGGGCTAGTGAGTGCCTGAGTGGTTACCCTGTATGTTAGTTGGCAGCCTCACGTTCGACCTTGAAAAATACCAAAAGGAAATTAGAAATGGAAGAGTCGCATAGACTTGTTTTACTCTCTACACTTTCATATTGCTATTCAACCGTGGACCAACGGTTTGACCCAAATTCTACGCATGGCGCTCAATTCAGTTGAAGCTTTTGAGCTGAGAGCTTAAATCAGCAAGTAGAACTTGGTGTACATGAGAAATCGTAGGACTTATAAAGTAGATAGCTAATAAATCTGAAACGATCTGTTATTTTAAGGTACCATCTTTGAATGGCGTCTGTAAAGACGGAGAAACCATTGCCAAAGACATAATCTTCAATATTAATAATCAGCTTACAAATCCGTGATATGAAAGCCACCAAAAGTCTAAATAACCATATCGTACAAAGGCGCCATTATGTCTAAAATCAACGATGAATCAGAGTCAATTTACAATCCAGCCAAAATGAAAGCTCTTGTTCTAAGTACCTCCCTGAAAAAGGCATTCGTGGAGGATGTCGATCGCCCAACTCCTGGTTCCCACGAAATCCTTGTCAACGTGCGCGCAATAGCGCTGAACCCGGTAGATGAACTTTATGTTTCGTCACCAATTGCAGCTCAAGAGAAAAGAGTCATCGGCACTGACTTTGCCGGAGTTATTGTTGAAGCTGGATCTGAAATCAGTAATTTATCTGATCATAGAGTAAAAGTCGGGACCCGAGTCGCTGGTTTTCTCCAAGGAGGTACGTACTTCATTAGCAAGTTCTGGAAAAGAAACTCATAATTATAGCTTCATCTGTGAATGATCGCACAGGGGCCTTTGCAGAATTCATAGTTGTTCCCTATGATCTCGTATGGATGATTCCGGATAATTTGACCTTCGAAGAGGCTTCGACGATCAGCATGTGCGGCTTGACCGCTGCTCAAGCTCTATTTGGTCGCCTTGGCTTGCCATCCCCATTTTCCTCGGCGCTGCAAGCACCGCCCACAGGTAATACCAAAATCACCAACCTCTTCATTTATGGATCATCGACTTCGGTCGGACTATATGCTGCACAGCTTGCCCGTATCGCAGGCAAGGCATCGGGAATGCCTCTACGCTTGATAGGCGCAGCTAGTTCATCTAAGCACGAGATGCTTCGGAACGAGCCCTATAGTTATGACGTGCTTGTTGACTATAGAGATGAAAAATGGGTTCAAACGGTGAAGGACGCTACGGACGGAAACGGCATCGACCTTGCACTGGATTGTATCTCTGAAGGTCAGACAGTATACAACACCCATGAGACTTTAGCTCCTTCGGCAAAGTTCGCAGTCATTCGCGGCGCGGTTGGTGGACAGTATGATCCAGCACTCTTGACTGTCAAACCTGCCTATGGTGCTGTCTGGGAAGGTTTAGGTGTTGAGGTTGGATATAACGGTAAGCAAAACAGCACTCTCTTTCACATAGCTCATAAGGTTCACCATATGCTCACTATATTAAACAGACGCTGTCATCCCAGTGAATCCGGGTGCCCATGCATTCGCAAAGGAGTTTTATAACTTCTTGAGTTGGCCACTTTCATCGGGCACGGCGCAGCTTAAGCCCAATCCTGTGAGACTGATGCCTGGAGGTCTTGAGAAAGTACCACGAGACGGTTTTCGTCTTCTTGGCACGGGCTTAGTTAGTGAGAAGTCAACGGTTGAGTGGACAGAAGAGTACATGCGCCCAATAAGTGCTGAGAAGTTAGTGTATATTATTTAATTTGGTATATCCCAATCCATATATCGACGTATTGGTAAGTTAGCACTCATTGAAGTAAGGGTTGATAATCCTGAGTTAGTGAACTTTTTATACAAACGCCGGACCTGCGCCAGAATTGAATGTTTTCCTATTGTCTAGGAACGGTGCAGTAACTTACAAGCACTCTCATAACATGATTCATAGCGTCCCTACGTGCATCCGGTCGCATTTTAGTCTCCTTTTCCCGTCGACTCAGTGCAGTCCGTAGCACTTGCAAGCATGTGGATCCTTGGCTGTTTTGAATATGGCGGTCCACACCTAAGTCCAACATGTCTTTTGCTATTTCTGGCATCATACTTAGATTTTCCCAATAACGGTAACAAAAGTGCATATTCTGTAATCGTTCGATGAGATAATGAAGTATTGTCTTCCCTCTCATGCACACTTGGTTGGCACCATGTTGGCTAATACCGGTCAGAACTTCCATGATGCACGAGAAGTCTGCTAAATCAGCGTGCCTCCCATTCATGACGAGCCAGTGCATAGGCGCTCGGCCAGAACGGTCGAGCTGGTCAGGACTGCACCCGAATTTCAATAAGATTCTTATGGTAGAAAAGGCCGAGGATTTCCAAGTTCGTTTTTGAAATGCGAAAAATAAGGCATTATGACCTTCTGAGTCTGTGGCATTGATATCAATAGAGCGATAGTCTACCAGGAGTCGTATGGTTTGTTCCAATTTGCTCTCGGATAGCAAAGAGCTGCATGTCGCTTTCAGGACGTCCGAGCAGTTCCAGATAGGAGCGTGCCACTCTTTGATAAAACAACTTATGAGTTCAAAGTTTCCGCTCCCTAGAGCATACGTTAGGGCTGAGGAACCAGCAATTCCGTATTTCCAGTTGAGATCCCAACCAAGATCCTCGATTAAAAAGCGGCATGCATCCTCATTGCCGACCTTGGCAGCTGCACAGATCAAGCTACTGTCTTGTTTAGATGCTTTTTAATTAGAAACCTCCTGCAAGGGTTTGTTTGTGCCATAAGATGCAAGATCCGTCTGTTGCAGAACGATAGAGCTCGGTGGAGAGCACTCTGGGTATATATAGCGGCAATGGGGTTCGCGCCTGCACCGAGGAGCAAAGAAATAATGTTCTCCTGGCACCTTTGGCAGGCAATGACAAGAGCAGTGTCCGCCGTGGCACCCCACTCAGTCTCAATATCATGTTCTCCATCATGTCTCAGACACCACTCAGCCAGGCTATCCAAAGCCAAAAACACAGACAAATGAAGCAAAGGTACGGTTTCAGAGTTACGCCCCTTTCCTGGGAGACGATATAGGTCTTGCCACATATGTCTGACCTTTGAATTCTTTTCGAAGAAGCTCACTCCTTGTCGCATGACATGAGTAATATCCTTCAACTTCTTAAAATGAACGCCCCATTCTTGAACAGCGTAGTTGACCAATGGGAAATCATTCGCTATACCAGATAGGATTTTGATTCCAATACCTTTGCGGGAATTTATCTGTTGGAGGTACTGGATCAACACAATTGTGGCGTGCTCATGGAGCTCGCTGTGTGTGAGGCCTGGTATCCGGCAACTGAAAGGGATGTCAAACTTCATTAGGTAATCCTTTGCACTCTGGTGAAGAAATGTTACTGTCCGCTGAACAGAGTTTCGGTTGTTTTTATTTGTTATTTGAAGCAGGTGGCCACAACACTTGATTAGCTCAATGCAGACCTCTTCGCGCGTTAAGAGCCTCGTGGATTCCACGTTGACTGCTTCGCACAGTTCACTTATCGTTAAAGGTCTTGTGGCCACCAAGATCCAATAGAGTATGTCATGGATCGTTCTTCCTTTTTCAAAATCAATCGTCTGGATAATCCTTTCATAGACTGCGTCTAATCCAGCCGGTAGCATCCCCAGTGAGGCCTCGAAACCAAGCAAACTCTGTTTCTGCAGGTCTTGGGACATGTAGCTAACCCAAAGGAACGTTCCCTCTGACTTCTGCAGAAACGTCTCCTGTAGCATAGAGCTCAGCTTACAACTCAGCTGTTTCTTTTGCGTAAGTTCCTGGACTTGAACTGAGATGTATCGACGGATGTCCTCTTCCCTAGCCATCATCCAGTCAAGTTCCATCTTGATGAATAGCAAAAGGGCTTCAGGTATGTTCGCTGGGTATCTTCTGCTAAGGCATACGAGTTTCGTTCTGGGGGGCGAGCCCGGCTGTCGTCGACTAAGTCTCTCGAATTTCCGGAGCAAGAGGGACAGGGAGCTGGATTCGCATTCATCAAGGGCGTCGATGACGCAGTAGATGGTCCGGAAGTCAGATTTCGCAATCAAATCTTCAAACAGTTTCCACAATGCACCAAATGACTTTTCTTGGAAGAGTTGGTTGGATTGTTGTTTCCACTGCGGTATGATCGTTTTCACGAGATCTGGTTGGTGGGTGATGAGTTGATGCATTAAGCTTCTAAGAATGCCCACAGCCGTGTTTCTAGTTTTTACCTTGTTGTCACAGAAGAAGAATATGGTCGCAGTTTCGAGCCCTTTTGGCGTAGTCTCGAAGTGTTTGGAAAGATAAATAGACATAAACGTCTTTCCCATACCAGGTGGCGCTGAGATCCAAAGCAGGTGAGGGGGATCCTGGTCCCAATGCTGAAATTCATCTGTCGTTAGAATCCATTCACAAGTGCCCTGACAGATATCGCCCTTTGCGTCAAGAATTCCCTCGCGGTCCAGTGAAGCGTCTGTGACAAACATTGCTTGCAGACATTCATCTGCTTCGGGGCCGATAGCCTCTGTGGCCTTGGGTTGCTGCACCCTCGCTCGCTCCCGTGACTGCAACAACTGAGGAGGGTTAGACATCAGAAGCTCTTTGGCATACGCCGCGGCAACCAAAGCTGCATACTCCTGCCATCCCTTGTTTTTATGAGAATCTGAGTAGTCACATATACCACGGACCACGAGGCAAGGAAAAGTATCCATAAGACCTGCTGCTTCCATCTCAAAGCAAATGTTCCTGATTTCTTTACATAAATTGTCGCGAGTATACGCATCTTTGATGACCTGGTTTCCTGACGCAACCCGGCCATAGTGGATTACGGGCTGGGTGTGTTGACGACCCGTCCTGACTATAAGCTGTGATATGTCACAGCCATCACAGTCTGAACTTGAGGAAGTATGGGGACACTCATGGTGGAAGAGACGATCTTCAACCATTGGATGGGCGTAATGAGGGAGGCGAGCCACACTCTCGGCCAGAATCTCGAGCATTCGATTTTGTCCTCCTATATGGCTGGCCTCAAGCCTTGAAACAACTGTCAGTAATGCCTGGGGAGGACTGATGGCTTTCGCAATTCGCTGAAAGTGATTGTTGGGCAAGGCTTTCCCCAGATCGTATTGTATGGCATCTGTGCTGACCACGACATCTCCGAGACGTACGTCAACTGCCCCGGGTGCCCCACCCGCGATACCGACCAACAGACGATGTTGGAGACGAGGAAAAGTCCTATTCATATTATTCGCAACAATGGCAGCGTTGTTGTTGCCGTACTGTGCTTTTGGTAGACAAGCGATAACCACATTATGACCATTGATACTTCCGAATTCGTAACAGTTGCTGTCCTGCGGATGCTGGCGAAGTGGCTCATGTGCATGATCTAGCATAGCTTGAGCAGCTGTCATCTCAAGCGGAAGGGCGGAGATCCACCCGACTGTATAGTCATCGTACTGCAAGGACTGGGCGCTATCCCCGCTATCAGCGCGTTGTCGCTTAGGCAGCCAAGACTGCGAATTCTCGAATGAAGCCATTCCTACGGGGCTTTAAAAGCACTACCTTTAGGTGTCCTCGCTTCAAGGTAACAAAACGTGATAATGATGATCATATGACAGGCAGCAAAGATGAGGGGAAGAGCTGAAATTACAAAACGCACAGCCTGACTTTTTGCTCAGCCGCACGGATGACCGTGAATATTCATATATACCAGGATTATGCCACCACTATATGCATATTTAGGAGAGCATGCAATTTGGAAATTGCACCTAATTAAACGTAACCTCACATTGTGGCCTAATGATATTTCCCTTACACACGATAGCGTTAGTAGGCAACCCAAGAGTAATAGAGCTCTCGTGGTCAATCCAATGCAAGGTTAGATTCAACAGGGAAAGGCGACAGATTGTTTACGATTCGGTTCTTCGGGTTAGTTGACGGCGAGATACTAAGCTTAATCCCCAACCTCTAACCAATTTAGGAAATTAATTCAAGCTTAAAACTCAACCTTCCGACAGACCTCTCGACAACAAGTGCCGAGCCCCAGGCTAACGTGCTTTATTCCCGACAAGCTTCATGTTTCTCAGGTGTGATAGGTGGGAGAATACCCCAGAATATGCATCGCAGCATCCCCTGCGGAGGTTAAACTTCCGCGTGACCCGAATTGGCATCTCGTTATTGACATGGAACATCACGTACCCCTCTGCGCCAAGACGTGCATCCTTGTGCTGCTGTTCGAATTAAGCTATCATCCCCGGGTTTGGGGGATCATCGTGGTGGAAAAGCGCACGAATAGTTGATCACCACTATAGATGCTTCAGATATATAAAGACAGCGATGGATCAGTTCCGAGATAGTACTCCCCGTCCAAGATCATCAGACTCTCCAAGATGTTGCATCTCTCTTCCGTCCTAACCGCCGGTCTCGCCCTCATCACCGCCGCCAACGCAGCCTGCGGCGATGGCTCCCCACAAGGCGTAGTCTCCGGCTCCGGGACCTTCACCGCCACCGTCAACGGCGCAAACGTCTACACCGGCACCGACTACCGTCTCGCCATCCAAACGGCCCTCGACCGCATCAGCAGCGGACAGCGCGTAACAGTCCGAGCATCCGGCAGCATCGGCGCCAACACCATCAGCATCACCAGCGGAAAGACGTTTGAAGTCTGCGGTACCATGAACGTTGGCAACAAATCTGGTCGTGGTGCTATTGAGGCTATCAACCAGAACGATGTTAAGATTCCGTATCTTAAGATGACGGGTAATCCGTACTTTGGGCTGAGATTCTCAGGGACCAGAAATTTGGGGCTTGGTGATATCACGTTGAACCTTAGTGGTGGGATTGGTATTCGCTTTGATCGCGATGCGGAATGGAATTACGGTGTTTCTATGGGTAACATCGTGGTTACCGGTGCTGGTAGCCATGCTGTCGAGACTTTCAAGATTGACGGTCTTACTATCACGTCCGTCAAGGCCAAGGATGTTGGCGAATGCGGTCTACTCATCCAGGAGTCTCGAAACGTCAAGGTCGGTTATGTCGAGGGCATCAATGCTGGAGCTGGCACCGGGTATGCAACCCTTCGCTTCGCCAACAACAACGGTCAACTCGCCAATGGTCAATACACCACCACCAACGTCTTCATCGACAAAGTCTACTCCCGCGGTGGCGGTCGCGGTATTTTCTGCGTTTCCATGTCCGGTGCCACTGAGATCAAGAACATTGATCTTGCTGATAACGGCAACAACGCTATTCTTATTGAGAACTGCTATAACTTTGCTATTCGGGATGGTGTCGTCAATGGAGGAGGCGAGGTTCGCGTTTCAGCACGAAGCGAGTTCCCTAACACGAGTGGTATATACGTCAAGGCCCAGGTCAACAGTAACACTGTTCGGGAGTCGCCTTGCGCTGAGAATATTTACTGGGGCATTACCGGTAACGCCCAGAAGAACATTTGCTAAGCGAGAACAATGTCTGTGACTGGGGGATTTGGTCAACACGTTCGTTTGCCATGACGGCTTGGAGGCTCCTTTGTATATAGCTTAAGGATGATAACATACATAACACAAAGTGTCATTTTGACGGATAGCATTCATCTTCTAGTGCGAATTCCGGCAACCCAGCCTGTATCAATCCGCACCACCAGACTCTAGCTCTATACTCAATACCCCTCATCCCTAAAAGGATATCCGCAGGATATCCATAGTCAATACCGTCATCCGCCTGTAGATTTTGCAGAAACCTTCCAACAAAGCTCCCCAGAAATGGTCGAGTAAATATGTTGACTAAAAGCAACCTCTCCTTGCTCATAATGTTATGGCCTCCATGAGTCTCTATCATGATAAGATATCGCAGAGCAGTCCCAAGAAGAAAGAATACCGCAACGGAACTGTAAGTTCCGGCTGGCGGTTCGAATAGCAGGTGTACAGCGTGTGCGATTCTGTAAGCGTATGACATTGCAATTCGTTGGCTCGGGTAATTCAGGATCGGTCCCCTTGCATATGAATCTTGCGACTCGAGTTCGCAAAAGCCCAATGTCGAGTATATAAATAGGCAAGTCATCCAGTAGCAACAGCTCAGATACACGATGGCTAGATCATCGTCGTTCTCTGGCACCGGTAAGGGCTCCCGGGTATATGTATAGTCGTATTTAGTGAGCGACTCGCCGAACTCCAACCCAAGGGCTAATATCTCAACCTCGCAGTTGCGGCATCGGGTCAGGATCGAATTATAGAGTTCGTTACTTGGAGACACTCGGAAGATATCGAGATCTTCTAGAAGGGCTGGTACTTCAACGAAGATGTCAATGAGCTGGTTGAGTGGGGAGTTTGTTACTGAGCGCCAGAGTTGTGATTGTTTCCAACCTTGGCTGTATGGTGATCGTTTGCGCCGTGAGATATATGCGTTGATCTGCATTTGTCAGCCTACGGAAAAGCATATGTAAAGGTGACACTTACCAAAATTAGACGACCATCTGCGAGCAGCTGTTTTCCCATGTCTGACCAGGAATCATTGGGCCCGCGACTCAGAATCAGAGCAGTCTCACCATCAATATGCTTTCTGAAGCCCTTGATCTGTGACACGGGTGAGTTTTTTTGGGCTGCAGAAATGCCGGTGCCGAATAATTGCTGTTGGTCAATCAGTATCTCCAATGACAAGACTCATGGGTTATCTGACCTCATATACTCGCATGAGCTGAATGGCAGCGAGAATACCATCCTTGTTTCGCGACGGAGATACAAACGACGTTGCCATTTGCTGCATTGCTAATCCATACGCCTGTTGACTCTTTCCCATGAGCTGGATATCATTATTAGTCGCGCCAAGCGTCGCTGTGCTGAGCGCCATGGCGACGTATTGAAGACTAGCTTCGGCGTCACTCAGCGCCTCGTAGAGTGCCATCCATTTAGTGCTAGTTATGCCAGATGCTTTAAGCGAGAATCCATTCCCACCAGACAAATAATCTGACCAGAAGAGGCCAGTAAACTTTTGAGTTCGAGCTGTTCTTGTGAGTGAGTCGTGAAGTGTCACTACTGATGATGGAGATGAGGGTGGACTTCGAGAAGGCGATTTCGTATATGACTTTTGCGTGGCTCCTTCACTGTTGAGCCATATTTGCTGACGCTCATATCCCTCGCATGGGATACCTATGGCGAGACATTGGCCGCAGAACGGGAATTTCTTATCGCACTAGCCAATCATCAGTTCCTAGTGGCCGTGAGAGAAACCGGTGGACTTACACCCTTCTTTCGCCTTCGACATGTGACGCATGCCTTGGATCTACCAGGTACACCAACCATTGTTGGTTTATGAAGTGCCGTCGGCTTCTAGAGATTACGTTCTAACATCCGTAGGATAAAGATAAGAAATGGTCAGCATCAGTTGAAACGGAAAATGAAAACAAAAAAAGCCGTAGGACTCTGAATCCTTCGGTTTCGCTTGACGTGGCTGATGACGGCATTGACTTTTCCCGCGCAGATTGACTCTCGATATGGTTTAGCGCCCTAATACCCTACGATGCAATTTTCGTATCCGATGGGTTTCGCACTCGCTTTGATTGGATTGCTTGCGAGCTTGGTAAGGTTAATGCTAGAGATTGCCGTTGCTTTACCCACTTGTAGATTCAATGTGCGCGGCAGGATTGGGCATGACAGCTATGATATTGACTGCCGAGACGTAGGGCTGGTCGTATACGATGAAGCCGCAAATATATATACTTCTCCATGAGAACACGTCTTCATTCTCAAAGCAGTCGCAATAAACTGCCTTCATCAGAAATCAACCAATCCGAATCACTCAATAAAATGGCAGCTCCAGCATGCCCCCAGCCAATGCCTTCGTGGCCAAGGCCCGCAAGGTCTACAACCCAATTGGCTTCTCCAAAGGCTACAACTTCATCCTATGGTTCATCTTCGCCGGCGCCATGTTTGGCTTTGCCCTTGCTCGAATGATGTTTCTCAATTACAACAGCATTTACTGCAATCCCAACAGCAAGGGTAACGGTGCAGGCCCAGGCGAATGCTGGTCTTACAACAGAAAGGACCTTTACAAGATCGGCATCAAAATGCATCTGTACACTATCATCCCAGCTTCATTTCTTGTGGTCTTTCAATTTGTTCCTTTCATTCGATATAAAGCACTGCTGTTCCATCGTATGAATGGATACATCGTTGTTATTCTGGCAGTCATCGGCACCGTCGGCGCCATCATCATTGCGCCTGTCGCGTTCGGTGGCTCACTTTCGGTCAGAGCTGCTGTAGGTCTCTTGTCGATCATGTTTCTTGGGTCACTCTTCCTAGCGATATGGAACATCAAGACACTGCAGCTTGAGCAACACCGTGCGTGGATGCTTCGCGCGTGGTTCTACGTAAGTCTACCATTAACTTTACCCGTGTACTACATCATCTAAAACGCACAGGCTGGTTCAATCATCACGGTGCGGATTATCATGATCATCTCTGCGGTGACCATGTCCAAGAACCCGAGCTTCCGACTCCCAATGCAATGCGCCAAGGTTGCTTCCTTCTACGACGACACCGAGTCTTTGATCGCCAAATACCCTACCTGCCGGGATCTAAATGCCTGGGTTGCCATTCAAGGCGATATGTCAGGCGAGGGTACCGAGAACATTGCATCCGCTCTGTCGCTAGGTTTCTCCATGGGCCTTTGGCTAGCACTCGCTCTACACGCCATCGGCATTGAAGTCTACGTAAGTCGATCGCACAAGGCTTTCCCTGATGATGATCTAACAAGGATTCACAGCTTCATCTAACGCCCGCAGAGACCCAACGTCTTCGGAAGATCTCTTACCAACGACAGCAAGAACGTGGTTTCAAGAACCCTGGAAGCAGCGGGCTTACGTCTGACCGTTTGGGTGACGCCGAGACGTGGCGTCCAGGCGCCGATGCGACTGCATATCAGCCTAGCAAGGGGAGTGACAGTGACATTTCGAGCCCTGCAACGGCTTAGGGTTAAGCTGATGTAACACTGGGTGAGGCGTTGTTGGTTGGGGGAATAGAAGGTCCGCTTGGACCCGGAACTTGTGTCAGCCCATTTTAGCCGCTGTTTAGGTTTAACATGACATGTTGACAGACGGCAGATGGACGATGATATTTGTTTGATGGGGGCAAGGTCTTGTTTTTTGGCATTATTCCCTGGTTTATTTCTTTCGCCGTTTTATCATTGCATAGCGACTCATTTATCTCAATAGGAGTTGACCATCAGGACATGGACGATTTCAAAGACAGTTACCAGAGAAGGCTCAGTGAAATAACGTAGAAGATTTATTCATAATCTATACTAAACATAAGAGATATCATAACTCAAGTAACTCTAATAAACGCAGCGCAGACCGTAAATCATCCAATCATCATCGTATCATGGCCCATAATCATTGATCCTTTCTATCCAGCTTTCCAATCAATTTGCCTCCATCCAAAATGCTACCAAACATGGCAGCCTCAAATAAGTAGTTGACCTGCCAAGCGTGATGGTTCGCATGGGCAATCAACCAAACCATCTCCAGTACCCGGCCCTTAGCGAAAAGCTTGGCCATTCGTAGCCTCGACCCTTCCGCTAACTCTAATTCGCGAGCCTCGTCGACCTTGCCACCCCGCACGTACTTGAGGGGACCAGTGACGAGATACCACCAGAGTTCCTTGAGGAGAGGCTCGTCGTCATGACGCCCAAGATGGTCGTGGACGTGGTTACAGGTGTCTTGGCCGTTGCATGCATACTTAGCATCGAGAGGTCGAGAAAATCCAGTAAGGCGGAATTGCTTGTCAAACACCTCGTCAAAATCACCCTCACTCTGAGGCTGCGCCGGAGTCTTCCTCGCCTTGGACCATCCCAACAAAGCACGACGGAAGAACATATGTCGATCGTTCTGAATATGCCACGTATACAGCGCAGCACACATCCTCGCAACAGGCTCGTGCCATCGCTGAGTGAGCATCCTTGCCCCCATAACAGCATACGCATCATATACCCTCCTCAAAACATCCTCGCTCACAATACCAGTGTCCGTGATATCAGTGACATTCAAAAACGAGTTCATAACCTCTGAGTTGACAAGGTCGCATCCCACGTCAACGACATCGGTACCTGGTGAACTAAACACAAGATCGGCCATGACGGCGCCGGGGTCAAAGCCTCGTGCTGTAGCCTCAGCCGCCATGCCAAGAAGACTACTCTCAGACAGTGAAACGATCTGAGCGGTTCGTCGATCAAGACGCGCAGATCGGTTCAGAAGGTGGCCCTTGTGCTTCTTCTCAAGGGCGATCTTACCCTGGATGTATCGCTTGCCAATAGCCACGGCATCGCGACGCTCCCGACCGCCGGGGGTTCGTAGCGCATGCGGATCATCAAGACCCTTCTCCAACAGCGGCTCAAGGTTGGGAAAGACATAGTTGTATCCGTGTTCGTAATAGAATGCCATGTCTGTGACATAGTTGGAGAACATGGTAGTTGAATCAGCAGCGCCCATGAGAAGACTAGCAATTCCGCATCCAAATAAGGCGTTCGTGGTATTGAGAGCTTCAGGCCAATCCTCTGCGCCAAGGATGTGAAGGATCTCGTTGGAAGCAGGGCTCAACCCAGCGCCCTTGGGCGGTAAGACATTGCCGATCGCATGCTGGGAAGATTTCCATGCCTCTAGCTCAGGTGAGAGTCTTAGCTGAGTTACTCTGGATCCTGAACCAGGCGATGACAAGGATTCAGTTGACGAAGCACCTGAAGCATCTTCAATATCTTCAAATACTTCGATGACGAACGTGCTTGCATGATACGACAGTCTCTGTAGATCATCAACAGTACCGCGTCCGATCAGACTTCTAGCTTCAGTGTACCCAGCATGTCTGGGCTTGGCTGTCCTTCGGGTGAAGAATCTCCCGAGCCCACGACCCCGGAAACCCTTGCCCCAGAAGTACGGGGGGATATCGGCGGTGGAACTTGAATCGTGTAGGGCACGGTCTTTAGGTTTTATCTTGAGCCCGCTGAGATCAAACTCGCCCCAGTAGGCTTGCTGAGGCCAGGGTAGACACAAGGGGAAAGACATTTCGATCGACAAGGGGAGATTAGATATGCGTTGATAGTTTGTGAGTCTGAGCGTTGATGGATCCCTACTAGGGCGGCTCACGGGCTTCCTTTTATAACTTCACTCTCATCACAGGGAGGCAGCTGATTTAAAAGCACAGTAGGAATACCGAGGGATATCTGTACATGATTGAAAGAATTATCAATTTGTCTTGCAGCATGTCTGTTGGTTCTGCAATTCTTTCTGGTTTGTTGGTGAGGCATACCAACTAGTTAGTGTCTAGGTCCAGAAAAACAGGGATGCACGGATTGAACTGGTGGTGATGATCCACTTGCCCCCTCTTGACTACCGGGGACATGTCTTGGATCGAGAAGTTTGTTCTGCAGATCATCGGGACGGTGTGGTGGGTTTTGCAGCTAATTGTCCAACACCGAGGGAGTTCGGGTTCTGGGTATTGATACAGGTTTGTTAAATGTCTCAGTGAGACAGCCCTGGCGGACAAACCGGTAATCGAGAATTATTCCAGTCTCCGAAACATTGTCTCAATAGTAAAGGCGAAGTCGCGAGGTTCATATCGCGATGGCGAGATAGAACATCATATCAGGTGTTTTTGACAGCTCATCTACGCTGCATCGTAATGTTACCATCAACATGCAGATTTAAGTCACTTGTGCTTAAATCCCATAGGAAATAGGCCGTTCGGCGGAATCCTTGCGTGATTGATTCCCGGCGCTAGCACCAAACGTGGGATAACTCGGTAGTTAGCAGATCCACGCTGTCAAGCAACAAGCCATTCTCCTGTCTACACGTGAACAGATGCAGCTCCACTCGCGTTACCAAACAATGCGGGTTCGTCACATACGCGCATCGGAGAAAGAGGTCGCTTGCTGAATTAGGAAGGGGGACAGTTCTGGTTACGTCTTGTTTGTCAAGGAGGGCGGTGAGACAGAGCACGTAAATTAGGAGTCCACATATGCTGAGATCGGAGAAATGTAGAAAGTGGCACATTCTAGAAGTTCTGGAAATCCTTTGATCCTTCTGGATTAAGTCCTAGAAATGTGATCAATCGAAGGCGTTGTCTCAGGCGTAAAGCCATTAACTCCTCGTCACGAGCAATACACCATCATGACATCAGATTGGTATTCCGCGTTCAGCTACAGAGTACCCACGCTAAACTGAGACTAGACAAGGAGCAATCATGTCACCAGCGCTAAATTAGCATTTCCCACGTCCTGACCAAGAATTGAAACCGGGCCGGGCCTCCACAGCACGCCTCCCAAATCTCCTCCTCCGCAAATGTCAATTGCCACGAGTGAGCGTTTTTAATGTTAGAGTTACGGACAAGTCTTTTGCTCCTCTGCATCAGGTCTGGCTCTAAAGTCTATGTGGCTAGACTAGAAAGATCTCGATCAATGGCGTACGGGATGGGCTTGGGACGGTTAAATACTAAGCACTCATCTGGGTTCAGGTCATGTTATCAGCGGCAGTGGATTGCCTGTTAGGCTCTTAGCTTATGCAAATCCTTGCCGTGATCTTCCTCATTCCTGACATGTCCAAACCCGGCAGTACAGAGTGGGAACATTATCCTCTCGCTGGCCACATTCCAGGGTCTTGGCAGGTTCTGTTTTTTCACACAAGTTGGGCTGCTGAAAACGCACAAACCAGTTGGTGAATGTCGATTAAAACAAGTACCTTGTTTCTCCCACTTTCTGGACCCTCCCTTCTTGACTGCAACCCTTTCATCATATCAACTGGACACTGCCCCCTCCTTGCATGAAATCCTGCATGAGAGAGACAAGGCTCCAACCAACATACATTCGAACCCACACAAATCCTGATCGCTAAGACAGCAGTGACTAATGGCACCGCCGTCGGACGGTTTGTCCTCGATTCACTACCGGCCGCTAGATCTGGCGGCGCGTGAAGTGAGGATCCTGGAGCTGCAGCCCTCGCCGAATAACGACATCAACGACCGAATCGTATGTCGCCTTGTCCACGAGAAACTATGCGATGCGCCTGATTTCATTGGTCTTTCCGCTCTCTACGGCGACATCACCAAAACCGAGGCCATTCTGCTCAACGGTCAAAGAGTAGCCATACCGTCCGACCTCGCCGAAGCAATCCGCTACACCCGCGAAGTCTTCCTCGGCCCCCGCGCCCAGACCGTCATCAACAACGCCTCCTCCTCAAGGGTCGATCTTGAGACACAAAGAACAATCAGTAATCACCAACAAGAGCAACACAAACCACCTTCCCCACCACCATCGCCGACAAAGAAACCCCCGGATGGCTCCGCTCATTCCTCCGCAAACTCGTCGATCCGGGCTCCACGAGGTGCGATAAACCTCCGCTGCGGATCTGGATCGATCTATTATGCATCAACAGGCGCGACAGGAAAGAAGAAGCTGAGCGACGTGCGCACATGGCTCGTGCGTACCGCGAGGCGAAGCTGGTCGTTGGATGGTTGGGAACGAAGGATGCGACGTCTGATCTTGCGATTGAGATTATACGGGCGTGGGATAAGTGCATGCCGGAGAATTTTGGAGAACCAGGTGATCGTGAGGCGAACCCAGCGAACTACGCGCCGATTCTACAGTGGATGGGACCCGTGGCTCATCTCAGTGACATTCCTGAGGGGATCACGGACCCGACGGAAGTACCCAGCTACAAAGCCATCTCTGGCTTCTTGAACAGGCCGTATTTTCGCAATACGTGGATTCTGGAAGATATTGCCCAGGCGCAGTTTCCGACGTTCATGGTTGGTGATGGGATTGTGTCTTGGATGCAGATTCTTCGCCTCAATCGCGTCAACGAGGATATCAAAGATCACGGAGCGGAAATGTTTCCCAGTGAATTACGGCCTTTGCTGGAATACATGCCCCTCGGCAGTGTGTACACGTTTCTTAAGGAGTTTGATCGTCGGCAGAAATTAGAAGAATGTCGGCCTGTGTTCTCGAATACACCCGCAAGTTCTATTAGGAGTTCGGCGTCAATGACGGGATTGAAGGCAAAGGGAAGATGAGGCTATGGAGTATTCTTTGGGTATTTAGATGGTATTACGTTCTTGGGTAATTTGTTACATGTATGCTATGGAGAATCAATGGTTGATTATGGTTACGAGTCTGTATTGACGTTCAAGCTTAGATCTAGGCTTAGATAGCGGCGCGAGGTATACCCTATCGTGAGTAATGCCAACTCACCAATTCAATCCACATCTCTTTTCCAATAATTTGTTCCAGAAGCCATGTCGTGATGGTGTTCAAGTGGTGTCACACTTGCGCCAAGGTTAGCCCTGCATAAGCCATCAAGAATCCTTAGCCCCTTCTGCTGATGTCTAGGAAAATCCAGAGCTACAATGCCGCCGCTCCCCGACGGACCCCAACCTCCAGCCCTACATGATGGTGTTGAAAATGTCACCACCCGGCCCGGCAAGCCCCATCTAGAATCAGCCCATGAGCTGATACCCGTTCTGGTTCCCGACATGGCCAAGCCACAAACATCATGGAATGCCAAGAATCGGAAGATCATCGGTCAGGTTTCAGCCACATCGTTCATCTGCCGAATTAGAAAGCGACTGACGGTTGCGGCCGTCGGAATGTCGATTGGCTAACGGTACGATTGTTCTGGAAGAGACTGGATTGGAATGCGGCTGGGGGCCACTGTCTCAGATTGTGGTAAGCTCGCGCTTCGGGCTCGGCGTTAGGTTTGTGATAGCCTATCCTACGTGTCGGAATGTGTGAGATCCGAGTTGATTTGGTCTGTTGTGGTGGATTCTAGAAAACTCAACGGGGTTCTATTTTGATACAAATCGAATGGTAAGACACGTAAGGGTCCCGACGCATCTAAAAAGTTACAGATGATTACTATAATGGGACGGTTGTTTATTCCGAGGAACGCTCTGCTGTCAGACGGAGGTTTATGCAGCCGTTTTAGGCTGGGCATTGTTATCTGAGGGGGCTTCTCGTGAAACGTCAGCTGGCATGCAAGTTTGCGTGTTCGCCAAGGACTTGGTGTTGGACATGTGATGGATCCTGCCTGTTTCTAGGGTCGTGTTGTAAGCATCAAGAATTCGGTCGAGTTCCATGTTGCATTGGCAAGCTTGGCCAACGGCGGTTTCACATTATGACTGCATTCGGCGGCAAGGAATGTAAACACAGATTAATTAGTAACTAAAATCCAAATTCACCATCGGAGTCGTCGATCCGTGTGAATTATCCGGCCTTATCGGCGCCGTTTCATGACTCTCGTCGTCTGTCGAGTTGACGTTCGATGCTGAATGTTCATCGCCAACCTGTTGCTCTGGCTGCGCATTCGCGTCCCATTCAGTATTCTGCATCTGTTGAAAGCTCCAAGTAGGGTTGAACCCTGGACTCTCCCATGCATACTTCACTCTCTCGTACATCTCGTCAATCTGCTCTAGTGTCATCTTGCTCGTTTCGTATACCATCAACCATACGAAAGCAATGGAAAGGAGACAACATGATCCCCAGATGAAGAAGATCTTGAGCCCGAATGCGTTTGCGCCTCTGCCGAGGATATATGGTGGTGCGTATGCAACTCCAAAGTTCAAAAGCCAGTTTGCTGTCGTTGATACAGACATGGCTTTTGCGCGCACTTTTAGTGGAAAGATCTCTGAAGTCACGACCCACGCAACAGGTCCCCAGGACGCTGCGTAGAAAAACACGTTGAGGGCACAAAAGACGACAAGGACCATGTTGGCGGCCCCTCCATTAGACTTTTCCATCTTATCCTCAGTTGCTGAGTACACAGCTGCTATCAGCAACTGAGAAACGCCCATGCCTAGAGCGCCAGCCATGAGGAGCTTTCGTCTTCCCCATGATTCGATGACGATGAGACCAGGGACTGTGCAAACGCAGTTGATGATGATCATGGCTAGGTTGGTGAGAAAGGGCTTGTTGACCCCGGCATTGCTGAAGAAGGTAGTCCCATAATACATAACGAAGTTGATACCAGTTAGTTGTTGCAGCATCTGGAGCCCACAGCCTGTCGTGGTTCGACGGCCAAGGGAGGAGTTTCTCGCGAAGAGAGCTTTGTATGTGTCGTGACCGAGTGTTAGTTCATACTGATGATTTGCAACAATCTCTTGAAGCTCATCCACCAGAGCGGGATGTGTCTTATCCAATCTGCGAAAACGACTTAGAGATAATTCTGCTTCTGGCAATCGATTTTTCTTGACGAGAAACCGAGGAGTCTCGGGGAGGTAAAGAATACCAGACGCGAGGATGAGGCCGGGTACGAGTTGTATGCCAAGAGGGATTCGGTATGCTGCATCGCTGTCGATATTGGATGTGCCGACGTTGATAGTAGTCGCGGTTAATATCCCCACCGTGATGGAGAACTGATACATGCAAATGATGGTCCCGCGTATCCATTTCGGTGCAGTCTCGGACTGATAAAGAGGGACGAGAACGGAAATAGCTCCGACTGCAACGCCAGCAAGTAACCTTTTGCCGTGAGCATAAATCACGAGGTATGACAGATAAATAAATAACGGACCTCCCGACTAATAACATCGGCGTCGCTCGAGCGCATATTTGAAAGATGGCTCCGACACAAAATGTAGTGACAGCCGCGAGCAATGTCTTGCGCCGCCCGATGCTGTCACCAGATGGAGCTGCAGCCAAAGCGCCTATGACGGCTCCACCGCTAAGTATGGCGACGATGAGCGATGAGTCTGAGGGACAGAGATCGACATGGCCCTCGTCGTCTTTGCAAGATTGATCAGTGCTGAAGTGGTCTTTGAAGACGGACATGGCGAGGATGCCATTGATGACGCTATGAGTGAGATGAGGTTAGTCGGGGCCATAGTGTTGCCGATCAATGTTAATAAGGAGAGACCTTTGAGGCTATCTCGCGAAAAGCGAACACAACGCGCAGCGCAACATTCATCGGGCGATAAAAAGAACACAAGAGAGAATAGCGCTGTCGCATGCAGGCTGCTCACCGCGCCGCAGACTCCAACGAGACATTTAAACTGACTCACCCCAGATCATAGCCAAACAACAAACCCCCGACGCAACAAACAGCCCAATCGTAATAGCCCAACTCGACGAACCGGCAAAGTTGTCAGGCTTCTGCCAGCCCATGCCGAGCAGCATCATGTCGATACCATGGGCGAGAAAGTTGGTGATCTTTGTTTTTCAGGAGTGAAGAGAAACAGAACATGGGGAACCAATGAGGAAGATGCGGAGAAGGGGGCGCGCGAATGGTCTGGTGACGTGAGGCTAGGCTGCTATGAGCATGGCGTCGATGGGCTAGGATGCTGGTTGGCGCGGGTGGGTTCCACTTGATGACTTTGAAAAGCTGGGGTTGGGGACCCTTGACGATGTGACGACGCGTCATTGGTATAAGGAGAGAGAAGTGGGATTGAGCAAAAAGTGATGATGACTCGATGATAAGGGAGGGAAAAAATGAGGTCCTACCCGGGTTCGAACCGGGGTCTTTGGAAGACTTTGAGGGTGATCAAAATCCAACGTCATGACCACTAGACTATAGGACCGTGCCAATTAAGATCGATGATCATTTTGGCTGCAATTTAGAAATATGGACCTGATATGACTTTAGGACAGAACTCAGTAGTGTAAAACCTCTCCAGGGTACGGAACCAAATAGCATCCTTGTGTTATTAATCCAGCCTCAAAAGTATACGTGTGCTTAAGACTAGTAAGATAAAAAGTAAATATTAGTCTTTCTCTTTGGTTTTTTAAGTATAATTTTAAAGAGTTTAGTTATATAATTATAAAAACTATTTAAAAAAGTAGATAGTATTGTTTTTATAAACGAGCAAGCTATCCGCAGTATAAAAACAGTTTTAAAGTTAATGTATTATTCTCACACCCTTAGAAAGTGAGTATATAACATTGTATTTTTACATTTATCTATTGCAAGGCATGACCCGCCATCTAGAATAAATGCCTAGTAAAACTTCCGATCATCAAAACTCTCAAATTTATCACCAATAACCTTCCTCGTCAACTCCATCAACTGCTCACCAAGCTGCTCATTCTGCGAAAGCTCATTGCCCAACTCTGGTACAGCAGGAGGACAGATATACTGTCCCGACTTGTCGGTAAGGGTCGCGGCAAATACTGAGCTGGTCGCGCCCTGGAATTGATCTTTCTTGAAAGGTTCCATTCCAATTGACATGGCGTAGCCAGCAAGAGGATACCTAACACCTGTCAGTGGGGATCAAAAGAGGGAGATTACATAAACTCACGCTTCATGGATATACTCAACACTCTGCTTGGTGCTGACGAAACCAGGGTGCGTAGCATTCACCAAGATCTTTGGGTTTCCAGCCTTGGTAAGATGACGGTCCAGATACCGACTATACAGAATAGCGGCCAACTTTGACCGTCCATACTGAGGATTCGGTCCCAGATCCTGATTCAGCTCATCAAGACTTTCAAACTTGACATCGCTAGGTGCTCCCTGATGAGCATTAGAAGCAAGATTGACAATCCTCACAGTCCCATGCTCATCAGCTGTCTTCTTCAAAAGCTCAAGCAAATAAGAAGTCAAAAGAACATGTCCGAAGTGGTTCACAGCCATATGCTGATCAACACCATACTTTGAGAGCTGGTACGTCATGATTCCCCTTCCCGCATTATTAACAAGAATATCCAAGCGATCAGTAGATTTCTTGATATGCTCCGCGGCTTTTTCACTACAGCCCAGTCGCTCAGATCGCACTGGATCCATTCTGTGCGATCAGCTTTCTCTTGGCCGAGTTCTTCAGCGACGGACTTTTTGGCGCCCTTGACGACTTCTTCGGAGATGGAGAGGATGAAGAGCTTGTTTATGTTGTGGGAGAGAAGAGTGTGAGTCACGCCGTAGCCGATGCCCTCACTGCCGCCAGTGACGACGGCGACTTTGTTGGTGAGGTCGGGGGTTTCGGAGAGCGAGAATTGGTGGGTTGCGAGCTTTTCGGCTGGACCGCCGAAGTTTTCGGCGATGGTGTTCTAACAAGTCAATTACTGATGATAGATACGGAGCATGATATAATACCTTGACGCTGTCTACGATGGAAGACATGGTGCTGATCTGAGTTCTTCTGTAGAAGATGTTGTTTTTGCTTTGGTGAGCAAATACGATTCTTGTCAAAGATGATTGGTGACTGCGGTATAATAACCCTGTAGATATTCGTTTTCCTGCTGTGAGATTTAGAGTTTTCATCTGAGTTATAATTGAAAGGAGAGATCAATCTGGATTTCATGCTGTACAGTTCTTCTCATATAGTGGCTTGGAAAGCTATGAATCACCACTCCACTGAGTCAATGACGTACGTCTTACAGCAACGATCCTCGCAGAAATGATATGCAGTGAGACAAAGGTCGTCATAAATATGCACTGAGCATTTTTTTGTGGTAATTGAGAATAATTTCTGACTCCTGTGCTACCTTCTTCGATCCCATTGTCCGCGATTCCACAGCCATCACCATGGAGGCGTTACGTAGAGGAACTAGCCTCAAAGATCTTTTCTAGTTCATCAGAGAACATGTTTTCCACCGCCTTCCTCATAATATTACCCTTTGCTGTTCTTGGCAGTGTTCCTTGGGGTACAACAAAGACCAAGCGCGGGTTGTCAATTCGCTCATGGAGATACTTTCGCGCGTGAAACGGCGATATCCTGCGCAGCATTTCTTCCTTGAACATTGTCAAACCGCCACCCCCCGTTTTTAACACGTCTTCATTCTTCGGCTCGACAATAATTGCTGGGCTGGGACGTCCAGATCCAATGACAGATACAGCGGAGATCAGATCAGCCTCGCAGACTTGCATCGCTTCTGCCTCCAGGGATCCAGCGTCACACACCAAAGACAACTGCATCTTGATTCTGTCATCCACTCGTCCTTTGTATAAGTACTGATTCTCTCCAACGCGTTGGAAGAGGTCACCAGTATGGAATTTGCCATCCACCCTATCTCTGAGTGACGGATGAGGACAGTCATCTGCATCTGCGGGGATGACAAGCTCAACAAGTTCTTCCGATGAAGATGAATTTCCGCAAAGAGGAATAAATTCACAACCTGATTCTGGAAATGGAGTGAGGTATTGAGAAGTGGCAGATGCTTGCATCGATAGCCCAATCTCTGTAGAACCGTAAGTATTGACAAGCTTGATCCCTTGTTGATGAGCCCACGCTTGATCCGACGGCTCCAGAACTTGTCCAGCGTGAAGGATGTGGTGCAAACTCTGAAGTTGCTGAAGTAAGACGTTGTTGGTGCGTGCTTCTCGGATGAAGACAGACAGAAGAGCTGGGAAGATGTTGAAGGCCGTTAACCCACCGTGGGTAATCATGCTCTGCAACTCATAGGTAGGATAGGGAATACTCTTGGGCATAATCAAACAGCCTGCGTTGGCTAGTGCTTCTGCAAGATTGATGGTGTTGCCTACATGGGCATGAGAACCCCTGTAACAGGTCAGTTTGAAAAATGAGGCGCTACGAGAGAACTCACATGAGGCAAGACACAGGCTGCGGTCCGGTGTGAGTATATGGCTTGTTCTTGCGAATCAAGCAGTCCATCCATTTTACAGTAGCTGGAACCAGTTTCGGAATTCCTGAAGTTGAGCCTGAGGTATGGAATATGGCCGAGACTTGATCGCCGTTCAAGGCAGTGGTCACCTTTTCAAGCTCAACATTCTGCGGCGCAGCCTTCTCTAGGGCCCTCTCGCTGGGAAATGTTGGAAGCGGGCAGTCCTTCACTGACGATTCACAGCTTGAGTCATAGATCAATGCAGCAGCGTTGCTCTTGCCCAGAAGTTCATAGACGACGGCTGGGTTCGTCATGCGAAGTGAGAAGAGCTGAGGGATGAACCCGGCTCTTTGGAGAGACAGATACTTTAAAAGATCTTGGTATGACCATCCTCTCATCCTGCATGATGTCAGATAGGCGTGGCTGCGGAGACAAAGGACCTACCAAATTCCCACTACGGCGCCTTTCGCAATGCCAGCCTGTGATAAAACATACAGCCACGTTTTCGCCGCATTTTCAACATCATTACAGTATTCCGCATATGTGATAGTCTTGTAGTCAGTAGACGATTCTGGCAGCAGATATCTCACTGCCGCAGCATCCCCACGAGACTTGGCGAGCGTTTCGACGATAGTAAGAGGTGTATGAAAAGTTCGCATGTTGACAAGTGTACTCAACAAGACATACTCGCCAAGACCGAAGTCAAGAATTTGTTCAATTTATACATCTTTGCGCAGGATCCTCCTGCTAGGGTAGTCTCACTCAGCGCCATCCCAGAGAGGAGATCACAAGATGAGTAAGAATTTAGACCAAGAAACGGGATCCGAAAATGAGGAGAAGTAACGGTTACACGGCATCTCGAGTTTTACAAATTTGATTAGCCAATTATTTCTATGTTCTGTTATAAATAGTCGCCGATTACTAAAGCTTATTGTAACTCATGGCTGCGGCGTGGTATAAGCTTACCCTGCCATGCTTATCTGCCTGCAAAGGCACAGGCACTCAGAGGACCGCCTAACCACATGATCTTTAGCTAAAGGTTGTAAGCATCTGCATTAGGGTGCAAGATTCACGGCTAGAAATGGAACATAATGACCGTACAGCCCTCCACAAGGAAGTGTGGGCGTCTCTTTAATAGTACTGGATGTATTTTATTATAGATGATACGTGTTTGTAAGCGTGGATAGTGGTAAGGAACAATATTTATAAAAGGTGGAGTGACCCTGATTGGTACACTCTTTGCTAATGCTTTACATTAATATTATATACCGGGTTTATAAAGGCATATCTAACCCTATCTGGCGCGAAATTTCGAGCCAATGCTTCGCTGATGTACCTGACTGTGCCCTATCATATTCTGACTATATAGTTTTAACAAGCCGCAGAAAGCTATCGCTTGCTTTGTACGGCAAAGCTTGTCTAATTGTGTCGAGCCTTGACAGGACGAGACGTCTTGCTTCTGCAACCTCGAGGACAGATTGTGGAATAAATGCGGATATGGTATCTGAGCTTCCTCGTAGGCATACTACCGATGTAAGATCTAACAAATCCCATTCCAGCTGCGACGTAAAGATATCGGATGGATCATTATTGACCTCCCCTGGTGTCCTTGGACATTGGGGATTGGGGTATCTTTGGAACTTGAGACCCGCTGCCGCAGAAATATAGAACAGGGGTGAATGAACTTGGAACCTGATTCAGCTGGAATTCTTTCAAGAGTAGCCACGAGCTGCAGAGTCAAGTCGGTAAGAAAAGTTTCTCGAGACATTTCATCCTCTGCATCACTGTAACCGTTGGCCAATCCATTTTGCCCTCCGCTTGCATTGACGGCAAGATCACCAAAGGTCAGGTATAGCGCAGCTGCGTGCCATGCGTCTATCTTATCGTTCAGCGCCGATAGAGGAGATTGATCGCACCTAATCTCAATCGAGGGGTCTCGATGATTCGAGAACGGTGCGAGGAATGGAGGCCCCCAATTGGTCTTGAGCATATGTTCAACAAGCACTGAGTCGCTCCATCCAGAGCCTCCATTCTTAATATTGAGCTCATGGTAGTCTTGAGCATAATCTTGAACACGTGTATATACCTTTTCGCCAACTTGGAGCGGCCGTAAGTCAATGACTGGCTTCGTCGTGCGGTACACGTTGTCGTTAGCATGGCTGTAGTGGTATTTGACGGGGACTGTGGCAAGGGTCTCGAATGCCTCTGGATCCAGGTGGAATAAGTCGACTGCTGACTTGTAGGCGTCAGCAAAGACACTGGCTCCTCCTTTGGACGCAGACAGGATGCAATGGAGGAGCTGGACATGTGGAGGGTTTTGGACGTATGGTAAGTCGGTATGGATACCCAAATCTGCGGACGTGTATGCGGCGTTAATAGCTTGAGGGACTGTTGAGGGACTGTACGCACTACAAAAATATGAGCTTTGTTTCAGGTGTGAACTGTTGGGTGTCAACGCCATCCCACGTGCGGCCATAAAAGGTATCCTGGACGGGGCCGATGCGTTCAGCGATCGTAGCCAATGACTCGACCTTGCCAGGAACATTTGTAATGAATGCCAGGCCGTCAGTCCGAAGCTGATATATGAGTTTATAGACTTCTTCATCATTCTTGATAGACTCGTCGTAGTCGAAATCTCGTAAGTTTGGCAAAGGCCCCTTAGTCCAAAGAACCTGCGCGGCATGATTGTCTCTGCCTAAGCCAGGGAGAGAGCCCGACTCGACGATCTCTCGTAGAGATGCCATGCTCAGGTTCGTTGTGTGATCTTGGACATAACCCGGGGCATCATTATCCCACTTGGAGTTCACAGACTCGGAGGTAGGATCGGTCTCGACCGAACGTGCTTGGATATTGGCTGGGATGTCGGCAGTTGAGAACAAACGCTGGTATGTTGATTCGTGTACGCACAACGGACAATGGCAGAAGTCGCGCAAAAGCAGTGGGGAAAATTCCTGAGTCTTGCCATCGATTGAGATTGGAACCTTTGGTAATTTCTTGCTTTGCATAATGGTATAGTAGCGCCGGAAAGGTTTTCAAGTTCGCCGGCACAGTATTGGCTGCTGTAAATGACTTGAGGTCGACCTGTGAGTGTTTATATGCACCCCGTAATGGATCTTGGACGTAACGCACCTATGTTATCGTCTGGCCGGTTACAAGGGTACTGATTGGTGAATAGCGACAGCTTAATAGAAGCCGTGCACCTCGGTAGAGGTGTGTCGCTCGCACCAGTGGAAGTCTAGTTATAGCATGCATCTTGGGATTTGCACAAAGGCTCGGAGAAACGAACTGGAACATAGCACTCTTTGTGAACACAACTGCGTCTTTTAGTATTTGACAGGCAGTCCAGTATCACTCCACCAACGATATCCATGTGGGGATATGATATGTTAAGGTAAACCGAATCTGTCAGTACTTTACGAAATTCAGGTACTTTGAGACAATTTACCTATTGTGGACACTTATCGAGTGGAAAACGGAATCACCAATAAAGGATGCATAGTACAATAACTTCGTATTGACCTTCCCGTTCCAAACTAAACCGATCTTGGCCAGTGAATACGGAGACCATTTGTTACTAGTTGCTCTACACCCCGCTAACGCTGAGTAATCGTATTCCATTGCCGTAAACAGTAAAGCGTATCGACACTGACAGCAATTCCAGAGATATGAATATACAAAGATCGAACAAGGACGTGGTATAAACAGGCTGCAATGTAGCCCTGACCATTTCGACATTTCAGAAACTACCTCAAGGTTCTTCCCTTTCTTGAGATTACAGGACCATCTATTTTCCTAGCGTTGCTGCCCATCTTATCATGCCCCCTTCGGCGCAAATTAGCGAACAGCCTCAAGAGGTTAAGAAGACTCCCTTGCAATTGATTTCACAGGGCGCCTATCTTCCCGGTATCCCCAAACACCCCACATTCGCTTCGCAAAGGCAATGGCAGTTGGAGGAGATGGCGTTGGCTTCTCGTGTCTTTGCAAGATTGGGTTACACAGACGGTATGGCTGGCCATATTTCCGTTCGAGACCCTGAGAATCCACACACATTCTGGACAGTAAGTGCTACGGTTTGATACATGGAACAGGCGCTGATGAACCATATAACCCCTTGGCAGTGCATTTCGGTATGTTGAGAGCCAGCGATATGATCCTTGTTAACTACGAAGGCGTTCCGATCGGAGGTATTGTTCTCATCTTACGTTTTTGACATGTGATACTTAAACCTCACACCAGGAAACATGAGTCGACCATCAGATGCTGCAGGCTTCCTCATTCACAGCGCAGTCCACAAGGTTCGACCAGATATTGTTGCCGCATGCCATAGCCACAGCGTGCATGGCATGGCGTGGAGTGTTTTTGGGCGACCTATAGAAATGGTTACACAAGACGCTGCATAACGCTACGGTGATGCCCTTGCTGTTTACCGCGTTAGTCTTTGTCCTTATTTACTTGATCTTTTTTTTTTTTTTTTTTGATAATGTAGAAGACTTTGGAGCTGTTGTCGTCACACAAGAAGAAGGTGACAAGATCGGTGCTGCTTTGGGTATGTCTGGAGGTTCTATATTCTTTACTCAGGTTGGTGCTAACAATAATGTAGGAACTAAGGGCAAAGCTTTGATCCTTCAAAATCATAGTCTCCTTACGACTGGCACAACCGTCGATGAGGCCTGCTTCCTTATGACTCTGATGGAGCGGGCCATCCAATGCCAGTTACTTGTTGAGGCTGCTGCAGCTAATGGTATCCAGAAGGTTCTTATCTCTGATGCAAGAGCAAAGTATACCTTTGAAAACTCAAGTGACCCAGAGACATTGTACTGGGAGGGCCAACCGGACCTAGAGTATGAGGAATATATGTGTAAGGGCGAGCATAAGTTATGAGTTTTTCTGTTTTTGAAATCCTCCGATAATTATCATATTCTAGGTCGCCAGCAATTTGGTTCGTTGGGGAAAGGCTTCAACTATCAAATGGAACATTGGAGTCCTACATCGGTCCATTGAGCCTTTTACCGCTGATTGCCTGTTCGGCAGATTCATTCGAATCGTAAAGTCTACCGCTTCTCAGCTGTCTCTTGGTCAGGTTCGACTTACCCTTTTCATTGACCTCCTTCTCGATCTCCATCTGCTTCGACGTATTCTTATTCTTCCCTGTCGCTTGGGATTTCTTTGCTCCTTCCTGTTTACCTTTACGGTCTCTACCATTGCCTGGCTCCTCATCCTTTTCCTTAATGGGAGGCCTGTAAGTAATAGCCATCACGAGTAGCTTCTCGATCTCTGCGCGTGAGGCTGCATCGAGATTTCCAGTGAAAAGCGTCGGATCAAGGTCTGCCACGGTCTTCACTGCTTCCTTCTTGACATTTCTCATAAGAGAGACTGCAGCTTCTATCCTTTTCTTTTTTTCATTGGCTTTCTCCTTCTTATCAACTTTTGGTTGGCTTTCTTTCCAGGCTGTTTGCCACTTCTTTTCAAGATTGTTTAGCGTCTCGAGAGCCATGTCAATTTCCTTATCTCCATCTTTCCAAACATCGTCGAGAATTATGTCGCCATCGCTGTCATCACCCTCAAAACGATACTTGAGTTGGTAGTCGGCTTCAAGTTCCTCGATGAACGTGAACGGGTTATCCGCAGCCCAGTCTTGTAATCGTTTGTCGGCCTCGAGTATCGAGCTGAAGTGTTGCGGGGTCAAGCCCTGCAACGAAATCATTGTATGCTCGCTCGTAGCACGAGAGACACCCAGAGAGAGGTTGGTCTGAAGGCTGACGTTTCCAAATGATCGGGTATTGAAGCCTCCCAAACTTGTACCTGTAAAGTTTTGCCTGATTGTAGTATCGTTCGATCGACTGATATGAGTGAAGTTATTATGCTTCTCGAAGTCCTGAAAATTGTATTTGCCGATGGATTCAGAAGTAAAAAGGCCACTCCCGGTATCCTTATCTTTGCCTTTCCTCTCATCCATGTAGAATGACCCATTGCGCTTTCCAGGAGTCGCCTTCGAATCTTCTGCCATTTTAAGTTCCTTGGCTTTCTTCTTGAGAAGTTTCATCACCTTCTTTTTCTGTGCTTCTTTAATGTCTGCCAACCTCTGGGAGTAACGAAGTGGGACAATGGGCTCAGTTTTGTAGCCCTGTCGCTCAACGCCGTTGATGTCTAGGCATTTGACAGTGGAGAATACAGCATTTTCCCATCGGAAGTGGATGATGAAGAAAGGATCCTCGGCCGGAGACACAATGCCCTGGTCGCAGATAAGATTCCACATCTCAACCCCTGCGAAACGGAGGTTCATAACATCATCGTAGGATATGTAGTCATAGTCGAACTGTGCGCTCGCTGCAGCTTCTTCTTCCATGTCTCCTTTTTTCTTTTTGTCTTTGCTTTTTGGGTTGTGCCTTTCGACATTATCGAGCTCAAAAAGATCCTAGTTAGCAACAAGGACTAACCGTCTTACTCTCTCCCGAACGACGACTCTTACCAGTTCTATTAGTTCCGACTTTGCTTTATTATTCACCCGGTAGTCGTTCGGATTATGGCCGTCCTGTGGCTTTCTTAGGATCGTGGAACCCATAAGATATAGAGGAAAACGAAGCTTCATATAAAAAACGCCATCGCTTACACGTACCAGTATAACACTTTGTTGCAGTATCTTCTTCCTCCAAGCCTTGAGGCTTTGAGCCCGCTTTGAACGTTTCTCACTATCCTCAGCTTCGATGGCCATCAGCATCCCAGTCCCCAAATAATGCTTTGTGGGGTCTTGGTATGCCTGAAGTTCTTTCTCGTGGATATCCTTCAAGTCCTGGTTATGTGAAGGGTTAAGGTCTTTAGTTGTTAAAAGCGCCTTGGTCGCCCAATATGGAGAACGCGTGGTCCATACTCTGCCTACTGGTTTCCCAGTCCCTTTTGCCAGTCCAGTCGTTGTTCCAAGAAGATCAAAAAGGCAGTGAACAACGTCGAAGGCTTTTGATATTGTCAGCATATTTGAGTTCCCCAAGAACGTAATAACCTGGTGGTCTTGTCTTACTCGGATGCCCATGGAGATTCCCTGGTGTGATGAGGATGTTTTTGGGTTTAAATAAACCAATCGGCATCTTTGCAAGCTCCAGCTTCCGTTCTTCCTTCACCTTTCTAAGGTTGCCGCCATAAATATTTTCCTGCGAAGAGCCGTGATGATCAAGCTTCATCAGATCAAGTCCATCGCCCAACTTGACATAGTCGCTTCCTTTGAGAAAATGTTCGATTATATCACGTTCCAATTCTGGATTTCCATCTCCACCAGCAAAAAAGCTGCAGCGACCACCTTTCTTAGGCCAGAATAATACAGCCAGAATCGATGACTGATTTCTGGTGACTTTCTTCTGTGCCTCTGCGACTGCAATGCCACAACCATTTGCACCCACGATGCAGAAGCGTGGACGGCCTTGTTTCATGGCAAGCTTATCGGGTAGTCCTTTCTCATCAAATATCTTGAGTCCAGAAAGTAGGTCATACCCTAGTACCGACTTACCACCTGCGGTCCTAAATCTGAGCGCCTTCTGTTTATAAGAACATCGAATTAGCAGAAGCCCGATTTCGCAGTTAAATAATCTGACTTACGAGTTGCGGTTGGATGAAGTTTTCCAACCTCCCGCAGTATAAGTCTGGGTCCTTAACAAAATTTTCGGCCATCCAATTCGTTGCCTTGACAGGTTTTCCGGGCTCTGCAACCAAGTCCATCATACCGCGAAAGTGATCCTCATCCCAATGTGTCACCACCCACAAATTGAACTTGATCTTCTGTTTAATCCCGTAATTGGATTCAAGATATCGATTGACGGAATCTAGCGACAGGGTTATAGCTTTGGAGGCTGAGTATTCACCAGAGTCAACCCCGCCATCCATAATGAAGGCGTATTCTACCATCCGATCTTTGATAAGGACATGAATCGAGCAGTCCCCACAAGGTACAGGAACCTGGAAGTTCTCAACTGTCCAAGCCATGGTGGCGTGGTATGTCGACGCTATATCGATGTCTCGCGAAGAGAGCCGAAAGACTTTGAGAGCAACGGGTGCTCCAGCGAGTTCAAGTCTGCCCAGCTCGTAAGATAAATGAGCTGCCTGAGCACGAAATCAATAGTCGCAGAAGCCAGCAAGGATTCGGACCCGCATTAGTGGGGGACTGGCTCGTATCTGACAAGTCAGTCTAGCTAACCGCAAACGCTCAGTGCGGCTGAACTGCACTAACTTGTTCAAGAACCGGCGAGTTTGTGTCACGGCTGAAAAAGGGTCCAGACCCAAAGCTTATGCACCTTGTTCAGAACTGAGCGGTTCCGCCGATGTGATTCATGTGTATTGGTGCATTCTGGCTAATGCTGTTGCAGACTAGACTCAACATTGTTGTTCATATGGATCAAAGGCTCCACGTCACACTCTACATACACAGCCACTCCGTAATCAGGTTACTCTATCACCCCCAAATAGGGCCAAGTCTATCAACGAGATCTCCCGCGCCCCCCAGAAACCCTTGAGCCCCGTGCAGCCATCATAAGGTACACATTTCGTCACCTCCACACAATCTTTCAGTGTGCCGATACGCGTCTCCCTATTCATCGAGGTACACAGCCGAATGAATGCCACTCCAGTCGTATCTCTCCTGCCCAATGTCACTTGATTGACAACCTCTCCCTCTTCCAAGTTAATAAACGAGCTGTCCACTGTTTCTCCCATATTTTTACCATGTGACTCTTGCGTTTCCTGATACGTTATGTGCACTGCATAAACTCTGCTATCGTTCAGATCTTGGAGAAGTATCTCGATACGATCTGGCCATGGCACAGGTACTGTCGCCTTTTCAAGAAATAGCGTGTCAACAAAGAATCTTCCGCCTGGGACACCAACTAAGTCACCAAATCGGTACTGCGAGTATTTTCGTTTGTTGACCTCTGAATCCACAAAGGCTCGTTCTTGTTGGGTGAGAGTTGCTTTGATGCTGGCCGAGCATATTTCGACGACTGGAGCCTCCTTTTCGATGTCCTGCTCTTTCTCCTTTATCGCATCTTGCACTATCTTCGTGCTGTCATTCATCTTGCTGCCAAGGCTGGCGGGGGTTTCGGGCTCGGCCGTATCTTGTGTTGGATCCTGATTGTAGAATCCACTGATAATGTGAGCTGTTTCCGAGGCAGTGAGCTTATTGTCGGCCATTGTAGATTCTACTAGAACCGGGAGCTTGGTTGCCCAGACCTCTGGAGAAGCCACCTCTTCCGTGATAGAAGTCGAGGGGCTGGAATTTCTATAAAAGGAATGTTAGGCTGCTAGCCGGATCATATAAGGATAGAACAGTACGGCGTAACTCACAGCTTGTCAACTATGCTACCAATCTTTACCATCTCTTTCTTTATGTTCTTACGCTCTTCCACTAGTGATACAACATTGAGATTGACAGCGTTCTCAAATGGACTTGGTTGGTAGGCTAGAGGATTAGCAATAACGGCTTGGATGCGACTCAGAATGTTCTTGAATTCCATGAAACTGTCGAGAAGATCGTGTGTGTACTGCTGAACTGGCGAAAAGTCAGGTACAGTGATATTGTTTTGCTCCGCCCACTCGACGAAGTGCCGGTTGCGGTTGTAAGGAGTTAGGATGGCGTATGTCTTGTGTGGACAAGCTGCAACGCGTCCAGGGAATGCAGATGCAGCGCTAATTAGAGAGGCGAGTGTCCACTCTGCATCATCATTCTTGATTTGTCCCCCACCAGACCAGTTGACGGTGACAGTGGATTCTGTCTCCTGAACTGCTGCTTCGATGGTAGAGCTGGCGGTTCCTTCGCTGAGTGTAAACTCCCCGGCAGAACCATTCATGGCGCCTTTAAGTCTGCTTCATGTTAGTACAAACAACATAGATACGGTACCATGAGTCTCACGCTGTCTCAACGTTGGCCTTCTTCGAAGTGTCCAGGACTTTCATTGACACAATTCCATGTAGGTCGCCGCCTTCCATGAAACCTGCCTTTTTCGTAAGTTCGATTCGAATGGTATTGGTGTCAAGGCTCACCTGATATATAACTATCACCATAAAGTTTGAAAAACATTTCGCTTGTCATCCCGGCACTGGTTTTCAGTGGAACACTAGCCAGTTGTTAGTGGAAGCGCACCGCCGACTATGGAAACGACTGACAAAGGAGGGTTTCTGATGGCTGAAGTGATCTCTGTAGCAAATTAGTCACTAGCAAAACATAACTGCGCCGGGGATGTATAAGACTTGCGATTGATAACTTTGACAGAGATGACTGCATTCATGTCACTGGCCGCAAATTTGGCCTCATCCACACTGAGGGAGTTTCCAGACACCTGAATAGTTCCTAACTTGATGGAAGAAGCCGCACTGATATTCATACTCCTGACAACATCTGAGATCTTCTCCACGAAGCGAGAGCTATAAGATACCACTTGAGATACATTTGAAGGCCCTCCCGCGCGTGCGGCTTGGGTTTGAAGGTCGGCCTGAGTGAGCTTTACAGCCCCGTCTATACACGGTTTCTGGAGAAAGGAATTGAACCCTTGACCCAAGTGCATAGAGTCATCGTATGGAGCGAGAAGAACGTAGCCCATGGTTGATAGGTAGCTGGCGGTGAATCGTGAAACACAGGTGGTGTGAGATCGCAGGTTCTGGAGTAAATCAAGGCATCTACTTTATTCTTGAGCGGTTAAAAAGTTTCAAGCATGTCTCCTGCGCCATGAACCAAAATGGGATGCTCTGTAATAGTATCCCTGAACATGCATCAATAGTCTGTCAATAGCGCGTGGCCTGGAACTTTTTGGTGGGGGTGGTCCACTGTACTGCAGCGCGTATATGCATGTCCTGGCACCTTTTTTCCCACCGATATAACCAATAAAGGCTAGATTTGCGAGGGATGCATCCTGGTCACTCAGGAGATTTAGTGCAATCTTTGGAGCTCCATTTCTGTATCTTGATTGTCTTCTTTCCGTGGTTCCCTGTCTGAGGTCTGAGCTACGAGGACTTCATACAATCTTGTTTCCCGAGACAAAAGCATTTCTACACCTGTTTGACCTTGTCTACGAACAGCCATTCCGATTCCATCGTGTGCATAAAAAGGCAATTAGAACAATTACAGGCAGCTTTTGCTCCCAACATCACAATGTCGACCGAACCGACAACGCAGACAAAAGAAGATGTTTTTGTCAAAGTTTACAGTCTCACTACAGCACCCAAGCAGGGTGAGGATGAGGGAGCATCTATTTCAATTGGCCGTATGGCTGTCACGACACTTAAGTTCTTGGAGTCAGCTCTTTCAGTGAGCTAACGGAGCAAAACTGAGCTAATCAGGAAATAGCGATGCCTCAACATTTCAGTCTCGTATCACGCTGGCAGAAATCAGGAACAAGATAGTCGAAGCTCTAAGCAGCGCACAAACGTTCAAGTTTTGCGCTGACGATTGCTCTCTTGTCCCTGAAGATGTCACTCTCGAAACATATAAGCAGATGATGCGTAGTAGTGCCATGCGGGAAGCTAAGATAGCCACTGTCTTGATCGCCCCGACCTCTGAGCCCGCTTCCAGTCAAAGCGCTGCCTTGAAGGACTCGTTCATCATGAAGTTTATTCAGATGGGGGATAAACCTGAAGATGCAAAGAATGTCGGATCTCTTCATGCATCGGCTTTCAAAGGCAAAGATCCGTCGACAATGATCTTGGGAGAACTGCGCCGACTGATTGGCAAGATGTGAGAAGAAATCGGATGTGAACCACGGCAAAGCTGTGTATTTGACTGACTATTGAGCAGGTCCGCGGATCCAAAGATGCACACATTTTGTTCTCTCGATGGCACAGCAGCTGGAGATGAATTGACCTTGCAGAAGTACCTCGCTCTAGATGTAAGTGAAGGATGTTCGCCATTTCCTTTATTTAGTCCTGTGTAATATGCTCATCATGCGATAGAATGCGAAGGTTCATCCATCTGATGGAACGCCAGCCATTCTGATACGCTATCGAAGTGGCGATGCAAAAGTCTCTGCAGGTGCTTCTAAATTCCACGGCGCTAGCGAAGATGTCTTGCAGGCTATGGCACAAATGAAGCCCGACCTTACCTTCAAAGATAGATCAGCAGAGGAGATGCATGTGGATAAGACAGCTCTGCAGGTCCAGGAAAGTCTTCGTGCTTCGGACATTGCCGCACGTGAAGCATCTCCACTCAAGTAAGTAACTGTGTTCAACTATAATTCTAGTATGCTGATCGAGGTAAAGATACACGAGCCAAATGGACGAAGCCGATTGGGACTCTGTCCTGAGGAACTGTTCTCTATTGTATGGCTGGAGAATCGACAAGCAGACCAATAGCATAGTGAGAGCCACGACCCCGGCGTTTCGACTGAGAAACAAGTTGCCACCTAGGCCTATAGTCATTTCTCTTCCGGCTCCTCCAGAGCAAAAGACTACTCCAGATGCTCCAAGAGAGACCTCAGTCACCCCAATATCCCGCACTGAGGACGCCCCAGGGCCGTCAGAAGGTATTTCAGCTGAAGAACAGGGAACCGAAGTAGCCGTCGAAACAAACACGCCACTAACCGCAGAAGATGTTGAAGCACCCATTCCAGCAAAGATTGGGGCTATTCCATCGTATGCGATCAATGACAGATCTAGAATTCAAATCACCATGGTGAGCAATCAGTTCCAGGAATCCATGGCTAGAAATCATTTTGGTGCATCGTCCGTGGAAGCCTCGGCGTAAGTTGCTTCCGCACCCCATGAGATCATGGCTGAAACAATTATCTAGATCTGGTGGATGGGGTGGATACTCAGTTGGTGCCACGGGCGGTGCTGCCAAAGAGGATGCATCTGGTGCAAGTGACACCAAAAAGGGTTTTGCAAAACGGATGGTTGGAAGTTACATGTTCCCTCGAGTTGATGTCTTCCTGAGACCAGAGGATCTAGAGCCAACCGAGGAACTTCGTGCAGCCCTTGATGGGATCAAAAAGACCAAGAATGTAAGCTCTTCAATAGATTGTCTAAGTTGATGCTAATGGATAATAGATCAACGCACTCCGAGAGCTTTACAGTACCTATGGTCATTTATTTTGTCACTCTGTGACTCTTGGAGGCTGCCTTCAAACCACTAAAATCGTCAAAAGCGATGAAGCCGTGAAGCAGAGCAAAGAGAAAGAGTCATTCAAGGCGCAAGTTGGAGTTGCCGTTTCCACAGTGAGTTTGCATCCAAGTAGCAAAGGTCTAACTGATCATGTGTGGCTGTAGCCATTTGGGGCCAGAGGAAACGCCAAAGTTTCGGAGGAGAGCCAAGACAATACAGAAGACTTCGAGAGTAGTACCAGCACGAGCGAGAACATGGCATTTGAGGCGACTGGTGGCAATTCGATCCTTGCAGCCGAGTGAGTCAACCTATATCCTAGTAATGGGCGTTACTAATATTTGGTAGTCCACCGGCTTGGAGCGGGTCTGTTGCAAACTTCAACAATTGGCGTATTATTGAGCAGACCGAACTGACCCCAATTGTTGACACTATCTCAAAGATGGCTGGCTATGGTGAGACTAGGTCGTGGTTCTTTGCCGCGGTGCCTAAACTCAGCGAATACATGGTGATTCCAGAATCAAGGATGCTATATGTTCGTTTCAAGGTTGCCAGCCAGAACAAAAGTTTTGGCATCATATCTACAAAGGAGGTACATTACATCTCGTGTTAAGTATGTGGTTCTTAACTTAACTTCGGTCTAGGTACCGGCCTACCTAGGGCATCGCCCGAACGTGGCGGTAACACCAATACGTACGAATATTCATGTACCAAAACTGAACCCCGAAGAACCTTTCAGAAAAGGGCCGTTTGGGCTTATTGGTGACATGACCAAGATCACCACACAGGATCTCAGTTCATCTACCTCTCCAATCTTTGAACCAAGCAGGTCAGTTTTTATGCGTCAGTAATATCGGCTCCAATGTCTAATATATTGAAATTGAAGGACTCAAGTGCCAATCCTGATATTCCCTTCTGGAGCAGAACTCGGTGAGTGGAGCACACGCACATGTCACCTGGGACTAGCTGACTTCTGGCTAGGCACCAAAACAGATAAAGCATTTAGCCACGTAATATGGCGATTGGAGATTGCTAGGGGCCACAGTGTTAGTACACCGGTGATCCGGTTTCTTGCCATGTATTAGATTTGAACTGATCCTGGCTATCCTTAGATCGGCCCTGATACCTTACTATGCGTCAAATCGGCGGCAATTCCCAACGCTGATTTAGCTCTAACGGTGTATCGCAATGCGCAAGGAGTCTTCCTTCCATCCATTAGCAGCACCGATGAACCATGTTACTGGCGACTCGAGCCCGTCGAAAGTTCAGGAATATCCAGGATGAAAGGGGATCGTTACAAATTCGGCGACTCCTTCAGACTGACCTGGTCATTCTCCGACCAAACAAGTGGCTTCCGCGACTTTGTTGATGATTCATACGGTCGGCGTAATCTAACTCGTCCTTCTGATATAAAGAGTGATAAGCTATGCTTCAAGGTACCCTTCCCACGGTTCGAAAGCCTATCATCGGATTATATGGCAGTACTCATGTCGACTGCCTTGACAACGGATCCTATCATCGACAAAATAAAAGTGCGCTATGGATCCAATAACCAAGAGAGGTCGTACAACTTCCATGATCTAACGTTTCGGGTCGATCTGGTTGGTAATGATGGCAATGGCGATAAAGATGACTATGCAAATCTTGCGGCAACGAGCTGGCAGGAGTTAGATCAGAAGCCTTCGTCTTGGGAGGTGATATCGGAAAACAGACAAGCTTCTCCGGTAATTATTGGCGGTGTTTTAGGGGGTACGGAGTTTACTCGCTGGTGAGAATATATACAGTACTTCACGAGTTCACGGAAATGAACTTATCAATAGTATCGGGAAGGGATTAATATTACTCCTCTTATCTCTGCATGCCGAGAATCATGTTGTTCACTATGACTCAGCCATCGAATTCGTCTGGCCGCAGAACGGGACATGCACATGCAGCGGAAGGGGCCGCGCGATTGGCGATACAAGTGCAACGTGCAGAAAAGGTGGTCAGCATCTGCCCATTTCGACATCCTGATGGCCTCAATTCGGGGTTACGGCAGTCTTTTTGTCCAACATGTTCCCTATTTCCCACAGTCCTTCAAGAGCTTATAGTCTCCTTTAGTCCCGAGTGCAGTCGATTTCTCATTCCCTTATTCATCGAAAACTGACATATAGCACTTCAAGACTTCTTAGTCATCCCCAGACATCGGCAGACTTTATCCCTCACTGTAACCTGACCAAGTTATGCACATGATCACGCTCGCATTTCGGTTGCAACCAACCCGCCCGTTTCCGGTTTTAGTGTCCAATAAAGATATCACGCCACCAATGATGTTGTTGGAGAATGCGTCGCTCAACGTTGTACTTCTGCAGCGGAACGCAACACGGGCAATGAAGATACATTATTGACAGCGGGAGTGAACAGCCCAATAGCAGATGCATTTCCCTCGTAAGGCATTCTTCGTCCACGTCAGTCGTTTGCGACCTAACGAAAACGAGGCAACCTAAGCAGAGCCTCATCAGGTTTTAACTTGTGGATTCTGGGCCCAGATCAAGATAAGCTCGCGGATCCTCAATTTGATACTCAATCTCGAACGGTTCTGATTTATTGTGAAATATTCACTGGATCTTTCTCTCATCTTTTTTGTCTTTGACGTGATTGGCCTAGTCACCATGGTGTCGACACCCCCGCCATCAGATGACGCAGAGGGTCATCCCCCAGAAGAGACACCACATGACGAAGAGGAAGCTAAGAGCGCGTCACCAAGCAAGAAGGAAGCCAAGCAACCCAAAACATCAAACCGTGGACATAAACTTCGGCATAAAAAGCCTACGCATTATCGGACACATACCAACGACTTCCCTTCGCAGGCGCCGGGCGATCCGGTAATGAGGCAGGCGATGCGCTTCGGCGTCGACCCCAACACATATCCTCCTCCACCGCCGGGTGCATATCCAGCAAACACAGCCCCTTCTTACTATCCATCGCCAAATCTACCGCCGCCGGCTGATTATCTCAGTCCATATACATATCCTGGAGGCGGAGGATATTTCTCTACCCCACGAGCAAGTGTTCGGAATCCCCAGTACTTCACTCCACCTGGATACGACGTTCCGCCGTCAGGATACTCTGACCCAGGATACGCCCCCTCCGATTCTTACGGGTATGAGGAGGAGATCCCACCGTATCCTGAGTACCCAACGCGGGAGCCGAAAAGAGCTCCAGTTCGGCCGAAACCCTTGCGACAACCGAAACCACAGACCGAGCCTAACCTGAGTAGCCTTCGAAGGGATGTGTCATATCAGAGACCTCGGCAGAGGCGACCGTCGATACCCACAAGGGAGAGAACATCGCCAGAAGAAGGTATAACCATGCAAGACATCATGGCTGAACTCAGAAACCTCCAACGCCAGGTGTACCAAGCCGAGATACAATCAGACCCAGGGAGGGTTCAAGGCCGTCCAAGAAGAAGCCCATCAGTCACAAGCCAGTATACTAGCGATGACACAAGATCTTTGAACATAGAAAGGGAAAGGTCTCGTCAGCTCACAAGCATCATCTACCGGTTGCTCGAAGATAGACAAAGACCGGAATACCAAGACTCGTTAGGGCTCTCGTCAAGGCAGACAATGATGGATCTTCTTCAGGGCAGAGTGAGGGAACATGATGGAGAGATGGCGCTGGTCAGTCAGCAGGATGCACAGGAGATACGGTCAAAACTCGATACTATACTGGAGTATCTTCAGCTTGAGGACGGATTGGAAGATGAGCCGGCACCGCAGCGACTTCGCGATGGTTACGAAAGCAGGTCACAACCCTTGGTCCTAAGGGGTCAGCCATCTATCGCCTCAGGGTCCTCAGTACACACACCATCATCACCAACCCTAAGTCGAGCAGCGCCACGTCGTCGCCAGACTCTTCCATCCGTCATCAGAGCATCACAGGGTGCACAGTCATCTAACCAAGGACGTACTCGACAGGTTCCAACCAGGCTGGATGACGACGACGAGATGTACGAAGACTCTCGACGCTCTGCACGTACAAGAGTCAGCTCGACACAGAGTGTTGCATCGCAGGATAGGAGAAGGCTACAAACAACTGTTGTTCAAAGAAGTGATGCTCGGCCACCGGAGAGAAAGATTGTAGAAGGCGATCAACAGAAGGTCAGACCTGGTCGGTTTGCATATGTCCAGACAGAAGACGAACAGGATGAAGAACCCGCTCGAGCACCTGTGCCGCCATACCCAGTGCCTGACCCACCTGGAACGTCGAAGCGGAGGAGATCGTTACAATCAGTGAGATTCAGGTAGATTGAGATTGGCGTATTTTAGTAACTGGCTTGTCGAGAGGGTAGTCTACAAGGGGGCAGATATGGCGTGAACGGGGATATTGAATTACGATAAGCAAAGCCTCGAGTAATAATGTAAGACTAGGATCTGTACACGTCTATGAAAAGTGACATTCAGCGCGACTAGTTCCATTCAATTCATAAATTGAAATTATCCAAGGTTATTTCATAGAAGCGCAAAGGCTCGAGATTGAATAGCCTTGAATGAACCAATGATGAGCTTATGTAAACACTCTGACGTTTAGAATAGCCAGATCCCAGAGCGCATTATTAATTCAACGTCAAATATCGTAATTGGGCGCCTTTCTCGCGTCACTTCGAGGCGCTATCGAGACTACTTTCGGTAAAATGTTTTGTAACGCATAACGTTATCGCCAAGCCAACGCGAACGGAATTTCCGGTCGTCAGCGTTCTTTGTTTCGCCCTCACGATCAACACGTTTATTGGTCAACGTTGACCCATTCAACAACGTTATGGCAGAGTATTTAACAATGACTCAAGAACGTAAGCTTTTTGCTATATTAACCTCAATCTACACGCTTTCTTCAAAGAAGCTACCAATATGTCTCGATCAAATAAAGCTATTTACATGCTTGCAAATGGCAAACATGAAATTCGCACTATCGAAGAGCCATATGTCCCGCAAAAGGCACAGTCTCTTGTAGAAGTGCAGTACTCGGGCATCAATCCAGCTGATACTCGCCACTCATACATGAATATGTCAGAGTACGTCGCTGGCTACGAATACACCGGCATCGTTCGACAAGTTGGGCCTGAATCACCCTTCAAAATCGGCCAAGAAATCTTTGGACAATCGCTGCCGTATGATCGCCGACCTAATTATCTCGGTGCGCATCAGAGCTTCCTCTTGGCGGAACCTCTCATGGCTTTTGAGAGGCCTGCGCATCTTGATCCTATCACCGCTGTAACGCTTGTCGTTGGCAGTGCAACTACCTTTGATGCTCTATTCAATGTGGCAGGGTATGGCTTCTCGCTCGCTGGCATCTCTGGAGACGATCCGAAGAACGAGCCGATTCTTATCTGGGGCGGTGCGGGCGCTGTTGGTCAGGCTGCTATTCAGATCGCCAAGGCAGCTGGTTTCGGTCCCATTATCACGACTGCTTCACCCCAGAACCATGAAACCTTGAAGAGGCTTGGTGCCGATGAAGTCTTTGACTATCGAAGTACTACAGTCGTGAAGGATATACGTGCATATTTGGAAAGGTCGGGTAAGTCACTGAAGACTGTTTTCGACACAGTTTGCGCTGGTCTCGGTGTTTTCGAAGGTCTTTCGCCCGATGAAGAAAAGGCGTTGGAGGAAAAATACGATCAAAGCTCACCAGGTCTTTCACGCCAGTGCTGTGATCCTAACATACCGTCAGAAGAACTACGTCTAGTATCAACTCTTCTTGTAAAGAAAGATCTGACGTGGAAGTTCACTTTGAGTGTCAGGGTTGTCGAACAAGTTGACTTTGCAGTTGAAGCTCAAGATCGAAGCGATGAAGAGAGAAAGAAAGAGGAGAATAGGGTTATCGAGTGGCAAAAGCGCATCGAACAGGGTATTCATTGGCTGGCTGAGAACCATGAACAGTATTGGGAGGCGCCGAGGTTTAGGATCTTGAAGGGAGTGGAGGAGGGGATTCAGGGTATTCGTGATGTTTGGAATGGCAAAGTGAGTCGCGAGAAGCTAGTCATTGATCACAGAGTTTGAGAAGTATATCGATTCTAAGAGACAAGCTGAACAAAAATGATGTGGCCTTCTCATTTTTGATTGCCATCAATCGCTGATTTCTCCCATGCTGTTTGGTCTTGCGTTTCCTCTTCTCGTCACGCGCCTCACATCCCGCCGCCTTCGTCAATCATTCGTGCGCCACGATGCATTCACTTGGTCGGCACATTCAATTTCCAGCAGGGTATATCTAAGCCACTCGGTCAAAATAACACATTGCCTTTTCCCTCTTTCAAGCAGAATAGACCCTATTTTTCTCGTGGCCAATGTTAACTCTCAATAAACAAGCCATTGAACATACAGTTTCGTCTATGATGCGATCATCCTGATTCTCACAGGTATATAATTAGACTGCTGTGCTGCAGAAGACCAAACAACCCCCTTCGTCTCAGATTCATCCAGCTCTTCCAGTCTCAAATCAACCTGCCATGCACTCTAGTAGGTTCTTTCTTTTAGCTGTCAGCCTTATGGCCGACGCAGCCTTTGCTATTCCTTGCGCTGCAAAGACTACGACTACAGGTGAGTTTGAATCCTCTGGACAGATGGCGACTGCTAACGGTTAGCCTTAGTTAGAGCTACTGCGAGGATAACATCCGTTCAGACTAGCCTTGTTACAGTGACTGCAACACCGAACGTGGAGGACACAACCACTGTTGCAGATTCTGAGACAACAGAGGATGCTTCCAGTACCACTGAAGTGTCTGTTACTACAACCCCGGAGGCTTCTGGCACCACTGCCGCAGCTTCCGAGACAACAGAGGAGGGTTCTAGCACCACTGGAGAATCTGATGCAACGACTTCGGAGGCTTCCAGCACTACTGAAGTGTCTGACGAAACGACCTCGGGAGCTTCCAGCACCACTGTCTCAGCTTCCGAGACAACAGAGGACGCTTCCAGCAACACTGAAGTGTCTGTTGTAACTACCCCGGGAGCTTCTAGCACTACTGAAGGATCTGATGAAACGAGCTCTGAGGCTACCAGCACCACTGAAGTGTCTGATGCAACGACTTCAGAGGCTTCTAGTACCCCTACTACTGCTTAAGAAGCGGCACCGGTGACATCAGCCTCAACACCTACCGAGTTTGAGACAATCACTACTGCACCAGCCGCGAACCCAACCCACTCTCTCCTCGCCAACGGCGGGAATCTAAACAACCAATAGGCCTAATTAAATATCGAGCTTTACTACCTCGTTCTCGACCCAGAATTCCGACCCTAGTCGCGTACTACGATCCCAGCAACACCGGCTCCAACAAAGAATTCGAGCAGTTGAAGTGTCAGATTGAGTGGCGCTCTTTTATGTAGTGTTCTCATGTCGACTTGTGAAGAAGGCGATGACGAAGTGCTGGCTTCCGCATCGAATGATGTTCATAACCAACTTACACCGATGTGAATTGAGGTGATACTGGAGAGAAAACTCAGTTCTGGTATATTAGAAGTGGCAGCCCTTCTGGTGTCACTCCTGTCTCTGCGACTGCGCCCAATGTGTAATAGGCTTCTGTATCTTTTATATACTCATTACTCTAAGATCTATGTGCGCAGTTAATAACGAAAATGCGGGTTCTCTAGTCCAGATAAACAGCACGTGTTCTTTGTCAATCAATCTACAGGTACATCGCTTTACATCTTACCATTTCGCAATGAGAGGAATATGTTCATCCTCATACATCTAGCACACAAAGAGAAGTTACGTCGGGTTTCTTTTAAGTTGAGCCTAATTATCGACAAGAATAGAAAGTTAGTTCAGGGCACTATCGCGATAGATGCATGTTTTCATCTGCTTTATATAAAGTACTGACTGCTCCTTGATGGAGGGCGTATGCCATTGGGCGATCAGTGGCTTTGGCTTAGCTCATACCGAATTATCTCGAGCTCTAGGGTTTAACTGGAGCAGTCTTTTCATGCCATAACGATGTAAACGTAGAATAAGCCAAGGGGGTATCTTCGAGATGTTGATGAGACCCATAAAGCAGTTGGGAAAACATGGCCGGTTACGCAGATTTCCGTCATGACCGGACATGTTTCGGCATCAGATCAGTCTGCAGAAGCATACCAAGCCCAATATTTTACATGTTATCCACTGATACCGGCTTCGATCTTCGGGAACCCAACCCGTGCTTCAACGAAATCAAAACGGTATCTTATATCAGCATCGTTGGGAGCATGTCAAATCGAACCATAGTGAGATACTCGCTTCTCGGGGCGACATCTAGGATATTGACGGTCTGAAACGTTAAGTGGAGGAACCTGACGGATACTTGCCCGATTGGCAGCCATGAAGCCCCTAGCACCCCCATGTAACTACCGTTACGTTCTGAACCAACTACTCAAACTGGTATCAGCGTTCTGGACGGCAAAAGTCTTACCTGGATGGTGCTCGCCTCACTTTTCGCAGCGCATCGCGAGCCGAAGGAACATGGGTAACTCTGAGGAACGTGCTCTTATCATGAATCGGCGGGCCCGAGGCCCATGATATACTCCCCATTCGCTGTCAGACATGCATACCCACTGAGGGTATTCTTGCTGCATTTTTGCTAGCCATGGATTATTTGAGTTCATGGATTCATGCTACAGCCCCCAGGGGTATCAAATGTTAAATCTGGTACTTTAATTAGTAGCCAATCTACTATAAAATAGATATAGATTAGCCTAGAATTATCTCTGTTGATATAATAAGTATATAATATCTTATTAGTATTTGTAATTCTGTTGTGGCAAAAAAATACCAGAATAATCGCGGAAATGCACATTTGATACCCCTGCGGACTGTGACAGCATGTTTATGCAAGCGCTGCCCTCCATGAAGGGGAATAAGATAGATAGTCGATCAGCGGGTGTCGGGAATGCCGAAAGCTTATGCGGCTGATGACGACATGGTCATCGAGAGATAAGCCTGTTACCCCAGAGCCAAACCATGGCAGCTGAAATGCCAGATATCCCGTACTACGATCAGGAAGCCGACGATGTTTCACATCGGGTTGATTCCGCACAGCGTTACATTACTATCACGATGTCCATCGTGTCATTACTTGCATGACTCTCTTTACGGTAGCAATAAGCGCTCAACGTATGATATTTCACTAACACATAGGTCCTGAAGGGATGTAGCATGTTGAACGAAAGGAGAACCTAGCAATAGAACATCCCCAGACCATGTCCAGTTGCCCACTATAGGATATCCTTATGTAATTTATAACCCGGTTCTCACAACCAGAGTCCGTTATGGGCCCCGGCATCAGCCCCCGAGCCCTTCCAAACAGAGTTATCGATTTGCAAACTCGACATATCCCAACCCCGCCAAGATCCACAGAAATCTCCAAGCATGCAGCCGAGCCTTCCAGAAGCATTCTTGCAGCATATCCCCCGAGGAATTAACTCGGGATTGTCAGGCACAAAAATGACAAATGCCTCACACTGCAACTTCATAAACGTGGCAAATATGCCTCATTTTTGTTTTTCGGTGGCAGCGACACAACTTTTTATCAGAGGACCGCCACGGCCCCGAAGCCCGGCGCTAGCGTGATCGGCTCTCAACGCCGTGATACCGAACCCAGGCTGATCGACATAAACCAAGGGGCTGTAACGTACAAGTGGATCACCAGCTATGAAATATTGACTCTTGGTCAGCGTTTTTCTCCGAGACGCCGTAATCTTCGCGTATTGGACGGTTTCGCGAGTAATGAACGGAGGGATGAGTATGGATTAATGACACGTTGACCACAGGACTTCGGCTAGACTTGCAAATATCTCAAAGTGGATAAATGATCGTGTCTGAGAGTTTGGGAATAGAGTTTAGGCTTTATCGTTGTCGGCATTATTTTATCTGTTTACATGGTGTTGATAGATGATCCTCCAGGGAATAATGGGAATACTGATAACACATCTCCAATATTATTGCGAATGACTATCTTCGAGGTGAGACATGAGATACAGTAATCTATCCCAAACAGACAGATTATATCACGCACAAGTTAATTGGTCGACAAGTCTCACCGAAGACGACCTATCTCGTCCCCAGGCCCCGTTGAACCCACCAGGACCCTCCCCAGGCATGGAAACGCCGGATGATAGTGACATGGAGTCATAGTGGAGCAGGGCGAGATACACGATCAAGTTATAATCCGGGGTAATTCAGTTTCTTGTAGTCATAGAAAGGGTCGGATTTATAAGGACATGACGCTCCCGACTCCATTTTCCCCAGATTCTACATCCCGTTCCAGACTCTTGTTCTTCTCCATACGTTCACTTACCCAAGTCACCGTTTAATCAGAAGAAACGTTTTGTTACAAATATTCATCATGGCGAAGAAGGAAGAACTCCCTCGCGATATCGAGGGCGTCGATGATCTTCAACGTTCTCCCTCGAGAAGTACCCAGGAAGGAACGACAATCGACGCCATCTTTGGTGAAGTTTCAGAAGATGGGCCTAACTACCGCAACGTACGAGCCCCGGTCCGTTTTCCTTAACAACTACTAATTAGTACCCAGGTCGGATGGATTGCCACCGTCGCACTCATGACGAAAACGCAAATCGGCCTTGGAGTCTTATCAATCCCGCAGACCTTCGACGCTCTAGGTCTCATCCCCGGAATCATATGTCTGATCGTCGTGTCAGCCATCACAACATGGTCAGACTACATGATCGGCGTGTTCAAGCGACGACATCCGCAGGTTTACGGCATCGACGACGCGGGCCAGTTGATGTTTGGGCGGATTGGTCGTGAAGTCCTCGCGACTGTCTTTATGCTATGTAAGCATCATTCCTCAGTGATTAGGGGAGGCGGGGGGTGCTGATGACTCGCAGACTGGATCTTCGTTGCTGGCTCAGCGATGCTCGGTATCTCAATCGGCCTTAACTCGGTGTCTTCACACGCAGCCTGCACAGCTGTGTTCGTTGCCGTGGCAGCTATTCTGGGCTTCTTCTTTGCTAGTATCCGCACCCTCGGCAAGATTGGCTGGCTAGCGTGGATCGGACTCGTCTGCATCATGACTGCCAGTAAGTTCAAGCCCCCTTCATCTCACGAGATCAAGTTTGGTAACACGAGAAATTAGTCTTTTGCGTCACTGTCGCTGTGGGCGTGCAGGACAGACCTGCGGCTGCTCCGAAGGGAGGACATTGGGAGTCTGACTGGAAGCTCTTCAACAACCCTAGCTTCGTCGACGGTATCACGGCTGTGTCATCGCATATCTTTGCGTTCTCAGGTACACCGGCGTTCTTCCAGATCGCTGCTGAGATGCGCGAACCGAAGCACTACACCCGCTCGCTATTGACCTGTCAATCGATCGTGACGGTCACGTATATCACCATTGGAATCGTGGTCTACTACTACTGCGGTTCATATGTTACCTCTCCTGCTCTCGGTTCAGCTGGCATTCTCATGAAGAAAGTCTGCTATGGATTCTCCTTGCCTGGTCTTATCGTGACTGCTATGCTTATGACCCATGTGAGTGTTTTCATGTCTTCTTAGTAACATAACTAACCTGGCAAGATTCCCGCCAAGTACATGTTCATCCGCTTATTGCGCGGCACAAAGCATCTCAACTCCAACGGCATCGTGCATTGGGGTACTTGGTTAGCCTGTACAGGAAGCGTGACCATTATCGCGTATATCATCGCCAGCGCCATCCCTGTTTTCGGCGGCTTGGTGTCTCTCATCGGAGCTCTTCTCGGCACGCTGATGTGCTTCCAGCCGTACGGCTGCTTCTGGCTTTTCGACAACTGGCACAAGGGCAAGACAGAAAAGTCACTCAAGTGGTGTCTTATGGTTTGCTGGAGTGTCTTTGTCATCGTGGCTGGAACCTTTATGATGGTTGCGGGTACCTACGGCTCGATTGTTGGTATCAACAACTCGATGAAGGCTAATGGGGGTTCGAGCCCGTGGTCTTGTGCTGATAACTCCAACTCTGGCTCGGCTGGTCACTAAATGGTTTGAGGGTTGTGGCTTTGACATCGGGCCGAAGATGGTGGTTGACGTGCACTCGAGACTGGCTTCTTGAGTGGCTTCAAACATGAAGCGATGGTGTTGTTTTGGGCGAGAGGCTTATGTCGGAGTTGTGATTTGCGGTGCGGGCAAATTACTGGATGACCTGTCGTAACATAAGATGCATTTGGAACGATCATTATAGAGTGTAAAACACTGAAGTACCACATAACAATAGAATACCCATTTCTTTTTCTTCCATCACTTTTTCATATAAATGATCATGACTATCAGTGACGCGACGCGTTGGAGATGAGGTATGTCCAGGAGAGTAATAACGCCAACCTCACCACCAAACTTAACTTAACCAATGGATTAAATATGTTCCTAACAATTAATCACGATAACGCCTTGAATGAGTCACATGATGCCATCACCAAACCTTGCCCCCAGCCTCGTTGTCATCGTCATCTACGCTTATGTAATGACATCATTGAACCCCTGCAGTTCCGTGCTCACTCCACTAACCAACCGGATGCTCGGCCTGCGGCAAAAAAAAAGTGACTGATAATTCTCCTCATCACGAGCCATCAACTTTTTCACCTACCAACCCTCACTCATCGCTCATTCTCGCAAGAAACAAAATGAGCTTCGTAAGGGCGTTTTCGTTCCTCACGGTCGTGAGCGTCGTCACGTATACCATTCTCTCAGTGGCCACGTCACTGAGTGGCGGACCCCCGCTGTGCAGACCGGGAACGAAACCCACCCGATTCCGTCGTTTGGACTGGGGACTTGGTTGGCTAACAAGGGAGATGTGAGTTTTTGAATACGAGGTTCACCAAGACTGCAGTGCTAATGGGAGTCTAGGTCGCGCATGCGGTGGAATATGCCTTGAAGGCGGGTTATCGTCACCTCGACGCTGCCGCTATCTACCGAAATGAGGAGGAGGTTGGGCAGGGCATCAGGGCATCCGGCGTGTCGCGCGATAAGATTTGGGTCACGAGTAAGCTTTGGAACACGGATCATCGACCTGATCTCGTGCGCAAAGCCATTGAAAAGTCTATCGCCAATCTGGGCGTCGAGTACCTGGATCTGTACCTCATTCACTGGCCCGTCGCTTGGGTTCCCGATACCAAGGACCTCGACAATGACACATCCATCGTGGATACCTGGAAGGCTATGGAGGAGCTCGTCCGCGATGGATTAACGCGCAACATTGGCATTTCCAACTTTGCGCCAAAGGACATCAAGGCTATTCTCAAAATCGCCACCATCCGCCCTTACGCGCACGAGTTCGAAACGCATCCCTATCTGCAACAACAATCCTTCGTGGACTTTCACACCAGCGAAAACATCAAGGTCATCGCATACTCACCTCTCGCCAACACAAACCCAACTTACAACCCGGATATCCCGAGCATTCTGCACGATGAATTCTGGATAAAGCTCGCAGGCAGCAAGAACGCGACAGTAGCACAGACGGTGTTAGCGTGGGGACAGCAGCGGGGTACTGTTGTTATTCCCAAGAGTACACATGAGAAGTACATTGATGAGAACTTTGGATCGCAGGATATTACATTCACTGAGGGGGAGTTGAAGGAGGTGGCAAAGAAGGATAAGAGGTATAGATTTTTGAATCCTGGGAAGGATTGGGGCGTTGATCTGTTCGAGGGTCTTGATGGAGGGTCGAAGAAGGAGGAGGAGGAGGATGATAGAAATGAGGACTTGTAATCTGATCGCACTAATAGACGGAGGATATTTTTAGATGTTATTATTAATAAGATACCAACCCCTCGGATATACGGATACTGGGCTCGTGAACAGAGCGTCTACATTTCGGCAACACTATCACGATTTTGTAGACATGCGCAGGGCACAGGCGAGTCCAAAACGAATAATCAACCAATAAAATGATCTGAGCCTTCAGTTAGAAGCACACTGCAGCAGAGATTTCGATATCGCCGAACGAGTCCCAAACGTATTTGACCTGCATTTATGATGTTCCGTATTTTCAATCTTCGGAGTTGTTTCGCAAGCTGATGACATTGCTGGTCGAGAACATTTAGGGGAAAACAAACAATCCACAATATTACCCGTTTTCAATACTCACTCCCCAGAATAATATCCTCAATTAGAAAGACTTCACAAACCAGATTCTGCAGACAGATCCCCCATCTTCGGGAGTTGACCGTCGTGTATAGGGTAACCACCAAAGCCCATGGCAATCCAATTTCCTAGAGTTTCACAGCCACGGTGAATACAACCCTGGCAGTTCAACCAAGCACAGCGCAAAAGCTTCTACGTAACAACCAACTCTATCCCAGATCAAATAATTGGTCAAAACACTTCTTCTCCAAATCTGTTAAAAAGCAAAAATTGTCGAGAGTTTAGTAAGGAAATTGGCATTTCCTGCACGACTCGCACCATTCAGGGTCCAACCCTGCGCCACCTCGATCAACACGCTCAATACACTTAAATCTCGCCTCGTGGCATTTCCAAGACATGATCTCCCAAGCCCAACTCGTGTCATTGCGGCTTGGCTCGGTCCACTTACCCCTGTGAGGCTAGAGTCGCAGCCGAAGTTTGCGCCCTGACGAGAGAACAGACATGAATGGCTGTGTTTACGCAGCGGGCGAACGAGTTTATTCTAGACCGGATGATTGATAAAATTTGGCTGTGCTGCCGTTGTCCCGTGGCTTATCGGCTCTTGGACCCCTGTCAAATTTTGTCTCAGTTCATAGTCATCTCGCTGACCAGCAGTTTTCATGTACGCTCAGACCTCAACTGAACCACGGGAAAAAGTAAATCTCCTTACATCTGTTTCCCTCGTTAGGTAACGTCAGTCTTCAATCTCGATATGTACTCTCATGACGGATGAGCATACGGCGATCATAGTATAACAGATCAAATCCCCAACTGGGATGAAAAAAGCCACTCTTAATCCATCCTCTGTTTCAACGGTCGTGATCACCATAACCCCCGAAACAAAAGACGCTCCTCCTATTCGCCAGCATGTGGAAACATCTCCATTGAAAAGTCTCCGAGGCCCAGACTAATTCATCCCGCGTGCACCCCAACTCCACATGGTTGACAGGAGAACTCCCCAATATGGCAAGGCGCACGGCAAGGGTGTTAAATAGCGATCGCCGGATATAATTGTGACCGCTTTTCAACTCCCGCCCGCTTCACGAGGTGACATCGTCAAGGAGATGGTTCGACACTTACGTGGTACTGTATTCCTCCTTTAAATGTTCTTCTTCTGCTCGTCGTTTGGTTCTCGTCTTCTCTAGTTTTCTGCACTCTTTTTTTTTTAACTTAGTCACTCTCTTTTCACTCACTTATTCGGAAGCGTTTCACGCTCCAGTCACTCATTTACATTTGTTTATTAAAAGATGCATTTTTCTAGTTTGATTCCCGCTTTGGGGGTCTTGTGGCTGTTGCCACTGCCTCGCCTCACGGTCTCGGCCTCGGTCTTGGTCTTGGTGTCGATGTTTCGATTGGAAATGGTGCTTCATCTGCCGCTGACACCACCTCCAAGGGCCTTGACCTAGCTCCCACCACGTCTGCCGCTAGCCAGAATGGTGGTCTTCCTGCTACTTGCAACTTGGCCAACAGCTGGGAGAACCACGTTCTCTTCGATGGTATCGCTGCTCCTGCTTCTGGTGCTGCCGCCGCCATCAAGCTTGGTCTTAACCTTCCAAATGCTCAGATCGAGGGTGAGGCTACTCTCGAGCTTGTGGAGGGTTTCCTGACAGAGCCTCGTGTGCGTATTGGCCTTGGTGCTATCAAGGCTTACGTCGAGCTTGACATTTCTGCTTCCGCTGCTGTTCACGAATCCATTGAACTTTTCGCTTCTGCTGCTCTTCAGCTTGAGGTCCCTGGTCTTCTTGAGGCTGAGGCCGGTGCTGCTCTCGCTCTTGACCTCGTTGTCGGTGTTGATGCTGCTATTGACCTGTCCGCTGGTGTTTACCTTGCCTTCGGTGAGGAGGCTTTCGTTGAGGTTTCTCTTCTCACCAAGGAGATTGTTGACGTCTCCCTTGAGGGTCTTGTTGCCAAGGCTCTGCCCATTGGCGTTGCTGCCGAGGTCGACCTCTCTGCTGAGGTTTCTCTCACTCTTGGCCTCCGTCTCCGAACTGAGATCGATCTTTCGGCGGAGCTTGACATCCCTGTTCTCGACATCGAGGCTGGTGCCAAGGTTGCTGTTTGGGTCAGCCTTTTTGAGTACACTGCTGTTCTCGTCGCCACCGACAACTGCGCCGTCTCCGTCGATGAGCTCATTGCTCTCACTCTTGGTCTCGCTGTCGAGCTAAACGTTGAGGTTGGCGACATTCTCGACATCAGCCTTGCTCCTACCTTGACCATCACCCTTGCTACTGCTGCTCAGGCCAAGGTTTGCCAGCCTAACCGCGGTACTCCTGGTGGCTTCATTGAGCAGCAAGGCAACCCTACTTCCACTCACACTGAGGTCGCTACTCTTTCCACAGTCCCTGCTGGTGGCTCTGACGCTACTACGGACTCTGCTCTTCCTGATGCCACCGGTTCTGCTGATGCTTCTGGCTCCGCTGATGTTACCGGCTCCGCCACTGCTGATTCTTCTGACGCTTACCCCGTTCCTGGCGCATCTGGCTCTGAGACTTCCCCTGCTGGCTCCGAGACCACTGGCTCTGGATCTGCTACTTCTGCCGGAGCTGAGACTACCGGTTCCGGATCAGGTGCCTCTGGCTCCGAGACTCATCCTGCTGGTGCCGAAACCACCGGTTCTGGCTCTGGCTCTGGTGCTTCTTCTGGCTCTGAGACTTACCCTGCCGGCGCTGAGACCACTGGCTCATCAGGTGCTTATCCCGTCCCTGGCTCTGGTTCTGAATCTGGTGCCTCTGCTGGTGCTGAGACCACCGGATCTGGATCAGGTGCCTACCCCGTCCCCGGTGCCTCTGGCTCTGAGACTTACCCTGCTGGTGCTGAGACCACCGGATCTGGATCAGGTGCTTATCCTATTCCTGGCTCCGGCTCTGGATCGTCTGCTCCTGCCGGCGCTAAGACTACTGGCTCCGGCTCCGGTGCTTACCCCGTCCCTGGTTCCGGTTCTAGCTCCGGTGCTTCCGCTGGTGCCGAGACTACTGGATCTGGTTCTGGTGCCTACCCCGCTGGCCCTGGCTCCTCTTCCGCTCTCGCCAAGCCCCAGACCACCGGCGATGTCACCAGCACCGTCACCTCCACCCACGTTTACACCATAACCAGCTGCGCTGCCTCCGTCATCAACTGCCCTGCCCGCTACACCCAGAAGATCGTCACCTCCACCATCATCAAGAGCACCTACGTCTGCCCCGCTACCGAGACCGGTGCTGTTCCCGCGACCACCACTGCTCACTCCACCAAGGTCCACGTTCCCGTCACCACCCTCACTGACACTCTCACCACGATCGTGCCTTGCAAGACCCGAACTACCAAGACCTTCCACCCTCCTACTACTCCCCCTCCTGCTCCTACCGTCACCATCGTCGACACCACCACCTACTGCCCCGAGGAGGGAAAGACTGCTCATCCTTCCAAGGCCCAGTCTACTTTCCAGGTCGTCACCACTACTTCTCCCGGCACCAAGGCTTATGAGGTCCCCAGCCACGCTGCTCCTACTACCGAGGGTGAGGAGAAGCCTACTGCTGAGGTCCCTGTCCCTGGAAAGCCCACTGGCAAGTCTCCCGTTCCTGAGAAGCCTACCGCCGGATACCCCACTCCCGAGAAGCCTACTGGTGGCAAGCCCGTTGCCCCTCCCGCTCACAGCATGCCTTACCCTCCCAGCAACGGAACCGTCTCCACCCACGTTCCCGTCTACCCAGCTCCTGTTCCTACCACCGCCGTTCCTGTGGTTCCCGCCCCCGGCACAACCGCTGGCTACGCACCTCCTCCCGCTGTCTCTCAGCCTGGATCTGTTCCTCCCGCTGCTGAGACTCCCGTCTCTACCACTCCTGTTCCCGTCAGTGGTGCCAGCGTGGTTCGCAGTGGTTTCATGCTGGTTCTCCCAGCTGCCCTTGCTTTCTTCATGTAGATGATAAATGGTTAAGAATACAGGATCTATGTATAACATTTAGGCGACGGGACTTGGATTAGCAATAGTTCATGGTTTCTTTAATTTTTAATATTTTCATGTCAATCAATTGGAGTCTCCCCAAGTGAACATTTACTTTCTCACCATGTGTTCACCATGTGTGTAATGTTTTAGCGCAAAGTCTTTCACTGCTTATATCAGGTCCGGTTAGACCAATCCAGCTCGGGATCATGCCTCTAAGCTATGACTTGAAATGAAGTCTCGAGTTGCTGCTAGCTTATTAACGGCTGTCCACAGACTGTTGGACGATGCTGGCTGGGTTGATTGGGGCAGAAGACTAAACTTAAGAGGGTATAGACTGTTTCCAACTCTCAGACATTTTAATCAGAAATAGCTAACCGACAGGTAATTGATTGGCCGGCTCGTCTGGGCAGCTCCACCTAAGCCTCTAGTCTACGTCAGCTGAGATATGAAATCGAGTCTGCGGGAAGACATAGAGGCCTCTACGCGGGCGGCCTTGCTTGCACGCGTACATCAACAAACAAAACAAATCAATGACAAAGGTAAAGCCGGGGCAGCGAGTGCGAGCTAGAACGCAGAGAAGTCGGGCTGGATGCTTGACCTGCAGGTGAGTCCACGCCGCTGATGGGCTGTGCCACGTATTAATAGACACCGCAGGAGTAAGCCACCAGAAGTAGGGATCAGCGCAGATTGCTTACATGATCTAGTACGTCGTGTCAAATGTGACGAGGCACGGCCCTCATGTGTAAGGTGTAAGGACAGCTGGCGAGCGCTGAGTAACAGTGAGACTAATGATTTGATAGGCACATCAACCGGCCGCACCTGTGACGGCTACGAAGAAGCAGCAGCAGCAGAACAGGTGCTACAGCAGCAGCCACCAACCCAGACTGTCAGTGCCGGATACCGCAACTCCCAGGAAGCACGCTCTATCCAGTTCTTTATCGAGCGCACCCTATCTCAACTAACTTCCTTCTTCCCCGATGAGTTCTGGGGGATTAGTGTATTGCAGGTTGCTCAGTACGAACCCAGCATTTCCCATGCACTGGTTTCGTTTTCGGCATATCACGAGGCCTTTACAAATGGCAAACCTGGGGATAAGAGTCCATTTGCATTAAAGCATTACAATCTATCTATCAAGGAGCTACATGCCTCTCACAGCTCGCTGTCACATGTCCACTTAGTGTCTTGTTTAGTATTCGTTTGCATTGAGGCAAGTATGACCATTATCCCCATTCATATGGCCATGCAACTTACAGCGAATAGATCTTGCAGGGACATACCGAAACCGCAATTCGATTATTCAAGCATGGCCATCGTATGATGAGCCAGTTCCGTCATGCTTCAGGTCCAAATGGCATTCTTAATCATGTGCAAACCCTGTTTAACCGGCTTGCTCTGCAGGTGGCTTTAGTCAGCAACTGCGCACATGAAAACTAAATAATTCTAACTCTTGTGTCCTAGCTAGTTGGCGATGTGACGCCTGAACTTTACCTAAAGTGTGTTTCAGGCTCCCAGTTGATGAGGGTCAACACCAACTACTCGTTTAGCTCTCTATTAGAGACTAGGGAAGCCCTCAATGCCATTTTGGCGTTACGATTGACAGAAACAGTGACAAACTTTGAACTAACCGCTGCATTTTCTCGTTGGTCCCTGGGATTCGACAAATTCGTCATTTCCCGTGGTGGATTGGCATTCTCTCCCCACGAGCAGAGGTCACTTGCGCTCATAGACTTACACCGCCGATACTTCAATATGGTCTTGCCTTGGGAGAATATAAACAACAATCCATATACACTCAGCCTGGATAACTACACCAGCGACTTCGAGGAGCTGGTAAACTGTGCCAGCCGTGTTCTCGGCCTCGAAGACACAGACACTGCCCCACTGTTCCACCTCGAAATTGGAGTGGTACCTGTTTTGTTTGTGATAGTCGCATGGTGTCGCGATCCTGGGATCCGTCGGAGGGCGATCTCCTTGTTGATGTCCCGACAGGCCCAAGAGGGCGTTTGGAGCAGCCATTTGACTGGAAGAGTTGCACGGAGGATTATGGAGGCAGAGGAGGAAAAGTTAGACGTGCGCAGCTGTAAGGACGTTCCTGGTCCGAGGAGGGTAAGAAGCGTATATGTATCGCTGGGCCCTGGGGAGAGACAGGCCATGATACGATATGGACTACAAGATAGAGAGTGGGAGGAAACCATTGGTTGGTAGATTAGATGCGGCGATATGTAATAGAATTTGAAAGATATGACTTCAATTCTATTAGCAAAAGAAAGAAAACTATTCTTACAAGCCCTGGGTGTATGTATCATCTTAGCTATAAAAGCTACGATCTCATGTTGCTCAGTGCATATCACTATACGCTTAGATCAATCCAAACGTGTCGCCACTTAGAAATAACCTCGGAGAGGCAAGCTCAAGATGCCTCGTCTAACTGTATCTCGGTATGCCTTTTGTTTCGCTGCCAAAACTTTGGCATGCTGGCCTCTTTGCTGCCCATAACGCGAGCCGGATGAACAACGTTGAACGCTACCAAGGCAATCAGCATGGGTAGAGAGTCTAGGGCATACTGGTAAGCCTCGTGTCGTGGGATGTCACTGTCGAGACCTTGGGAGTATTCTATAAGGCGAAAAATAATTCGCAGCTAGATCTCGTTAGATATATGGCTTTATCAGTCGGTTCAGCCTCTACTTACTACAATAAGAGCCAGCGCAAAGAACATAGCGTAAAAGAGCGTCATAACAGATCTCTTCTGCGTTCCAGAGTTTACGCCCGAGTTCGAGCTGCGAAGCCGGCGGAAAAGATGGATCCCGAAGACAGCGAAAATGAAAATGAAAAACAGCTGGAGTCCGACTCCGCCCATGTAAATGTGCAGGGCATCGAGCTTTTCTGCTAGTGTCTTGTCCTTTCCAGTAGCAGCCTGCGCGGCACCATAAACTTGGACAATAAAAGCGATAATATCCAATATAACAAAGATAAAACCGAACTGCCAAGCCTTCACGCCATACAATCGGCCATCAGGTGTGTAGCACCATACCATGCGCCCAAACACCATGTAAGCAAATGCATTGGTCCACAGTGGCGCGACGAGAATGACGACGAACCATGTCGCGTAGTAGTCAAAGCTAGCCGGGCTGTAGATACTAACGGTACGGAAGATGTAGGTGAAGACTTGCCAGAAGGCCGACATGATAATGACCCAGCAGTACCCCGACCGGTATTGGATGGCTTGGATGAGATGGGCGATGTTTGTAATGATAAAGAGTACTAGGAATAGTATGGAGGCAGCTGCGGAGGGACAGAAGTTCCATTGTGTGTTTGGGACTTGAAGCGCGTGGCATGTCGACATGGTTGATGAAGATGGCTGGAAACACCGGCCGACAAGAATAGACAAGAGACACCTCGTTTGCTGGCGAAAAGAATAAGCAAGCTAATATGTCCTTGTGTCTATACTTATACCCTCAACAAGGCATTATGAAGTGTCACTGTCAGTCCCACTTGGGCTCTCAGCTGGGTTAGTGTGTTAAAGATTGGCAAACATAATTGGCTGGCTCGTTTGGGCACTTCGACGATACCCAGCTCGGTTTAGTTCAGCTCCTATCCAAATTCGGTCACTCGTTTCCCTGCTCCTTCGTAAGCTTACTGTGCCTTAAATATGATTGCTCCTAGGATCATTGAGGTAATTAGGCTTATCGCCCCTGTTGCCCAACCTGAACTATGCAAGCCCTGATCCCTTGTTTTAACCACGGCCGTCGGTACTACTTCACTCTCGCAGCCTTCAAAACCGACACGACTATCTCTGGGGAAAGCTATCATCGACCACTGAGACCACAATCGCGCTTAGCTTAACCACTGATACTGCTACTAAGTTCTGTATGCTGATTTAAGCTGTCAGCTACAAGTCTCAACTGCTGCCACCGAACCCGAGGCACCTTCTACAGTGCTTACACAATCTTTCGTTAAACTTGCTTGAAGTACTGAGACGACCATCGCCACTTTCGGCTGTCTCGATGGGATTCTATCCGACTGACTCATGCGGTATTTTCCAACAATATAACGGAGTAGGAACAAACTACATCGAAGATTATAGGGGATGTGTTCGCTTGAAGAGTGGCTGCAATTTCGCATTGACAATGCCACCTGCACCTTCTTTTCCCATGCGTCTTACTTTTGCGACTTGATGACTCGAGACTTCTCCACCAACGGGGTTTATGGGCCTTGTAGCTGTTCTGAATTGGGCTGTTACTGTGTGGAGAGGGCACCCGTGGATTAAAAGAGTATGGGGAGTTGGTGGGCTGACTTAAGTGAGTGGGATCATGTGGGCAGAAGTACCATGTTTTCTTTCCAATTGTCTGCTTTGTATCATGTCAAGCTTCGCCGTAGAGTTTCGAATATGGCCCACTCGCGCTTTGTGCGAGTAAGAGGACGCGTTGCCTAAAGTTTAACAAAAAGAGGGCTTTATTCATGTCCTTATCGGCAGCTCTCCCTCCATTATTACTCATTAAGAAAGTTTATGAAAAATACAAAGTTTTACTCGATCCATTATAGAAACCAGCCGCCGCCGTGAAAACTTCCCTCTCTTGGAAACATAACAAAACAGAAACTTTTCAGCATGAATTTTGCATCCACTACCCCAAGGAGACCCATTTCCTACGAGTGGTCGTCGCTCCCCGTAGAGCTTCGACTACAGATCTTCGGATATGTGGCTGGAGAGCAGAAGTCTCGAACTACGGGACTTGTTCCGTGTGCCTGCGTCTCTTCTGAATGGCAAGAGTACTTCGAAAGGTTTACATTCCGACGCCTTCTGATCGACAACTCCCAGCTGGTCAGATTCTCCAAAATCACTGCCGGCGAAAAGGCCGTGAGACTGTCCTATATACGCTATTTGTGTCTGAGAATCAAGCTCCAGGACTATGATCATCTGGAAGCTAATAAGTCAGAGTCTCATGCCACCATCAATTGGTGAGATTAGTGGATCTTCTCATCTCACTTGTCTGTCTCTAACAGAGTTGTGTAGGAATAACCAGAGATTTACCCATTCGCTCAAAGTATTGTTCCACGTCCTCCGTCGTTGGAATCCCTCTAGCAATCGGGACACTGGATTGATACTCGAGATCACCGCCTACTCACCTGGTGACAATAGGCGATTCCGAGACGCATCAATGGACTATGCTATCCACGAAAATTTCCAGTTAGAAGAGGACCTCGCAAGCTCACCAAGCATTGCAGGATTCATGGATGACAAGGATGAAAGGGATCGTGGAACGATTTGGCATAGCCCGACGACCGTGGAAGGCTCGGAGCGACTACATGGCACGACCCTTGCGCTGGCGACAAGAGATGACCTGAAGGAAGTCCCCATCGTCCATACTCTTTGGATACGTCATCAATTTAAAAGAGGGATCACGGGTTCGAGCTTGGCAAGGATCTTGCGAATGGCCCTGACGAAGGTGACATCCTTCAGACTCGAAATCTCCCCAGATCCACGATATTTCAGTAACTGGGACAGCCTGATTCTTCAGTACCCCCTCATATTCGTCAGTCTTCTTTCAACATCTTTCCAAGATATTTCTCGCATCCTTATTTCATGGACGCAATATCGGGACTACCGAAAATAGACGAAAAGGTTCTTGCAGAGAAGGCTCACCATCTAGTTTCACTCTGCCCACCTCCTGGTACGAACTCACTGAATTTTATTCAGCATCTTCGAAAGTCACCGCAACTCGAACATGGTTCAAGACTGGCGCAGCTATGTCTTGAAGTTCCATATAACCCTCGTGGAGGAACTTCATCATTCCAGGGTCAGATAAATCATCTCTTGAAACAATCTGCACTCACAGCTCAGCACTTACCAAATCTCAAGATTCTGGAAATATGGTGTCACGAACGGATGAAAGCATTTGTATTCAGATATGAACATGAGAAAGACCAAGTTACCATCACATGGAGAGCATCCAAAGACTGGATTAACTTGGCAGAGGGAAGTATACAGCAGTGGGAAAGTGTAGCTCAAAAGTATAACGTGGTCTTTTCAGTAAAGGAGCTGCCGGTTTTGAGAAATCCCACTTCTTGGGTTATCTCATACGGCGACGGGCATATTAATAGGAAGGTCGTCTACTGGCAATTGAAGCTGCGCGATTTGGCAGTCGATCCAGTCGCTTTAGCTCGCGCTGATATAATTAGAATCTGGTAAAATGGATGTCGGGATGCAGACTCAGGTTGTATGTCACTTTATGAATTGTTTCCGGTAGAAAGGACAAGCTTATAAGGGCAGGGCGAACATCATATTCTCCTTTGCACCTTCAGCCACTTACGCAACCCCAGAAGTGATGCATAAGACCGCAAAAACTGATTATCCTGTGCATACATTTCTATTATTAGCATGTTTCTCTTACTGGTTATCCTCGTTAGTCAGCGCTATTCAGCCCAACACATCAGACCTGCACAGCCTGATCAGGCTGCATACTCTTCATCTTCTTTACCCCTCACTTCAGAGCGTCAGACCATTTCCCCAGAGAGCAAATCGTCATGCTCACAGGCTTTGAAGCACTCGGTGCGGCAAGCGCAGTCCTGCAAGTTATTTCGTTCGCAACCGACGTCGTTGTAGCTTGCAAAAACGCATACGATGGAGCCACCACTTCTCAAGATGATCTTCAGCGCTACGCGGGGCAGATGTCTGAAGCCGTCGGTCGAGTACATACTCGTTGCGAGCAGATGAAAAACGCAAATTCCAGGTTTACTAGCCCCGAGCTGCAAAATATTGCCAAGGAATGCAAAGACGCTGCTGATAAGCTGGATACCGAAGCTCAGTACGTGATTAGCTTGCAGGCCAAAGGCGATTTTGCCAAGGCGATTCGCAAGGCCATCAGAGCGTCGAGGCACCGGGAAAAGCTTCAAGCTCTTCAGGAATCACTTTTAAAGTATCGACAGGTCATTGAAATCGAGCTAACGTCCCATTTATGGTAAGCTCATCGTCTGGAGTCATGTTGGCATCTACTAAGATAAGCGTTGCTCTAGCACACAGAACGACGCGATATACTTCCAGCAAGAAGCATCATTCAGTAAATTGGATACCGATGTCCGGTTTATCATCGACCAACTCGCTCGAGGCATCACCGATGTAAATAATCTTGTATCGCGAGAACATGCTGCAACACGCATCGCCATTACCCAAGAAGGTGCCAGGGCCGAGGCAGCCATCAACTCGCACACCGACAACCAAGTCCTGGAGCTAAGGACTGCCGCTGAAACAAAGAGAAAATGCGAAACCTTTCTTCGAAGCTTGAAAGCTCCACGTATGAACCAACGCTACAACGATGTCATGGACTCGAGAGATACAAGCTTCAACCAAGTATTTGCTACCTATAAAGACATGAAGGTCATGTATCGCCAAAATCCAGAGGCCGGTGAGGTTTCCAAGGAGCCAGATAACCCAGATGGTGGTCGCGATTCAGAGGACGAGGGATCGTCCGAAACGGCCACCGACCCGGGTTACGTGGACTGCATCGAAGATATTCATCGTTCGTGGGCGTCACTCAATTCATGGCTACAATCAAAAGACAAACTCTTCTATATCCAAGGAAAACCAGGTTCCGGTAAAAGTACACTGTTCAAATTCATCCTGAGCCAGGACCAAACCCAGGAACTGCTATATCGTTGGAGTCCTGATGCGATCGTTATTTCCTACTTCTTCTGGAAAATCGGCTCTGAAGAGCAAAACAGTATCAAAGGCCTTTGGTGCTCTCTGCTTTACCAAAGACTTCAAAATCAACAACACTTGATCTTGAGGACTCTACAGCAATTCCATCACTTGTCTTTCCGTTCAGAATACTACGACTGGTCCACCAAGGACTTGATAGATGTTTGGAATTATGTGGCAGCCTTGGACCCTCGACATATATGCCTTTTTTTGACGGCCTAGATGAGATCCGGGACAAGGATGGCTTCCCTCAACTCGCTCAAGCTATCCGGTCTATATTAGGGATTCCGAATACTAAGTTATGTGTTTCTACTAGACCTGAGGCGCAGATCATGAGGTGGCTAAAGGCAACAAAAGCATTGGGAATTTTACTGGAAGACTTGACGAGATTTGATATGCTTGTCTTTGTACGAAAAAGATTCCGTGATCTATTACTTAATGGCCATGTTTCCACACAGTTCTTCGATCATCTGCATCAACAGCTTGTTCACAAGGCCGAAGGTGTATTTCTATGGCTTCATCTCGCTTTAGGAAGCATTATCGAAGGCATAGAAAATGGAGACTCTGATGATATGCTTTCTATACGCATCCATGAGCTCCCAGGAGACCTTGAGAAGCTCTACACAGACATGTGGCAAAGGTCCAACGCAAAAGGTAATGTCTATCGAGAGACAGCCCGCAGGTTCTTTCGGTACGTTCTGGACGGTTCGGCCAAAACCCAGAGAATCGCAATTGATCGTGGTTGGTACGAATTCTCATTGCCATTGACACTTCAAATCGCTTGCGCTGAGGATTCAAAGACACAACAGCACGTTATGATGGGCACTAGTGTAATCGGGTCCATGCAGATTCAACAAATGTGCGATGAGACAAAGGCTTCAATACACACTCGATGCGCAGGATTACTTCAAGTACGTACGAGAATAATCTCCAGGAGCTCTTACGAAACTCTGAGAGACTATAAAACTGCATTCAGCAAGGCAACTGGCAAGGTGGAATTCATTCACCGAACAGCACATGACTTTCTGAAGGACACAGAAGCGGGCCAGCGCATCCTAGGATGCGAACCGTCTTCAGATTTTCCTTGGCAAACACGGCTTCTGAAAGGTCTGGTCTGCGCAAACATAGTTCTGGCGTCAGAAATGGACCTGCCATGTCCCGGCCGTCCAATTGTTGAGCAAATCGCCACTTTTGCAACACGCTGGGGAACAGAAGGGTTGCAATTGGCCACCCAGATGCTCGACGCCATTAAGCCATTGTCTGAGAAGCATCTCATAAGAACCCACAGGTATCCATGGCGACATAATACACCTTTATTGACTCACTTAATCTGTCATGATGTATTTGATGATTATGTTATCTCGTATCTGACAGCCGAAACCTCACCTCATATGGCAACCACTGTCCTGCGAGAGGGATGGAGTCTGGTATTAGGGACAAAGCTCCGCAAGAAAACCCTTAATGACTTGGTGGCCCTTGGAGCAAATCCACACGAATATGGTGTGCTTCGAAGTTGTTCCGACGATGAGCCATTTATTAGAATAGAAACAGCATTCACCAACCTTCTCACGTTTTACTTCTTAATGTATCACATTGACGAAGTGGATCCATTGCTTGATAGAGAGATAAAGGAGCTCTATTCGAAGCTGCCAGACGAAACCTTAGAAATGGCTGTCGAAATGGCGAAGACTTGCCAGGACCCCGATGCAGCAGTCGTATTCTTCGCTACCTTTTATGATACTGGTGGCATGAGGTTATTTGAAACCAAAGACCTAGAATGGGGTTTCCACCACATCGGTGACGAGGATTTGTTGGTGGTTTACGAGATTAACATACAGTTCTTGCTACTACATCTCCTCTCGAAGTTTGGAGATAGTTTAGCCGACAGTTTGTTGAAAGTTCCTGGAGCCCAAGATGTTCTGACAAAGTTTGACAGCCCCTCAATTAAGTTAAGATACTTTATAAGGCCAATCCCTGCAGGAGACAGTCTCAAGCAAAACAATCTATCTCGACGAAAGTTTGAGCGCGTCGTATCAAGTGCGGCGTATCTGTCGAGCATCGATATTAAACATCTTTTTGACATTGACTTGAAGAGCCAATGTCGAGAGTCTTGTGATTCATTTGAAGTTCAAACACAAGCAGATGTTATGATCAAATTTGTTAATAACTTGGAGACCGAAGAGGTTGATGTCGAAGATATGATGATAACGTTGGCTAGTGAGAATCTAGGGTTGGGTACTTATGAGGAGGCGGGCATAATCCCCACTCTGGAATATCTCAGAGAACGAAGAAACGAAGCGGCATGGAGGTTCTTTCCTTTGTCAATGCGACGGCTTGAAGCAGCAGCGGCTGACAAGGAAGCAATGAAAGTTCAGGAGTGATTGTCATGTGATGGTTGCTTTTCGCATTTACTTTTGTTTAGGAAATCAAGACTGATGGAGATTGAGAGGGCCCGACTAATAGACCCTCTTTTGCCTAGAAGTTTCCCTAATCCCGTGCCTCTTTATTCTTGTAGCCAAAAATCCCTTTAGTTGGCAGATCTCTTTCCTTCTGTGTAATACTCACAGCCTCTCGGGGAATTAACTCCTTTTCGACTAGAAGGCTCAGAACCTCCATTATCCACTCCTGGCATCTTTTTGTATTCAACTGTATAGAACCTGTCAGTCAGCGAAAGCTTTTGGTGACAGGTTCCTTACCCCGTTGATTGGTGCACGGATGTTTTGTCCTCTAGGAGGGGGAGTTACAGATTCTGCAACTCGCTCGATAAGGCTTCTTGATGTATTCTCCCTTATCTCAGATTCGTTCTCTGGGTAGCTGTGAAGAATCGAATTATCAAGCTTCCCAAGAAAGACTAGTTGCTTCAGGTCAGCGTAGGCTTGAGTGTTGTAGTTCCGATGAATTTCAAACGCAAATCCGGACATGAGTGGTTCTCCAACAACATGAATCCTTGTTCCAATAGCCTTGAGAGAACGAAAGTCTTCACTGATAGTGTCCCGATCATATTCTGCGTTCGGGATGAAGAGGGCGAAATGGGAACGTTGATTCGCGCCTCCGCCTGACTTGGCAAGATATAGTGAGCGGGCTGGCATGATGAGCTATAAGATTATCTTTACAATAGTATATGGCCCGTATTGATGAAAGGCCAACTTCTGGGAGTAAGATTATCTCACGCCGCCACTTCTAGAAGCGGGGTTTCACAACTTTCTGTACGGTAATTGGCTAACAAGGATTGTACGCAGGGTTCAGCCCACAGACCTCATAAACGAGGCATAAACTGGTGGCTAACGAGCTCAGGCCTGAGGACGACTACGCAATATCCAGAGCAATTTTTCCACGTACTGTATAAACAAATAACTGTTAAAGAGTCGACAGTATTATCTCCGCGCCCAAGTCCACTTCCAGGTCTCAATACACTTCTCATAGCGCGCTTCCGCCCACTTCCTCTGCTCATCACCTGGCCCCAAATTCTTCTGTCGCACAGAAACCATATGCTCATACAACTTCAAATCCGTGTAAACGTTTCTATTCTGAAGATACAGTTCTGCAAGATCATTCTCAGAAGACATAGTCTTCTTATGAACCTACCCAAGAGCCTTTCTCTAAATAGGAACAGGCTCCTCCAAAAGTGCAATGGCCTCCGTAAGTTCTCTGATCTTGCAGTATTATACGTTCATCAACGTCCATTTGTAGCGTTCCAAGCATTGTGGCGATTAGTCTGGTAGGAAGTGAGTAATAGCGCAATTACATATCCTTTTGACAAAACCTACGCGCCCGTACTCATGCCTCCAATTAGATCAAAGACATCCGATGGCTTCTGCAGACTCTGTCCCAATTTCTTCCTCTCGGCGTTAAGTCCATACATGATACGGTTGAGGACATATAGTGCAGATAAGCCGCGTACCCCGCCTCCATCGAGGGATAGCATGCAAATACCCCCTCATCTAGCAAACTCATGTTCGGCGAGGGCGGGGGCTGTCCGATCATCTGACGCTTCAGTATGATGTGAAAAGGATAAGACAAAGATCAAGATTGGATGCTCAGCCTAGTCTTCATGGCAGTGAGACTGGCTGTATGCAAGTAGTCAGCTGCTCATCTATTTTACCGCTCATTGGCCAAACTACCCCCGCAGTTGTTACGGCTTGGTTGCAAAATGAGCAGCCGTTTGCCTCTAGAGAAATCGACATTACATCCCATATAGTTGAGTTCATGATCCCAATTGTAAGATGTGAATAGGTTAAGTTTGGTTCCCCGTGGTTGCGATCGGGTAGATGTTGCGAGCGTGTTAAAGACGACCCAGTAGAAACTCCTCTGCGGCGAGCTTGAGTAGTTCGTCGTCACCACTCCAAGATTATGGTGGCAAGTTCGCTTTTTGACCAGCTGTCGGCAGTTTTGTTATTTCTCTTTACTTAGTGCCTGATTGAGATGAGCGTGTTAGGCAGTCTGTAACTTTGACATAGAACAGTCTACACTAAGGTAATGCAGATGTGATTCTGCAGTTGTCTTGGCTGCAAATTTCAGATGACAGAGACTAGAATCCTACCAATAAGCAAAGGTTCCATGAGCTAGCACCGTGCTCAAAGAGGCAGGTGATAAGATGACAGCCTCTCCAATTGGTCTTTGTTGCCACGCCGCATGGTAAGGCGCAGCAGCCAGACAGTCATTAAACATTCCCCACTGAGCTATTTCTCACTCCATCACCTTAAAAAATAACCTTAAAGTAAGCTATCAGAGCCTCCTATATAACTAATCACGATGCCGATTGCCACTTCATATTTTGGCATTGGTCTCATCAACAACGGTCCACTGACCACGACATATACACCTCCCGCAAGCTGCATAACTGCAACGACGGACCAAATCTTCTTCGCGCATCCTGAATCTATCACAATCGGTTACGGAGCCCCAACATGTGAAACTACTTCGATGGGGAAATGTCTCCCATCCGGTTCCAATTATGACAAGTTGTCCTCCTACCTCAACGATCACGGAGGTGAAGATATTATTGACTATTATTCTCCTGGCATCGCTTGTCCAGAGGGCTGGACTACAGCTGGCACCTTGGTGCATGGCAACCAAACTGGTTCAGTTGAGAAGAGAGGCGTTTTTACGCAGACGAGAATTGCGCCGCCAGGCGTGTCGTTTATTAATCCCACTATGCTCGTGGAGCGAGTATGGCTTGATGCACTGACTCCCTCTGAGACGCTGGCATATTGCTGCCCTAGGTATGTCCAAGTTCCTTACTCACTATTTCGTGGTCTAACTTTACAAGTGGCTGGTTTGCTGCAAAGGGAGGAAGTTGCTTCTCATCCATCAAACCCTTGAGATCAGCAACATATACTGAAGTCTGCAACACGCACCTCGGTCAAATGGCCGTACGTTCCGTCTATACGGTAGAGTCAAGCGATGTGTCGGAATATATATCCTCGGTAGTAACGGCGAAGCCAAATCCGAAGATTTTTCCGATGACAGCCTTGCAAACTCGGGCGTATTTCCAGTATGACGAACTTGCGGTTGTTAGACGCTTTCCTGCTGTGAAGCTTGTATACAAAGAGTCGGATATGAAGCTAATTGAGGATGGAGATGAAAGTAGCGATGGGAAAAAGAGCGGTGATGATAAGAATGATGACGCTGAGGATGAGGATGAAGATAATGGAGCCTCGAGTCTGTTGATGAGTGGTGGGCTTTTATCCATCCTTGGTGTGCTATTTAGCATGCTTATCGGCGCTGGATTAGTTATGTTTTAGTTGTCGTGAGGGTCATGAACGTTGATATCACATATGAGATATAAGAAAGCTAGTTTTGGAATCCCATACATTCCCTTTCGAAAATGTCCTACACCATTTTTGCATCCGCAGAGCTACAAGATAAACCCCTCTTCAACGCAATACATAGAAAGTGAAACTACTCATCGCCAGACAAACCTGAATCCGACGACACAACATCCGAAGAGACACCATCCTCATCATCATCCGAGTCTCCAGTACGTTGACCAAAAGCAATATCAAGAAACTCAGCGATGTGCGACCCATCCTCAGATTCAATCTCCGAAGAATCGTCATCCTCATCACTATCCTCCTCCCGCTCAACCTCCGCAAAGAACCTTCTACAAAACTCCCCAAGCGATCCTGTCTTCCGAATAATATCCTGGTGCAGAACCTCCCTCTTCTTCTCAGCCGCCGCTTCATCATATTTATCCCCATGTATTTTCCGCATGTTATCATGGACCCGCGCAAACACCAGTTCGCACGCGTCAAGGTCTTCAGCGCGGTTGGTCTCGATATAACTATCGTCCTGTCTGGCTTGGGCGGTTGGATTGATAGGGACGCGTTGTATAGTCTCGCCTTCTTTTTGATAGCCGCATGTTTCGATGTAGAAAGATGTGAGCGTCGTTTTGCTCAGGGCCGTGAGGATTTCGACCCATGTGCCGGACTCGAGGTATACTCCCATTAGCACAACATCTCGCAGCGCCGTGGACCGTTCAAAGAGCGCTATTATTGTTTCTCCTGTTATAGACAAACTCTGTAGGTCCAGCACTTCCAGGGTCAAGGGTTCCAGGCTTGATGAGTCCAGCACCAGCACATCAGGTCCCTTGGCCTTGAGAGTATCCAGATTTGTCGCGAGTGGTATCAGCTGTCGGAGGTATTTGTCGAAGATCTGATTAGATTGGTTATACCGAAATTCGAGGTCTTCGTCTTCTTCGGTACAGTGTCCGTAATGAACACTCAGACGCTTGAGCCGTTTGAAGAATGCTTTTGGAGAGTGAGGTCCCCCATTGTCGTCGTCCCGGACAAAATGCCCAAAGTCATACGCGAGAGGCAAGGAGAGTTCGAGTTCTTCCAAATTCTTGAGCCCAGATCTGAAGAGCGCTGTTGCCAGGGACTCGAAGAAATTCTCAGTGTCCTGAACCCAACAACAACTGTTCATACCTGGGTCATCAAAGTCCTGGCTGTAACTATAAGGAATATCCTCAAAGTTAAGCTTCAAGATCGTGAGATTTGTAAATCTGGGTAATGCACTATGAATCACAGCGCCCATTCGTGCAATGTACTCCAGGCCCTTGTCTCTTTCCTCAATCACAGGCTTGTAATCTTGGAAGTCATTCGGACCCCGTATCTTCAAGCAGATTTCCAGACGGCGTACAATTTCGCGAAATTGGTGATGCTTCGACATTTTCACAAGACGAGCAGTGCCGGTGACGCCATTGCTGGTCACGGCGGTTACGCCCCATCTCGTTATGACACTGCCAGAGTAAATGATGGCGTGCTGAAAAAGAATGGGCGTGACGATCTGGTAGAACAGAAGATTTACGACACGTAGAGATGCTAGGTACGAGCGGCGCTTGATCCCTGCTATCTCGTGCTGGCCTAGAGGAGGGTCGTATCCACCGAAGTGATGACGCTCGTAGCCATCGTGGAGGTACGACACGATCTACGTGCGGTCAGCATCAGGATGAGTATATGGTGGATGATTACAAACTTCATGAAGAATTTCAAGTGGCAACCTCTCAAGAGCAGACATGTTGCTTATACTCCTCTTAGGCTGTAAAGATAAGCGAAGTCGTGTCATGAACGTGTAGTGATGGCGGGGCTATTCCGGAAATCGTTGGATCCTTTTTCCGGCGCTTCTAATTGGCGGATCGACATGGCTGTAAGCCAAGGTACGTACAGTACTTGACAGAGGCGACAAGGACTCGACATTTGTTCTTGAATCAGGTAACACAAGTATCATTTTCATGTGACATGAGGCCAGCGATCGATCTGTAGCAAAATTTGTCAGCCTTAGGGGAGGGAACACAGCCACTGAAGTTTCAACCCTAGCCACAGAACCAGCCACGGCGTTTTCGTACCAGAGCCAAGCTTTGTCCCAACAAATTCTAGCATTTGACAGTTTCCCACTTAGGAACGAACCAAAAGAGGTTGCATCTGCCCCGTAACCATTTGCTGCACTAGTTCCAGTGGTGGGACCATGTGGTCGGTAGTGCGAGCCGACCCCGAGCACTATTTGAGTTTAGCTTGCGATATGAACTGTTAGTGCCCGCAATAGAGCACACTCTATTTTGCCCTTCCCTTTCTCAAGCACAAGATGATGCCCCTCGCTTTCAAGAGTTTGACTGACACGTGCTATGACAGAAGGTGCAACGAAGATTAGATCCAGGGTTGCTTTGATGACGTGGATCGTCACGTCAATAGTAATGGAAGGACACGAAACCCTCCGAGCTTCAACTGGAACGTTCGATCAGGATGTGGGAGACAGATTTGCGCATGGGCCATAGGCCCGAGTGGCAAGGGAACAAAGAGTCTCAGCATGTGCGATATCTGGATCGCTTAAACAAGTTCTGGTCACGACGCTGTTGGTATAGGCCTTTTTCACCTGGCAAAGAGGAAATACGGCATTTGCCTATTCTATCGTAAGGCTGGCCTTGAGCAGTCGTGTGTCGTGCACATTAGATCAACGAGACGTTATGACGGAGGCGATGGAGTACACCTTCAGCTGTCTATGTGCCAGTATGCGCTATGGTGCATGATCAGACCAGTTTTGATGCCCCTCCCCATGATCCATCGCACCCATCGCAAACCAGTACCGAATTAGGGGTGCCCATTGACGTGTGCACTGATGATCTGCAGAACCTCGGCAACTCTAGTCCTAATTGACTAACACAGTAGTCCAAGTTTAGCGACAGAGGTGGAATCCACTAAACAACACAGAAACCAAGAACCATATTTACATGTGGCAACCATCGAACTATATAAAGACCAAACCCAACTTCCTCAACGGACCAAGACAATCGAATCCCATCTTCGTCTTTGTTTACAATACACGCAAAATGGCTTCACGATCCTCAACCGCTGTGTACGAGTCCAACTCGTCACGACTCGATGCAAATCCATCAACCAGCCTCAAGTCGAGGCAGAATCCGAAAGACTCTATGAAGTCGACCTGGCGTCGCGCCGATAAAAGCAACTGGACATGGTCGCACTGGTTCTTTGAGATCCTGGGCATCCATCCCTATACCCTCGACAAAAAAATACCCGTTCACCAGAAGCGAGATAAAGTTCCTTATACACCTGAGTGGCAGCTGCACCGTTGGGTGCTTGTGCATGCACTCATCCCGATGGCTTTACACCACGCCTATGTTCTATATACCGGCCATAACCTTACACCCATCCAAGCATATATCTTCTACAGTCTGGCCTTTAAGGTCACCGCTGTGCATCAACTCCATGCTCTCCGTCGAGTAGGTCACCAGACTGGCTTTTGGATGGTGATGTCCATGAGAGAGATGGTGTGCCTGATGTTGGCGTCACCAAAGTCGTCAAGAGCCTCCTCGCGACCTCTAGTTTTCGCCCAGTCTTTACTGTCTTCCTCAGCTACCGTACCGCCCAGGCCCCTTCGTCCATCAGCCTGGTTTGGCTACCACTTGAGATTGGCCTGTACGGAATCGTGCTTGACTTTTGGTTCTACTGGTACCATAGACTCATGCACGAGGTCGGCAGTCTCTGGAAATACCATCGCACTCATCACCTGACCAAGCACCCCAACCCGCTTCTGACACTCTACGCCGATTTCGAACAGGAGATCTTCGACATCGCCGTCATCCCGCTCGCAACATACTTCTCCCTCAAGTTTATGGGCCTTCCCATGGGCTTCTACGAGTGGTGGATCTGCCACCAGTATATCATGTTTACCGAGGTGGGTGGCCATAGTGGCCTGCGGGTCTATACATCACCCCCGGCACACTTAGCTGGCTGCTTCGTCTGCTCGACGCTGAGCTTGTGATTGAAGACCATGATCTGCACCATCGAAAGGGCTGGAAGACGAGCGGAAACTATGGCAAGCAGACTCGCTTGTGGGATAAGATCTTTGGTACTTGCATTGACCGGATAGAGATGAAGGACTCCAACATGGATTGGGAAACAACTGTTGACCTGCCGATCTTTTGATAAACACTTGACGATAGCTTATGAGACCGTGCTGGGAGATATTCGCAAGTTTCTGTATGGTTTAGATACATAGATGTCGAAATTCTATTATTAGTATGCCCATCCATTAAGGTTTCAAGGTCAATCATCGTATTCGTCCTGTATGTGTGACACGAAGCGCCCGGTATATAGTGCAGATGAAAGAATGAGCTCCGTGTTAAAATACTCGCGATTTGTGCAATTTTCGCTGCTGACAATTCCCCTCATCTCAGGTGTGCCTCACAGTGAAACCCAAAGCTCGCGCTTCAGGGTACAGAGCTTTTTTCCCTCTCGAAAGCTTATTGATTCTTCCCTTTATCCATTGACAAATGGATTATCCAATCCTGCTTTTTGCATTCTATGACGCAATGCTCTAGGCTACAAGCTGCAATTGGGTTAAAGAGTACACAAACGGCAAGTCTTGCGTCATTCGGTGCCGTTGGCCCCCAATTCCTCAGGGTTACAGGGTGCTGATTTCTCAGGCGTGTGAAGCAAGGGCTTATATATCAGGTTAAAGATACGAAAATAGGCGGTGACAATCTGCTGTTCTCGGAATATTTTCAACTTTAATTAAAGTTACGCGATGACTTCCCCGACATTAAACCATAGGCTGCAGCCTCGACTAGAGGGAGACTCTGCTGAAGAACAACGATCGCCTGGCAACACGACAGAAGAGCAGCCAAACATTCATCAGCAGAGAGCAACCCAGCCACCGTTTTGGCTCAGCAAATACGCACTGGTCATATTCGCCCTCATCTTCGCAGCCCTCGCTGCATCGCTCATCACCCTCAAATGCGTTTCCGATTCCCAAGACGGCTTCCCTCTCAATTTCTCCTCCAGCGAGTATTCTTGGACGTACGGTCCGACAGCCGTGCTTATAATCGTCTTGAGCTTCTGGAGACGGGTCGACTACTATTACAAGGCTACTCAACCATGGAGAGAACTTCAATCTGGGCCTGTACTCGGTTCTAGGTCGCTTCTGCTGGACTATGTGTCACCGCTCCAGGTCCAGAGTGTATACCGTGCCTTCAAGTTTGGTCACTACCGTGTTTCCGCGACAATCATCTCATTCTTCCTGCTCAAAGGCATCATCCTTGTTTCTACTACTTTATTCGTTGTTCAACATCCTTCGCATGCTATGCCAGTGGACATCACATACGAGAATACCTTCGAGGCTGCTAGTGCTTGGGCCTCCTTCCATTTACCATCATTCTACCGGGTTGGCAGACTCTTCCCAGGAGGTATTGAGGAGGAGTGGTTCAGTGGCGGCTCGGACAAGCCTGTCTACGCGTACGTGTCTCGTCTCCGAGGCGATGTAGCGCGTGATTATGCATGGAACACCAAAGGTGGAATCGTGACCCAGAGATTCAAATCAGCCACGTCGTCAATCAATCTTACATCGCTCACCGCCCCGGTCGACTTATTTCTTCCGATTGTTGACTGTGAAGATGCAACGTTAACTATGGACCCTCCAACCATTCAGAGTTCGTACTACAGGTGGAACTCGTCCACGTGCTCAACAGTAAAACAGGCTTCTTTCATATGTCCTGACCTAAGGCTTTCTCACGATAATACAAGCTTGTGCGGTAGCCAGCCCTGGGCGTATACGCTTCATCGCATAAACTGTTCCGAAGTCAGGGCTCTGGTCCAAACTAATCCGGAAGATTCACATTGGCAAAACGACTTGGAGGCCGTGGATTTACGATACGCCATTACAGTTGCGCACCACAACATTCCCTCCATGGTCCAGCCAAAGAATGTTACAGAGTCTATCACACTCAACAAATATTCAGCAGTTATCTGCAAGATTGGTTACAAAATGGTTTCGGTCACTGCGACGCAGGACATGCTCTCCCGCAATGTGACTCTGACCCCAGCCGCCGATTATGGAGAGGGAAAACTGTTGCGCAACTTGACCAATTCTTCTCTATCCGAAATGCTTATGACAGACCTTGAAGTTGCATCTTCTACTTTTTCTTACGTCAAGAATGTCCCCGTCATAACTGTCGAGTGGAACAAGAGGTCCCGCGATTGGACTGCCAGCCAAGCACTATTCCAGTTGATGGCTATCAAATTGGGGGGACAAGTTCAGACCTGACATTCTCTCTGCGCCGTCAATGTTGAAGACGCTTTCGGTGGAGATCCTGGAGGGACTTCTTCATGAGGTTGCTCGTCAGTCACTGCTCGTGGATAAAGCTTCAAACAATACGGGTGATGGTCTCGTAAGCAGCCCAAGACTCCAAACGAACAATGCGACGGTATGGGTCATGGTTTCAGGCTTTTTGGTCTTGTCTATCGTCTGCTTGATTTTAATGCTTGCATCTTCTACACGTTGTTGGATCTCTGCCATGGGTGGCTCTATTGCTAGACATGCCGCCGTATTGGCCAGCAATCCTTCACTGCAGAGGATGCTCGAGAGTTCCGGTGAATTGAGCGAGAAGAGCTTGACCGAAGATATACGAGACCTCAAGTTCGCCATGACTAGCGCCAGTGGTGACGTTCGGATAAGTGTGACAGGGAAAGAGAGTCTTTCTGGGGACCGAGAACGTCGGACAAACAAGGCCAAGCCCTGGACGCCTATAGCTGGGTCATTGTATTTCGCAACTGCTACAATCGCTATCCCTATACTTGCTATTGGCGCACTTGAGCTTCTTCAGCAGTTGTCTAGTCAAAAACAAGGCCTTTTCGACATGCACAAAACAGACTCCTCAGCCATCTCAATCATACGCATGACCACCACGGCGATATTCTTTCTCATATCAACAATGGTCAATAGTCTTGACTTTATCATAGCGACTTTTGCACCTTACAGTGTTCTTCGATCAGGAAGCGCTCCTGCTGAAACAAGTATTTTGTTTCACTTGCTTTCCGTATCACCGTTCCTGATAGTGTTCAAGTCGCTTCGGGCTCGTCAGCTAGGACCGGCGTCCTCCAACATTTCATCGCTCTTGGGCAGCCTTCTCACAATCATCTCCTCAGGTCTCTGGACACTCACAGGGCCTGTGAACGTTGAGAGATCGACGACAGCAATGGTGGGGAATTGGCGTACATCATGGCCTGCCATCAGCCTGGATGACTCCGGTGCCGCAAAAACACTGAACCTCATTCGGCATGGCGGTGCAAACTCCTCAGTTGCAATTTGGCAGGACGTGGTGTTACCGAGTACCAGCCTTGCATTTCCTGATGCTTCTATGCTAGATACGGTCCCTCAATCTTCCAGCTACACTTACACCGTCGGGGCACTGCGGCCTTTTCTCAACTGTACCGTGGTCCCGGCAGAGAATCTTGTGATGAATCCATGGGTCAGGACGTATACCTACGCCCTCGACGGAGTTGAGAGCGGGCACACACATATGAAAATCATATGGGCTAACTTCACCGCTCCGGTCGGTTGCAAAGGCCATGATGTCAACGGAAAGTCATATGTGTCATTCAATACGAGTGTGGAGATTGCGGTTGACGAAGGAAAATCCAATCACAGTAGGTGGGTTGGCAGTTACTTGGATCTCAACCTAACCGCTAGTGACCCCAGTGCTGATTGTCCCTCCGTCGGCATCTTCTTTGGATATATGGGAGGAAACGATACATCAGCCTGGAGTATGACAGCATTGACTTGCACTCAAGGCATTGAGCAAGTTCCACTCAATATCAAGTTCAAAGGCGACCCAGCGCTTGGGAGGATCGATGAGAAGCACCCCCAGACCTAGCGCGAAATCATACCCGGAAATGGGTAAACAGTACCTCAGGGTCCTCGGCGCTGAACTACAAGCTTAAGAACTTTCTCGATGCCAACCTGAAGCTCTATCCAACTCACAACTTCACCACCGAGAGACCATTTGACTGTGATCCGTTCTTCAATCACTTAATCTACGGTCCGAAGGCGGTAAAGAAAGAGGAACTTATCGGGCCTGGGAATGTCAGCAATTTGATCGACGCAGTGAAGAATGGCTACAGCGAGTACATGAGATATGTCATTGATCTCAACTTCCGAGCAGACAAAAAGACCCCCATGACGAGCTTGTCAGTGCTTTAGCGTCTGCATCTCCAGAGGCAGTGTCACCTAATACGGAGATAAATGGAACGATGCGCCAATTGATCACCCGCTTTGCCATAAACCCAACTTCTAAAACCATTCTCCAAGTCCTGCTAGCCGTCATAGCTGTTCTGAGCCTCGCAAGCTATCTTCTTGTCAAAATTCGCGGTACACTTCCACGCGATCCTTGCAGCATCGCCAGCACGATGGCATTTCTGGCTGGATCTCAGCTGTGCGATCGAGATTCGGGCATTATACCGCAGGGAGCTGAGTACATGGCTGATGGACAGCTGAAGAAGGCTTTTGATGGCTGGGTGTTTAGTCTCGGGTGGTGGCAGAAAGGAGAGGCTTCGGTGGAGTCGGAAGAGCGGAGTGATGATGCGAGAACATCAGGAGATACAGATCCTCAGAGCGAGACACGGGAGGGGCAAAGGACTCTTGGAAGATTTGGGATCGATGTTGGGCGTGCGAGTGTTTCCAAGTTCTAGTGGGAAACAAAATACGCGTGTTGGTACTAGGAAACCATAGCAGTCTTCTGTGGACAATGAACTGAATCTTGTAATCTTCGTATTCAAATGCTAAAGACATAAATCTCAGGTCGCTTCTATGTATGCAGCGCAAACTAAAAACTCAATTGGTATCACTTCAAACATTGCTTCGCCTCATTGCCTCGGGTATCTCAGTAATGACCTGCTCAACATCCGTCTTGACATAAATCTGTCTTCCAGCCTCACTTCCCTGTCCACTATGCATACTTCCCTCGCCTCCGACTATCTGACTTCTCAGCGCAATCTCATCATCGAACCGTAGTCTATTCCCTTTTCCCCCATTGGAGATTGTTGGGAAACTCGATCTGCTTTTACTACCGCCTTTGAGGCGAAGATATCGCAAGAACGACTTGAAGCTGGGTAGACAGGCTGATACGATGCCCATTGATGGCTCGACAGAGGACCATATTGCTACGGTGCCCATAGCCCATGTGTTGTCGGCGGCTTTGGCAAAGACGTCGAGATAGTATACTCGTACAGCACTGGCGATGCAGACTCTGTATAGTGTTAGTTTTATTCTGGGGAAACGGTCGTGGTGTCTTACAAGCCTCCAAGCGCCAAGATACCAAACACAGCTCCCTTCTTCTCTCTGCTCATCTGAAGCTTGAGTACCTCTGGCACCGGTATCAACAGCACGATGACGTTGGTGAACAGATTGATAATGGCCAGAATGACAAAGAACCGTGGAACATCAATGCATGTTCCCTCAGTGCCTTTAAACTGTGTCCAGTAATGGCTCACAGGCGTACAGCCCAAGATCATGGTGAACAGGAATATCACGGGATATGATGCCACCAGAAAGGTACCGAACCAAAAGGCGATCTTGAATGAGAGGCCGCCTCGGCTGAATATTCGTCGGTAGAAGAGGAGGATCGATATTTTTGTTGTAAAGACGGATATTGCGAAGAAGTAAGTGTAAATGTATGAGAGCTAATAACATTAGTATGAGAAGTTCGATCCATCGTGTTGACAAACCTTGGAGACCTCAACCATCTGATCTATCGTGAGTGCCCAGACATGCTTACCAGCGCCAGCTTGGCCAACTAAGAATATTAGTAATTACCAATCACATAAACGGATATTACTTACCAACTACCACCATAGCTGCAGTAGCAGCCACAAAGACCCACGATATAATAATCGCATAGTCATCAAGGCTCAGCCCATAAACCTGCTGCGTGCGAATCACAATACGACCAGCCAAGAACAAAGCAGAGATGAGCAACAAGGTAAGAACAACAGCAGCATTCTTGGCCTCACTATTAGCCGAGAGATCTAGCCCTTCAGGCGGTGGGCCAAAGATGGCAACTACCAAAGGGTCAACCTCCATTGCATACAAAAACAAAAGCTAATAAGCACGGCCACTTGTACTCCCCAGACGGGCGAGACATGGGGGCTTTTTAACAGCTGCGGCAGTGCAAATCATTATACAAAAAGCAAGGTGAACCTCGTGATTAGCAGTGGGACATATTTGTTGCATTGCTCCATATTATACAGCGGGCTCGGCTACCATTATCAGGGGGTCAACTCGTCCGAAACGAGGGCGGGTCCTTTTCAGGGATGAACCTCGTGTGTTGCGAACGAGAGTCTTGGTATCGATTTAAGTTTCGGATTATGCATAGTTTTAGGAAATGCGATGACGAAGTCACCGTTTTTCCTCTGGATATTTCGCCTCTTTTTGTCAAGGTCGAGGTTATACATGGTAAGGTTGAGGCAAGGTTGAAGGATATCACCGTCAACAATCAGGTGGTGCCGGTATTACCGTCTTGTCCTCGAATTGCCGGGTTTCATCTTGACTACCCCTAGCACAGCTCCTTTGGGCAATTCCAACGTGCGACTGACTCGAGTTTTCTCAACGTTACATTCGCGACCTTGCGGAATAACGGCGCTGCTGTTCTTATCAACCAAGACTCCAATCATGATCCCTGTCGCGGCAACGTGGCTTTTGTCATTATATCCACAATCAGATTGAGATTCTGCACCTGCTCTTCTTGAAACAGACAAGTCTTAGCTATGAAAAGGTATGGAGTTCGTCGCAATTGCCGCGGTGATAAACTGGGGTTTGCTGCTGTTGTCGCGCAGAGCAAGGATGTTGAAGATGGTGGACCAATCGGTAGACGGCATTTCTGACTGATAACGGTGCTTCAAACGATTCGAGTTAAAGATCAACGCCAAGACCAAAGACTCAATAGAGTTTGTCTCATCTTGGCGGGAGGCGCGCTGCCCGAAAGTATATGCAAGAGATATTAACGTTGGATACGACCTGCACCGCATTGGGCTATTCGTGACGCCTGATCTACGCTATAATGGCTGGATCTATAACTCTGTGCTTAAGCGAAGGTTAATCGGGAAGGTGATTCTGAACAGGAGGGACATAAATGCTGCTTTCAGGTTTGAGCAAGTCATCAGGTGATGAGGATTGTTTGTGGGAGATGTGATCGGTGACTAAAAGAGTGGTCCGAATGGTAACTGCCGAGTGATCTTTGACGTATGCAGTTGCAGCTTTTGTGATAGATGACTCGCGATAGAGGATGCATATGATGTGCTGTTGACCCTGATGGCGAGATATAGATCTTGGCGTGCCGATTGATCCAGACCTCGGGAAGTCGCGGGTATTGTGTTTCAACGGGAACGAGACTTAACGAGTAGCGAGATTCGGTCTCAGGGCTGTGTCGAGCGTGGAGTTGACCGATGTACGATGCTGAGCAACGCTCCCAACAACTCAATTCAAGCCGGCTTTTTGATTGGCTTGGCTTGCGGGGGCCCGGCTTGGATTGGCTACAAGTCAGGGGGCTAGGCTTGAATTAAATTGAATGACTTGACGAAAGTGGGTCTTTCCTAATTAGGCTAGGTAGGCCCTGCAGGGAGCTTTTTTCCTACTAACTAATAATCTAAGATAAGATAAGAAGACCTACCCTAGGTCTATAGAATTTCCTTAAAAATAAAAGTAAAAGGTACCTATATATTACTAATATTACTATACTGACTTGCGGACTTACAAGTCAGGACCTAGGTAGACTTGACTTGTGGCCTTTTTCCTGACTTGTAAGTCAGGGGGTTGGACTTGAATTGAATTGAATGACTTGAATTATTGGGAGCGTTGATGCTGAGTGGAATGAATCGGGTATATAGTTTGTAGTTTGAGAGTTGCTTATTAACAATCTGAAAAATCGGCTTCATGGTCTAGAGGTATGATTCTCGCTTTGGGCAAAACCCAAAAGCACTGCTTGCGAGAGGTCCCGGGTTCAATCCCCGGTGGAGCCCTTTCTTTTTCACAATTCTACGTTCTTTTTTTTTCGCTTTTTTATCGCTGCAGTTCCCTTTGAAGAAGGATGTTCCTTTTTCCCTTGGGTCTCGTTTTCGTTAGGTCCATTCCTGTCACCGTTAACAAAAGGAGACATAATCAGAAGCTACTATACTACACCTCTATTTCTCTGTTAATAACAAAGGGTCTTCTGCATGCACATGAATCAGTGATCATTCACTGGGAGAGACCAGTCACATAGCCTCAATATGCTTTTTGGCGAAGCGTCTTATTGGATCAACTCTGAGTTCAGCTTTTGACCTTGAGGCGCAGGCCAGTAAGAGTGAGTTCCGGCTATGGAAACTTCACTAAACAAATATGCAAGATGTATTATTCACCTCTGGCAGAGTCCTTTGAACAACGATATCGTTGGCCTAAAAAGAACCTTCTCACTAAGGCTGGCTCAAAGGGACATAAAGTTCGCGCGTTCTTGTGATATAAAAGGATGGTTTCTCACTTTCCCGGCCTGATTAAAGTTCCCTTCAACGTGCACCAGAACTCGTCCCCTCAGACTTGTATTACTTTCGCCAAAGCTCCCTCAATATTTCTCGCACGTAATGATCCCACGCGACTCGGACCGTGGCTCAACCGCCGGGTTGCACATCCCAGCACGACCAGTCCACACTGACACCAATGCGACGCCATCGAACGCCTCCCTACAACGAGGACGGTACACTCTCGTGCAGCCACCGAAGTCTCTCAGAGAATGGACAGATCGGAGGGGCAAGCCATCTCCCATATGGAAGATCGTCTACACCTCTCGTTTGGCGATCGTAATAGGACATGGCCCAAGAGGATCCTGAGATTGGATATGAGCGTTTATTGATCTTCGGTGGTAAGTCACCTCATAAGCAAATCTGTAAGCAAGATTACTTACTGTCGTTTACAGGACGTCATATAAGGTGGTTGCATGCTGGGCGGCACGAAGTGACGATCACACTGCCTTCGACCAGCATCGTCTTGATGTTAGACAAGGGGCCGAAGATAAATACGTTGAATGGATCAGACAATGAATCAGTATTACAAATTATCAATTTTGGAGTGGTATAATAATAAATACATCGCTGTGCCAAACCCAATATCCCAATCTGCTCTGTGCCTTACTCTCGAATCATCATTTGCCTAATACATGAATCCGTGAATCCTCATCGTAAAGAACGTAAAGAAAATTGCGCTGATGAAAAGACAGAGCATCGCAAGCGCCGAAACAACCCTTGATCGTCCATCGCACTTCTTCTTCGTAGTCAATCCACCCTCCTCTAAAGAGGCCAGCTTTCTCTCTAGCCCAACTCGATACTGAATCTCCTCGTCCCTCTGCGAGTAAACGTACGAGACAACACTCTCATCAGTAAAATGATCGGAAGGCTTAGCATCCCTGTCCAGCACGAAAATCTCATCCTCCAAAAACTTCTTTACACCCTCCTTCCAAGGCGTCTTCTTGATAAACAAATTAATCATCTCCGTACAGCCCATAATAGCATTCCTCGCGCCAATCATCTCATTAAACGTCGTAACATCCCTCGGCGCAGGATCTTGTTCGCCGTCTTTATCATCGTAGTGAGCGTGACGATCACCGTCTTGGTCGTTGTATGTGTGGAAGCAGAGAATAGAACCCCAGTCCCCGTAAGTATCGGGCTTGAAGCGGATATAGCCAGCGGTGTCGCGCTCGATTAAATCAGAGGGGTTGCGCAGGCGGCGCTGCGTGTGGCCCAGGGCGTATGAGTCGGAGATCATATGGAGACAAATACCGAAAGCGCGTTTGCGGATGTTGGCGTCTTTGTATTTCGGTGTTGTTGCGAGGATGAGATCGCGGAGGGTGTCGGATTTCGAGGGGATGGTGTCTTTTGTAAAGAAGCCGGGTAGAACGTCATCGAGAGCGTCGTCTTCGGAAATGCCTTGATCGCCACATGCAAGCTTGTACATGACCTCCATCCACGTAAGAATGCTCTTGCGCGTCTTCTGGGGCTTCTCACCCATCACTGAGCCCATACCGTGGAAGAACTGGAGATCTCCCATGTGCGATCGCTTGGTCATGCATTTCTCATCGCCAAACTTGAAGGCGTTTAACCACTCGACGCCTAAGCCGAACATGCGATTATCTTCGGTGACGTCCTCGAAGAGTAGACAGGAGGGATCGTCGTTCCAGACTACGCCGCGGAAGAATTCCCATTGTTTGTCGTTGATGTTGTTGTAGACTGTTCCGCGGGGGAATGTCATGTCGGATTCGATAAAGGCTGCTACGACGATGCTTTCGTGGACGGGGAACTTGATGTCCATTTTTGTCGGGAACGAGACGCCGACACCGATGTCGTAGTTTGCTCGGAAATCATCGTTCTTGGTGATTATAGACTTTTTCGAATCCATGCGAATCGTTACATTCGCTAATCTGTCAGCGCACTCTCAATAACAAAGGCTCACAACATACCAGTTAAAGGACTCCCCCGCTCCTGAACATCTGTAACATCAATCTCAAAGACCCTCGAGCAATCCTTCACCTTGACATGGTTCTTTGAGAGCGGCATAGCAGGACACTCAAACTCAAGCGTGAAATTCCTCCAGCCCTGGCCGTATCTCGCTTCATACGTGACCCATGCTTTGGAACCTCCCCAGCTCGGTTGCGCGAGGTAGATGGTCTGTTGAGTGCCTGCTTCGATCACATTGAGGGGCTGACGTAATGGCCAGTTTCCGCTCTCGAGGCCGGAGTCTTCGAGGAGGAGATCCTCTGAGGATTCGTTGTTTATTTGGACGTGGCAGGAAAAATCCATCGAATTACTTGTGCGGTTGATTTGTAGTTGGTGTGGTGAGATGAGGTAAAATGGGAGGAGAGCGGTTGGTGATGGAAGCGCAAAATGAGTGACGATTCCCCAGGCGAATTTGAGATCGTGATGCAAACCTTGGCGATCGACGATGACGTCGTTCTTTTAGACGCGTCTGATGTGAGAGCCTGCAGCGGGGCTTTTGCTCCTAGCCAATCAAGGCACGCAATCAAAACGCGGGGCAGGGATTGATGCCTCAGCCCTGAAGATCTTCGACAAGCATGTACTCCAGAAGCCAAACAACACGAAAAAGTTGACATTGCAGCAAAGCATCTCGACCCAATTCATATATGAGAATTCTTTTACATTATATATTAAGAAAGATCAGATAAGTACTTCTTAACATATTTTGGAGATTTAAACAATACTAAGGCTTGTTTAACGATGGATTTACCTGAACTTGGAAATTGCTGCAGGGTACCTTAGCAATGGCAGCAAAGATCCCTGAGGTGCTTCCTCAGTCAGTCGGCGCGGCGTAAGATTAATCCGGGATATCCTCAGCGTGACTCGCCCTCTGATTCAACTTACCTGAAGCACTCATTCATCGGCCATTGGCAGTTCGTCAACAACAGTCTCTGAAGACGTGAATCGCGATGCGACAACACCACCTTCTGTGATCAGGCTTGATGCCATCGAATCAGCCACCTGCGCGCGACCGCTCGAAATGCCTTTCCACATTATACACGACGAGGCCTGAGCGATCGAGCGATGCCTGATGAACCCTCCCACGTCCCACCCGCGTCGTCGACCCATATCGTTTGCTCTGACCGAGAACGTCGACGACTGGTTCCTGCTAGCATGCGCAATTACCTCGACGGGGGCCGCTACATGGGCGCGGTAGCCTCTCTCGCGCACCCTACATAGTATTGAACTGTTCTACGACGCTGTCGGAAGACTACAGTAGGCGGAAGCTCAGTGCGGTCGGCATGAACCATCGCGCTTATTCACGAAGCACCATTGTAGGTCAAGATAATGTACGATTCGTGAAGGGAATATCCTTCCCAATTGATTCGTCTACTCTCGAACTCGAGCGCCTTCTTCGTCACTACCGTCTCCATGCCTCTGCGGCCGAATGCACTTGCGATCTGCCCTATCCAATAGCGATTCCACGAGGTCCAACAGTGACACCGACACACGTATATGGAGTACGAACGAAATGCTGCCTGTCCACTGTCCAAGGTCTCGGTTACGCTTTATTCGCATCGATTATCCTCGGAACGTCACAGTCGTTAAACAACAGGACCCACGGCACTCTGGGTTTGGTCTTGCTACGGTGCTCGTGACCACTTCATACCATCCTGGAACACCTCTCCAATTAACTCATGTCAATGATAATCTTGTAGCGACATCGTGTTCTCAGTCTGCTTTTTAACATACCCTACTATACTCCATCCATCCATAGTGCCCAAGCTTGAGCATCCGTCTAAATGCGACCTCATCTCCACATCAACCCTCGCCGTCCCACTTACGTCCACTAAAAAGAATAGCGCCTCCTCCCCTTGTCGAGACGGGCAAAAACATACAACAGCGGGGATTCGCTGGTCGTCACCGACCCAACTACTAATCCGCCGGTTAGTGGCTTGACTATGGGAGAGCGGACGGGATCCCGTATTTTCCACTACCTTTGGTCGTATGTGCTAAACATGCAGGGCATCACAGCCTATATACTGTACCATTTCTGTAGCTATTCAGTGGAGCATAGGCAGTCCTTGCATTGCAGCTTGGTGTCTTGGACCATTTTCAGCCTCCAGCCGCCCTCGCCGCCTGATCATCAGATGCAGCAAGTGACGGATATGTAACATTATTTTGTTGGTGCCGAGTCGAAAAAGGAATTGCAAGTAAACCAAATGACATCTCGTCAACGCAATCTCCATTCATGTTGGTAACAAGGTTTTCCGCCAGATTGTCTATTGATGTAACTATTTGCAAGCTCAAATCACGAGGCACGCAAGACTTACTGTCACCATGTGGCTTTAATTGATCCTGGACTCCGGAAGCCTACCCGAAGATCCCATCATGAGTTGGCTTGAACTCAACATGAGGCCGATTCACCACCGACTCCGGAATCTTAATTGGCGCTTCCTCTGTAATTCCCTCCAAGATTGGAACACTCATCCCAAGCTGTGACCCTGTCAGGAACTGTGCCTTGCTTAGGAATATGAACTTACAGCAAAGTATCTCAGCTTGGCAGCATGGAGTATTGTCGCCTGCTGCGACGTCACCTTGAATCTCAAGACACTCCAGCCAAGTGCTGGTAAGTCATGCACAATGACTAGCGCCGGGTCTTTTAAGTTCAGCGACTTGCTGCCACTGTCAACTACATCTTGTACTGTTGTGCCAGGGAACTTCTGCTGCCCACACGAGCCTAGGAGCCATGATGGATCACCGTGTTTGTAGAGTGGAATCGTCTCATTGATCTGATTCTCAATAATGAGGTCAACGACAGAACCTAAAGGAAGATTGCCAATGACGGGCTTGTCGAGTGTTTGATTGGGTGCTTGGAACAAGACAGGTAGCATCGAGCCGTGGAATAGCTGCCATGGCTTCTCGTTGAGGAAGTATTCTGGGACATACTTCTCTGTCTTTGATGGCTGAGACCCTGCTGCGAGTCTGAATGTCAAGTCTGCTTTGCCTGGATGATGTTTACCTGCTGATGGCGGTGGCTGCGGGGGTACGGGGGAAGAAGCTGTCCCTCAGTTGTGATGCAGTCGGCCTTGATGCTTCCATCGGGGCGGACGTGTACGTGTTCTACGGGGACCAGAGGTAACGCCATAGGCTCACCGTATTGAGGAAGGTGCTTCGCCTGTAGCATTTTAGCAGTCTTTCTATACACCACTGCGTGTTTGACCCTACAGGATATCTCAGTATGGCATAGCCGTGAAGGTTCTGCAGCACACTGGTTGAAGAAATGCGAATAGTATGATCCCCTGGCTCAGCATCGAGACGGACCAAAATGGTCACTCGGCTTGGATCTGGGATATAAACAACCTGCCCATCATTAGTTGAAATCGCGATCGAGAAGGATATAACATACATCTGCCTCTTTAGGGATGACAAAGCCTCCGTTATTAGCCACTACGATTATCTTATGATGGTCAATAGACACTCTGACGGAATGCTCAAAACCAATGTTCATGAGGTTCAGCATTATATACCTCCGACCGTGGGTTTCGATAACCTGTTACAAAGATTAGTCTAAAGACGGACGCAATACCTTGGGGAAATATACCTCATAGTCTGCCTGGCTCGACGTGCAGCTCTCATCTGGTAGACCAGGTGGTTGAATGCAACCCTTTTGATCCAACTTCTGCCGGTTGATGTAATCATACTCTGGTTGGCGGCAATGCACGCGCCCCTTTCCTAAGACTCTGCGATTAGTCTAGTTCCTTGTTTGCAACGCAAAGTTGGTCAACACATACCGTTCACCAGAAGGGAATCATAACAGTAGTATTCTGAACCTTCGGCTCTCATTCGAAGTAGCTTCCACACTGTGTCGCGATGTTGATGGTTCTGAATGATGAGGTGCTGAATCCCGCGCTCTGCCTGGTTGATTTGGCGCAGCTCAAGAGTGTCATTTGTGATTAGATGGTAAGGTCGATGGCGGTCTGGAGAAGGCGCTACGTAAATAGCTCCGGCAAGTCCCTTGCGAGAAATGTCAGTCATTGTTGTGCCACAGTGGGGTCGTGAGTTGTCTGACTTACGTCGGCCGAAGCTGTTGTGGTATGGTCGATGAACCAGTTCAGCCCCCATGATCCAGATGTGTCGTATGCGTTGGTCCAATTACTCCTTGGCAGAGTTGGAAACTGCAATATGTTATCAACAGCTACATAGAAGTCCCCTAAAGTTTGAAGATTACCTGAGATAGTCCCGCTGTTCCATCGTTCCAGGGACCAACCGTCCTGTCGAGAGTTAAGCTAGTTGGGATCAGGAGTATTTGGAAAAGTGACTTACTGTTTGTGCCCAATTCCGGATCTCGAAGTATCTTGTTAGCCAGACGCCTTGATCAAGAAGCTGATGACATACAAGACTTACAAGTGGATTGAGGACTGTGCGTAAATATCGCTTTTGACGGACAACTTGATGATATCACCTTCATCAGCATAAAGAATTGGACATGGTGTTTGGCCATTGCAAGTAAACATGACTCTCCAACGACCGCCATCTGGATTCATCCATCTTACACCTGTTTCCAGATGATAGTGACGAACCAAAGCCTGAGGCTTGTCATTTGGGGCATCCCAATCAGGCCAGTATGAGAACAAAGGATGGAAATTATCGTGCCAGAACAGAAGAATGGTTACAAATGGAGTCAGGACAACAAGAAATATCCAGAAATTCCAGAAAGTCGAGCGAAATTGCTTCGTCTCTGCGAGGGCGGTCTGTTTGGAGCTCATCTTGCAAGAAAGTCGTACAACAATCGAATGACTTCTAGCCAAGCATGAATAGATCTTTTGATGGCATGTTAACAGGTAATGATACCATGCCGAAGTATTGATGCCTGATTGGCACTCTAACCAATTCGCCTTTATCTCCAGCCGGTGTGTTGGCTTGATATGTCGTAAGCTTTTACGTATCATGCTAGCCTGTCTTAGCTGCTCGTATATGTATATTAGCCACACATCGAGCTATCTCTTATACTAATTGGACCAGAAGGTTCTCTAACTAGGATTAGAAACGAATCCAGCCTATTTAAGCTAAGAGTAATACGTAAAAGGGACCCGTGCTTCTTGCCCCCCTGTGATTGCCTCTTAGCATCGACTGATAAACGCTATGGCCTCCAAAAAAGAGAATTGACCCTGTTATTGCTCTGAGAGGAAATTTCAAGTGACGTCAGATAGGACGGACACGGGAACCGAAGACGACGCCAATATTAAGATCTGTGAGCCTTGAGGTTGTGGATTTTAGTACTGAACATAGAAGATGGCGAGAGGGAAAGCTTTGGTGTATAGAGTCAAGAGTAGCCGCGAGGCAAAGAAAGTGATCTTGCATTGCCACTAAGTTATCCGTGTTGATTTAAGCCCTCAGTCATAAGTGACCATCTTTAGGGAACTTGTCTTATCAGCTAGTTCTTGATCAACCTTGTCATTCGGTGATCAACCTCGTTGCATAACCCCAAAGCCTTTAGTTCTATCTTGGCATCTACGGAATACCAACTACGGAGCGTCCCCAATGTACCATAGAGCCGATAGGAGCGGAGAGGAAGCCGCGTTGCCGGGCGGCAGAGAGAACCACGAAATGTTTCCTCATTCTTGGCATTAGATACTTTTTAGTCTAGATTGGTCTTCACTAAGACAATCTCGCTGCAGAGTACCGGGACTAGCGGCCCACACCAATTTGGCTCTCCTATATGTTACTGCTGCCCCAATTCATAGCAGACGAGCCCGCCGGGGGTGAACGGCTGTTAGGCACCTACCTGCAGTCATTTCTCCTCAGCCTTTGCAATGGTGACCCCTGGGATACTGAGCTTGGGTTTCCTTCTCTTGCTGTTCAGCTGCCTAGCGAACGGCCTGCGTCGATATAACTTCACGGTAACTAGCCAATGGAGTGCTGCTGATGGTCATGGCCGACCTGTCTTTGCCATCAATGGGAAGTCTCCCGGCCCGCTAGTCATAGCTGAAGAGGGAGAGGAGATTGAAGTCTTTGTGGACAATCAGCTGGCCACTGAGACTACCATGCACTGGTAAGCTCTGACGAGATATGATGGTGCGGTAGCTAATATGTCAGGCATGGTGTGTATCAAGTCGATAGGCCTTGGAACGACGGCGTACCAGGAGTCACACAATACTCGATCCAACCCCGTGATAATTACACATATCGATTCACGGTTCAGCAGCAGTACGGAAGTTATTTCTACCACGGCCACTTTGGTCCTGCTTTTGCGGATGGACAAAGAGGGCCTATCTGGATATCACCAGCGCCATGGCGTCCACGACCTTACAAATCCATCTCATCATCCTCACACGACATCAAGGGCATGCAACGTGCGGAAGAAAACCCACGACACATTGTCATCAGCGACTGGAACGCTGAGCCGATGGACATACTGCTCATAATGTACCGGGACACAAACATAGTTCCCTGGTGCAGCAACTCCATTGTCTTGAACGGAAAAGGCAGGACGTACTGTCATTCGAAACAAGAGATTGAAGACTCTGGAGGACCTGGGAGAAACGGCCTTGGATGTATTGTCCAGGATAGGCAGGACTTGTACGCCAATCCACAGAGTTGTGAAGCGACTGACGGGGAGCTTGAGGTCATTATGGCTGAGGAGGGTGAAGAATGGGTTTGGATCAATTTCATCCATTCTGGTGCACATCACGAACTACAGATCAGTATCGACAAACACGAATTCTATGTCGTAGCTGCGGATGGAGAGTTTGTTCATCCCCAAAAGGTCCATGCTGCCAATTGTAATCTTGGAGAGCGCATCAGGTAACAGCCCCATCAGCACACGCACGCGGATATACTCCACTGAAAGGCTGACACAACTTGACAGTATACTAGTACATCTGAACCAGAAGCCAGGCGACTACGCCATAAGGCTGACGTCTCTCCGCGTCGAGCAGATCATTCAAGGCCTGGGTATACTCCGCTACGATTCGAAAGTGAAGGAATCGTCTAGCTTTGTTGTACCCAACACCGAACCCTGGGTTCACCTCAACGGCACTCTAGTATCATCGTCATTGACGGTAATGGATGAGAATAGGCTGGCTCCTTTCCCTGAGAGGCCACCCCCTCGCACCGCAGACAGCACCTTGAAGCTCTTTGTGAACATGACGGGGCCGGCTGCATGGTCACTGGGACTGGGATCTCACCAGGCGTTTCGCCAACAATTGCCCCCGTTGCTCTGGGAGGATGAGTCTCGTGGCGATACTACCTTCGGAGGTCAGGGTTCTCTTCTGAATGGATCTGTTGTAGATATCATCTTTGAGAATGGAGCCAACGTCACGACCCAACACCCATTCCATAAACATAATCACAAGGCGTGGATTATTGGTACTGGTCATGGGGGCTTCCCGTGGGCAACCGTCGAAGAAGCCATCCAGGGAGGCGCCGGGAAGTTCTTCAACCTAGTTGACCCTCCGATTAGAGACGGGTGCAGGCTTGGGAATGCTACGGGGGACTGGACCGTCATACGGTATCAGATTACCTTTCCGGCGGCTAGCATGCTACACTGTCACATGATTCATCACTTTGGGGTAAGTCGACATTAGCCATTAATCTGATATTTGAACTGGCTAACATTCAAAAGGCTGGGCAGCAATTGGTTCTTCTTGAAGGCGTCGAGTCAATGGCCAAGATTCCTCAGGAGGTCAAGAACAAGGTTCACGCGGATTTCGTACCAGATCTTCGGTATGGTCCATTAGATTAGCAAATTGAATCAATGCAAGTATTGTTACGTATAATGAAACTTTCATATGCCCCGTCGGCCAAGTTTCTTCCCTAATCCGGTCTCTAAAATCCGTCCAACTTCCGTTAGGCTGAAGTGTTCTCTTTAGCCTCTTTGCGCTTTTCCTTCTTTGCAATCTGTAACTTCTTCGACACCTTGACAGGGTTTACGCCAGGCGTTTCAAAGACAGTATCGATCTCCTCCAAAGAAAGATGACTAAACTCAGGAAAGAATTGCCAAGTAACGTAGATGTACACAAGATCGATTCCAATGAAGAGGAAGTAAATCTAAAACAGAAAGTTAGTCCCGGGATTATAACTGCATGAATATCAGAGAAGATTGGCTTACCTTCCACTGCCAGGCCTGAAGTGCGTAGGAGACGCCATATGTCATTATAAAGCAGAAACAGTTCTAGAAGAATGAGTACATTCTCATGCCCTTTGCTCGCTAGGAGTAGTGCAAAACCTTGTTAGGGTAGATATTATAAACTATAGGATAACTACGGCCTATAAGGTTAAGCTTTAGTCTACGAATATAGATAATAAATAATAATATAATATTTTTTTTTCCTAATATAAGCTTTTACTTATAAGCTTATATAATAACTAATAAATCTTATTATAAGCCTTAAGGTATTATAAAAGAAAAAGATTAAAAAGTATATAAAAAGATATAACTTTAAGTTTATATTTTTATATATATATTATAATATAACTTTATAAATAATATATTTACAATAAAGTAAACTATTATTAGTAGTAATTTAATAAGCTAAGAAAGTTAAAACTATATTTATAATTTTTTTATTAATATTAATATCTTTAAAAGTATTACTAAATTATATATTAGTTTTAAAAAAAGTAATTTATAGCTTTATTAAACTATTAAAAAGTTTAAAAAAAATAATAATATTAATAAAAAATACTATATTAAGATTACTTTATTTAGCTATAAGGTATTTTATATAGTTACCTTTAACCTAAATACTTATTACTTTTTATACTTTACTTATAAAAAAGTATAAATACTATAAAAGCTAAATATAAAAAGAATAATAAGCTTAATAATAGTAATAAAAAAATATAAAGTTATTAAAAAATAATTATAATTAATTAAAGGAAATTATAATATAAAAAGTACTAAAAGTATAAAAATATATTTAGTAATTAAAAAACTAATAATTAAAGTTATTAAATAACTTTAAAAAGAATTATATATATATTATAGTAAAAGGTTAAATTATTAAAAGTTTTATTAATTAAGTTATTTAGGCTAAAAAAGTTAAAGTATTAATACTTTTACTAAGGTAAGTTATATTTAGGCTAATAATTAAAAGCTTTAAAAGTTAAGAGAATATAAGCTAATTAAGTTTATAAGATTAATATATAATAATTTTTAATATAATAGTAGATATTATAAAGAACAGAAACTGTAGCGTTTTAGTCAGCATATGTCTAGCAAAATAAAGGTTATATAAGAAGAAGGAGTTCTAACTAAAAAGTACATTGCAGATGTTGAATAAAAAGATGAACGCCACTGTCGCAATACCGGTAGAATGCACACTAATACCGTTTGCATATAAACCACCCGTGACAGAAATGAGACTTAGGAAGAAAACAAAGATACAAATCGAAAAGATGAGTAAGAATCGCCTCGTAACTCTATCAATGAAGCTCGAACCAGCCAGAGTAGCCAAATAAGATGCAACAGTGAGACCAAGGTTGATACCGAGCTGCTTTTGTGAGTTGGTGATCCCGACAAGTGTTAAGATGCCAGCAAAGTAGTAGCCAAGCATGCCACTGCCGTTACACTGCTGAAAGAAACTGTATAGGAAGATGATCCAAAGGCGGCGACGGGAGGCTTTGGTCGTCCAAAGAACTCTAAAGTCCCAGGGCTTACTCGTCATCAGCTCCATGGAATCCTGTATCTGTTGGATCTCGGCTATGACAACTGGGTCATCGACACTTCCGGAGACAGTCTGATAACGGGCAATGACGTGGCGAGCTTCATCGATCTTGTTCCTCGCAACAAGATACCGAGGTGACTCAGGGGTACAAGGGTAGACCAAAAGCGCGACAACAAGAGGCGGCACAATCTGAATGATCAGTGGTAACCGCCAGCTCCAGTCATTTTCCATGTATGAGCCCCCAAGACAATACATGCAATGGCGATAGAGCCAATGCTGTAGCATGAGCAGTAAAGACCAACAGCTAACCCACGATAGCAAGCTGGAGCCACTTCACTCATGTACATCGGACCACAAGTCGCTAAGAGAATTGCTCCCATACCGGCGAATAGATGACCTACAATAAGACAGGATCTATTGGGTGCAACGGCCTGCAAAACGCAAGCAACGACTAAAATCGAGCTACCAATGAAGGTCACACCACGTCGGCCGATCCAGTCTGCTAGCCATTGGAAAGGACTTGCCACAGCATTGCCAATAGACATGGCAGCGAGTATGATGCCAAGGCCGCCGCCGCTTACACCAACGTCAAAGTGTTCGCGAAACGAAGGGATGGCATTGATGCTGCCGATGACGTTCCCGTCAATAGTAAAAGCAGCACAACCTATGATTTATTCGTCAGTTATTGAGATAAACGTAGACAAAGAGTGTTGAACGTACTCAAGCCCTGTATTAAAATGACAATAGCCAAACGGAAAGCGGCTTTTGACTTCCAAGTAATGGCATTTTTAGCCATCGGCTCCAAGTCAATGGTATTGAGCTTCGATTGGGCATTCTCGATCTGAAACTATTCCGATTTCAGTTCGAGATAGCTGTTCGTTGTATCTAGAGCCTGGGAATATTTGCCAACGGCCATGATGAACGGGGCTCGGCCTGTCAAAGGAGCGATTTGATGTTTAGTTCGAAGTGGTTAGTTTGCAAATACAAACTACTTGATCAAGGTTGAATCAAGATAAAAGGCATTGTTTCGAGGTGCTGATATATATATTCACCAGTCTGGGACTTTCGCATCACCCCACACCCTTACCCCGAGTTCTCTAACATCAAGAAATGTGGGCAATAGACAAATTCAGGGAGATTCAAGCCTGGCGAGGGCTAGTCTCTCTAGAATGGATTCAACATACCGACGGGTAATCAAAGTGTGCCCTTTGACGCGTTGCGATCTCGACTGAGTCGGACCACGGGTTATGTTGCGGACCCAATGGTCCTTAGTGGTGTGAAAAGACACGAGCATCACCATCTCTATGGTAGAGCAGTGGCGTATGGAGATATGCGCGCGGATATTATCTTGATGAAGCAGCATAACATCAACGCTCTGCGATGCTCGCACCAGCCCAACGACCCCCGACTCTATGAGGTCTGTGATGAGCTCGGTCTGTATGTTATGGCAGAAGCAGATCTCGAGACCTACGGCTTCGATATGGTCGAGCGTACAGCTATCCAAGGCTCTGAACACATGGACGGTCGTGAAGTTCAGGAACTTTCCTATTCGCGGGCTGCACGATGGACTTCGGATAATGCCGAGTGGCAGTCTGCATATCTAGATAGGGCAAGTCAGCTTGTCGAAAGATTCAAGAACTTTACCTCTATTGTCTTCTGGTCCCTAGGAAATGGAGCCTTTTATGGACAGAATCATGCTACCATGTATCGATGGATCAAAGAGAGGGATCCCACCCGACTTGTGCATTACGAAGGTGATCGCAAAGGCGCTACCATTGATTTTTATAGCGTCATGTATGCCACGCCAGGTGAGCTCGTGCAGCATGTAAAGGAGAATCCAGATCGGGCACTTATCCAGTGTGAATATGGCCACGCCATGGGGAATGGTCCGGGAGGATTGTCCAATTACGTTGACCTGTATCGGTCCGAGCCGCTCCTTCAAGGAGGTTTTGTTTGGGAGTGGTGCAATCACGGACTACTTAAGAGAGATGGCAACTTGCTTTATTATGCATATGGTGGCGATTTTGGGGACAAGCCTAACGATGCTGATTTTGTTCTGGACGGACTAGTCTTTTCGGATCATTCTCCCTCACCTGGCTTACAGGAGTACAAGGAAGCCATAGAACCTGTGTCAGTTCGGCTTGAAAAAGATAAGATCATCTTTAAGAATCATTACGACTTTGCCGACCTCAGCCACCTCGTTGCTTCCTGGCATCTAGTCGGGGAAACTGGAGACACAACGCCAACACCATTGGAGCTACTGATTACCCTCCCAGGTGAGGAAAGCGCCGTGGATTTGCCGAGCCTCCCCAATGACTTTCGTGGAGAAACTTGGCTCTCGATTCATATTTTCCTCAAGAACGAAACTGTCTGGGCACCTCAAGGTCATGAAGTCGCCTGGTCCCAGATGTTACTCTCCAAGCCTCAAGCATCTGGGCTAGCCCCGGTGATAGGCAACCGAGATTTGGTGCCGTCATTGCATGAGTTTCCAGGAAAACTAGTCGTATCGTGGCCAAACTTGGAACAACTATTTGATATAGATCTTGTCAGCGGCAACCTTACTTGGGCCAACGAAAAGGGTACAGTTCTTTCGAAAGGACCAGAGTTGAGCTTGTATCGGGCTCTCACTCAGAACGATCTCCGCTTTGGGGGAGACGGCAAGGAATGGTCCAAGTTTAGGGTTGCTGAAGCTAGTACCCATATCCAACGGCTCACGTGGTCTGTCAACGAGGATCATACTGTTACAGTCAAAGCAACGTTGAGGGTTGCTCCTCCGGTTCTGGAATGGGCTTGTGACGCTGATATTACTTATACTCTTGGTCTTGACGCCATATCTATCCATGTAAAGGGTGGATTCTCGGGGACTGTTCCGAAACATATCCCACGTCTAGGTCTTACAATGTCGTTACCCAAGGTCTACAACAGGGCAACTTGGTTCGGGCGAGGCCCCGGAGAATCGTACAGGGACAAGAAGGAAGCAGCTAGATTCGGTCGATGGTCAGCGTCAATCGAGGACTTGCAGACCAAGTATGAATGGCCACAAGAGAATAGGAACAGGAGTGACGTCCGATGGATCCAGATTGAGTCTGGGAATGCGACTTTGGAGGCTCGCATGGACGTTCCTTTGAACTTTTCACTGAGGAGATATTCGGTAGAGGATTTGGATAAATCACTGCACCCACACGAGCTCACAGAGTTGGATGAGACAGTGTGCAATCTCGATTTTGCTCACCATGGCCTTGGGTCTGGAATTGTGGACCGCTGGCTTTCGAGGGAGATCGTCTGGAGACCAAGTCTTTCGAGTTCAGAACATTACTAAAAGTAGTGTAAATAGCAGAAGCGCCTCTGCCTTTTCATTCCAGGCTCTCTATCACTTGTAGCTGGGTTTGGTTACCTAGCTATTTCTAGATCTCCACTCGATAGTGGACTTCAAGCAGATGTCAAATAGAAACCAGAATGTCGGCTGGCTGAGGCGGCAGCGTCAGGACATACTGCAATCTGATGCTTTGTACTTGTGCTGACAGTGGGAGGGTCTTCTTGACAAACCCCGATTGGAGACAGAAATAGACCTTGGGATAGTACATCCGGTAGGAATAGAGAATTTGGGAGACAAAGGGCCCGAGATCTCACATCGCCCGCCTGCCTAGTACCCAGAGTTAATCCCATGGCTAGTAACCCAGATATGCGTTGATGCCCAAACGCTTGGTGCAATATGTCACTCGCCACCGAACGATGTCCATGCCATGATACCATGTCGCACCTGACGATAAGACGTGGTTACTTGCTCTCATCACCACTCGTGTCTGCATTGCACTGTCTTGGCTGGTCTTATCCAACTTACCGGACATTTCTGCGGAACCTACCTCCTCAAAGATATCTCTCTCCACTCAGCATGCTTACAACCGTGAACGTGGCCAAGAGGATTGTTACACTGCTTCCAAGGTTCCGATCTCTTTCTCTAGACGCATGTTGTGTAACCACCGCACACTTCGAAATGTCCAGACCTTTCTCGGCGATCTCCGCCCGAGCCACAACAGGAGGCACAGGACTCGAAATCTGCAGTGTTCATGTCTCGGCATGACAAACTACGTGGCCAGTATTCTCGAGTTCACCAGCCTGAGTATTTCAGACAAGGCCGCGCTTCACAGGCACTGAGATCCATCTTACAGACCCATTCCATCGCTAGTTACAATGTCAGTTATTCAGCGCACCGCAAATACAGCAGTGTCTTGGTGCACGCCATTTTTATGCCCTTTTACGACATTCTCATCCATCGCGGGACTGTCCCTCTCGTCTGGCGTTGCTCTACCCGGAACCATCTTCGCCCTCTCTTCTCCAACAACTTCTCAAAGAGACATGTTGATATTGGCGTTGGAACCGGCTACTTTCCGAGACGAGCAATCAAGGATACTGGTCGCAACCCAAAAGACCAGCATCTAACGTTGGTCGACTTGAGCGAATATGCTCTTGCAACAGCAAGACGACGTGTTCTATCAAAGTATCCCAAAGCACAGGTTAACTGTGTTCACGCTGACGCAGTCCTTCCACTGCCAGAGTCTCTACAGGGCCAAAAGTTCACGTCCGCCTCACTTTTTCTCGTCATACATCACATGTCGCAGCCAACAGCCAGCAAAGCAAACGCCATCTCCAATATCCAAAGTCTTCTAACCAAAGATGGTGTTCTGGTTGGTTGCACGGTGCTGGGAAAGCAGTGGGAGAAGACTGGTCAGGGATACAAGGTGAAGAGTGAGGAACCGCTGGGAAGAGCGGCGGCTTTGTTGCTGGGGTACTTTAACAGAAGGCGTGCCTTTGATAATTGGCAGGATGACCCGAATGTCCTGGTAGAGGCTTTGGAGGCTGGGTTCGAGGAGGTGGAGACGAGTGTTGTGGCTATGATGTTTGTGTTCAAGGCCTCCAAGCCGCGTACCGAAGGTCGAGGTGCTGATCGAGGCTAGCGCGCGATGGGTCTATTGGCTTGGGCGGTTTTCTTGATAACCAACACACATGATTAGGCTGTATTACCTACTCTGCATAATCACATGCCCCGAAAGAATGAAGCGTACGCTCTCCACCTGCTCCAGAAACATGTCTCGTGTTCGAATGGGAGGAGAATATCTCGGGCGAAGTAGCTGCTGTGTTTTGATGTATTCATGCATAGGCACGAGAACACAATGTACCAACACGATTACCGTTCAGTAAGCCGGGCGATCTTACCAATGAACGAGCACGATAATGAGCGAGTTTCACAGGAAGGCCGAGTTCAATGTGGTGGAATAGGCTCCTAGCCACAAGTCGAAACACCTCCGCATCTCGCATCCAATCAAAGAAGGACACGATACTCCTTGGTTGCTGAAAGAACAGTCTCATATGCTCTAGGCTTAAGCCTGACTTTATGCTGTTCAACATGACTATGGCGAAGTGGTCAGATCGCCATTTATTAGTCTACATGTAACTGTAGATCCTAGTGGCTACTCACTAGCATAACCTGTGCTACATGAATCTCATCAACACTGGCCATATAATGTTCCACCACGGGACAGCATCGAGCGGGGTAGAAACTTGTCGAATCAGATTATATGCAGTGAAAACTTTGCCGCCTGGTGCTCCAGATCTAGATCAGTTGACAGATGATAGTGCGTGCCAAAATCTGCAAGAAGCTTCCGATAGACGAGACTATACTTTACAGTTCAGTGTGTGGCGAAGAATTTAGATGGAGATGCACGGCATTTGGAAAAATCGCCGTCGAATGAACTTGATATTTATGCCAAGGCCCGGACGAGGGCTTTAGGGCAGTTCCAGACTGGAATCAGTGAACCCGTGCACATTTCTTTGCTATTCTCATCAGTAACTTCAGAAGAACTTCCAACAATAAACATGGACAATCCATCTCTTAGTCTGAAGGCCGCCGTGGATGTTATCGGCGGGAGCGAATCGCAGCGTGGCAGCGCCATCAACGGACACCTTGTCCAAGATTGCCATCAAAAAGCAGTCACTGATGCCCCAGAAGAGCCTCAGATTGCCATTTGCGGTATAGCAATGCGTCTCCCCGGCGGCATCACCAACTGCGACGGTTACTGGGACCTCTTGTATCATGGCCTCGACGCCAAACGTCCTATTCCTAGCAGCCGCTTCAACATCGACGGGTTCAACGATAGCCTTGGAGGAAAGAACTCAATCAAGATTAAGGATGGGTATTTCATTGAAGGTGATATTTCGTGCCTTGACACTTCTTTCTTCTCCATGTCGAAGAATGAGCTTGTTGGGGTTGATCCGCAGCAACGACTGCTCCTTGAAGTAACCCAAGAATGTCTTGATGATGCAGGAGAGATTAACTTCCGTGGAAAGCAAATCGGTTGCTATGTCGGTACCTTCGGAGACGATTGGTTGATCATGAACGCCAAGGAGTCTCTCCAGGGAGGAGTATATGCTACTACTGGAAGCACAGATGTCATGATGGCCAATCGTACCTCCTACGAATTCGACTTTCAAGGACCGAGGTATACCATCAACTATCTTATCTGAAGCATAAAGCTAACTTTACAACAGCATGGTTATAAAGACAGGCTGCTCAAGCTCAGCAGTAGCGCTCCACGAAGCTTGTCGCGCCATCCAGAGAGGCGATGCCTCAAGTGCCATTGTCGGAGGAGCCAATATGATCATGACACCAGCAATGATGACAACAATGTCAGTAGGTGAGATCCTGGCCCCAGATGGATCATGCAAGACCTTTGACGCTGCTGCCGATGGGTACGCGCGCGCCGAAGCCATAACGGCCATCTACATCAAGCCCCTGTCAGATGCTCTCTGCGATGGCAATCCTATCAGAGCTATCGTCAGAGCTACGGCTGTGAACTGCGATGGCAAGTCTATGAGTCTCGTCACTCCGAATGGAACCGCGCACGAAGCCTTGATGAGACAGGCTTATCATGATGTTGGGCTCGATCCGAAGGAGACTGCATTTGTCGAGGTAAGCCAGCACAGATAACTTAACTGCCCCCCCGTTGGGTTTGCGGCTGATGGACTAATGACAACAGTGCCATGGTACCGGGACATCTACGGGTGACCCTATCGAGACTACAGCGGTAGGGAAGGTCTTTGGCGGTGAGAAGGGTGTTTATATCACCTCCGGGAAACCCAACCTTGGGCACTCGGAGGGTTCTGCCGGGCTATCGGCTGTCATCAAAGGTGTTCTCGCTCTAGAGCACCAGACAATTCCACCCAACATCAACCTCAAGAACCCCAATCCGAAAAGTGAGTCTACTATGCATCAATGGCTCATATTTTACCTAACTCATGACCAAGTCCCATTCGCCAAGTATAACCTAAGCGTTCCGCTCGAGCCAACGCCTTTTCCCTCAGATCGACAAAAGAGAGTCAGCATCAACTCTTTCGGAATTGGCGGGAGCAATGCCCATGTAAGTCTTGATCCTTCAGTGCTATCTTCATATACTTAGTCGTGCTAGGTTATTCTCGAATCATATTCTCCGAAAACAAATGAAGCTTCAACCTCGGTCAACCAACAAGTATCTGGATCGCTGTCCTTGCTTCTCGTGTCAGCCAATACGGAGACCTCACTGCAGCAGCAAATCATTAACCATCAAGGTTGGATAGCTAGAAACCCGGAGTACGTCACTGATGCTAGTTATACTCTCGCAAGACACCGTAGGCATCGGTCCCACAGAGCTTTCATTGTTTGCCAGGGTGGAAAGCCCATCGAGGTCTCTAGCCCGTCCAAGATATCTAGTTCCGTTTCTCTTGTCTATGTCTTCAGCGGCCAAGGCGCTCAGTGGCCTGGGATGGCCAGACAGCTTATTGAAAGCGACGCTGCCTTTCGCAGTGATTTAAGTGCTATGGATTCAGTCCTACAGACGCTTGAATTCCCACCAAGCTGGAACATTATAGGTAACAGCCCCAAAATAAAATCTACACATTCATGCTGACGGAATAAAAGATGAGCTCCTGAAAACTGCCGAAACTTCACAAGTAAACCGGGCAGAGCTGTCACAGCCACTCTGCACGGCAATCCAGCTGGCGCTAGTTAACAGGCTTTCCCGCCTGGGACTCTCACCTGCTGCTATCGTTGGCCATTCCAGTGGGGAAATAGCCGCTGCCTACGCAGCTGGTTATATATCCATGGAAGAAGCCATCATAATCGCATACTATCGTGGCTATGTGACAACAAAGCAGACCCTCCATGGGGCTATGGCGGCTGTTGGGATGGGAGTACAAGGTATTTCCGAGTTCCTGACTGATGGTGTTGTCGTGGCTTGCGAGAATAGTCCGGAAAGCACCACCATTTCTGGAGACGCAGACCGAGTTGCCCAAGTAGTTGAAGCCATTAAAGTGGCTGATCCTGACATGTTTGCTCGTCTGCTCAAGGTTGACATGGCCTACCACTCACGTAAGTTTTCCCGTGATGTGGACGATGATTGCTGCTAAAAGTTGGTTAGAACATATGTTGTCTTTGAGTACTGACTACCAGGGTCTTCTGGAGTCTGAGCTTCCGAAACACGTGGGGACTATCTCATCTACCAAGATTGATATGTTCTCCTCTGTCACCGCCGAGTTGGTAGATACGTCTCTTCATAGTCCATCCTATTGGGTCCAGAACCTCGTATCGCCGGTCCGATTCTCCACGGCAGTATCAAACTTGCTCGAAGCCAAGCAAACCTCTGTCTTCCTCGAAATCGGACCTCACTCTGCCTTGGCCGGTCCTCTAAAGCAGATTTGTGCAATCTCATCCAGGCCATTTCAATACATCTCTTCCCAATCCCGTACTAAAGACTCCGAAGCTGTCTTTCTCAGTGCTGTTGGGAAACTCTACCAGCACGGCATTCCTCTCGACCTAGCTCCGCTATTCCCCAACTCAAAGGCCATTTCAGGCTTGCCAACCTACCCATGGGACCACAGCGAAAGTTACTGGTCCGAGAGTCGCATATCCAAGGCCTGGAGGTCCCGCCAGTATCCCCAGCACTGCCTTCTAGGCTCCCGCGTCTTTGAGGTATCAGAGCTAGAGCCTCAATGGCGAAACGTTCTGAGTCTTGAGGATGTTCCCTGGCTTATGGATCATAAGCTTAACCAGAATGTCGTTTTTCCGTTCTCAGGGTACGTCGCGATGGCTGGTGAAGCCATCAGACAGGTTACTCACTGTCTTCTTGGCGCGGCCTATCGCTTGCGACATGTCGTTGCTCATCGAGCGCTTTTGCTTTCAGACGCTGTTGAAATCTCGACTAGCCTACGAGCTCATCAGCTCAACGATAATGAAGACTCTTCATGGTATATGTTCACTATATCTTCATATGATGGCTCGGGCTGGACCAAGCACTGTACAGGACGTGTCAGCATTCTTGACAAAGTCCGAGTTACGGACTGGACCCCAGAGGTCCTCTCGCGACAGGTTGACTGTACGCGTATATATAACCAGCTTGCCTATACGGGCTTCGTCTATGGCCCTGAGTTTCGTGGTCTGTTGGACGCCACCACGTCTCCCTTGGAGGATCTAGCCCACGGTCGCATAGCGAACAAGACTGCTCATGCCAGTTCTCCATTCACTTTGCATCCTGCAACGATAGATACTGGTCTCCAGTTGCTCCTTGTATCTCAAGCTAGAGGCCTGGCTAGAAACGTCGTCGAACTAGCTGTACCGACCGTCATTGAAGAAATTGAAGTCAGCGCAGGTACGGATGTGATGAAAGGTAGAGCATGGAGGTTACACGGAACAGAACCGAGTGTTGAGCTAAGCGCTGATGGGAAAGTCTCGTTTTATGCGTCAGGTATACAGTTGAGAGCTCTAGGAGACGACGTCACCTTGTATGAACTCGACGTTCACGCAGCTTCAAGACTGAACTGGCTTCCGCACTTTGACTTCATGGACCTATCAACCCTCTTCACTCCGCCGGTTATTAACAGAGAGGAATGCCATCTGCAGGAGGAGCTAACCCTTCTTTGCATAATTGAAACCTTCGAGAAGGTCAAATCTCTTGAGCCGTGCCAGCCTCACTTGACCAAGTTTCGACGCTGGCTCCAGAAGCAGCTTGGCCTTATTGCATCGGGGAATAGCAAACTTGTTAATGAGTCGCAGAAGCTCCTCAATGCTACTCAGGAGTCTAGGCTCTCCAGGATCGACGGAATCACTCAGTTGCTCTTCGAACTGCCGCAAAAAGCGGTCGCGCTGGGAATACGACGCCTCTGTGATAACATGGAATACATATTCACGGGTAAAGCAACAACTATCGAGATACTTCTCAAGGACAACGTCTTGGCGGACATTTACAGCCTTACGACTTTCGATTACTCTAAGTTTCTGCGCGTTCTATCACATACTCGGCCTACTCTCAAGATTCTCGAAGTCGGAGCTGGCACCGGAGGCACCACTGAGACTATTCTCCGTGGCCTGTCGCAGATACGACATCTCCCAGGTTACTCAGTCTATACTTACACTGACGTGTCCGCTGGATTCTTTCCTGCGGCCAAGGATCGTTTCTCCAATGCCCCCAACATGGAGTTCAAAGTATTGGACGTTTCCCAGGATCCCCTGGAACAAGGGTTTCAGAGCGAAACTTATGATCTTATCGTGGCAGCCAACGTTTTGCACGCTACGCCATCGCTTCATGTGACATTGAGTAATATCCGGACATTGCTCAAATCGGATGGCATGCTTGCCATGACAGAATTATGCACAGAGTCTCGTGTAACCACTTACACTGTCGGCACGTTTTCTGGATGGTGGCTGGGAGAACAGGACGATCGGCCAGATCAACCTTACGTCTCTGTAGCCCGATGGGATCAAGAGCTAAAGAGTGCTGGGTATAGCGGCGTTGATGTGGCTGTCTATGATGATGAAGAGCCGTATCGAAGTTGTGCTGTGATAGTGGCTACTAAAGAACCTGTTTTGGCCATGAACCCTACGTCGGTTACTTTGTTGACTCACTCCCCTGAGAGTTACCCAGCTACCCAGATCTCAGCCGCCCTGGAAGCAAGGGGGTATAAGATTACGCTGCACAAAATCGACAATGAGCTTCCTCAAGATCATGATATCGTCTCTTGCCTGGACCTGGAAGCGGCTTTCTTTGAAGATATATCTCAAGAGAGGTTCATCAAATTCCAGAAGTTCACAGAGTCTCTCAACTCAAACAGAATTCTATGGCTCATGCCTCCGACTCAGTTTGGATGCCAGAATCCGAGATCGGCTCAAACACTGGGCGTTGCTCGCACGCTTCGATCCGAATTAGGGCTGAGCTTTTATACGCTTGAGATTGATCTTGATACCAACCGTCTCGACACTCTGGTTGCCGAAGTTTTTGAGAAGGTTTTACAGGATCGAGATAGCGAGAATCTTGAGTCGGACAAGGAATACATCGTACATGGCGATGCGATCTGTGTTGGGAGGTATCAACCTATCAATATTGCTGAGGCATCATTGGACAAGGTCCATTGTGGCGAATATATGGAGGCCTTGCGAGTTGACAAGCCTGGATCTCTCGATACAATGAACTGGGTCGCCTCTGCACTACCAGAGACGCTGAAGGCTGACATGGTCGAGGTCAAAGTTCACTCCGCTGGTCTCAACTTCCATGATGTGGTAGAGGCCCTGGGCCTAATCCTCCTCTCAAGCTCCACATGTCTTACCAGGCTTAGAAGTATCTGGCACCATCAGACGCCTTGGTAGTGCAGTGACAGGTCTTTCCGTCGGAGATCGCGTCATGAGTCTGTGTTACAACGGTGGCCTATCTACGCACTTCACAGCCAGGCATCACTACATACAAAAGATTCCCGATAGCATGAGCTTTGAAGAAGCTGCTTCCATGCAGTGTTGCTTTTCCACAGTCATATACGCCTTGCTTGATGTGGGAAAGATGCGCAAAGGAACCAGCGTGTTGATCCATTCTGCTTGTGGTGGCGTCGGGCTTGCAGCTATTCAGGTCGTACAGATGATGGAGGGTGAGATATATGCCACGGTTGGAAACAAGGAGAAGAGAGAATATCTTGTCAAGGAATACGGTATCTCGCGAGAACGAATCTTCAATTCCCGTGATGCCTCGTTCCTGGATGGTGTGATGCGGCAAACGGCTGGGAGAGGCGTCGACCTAGTTCTGAACTCACTCAGTGGCGAACTTCTCAACGCTTCTTGGAAGTGCGTTACTAAGTCCGGTACTCTCCTTGAGCTTGGAAAACGCGATATGGCTTCATGCGGTCAACTTGATATGAGCAGATTTTTAGACAACAGGTCTTACTGCGGTATTGATATGCACTACTTGGTAGGATGGCGGCCTGATCTTGTCAGGGAGTAAGCCAAACCCTCTGTAAGACTCACAACTGCAAGGCTAACAGATTGGTAGTATCATGAAAAGAACCCTTGACTTCTTCAGACAAGGAAAGCTCAAACCTCTGAGGCCTGTCACCTCTTTTGCTGCGAGTGATGCTAGAAAGGCGTTTCGCTTCCTTCAAGATGGTCAACACATGGGGAAGGTTGTACTTGAAATGCCGGCAGATCCATCGAACCTAGATGCCAAGGTAACTGCTCATAGCATTTGCTTCGACCCCCAGGCTTCTTACCTTCTTGTTGGCGGTTTTGGGGGTCTTGGTAAAGCCTTGGCAGTTTGGCTTGTGGAACGTGGGGCCAAACACCTGATATTTCTCTCCAGGAGTGGTATCGCAGAGAGCAAGTTCTCTACAGAACTTGAAGCCATGGGGTGCATTATCACCACTGTTAGGGGAGTGTCAACAATCTGAGGGATGTTGAAGATGCCATTGAAAAGGCTTTCTACCCCATCAAAGGTGTCTTTCATCTTGCCATGGTGCAAAGGGTAAGTTGCAATACTAAGCTCTGTCTACTGATTTAAGCTCCCAGCCACGAGCCTCAACTCCAAATAACATATCCAGCTAACTTTCATAGGATTCTCCTTTCCTGGATATGAGGTGGACAGATTGGAAGGATGCAAGCGAGCCCAAAGTCAATGGCACCTGGAATCTTCACCGAGCGCTTCATGGCCAGCCACTTGATCATTTCTGGCTAGCGAGCTCCATAGTCACGGTTGCTGATCAGCCAGGCCAGGGCAACTACAAAGCCGGATGCACATTCATCGAATCATTCTGCCAATACAGACACTCTCTCGGTCTTCCAGCATCTGTGCTCTCAATATGTGGTGTCGAAGACATTGGATACTTGGCAGAGAACCCATCAGCACTTCGCAGCACTAAACTCCAGGGCCTCCATATTGTGAGAGAAAAGGAGTTCCTTGAAAGTGTAGAGGCTTCACTGTTTACCTCGGCACCAAGAGATCGGAGCTCTGCCAGCCATAGTTTCGAGAATTTCCCGTCAAGCGAGATGTCACCATGGAATCACCATGGTCATATTATTATGGGCTTGAGATCTCACCTTCACCTCGATGATCCTAAGAATCCCACCAATTGGCGTCGTGATCGTCGAATGGGCGCATATCACAACCTTCCAACAGGAGACAAAGCCGACACGCGAGGCGAAAGGAGTCAACTCAAAGATTTTCTACAGAGCGTCAGTGGAGGTGCCGTTGAGATACTGGTAAAGGAAGAGTCGATCGACTTTTTATCTATCGAGATTGGTAGAAAGGTTAACGATTTTCTTCTCAGGCCAGATGGACCTGTTGATCCTAACCTCAGACTATCTGAGATGGGCCTCGATTCACTCACTGCGATTGAGTTACGGCGGTGGTTCAGTCAAGTATTTGGTTTACAAGTCAGTGTGTTGGAGATGATTGGGGCGGCGTCGCTGAGGGAGGTTGGGAGGATTGTGGCAACCAGATTGGGGGAGAAACTTGATCGGTAGGGTATGTGACGAAGGGTTTATTTAACCTCTATACGAAGTGACAAAGAGTCTTAGGTAAACTTAGTGTAGGTAATTTGATAGACTTAGGGGATCTTAGACTAATCATTTCTAGTACCTCACTCAATTGAGCGTCAGACATCTTGCATCATATCCTGAGAGAGCCACATCCCGTGCTGCGTAATGTGTATCCACTGCGCTGATCATAATTACCATCCGATAGATTAGATTGCCGCATCATATTTTTCGCACCAATGCGTTTGAGGCTGAAGGAATGATATATCCGGGTTAATTCCAAGGCTGGCCTCACATTGCCGCCCATCTATGGAGCATACGCGTATTAATTTCGGTGTCGACAGGAATTGCATCACTCACCCCAAGCCGTGTCAGTTGTCCTGGGGACCTGTTGTGAAGAATAGTAGTCTTCAGTGACGAGCTGCTCAGCCTGTGTATAATTGGTACACGACTCATTCAAGTCATTGATACAAAGCATCGAGAGTCATGAGCTGTTTGCTTCTTCTTATGTGAAACAAATAGCCTTACTTAGCCTAAGTTTCATCGCCTGTCGCCTCAAGGATAAGCATATTATTAAGTCCCGTGGTGCGTAAACAAGTGACCGTGCTGATGACCTGCTACTGGCCCACTGTTCAGACCAGGATGCGGCTCCGGTTCCTCAACCTCGATCCCCAGTGAAGCAATGAGCGGATGGTGAAGTTGGATAGACACTGATAGAATGAGGCTTAGGTCAAGACCTTGATTGAAATATCTTCGACATTCTTGGTTACTGTACTCTTAAATTGGATCAACATCACTTCTAGCAAGACTTGGCGTCAAGCTAAAGAAGCTTGATCGCTCCGTTTCAACTCGCATCATTGAAACACGCTCCCCACAAAAGACTAACCCTTTAATCCCAAGCTCAACCATGTCATCAAGTTTCATATTCCCAAAAATACTGCCGACGTTCCACGGAATAAAACAGCAACGCCAAAAGTCCGCCAATAACGACGCCTAGCTACTCTTGGCGTGGTCGTGATGCTAACAGCTAGGTCGCGATACGGCCTGTCTCAAGTTTCAAATTAACAAAACAGGACCATTTTTTTCTGGAAGATTTCTAGGACAACATGCAATTCTCCGCCGCTTACGGTAAGGCCTGCGAGCGAAGAAGTTGGCTGAGATAAATATACCAATGCCTTCCTACTAACTCACCTCTCTATTCCCATTTTCTGCTCTTCATTCGTTCGTTTCTTGTTTTATTCATCACATTCTTTTTTTTTTCTTCTTCACCATGAAGTCTCTCTCTTCTCTCCGTGGCCGTCGCCGCGCTGGTCTCCAACGTTTCCGCCGCCGGTGTTACCGGCACCCCCGAGGGCTTCGCCTCCGAAGTCACAGGCGGTGGCAGCGCCGAGGGCGCATACCCCAAGTCAACCGATGAGCTGGTCTCTATGCTTGGCGACTCTACCACACGCGTCATCCTGCTCGACCAGGAGTTCGACTTTACCGGTACCGAGGGCACTGCGTCCGAGCAGGGCTGTGCGCCTTGGGGTACGGGCTCGGGCTGCCAGACGGCTATCAACAAGGATGATTGGTGTAACAACTATCAGCCTGATGCCCCCAAGGTCGATGTTAGTTACGATAAGGCGGGGTTGAACCCAATTATCGTCAACTCGGATAAGTCGATTGTTGGTGTTGGTGCGAATGGTGTTATTAAGGGCAAGGGTCTTTATATCAAGGGGACTAAGAATATTATTATTCAGAACATCCATATTACTGAACTGAACCCTCAGTATGTTTGGGGCGGAGACGCTATCACCCTTGATGGAGCTGATCTTGTTTGGATCGATCACGTCACAACCTCCAACATTGGCCGACAGCACATCGTCCTTGGCACCAATGCTGATAACCGAGTCTCTATCACCAACAACCATATCAACGGCGAGAGCCAGTGGTCTGCTACTTGCGATGGACACCAGTACTGGTCCATGTACTTCACTGGTTCCAGCGACGTGAGTCCCCGAACCTCATCCCCAATCTATAATCTGACTGTACTAACAATTGCTAGATGATCACCATGAAGAACAACTACATCACCAAGACCTCCGGCCGCGCCCCCAAGGTCGCCGGCAACACCGTCCTCCACGCCGTCAACAACTACTGGTCTGACAACTCCGGCCACGCCTTCGAGACCAGCGACCAAGCCAAGATTCTCGCCGAGGGCAACCTCTTCCAGGACGTCAAGGCCGCCATCGAGGAGGGATCCACCGGTGCCATCTTTGCCAGCCCCGATGCTTCCGCCAACGCTGCCTGCTCCAGCGGCGTTGGCCACGTCTGCGAGGTTAACCAGTACGACAACTCTGGTTCTCTGTCTGGTACGGATTCTAGCTTCTTCAGCACTTTTGGCGGAAAGGGCGCGGAGGCTAAGCCTGTTTCTTCTATCACTGGTCTTGCTGCTAGTGCTGGTTTCGGAACCATCTAAGTGCCAGTGTCTTTGACAAGGTATTGATGACCTCTGGAATCACTGGGGAATGGCGAAGATGTTGCTTTCGATGTATATAATCTCGAGCTTTCGGGCTTATCTAGCCGGAGATATATAGAAACACGAGTTAATATAGAGACTTCAGTTTCAAAATGTTTGAACTCAATAGCAACCCCTAAGACCATGGCGTGAATGCTACTTTGTCTCGTAGCGAAGCCTTAGAAACAGAGTCTTGAGCGGTCTGGGAAAACCAGGCTTCAGACTGAGTCCAACGTCAAGGATGGTAAATAGTAAGAAGTTTACAGTCAATTTCGAGCTCATTCCGGGTATCACTATCCAAACAACGACCGCAAGTTATTCTCCTCCATGACATCAATCCAATGCACACTCGCAGCACCCGACTTCTCCTTATCATACTCATTCCAAATCGTCTGCACCAGCGTCTTCGCTACAACAATCGGCCTCGGCGGCAGCAGCGCCTCCAACGCATCGAGCCTCCCAACGATAAAACATCTCGCCTCAACAATCTTCATTCGCGACTCCGTAGCAGTAGTTGTAGATAACCGCTCGATATCTTCGTCTGCTTGGATCAGTTGCCCGATGTAATCTGATAACCCGCAATGCTCTGTGCTACCGAGGTCGAAAGGCGTTGGTGTCGCGAGAGGGGCTTGGGTTTCGGGGCTGGAGGTTGTATCGGAGGGCTCGAAGCGCAGACCGGTGCTGGCCGTGATGCAGAGCAGGGGTTGGGTCATTTTACTACCCGAGTCGGCAGGGAGTTGCTCGATGAGTTTTGTTAGACGGAGACTCAATGGCGTGATGCATTCCTCCCATGGGATATGTGCATCTGCTGGACCAGATAGATTGTCGGGTAATCTCAGAAGAACTAGCTCCGGGAATGTTTGGTAGATGTGTATAAGACCAGCGAGGCGATACGCCTCAGCGACGTTGACTAGATGACGACATGGTGTTTTCTGATCTCCCGTCTCGGTATTCGCAGGTGCCGACTCAAAGTCCAAACCAAGCAGCTTTTCTTCTAATGTTTTGGCCTCCTCGATCATGTTTAATGCAGTAGCGTGATCGCGCGTCGCAAAAGGTCCAGGATGTTTAACGTGGTATCTGTAATTACGGCAGAGTCTCAGTGTCTGCGTCAGAAGTCGCGATACTGTGTTTGAAACACCCGTCCAAGGATGCGGCATGTCATCGACGACAGGTTCGGTTGGTAGAGCCGTTGGATATTCGTCTGCGCTGATATCCTCTACTTCTTCGGCCTCGTATGTTATATATGGGTTTGTGTCTGATACGACAGAGAGTAGCAATTCGCAGTACGTCCAGCTTTTGTTGAAAATGTTTAGTAGTTTCCGCTCTTCCTCTGACAGACGTCGTTTCTGCTTGTTTATCCGGTGAAGAAGAGCTTTTGCCTCTCTGAGAAACGGTATACCCAATTGTGTCGCGTTCAACCAGCAAATGCTCGTGCCTATACAAAACAACCCATATATCAGACCCATGGGCACAGTATCCAGATTTGGCGATGATTTGACAACACGTAATTCCGCCTCGATAACATCAGTAGCATTCTTCATCATAGCGATAGAAGTCTTCTTCATATGCGGCATCTTGGATGAGAGATACGCTGAAGACATGCTCTGCAAACTGGTCGATACAGCTTCCGAAGTCGACCAAAGAGTTGTTGCCAGCATACGATTGGAGTTTGTGGGTGAGTCATACTGCGACCATAAAGAGCAGATATCGCGAAACCAGTATTCAACGAGTTGAGTTGAGTGGTCTGTTATCGGTGGAGGAACGAATAATGTTGAGAAGTTTTGCTGGACTGGGAAAAGAGCAAGGTCGGTGCTCGTATCGGAAAAATTGTCAAATGTCGGTGTCGTTAGATCCAGCGTGTCTGGCGTCCATTCAAACTCTGACATCGGGAGGCCTTCAACTGGAAGATCGAGGGGAAATTGAGATATGAAATCATCCGTAGGGCTCATTTCAGATTCCGCAGGCTGTGCATCTTGTTGGGCCTCCAAAGGCTGTGTGTTGAGCATAAATTCACCAAAAACTCCCTGGTTCGCATCGTTAGAGCTGTAGACTGAACCAGCAGTGGTGAACGATGCAGTAGATGCAGTATCTAGTTGTCGTTTTGGCGGTCTACCACGACGCTTCTTGGTGCCGCAGGATTGCTTTGGTGATGTCCGGAATGTATGCTCAGCGAGTTCAGCTGGTTTTTCATGTTTGGTAGACCATCTCAAACCGCGCTGATATCCTCCACACTGAACGCCTCGCGATATACAAACTTGGCATTCTGGTTTCGCCTCATCGCATTTCAGCTATTCCCTATCAGTCGCGCTCATCCGCCTTTTCGGAAATCGACTTACGTGTTTGGTCCGGCAGGTCAAGCATCCGGATCTCGATCTGACGGGGAGCTTCCGTTTGGCTGTGGACCTGGCACCTGACTCCGGGTCCTCCATGGTGAGTTTGTATAGGGTTTGAGCAAGTTTACGGGATGGGCTGAGAAGATAAAAACGTGCTCAGGCAATTGATGATAGAGAATTGAAGTGGAAGTGAACTGGGCTTCCCCGCAGAAGTTGGAGGGCGCAGTGATAAGATTGGTTTAGCGGGAGCCGCGGAATTGGTAAGCTCGATTGTGATTTGTTGGAGACGGGTTTGCAACTCCGCAAGACCGAAAGTTACGTCGTATTGAAGACCGTTGAGTTGGTAGGGCTCGGTAGTTGATCACTGACATTGGAGCTATGATATCTTGAGATGTCGCAGTTAGATTGAGTCACCAATGAAATGACTTGTTCCGGTACAATTCCGAACAGGGCAAAGCTACGGATAACAATGTGTTACTGTACCTGTTAGTCAGTGGCGATAAGCAGATTCGTTAGGCGAAGCGGAGGATCCGCAAAGAGAGCCGGAGTCTGGTGAGCCAATAAAAGACAGTTCGCTTCCGCTAACCCAACTCATCAGCTTTCGGCACAAGATGCATACGTTGCCGATTGGAGGAAATGGCTGGTTGGGACCAATTTCAACATAAAAGTTCATTCAAGTCATTGAATAAGAGCTATATAAGTCCCATTATAGTACAATATATCACTCCGTTGGACCCTCGACCTTCTTCTCTTCCATCGCCAACTCATCTGTGGCTTCGGCAAGGTCCGGTCTTTCTCCAAGAATCACATCGAGATCCTGTTACATTCATCAGTAATGTCCCAAGACAGCGCGAAATAGAACATACTGGGCCCTGGAATGTCTTCTTTCCGTACAACACCCAGTATCCTGTTAGGAAAATGGCAAAGATGCCAATGACACCCGAGACGTAATCTGACTCTGTTGTCAGGGTATGATCAAGAGAAGAAAGGGAGGGAGATATACTCATCAAGCTGGCGTCGACCGGCAGAACAGGTGGGAAGCAGAAGAACTAGAGAATGGTCAGCTTGGCAGTGTTGGTGGAGACTGAAGAGTGTGACTTACGATCGATGTGATGAAGACGTAAAGAACAGCAACGTAGTTAATGATCAGACCTCGAACCTTTCCAAACCTCCAGGGTGTATCAGCACTCTGGAACCTCGTCAAAGTATCTCTCCCACGAATAATAAGCGTCGCAACCGGAATGGCATACGACATGTTCAACAAGATCGTACAACTCGAGATAAACGCATTGAACGCAACAGTCGGTCCTAGGTACAACAATCCAAAGATGGCGTTGAACACCCAGGTAAGAACAATAGCTCGTATGGGTACTTCCCATCGGGGATGGATGTGGCTAAAGTACTCGTGATACAGAGTACCTTTATCACGAGCCATAGCGTATAGGAGTCGGGAGGCGCTGGTGATCGAGCCGTTGGTTCCGTGTATGAAGCAAATTGCCAGCATGAGCGTCAGGAACGTGGTGCCCGCGCGGCTGCCGGTTGCTTGGAGGATGAGTTCGACGATGGGCATGCCTGTTGACGTTGCGACGATTCCGGAGAGGTCGGTGAGGCAGAACAGCATGACGAGGATGAAGATTGTTCCGCTGCTTTCGTTAGCATATACCGTGCTTAGCAAGAGGTCGACCTACGTTGTTCCCCCGACACCAACAGCGTATACCATCGCCAAAGGAGCGTCCCGAGACGGCGTCGGCATCTCCTCCGTCATGTGCAGCACAGCATCGTATCCAATTAATGACAGCGCTGACTGCAAAAGACCCGAGATCCACGTAATTCCGTCGTTCCAGCCTGTTTCGTTCGCAAATGTCGCAAAGACGAATTCGGGGTCGGTTTTATCGGATGTCGAGAGAAGGACGACGCTGGCGACGAAAACACTGAGAATGGACCAGTACACTACAACGTCAGTTAAGGCGCAGAGTGAAGGGAATTCGGTAGACTTACGGGCGAGGTTGTTCCATGCACCCAGGATTCGGTTGCCGAAGGTCATGGAGAGACTGCCGAATGTGAGGACGGCCATGAAGATTAGGTACGTCTTCCATGCTGCTACAACGTAGTTTCCATTGGAGGCTACAACGCATGCTGCGGAGATGAATTGTGCTACAAAAGTCAATTTTCGTACCTTCAATCGCGCAGAATTACAAACCTGCGAAGAAACCCTCGGTCGTTACAAGAGTCAGCCATCCAAAAATATTGATGTACCCAACCGCAAAACTCTGCTATCGTCAATACTCTCCCAGCAATCACGCATCTTAAAACTCACCATGACCTTCCTCCACTTCTCAGAAGTCAATGCCCACTGGAAATGATACTGCCCACCAGCAGTCGGCCAAATCGCCGCCAACTCACCCAAACTAGCAGCCAGCGCGAAATTACACAAGACACAGAAGATGAAGCCATACAAGAACGCAACAGATCCGCCGGAAGGAAGAACGATAGATAGACTTCCTGCTAGACAGATCCACGTGCTAGACTTCACATCAGAAAATGGGTTGGACAGAGAGATCGGGTGAGACACACTTAAGAATGGCAAAGGTCATGGCTACCATTGTAATCTTTGATAGCCGAGGTTTCGCCTTGGGACTTATGTGCATGGTTCGTCATTGTGATGTTTTTTGATGAGAACTATCCACTGCAACATAGGGATTCTGGAGAATGAAGAGCGAGGTGCTCAGCTTGTATATGCCACGAGGCCCAGCTGGCTAGTCGGCAAACCCAAAAGTTGCGGGGAAACGCCCCCTTCAGAGAATAAAGTCAACGGTTAAACACACTAGGTACGCCGATCCAACAACTTGATAGGCAGATTTCTGAACAAGCTACACGCGCATCATCGATATGGCCTAGAGATACAAACCAGTGTCAACTCAAAACGTAATACCCCAGATTCTCTTGCGCCCGCAAGCAAGTGTTCCAGACCGTCACGATCTCGAATCTTAGTATAGACCATGAGGCGTTACGCGAAACTCCACAAATTCTGTAGTGAAGAAGGAATATCAGACTAAAATTACCGTTTTGAGGTTAGCTTTTTGGTAGAACCCCCGCAGTACAGAGTTCCAGCCGCGTGAGAGTATTGAAAGCCCTGGTACTGTGATTCGTGCGATTTGTCACAAGGGAGTGATTGGGGGCTTGCTTTTGCCAGGGCGATGCTGGTTGGTGGTTGGGTATGGAGTATCTGAAATGGGTAATTTGTGCCATGATCTACGTTCAGGTGATGACGGACCAGGTAATAATTGTCTAGATAAGGCGAATTCGATAGTGAGGTGTCGGTATCCGGCTTGTTATCTGGTATAAATCCTTGGCTGGATCATAATGTGATCGTGGATGATGGAAATCCGGGGTAATGTGGATCTCGGTGATTTGGCTTAGATCCCCTACAAAAGGGTGATTATATTTGCCGATTGAATGAAGTTATGATATCGACAGACAAATACTTGCATATTTCTGGCCTTCATAATGGTTTGTTTGTTTTATCCTCTTGATACATTAAGTGCGGCGTGCTTGAACTATTTCACTACCTCCATGCAGTCTAGAAGGAACAGCACTTGTTAGATAAAAATCGAACCCCTTTGACTCTTTTACCGCTGGTACGTGAAAATCTCCATATCAATATGCTTAAATACGAATTATCAGTACAAGTAGATCATACGTACAAGAATGTGGGCCGTTTCTGCCACTCTCCACATCCACTTCTAGAATCTTACCCGCGAGCGCTCGTGTGCTATTCTTCCCGAACCCTACGCTGGCTGAAAATCGGTTACCCAGATATTCAGCTTATCATTCCAGCTCTTTATTATAGGTATTGAAACCACTGCTAACTGGCTCTTTCAAATGTTCCTACTTGCACGAGCTTTTGGTCTTTGATCTGTTCCTCTTATATCCCGGCCCCCTCGGTCCCTAGATTATGCGAATCTTGCGCGTCTCGTCAATCTCACTGTACTCTTCGCAGGGGATGTCTTGCTTGCTCAAACGCCCTCTCGATATTAGCGTTGATTGAGTCGCGGGGTTGTAAAAATGCTCCATGGCCATTCCACATCGCTCAAAAGTACCAAATTGTCCCATTACGGGCCTCAGAACCAAATATAACCCCAAAGGCGTTGAGCTTCCATACGGTATATCTCCATACTCGTTTGTGACTGTGCCGAGAAGAAGTACAAAGTACATACCAAACTGCATGCCGCTGATATCAAATCCAGGGAAGTTTGCGGTGATGTTCGGTTCATCGCCTTCTCTACATATGATCGTATACGTCTGATGGCCTAAAATACTCACGCGACTCATCCTTCCTCTGATACGAAGATGGCCGCCAGTGACAGGCCCTGTAGGATCACTACCGTCACGAGTCGTACAGGCTTCTATGATCTTTGATTGGGGAGTAAAGCCTAGGCCTTGGTATACCCAGAGCACACTTCCTTCAATGGACGCCCATGACCAACTCGGAGCTCTGTAAGGCGGCCTCGGACTCTTGTTAGTGGGTAAAAACCAGGCAAGCTGGAGATGGAGGTCGCCATCGTTCCAAAGGCCAGCGAGATATTCCGAATTTCCAAGATGGGGCTGGAACCAGCTTGCAATCCCAGCCAAGGCAGGTAGTCGATCACTTGACTTCGTCAACTTACGAGAAGTATAGTCTCTAATGAGAGATGTCCAAAGGTTTATCAGGGCTTGGTGTTTGCTCTTCGTATCTGCATTGATCTCTTGTCCGATTAGAGGCGATGCAGCACTAAGCGACTCGGCGAACTGCCGTTTGCCCTCGTATTTAATGCAATTAGGAAGCCCATCGGGAAATACTTCGCATGCGCAAAGATGATCACATTCCCAGAACACTTGGTTACGACTGAAATGAATCGTTCTCTTGGACATCAACCACTCTTGATGCACCCAGGCTCGCTTGTTTCGGTTAGAAACTCGCTGAATGAGGGATATTGCGAACTGACAGAAATCTCTTACCTTCTGTAAAGGGGCCTTCATAACTTCTCGCCAGAATAGTTCATAGTCAGCAAAGAGTTCGATGGACTTTGCTTGCTCGTTTTTGCGGACACATATACCATGCGTTCCATTGCGTTTGCGGAACAGGCCTTGACTGCTTTCTTCCGAAGCTGCCGCGGCAAGATTGCATTCTGCCTCGTTGTACACTTCATGCATCAGCGCTGCTTCTCTTTCCCAGTCCTTCTTATCATCCTGGACGATACATAGACTATCTATCCAAAGATAACGATAGCCAAGGTTTCTTGTTGCAGTGACGGCATCTTCAAACGTTTGCGGTAGATTGGAGACACCATTGTATAGAATTTGCAAATTCCCTTTCGTAGCACAAATATGCTTTCCCTTTCCCCAGCAGTGGCTGAGAGTGAGGTAAGGGCCTTGTGGCGGACTGGTAGCTGTCTCAATGAGCCGTGGCGTGCTTATCGATTCGTGGTGTCCCAAATCGAGTAGTCGAGTTGGGTACCATCGCTCTCCGACACCAGTCCGGAGACCGAGGTCCAGGTGTTTCTGCTTACATTGGCTGATCCAATGCCTCATCAGACCCCAAGCAGTATGCGAATTGCTCGAAGGACCAAGTCTCTCTTGCAACGACAAAGGGCTGGCGACAGAACCATTGCTGAGATCTAATTGTACAATAATCACATAGGATGTCTCTTGGAACGGGACTTCCAACTTTTTGTTGACTCATTGCACCTCAAACAGATTCTGACACCTGGGTTTTCATGAGAAAGAAGAGGGAGCGTATCCCATATCAGGAAAGAATCAAAAAACTCTCCTGTAGGCCACGGTTTCCTCTCCACAATTCCAAGATCAAACTTCTCGAGATGGGCAGGGACTCCAGGTAAAAGCGCATCGTGCAACAAGGTACAAAGATTGCAGCCTTGTACAACCGCCTGCATCCAGTCTCGATGAGTAAGATGATGGCTCTTCGAACGTCGAACTCCTAGTTCACTCTTGCCAGCCGTCCAGGCAAAGCACTCTTTGCATACGTCACACAGACTCATGCTGGAATATGAAGGACCTGGTGTCGCTATTGTGAACGAAGGGCAATGCTTGCTGATGGGTATGCTTTTTACAGATGGTATTTGTTGATAAGAACCCTGTTTTCCTTGACATAAGCCAAGCATGATGTAATTGACACGTGGTGTTATTAGATTTGCGCAATTCTAATGAGAAAACAAAGGCTTCAATGTGTACTGCACTTCTTATGTAACAATGCATGTGTCTGCTAAGAATGGGGACAAAGCGATTTTAACGGAGACAAGTGGATTAAATCTAGGCTATTTAGTTTTCTCTCTTACTAGTGCCGTTCATAAGTGTAATTCTGGGATCCCGAAATCAGCGATCCACAACAAGTTCTTCAGTACTTGATCGGTCTGGTGGTCTAGTGGTATGATTCTCGCTTAGGGAAAACCCTACAGCATTGCTTGCGAGAGGTCCCGGGTTCAATCCCCGGCCAGACCCTTTCTTTTGCGCTGTGCACGTCCTCGCGATGTTTGCTTTTTGCTTTAGCAATGTGGAGACGTGTCTTTTCTCTCTGCGGTGGGGTTTAGCGGGGCGGGCCTCTGTTGTAGGGTCTGGCTTACCCTATACTTAATTTACTAGATGGATTTCTTTAGTTAAGCCTTTCTAGAGACCTCTGGGCAAACCTCCATTATGGCGCTTCAGTATGGAATTTTAATGTTCTTACCGTCAGGTTAGTTAAATCGCATTGTTAACGTTTTCGCTGAACGGTTCTTATCGAAACGTTTTCCCTCTTTGTTCATTGCAACATCATAATAGCAAAAAACCGGATGCGGATATTATCAGCTCATGTGGAATGAGACAAGACAAGTTTTTTGGACACCACATGTTCAAGCAAGGTAGGATGAATGAGTTTACTTACAGATATTGGTCGATCCTACACGAAATTGTTCGCGCGCCAAACCGCAAACGACGTCATCCGGCAACAATCATGAAGGGTCCAAGGGACCACGATTGTGCCTGACTCCAAAAGGTCACCACCCCATTATGATTTGCCGATCTACCAGGGCCACCAGGAACTGACGTGCTGACTACCGAGACAAAAATGTCCGGATCTGTCGATGGACCCTCTCAATCTTGATTGTCAGGGCTTTGGGCATGATCGGCAAGCCACAGTATCTCTTCGCGGTAACTTCATACCAGTCCCAAACTGTAAACCTTTAAACGCATAGTAGATTCTTGTACAAGAACGTAACTGGCGTCAGCGGCTCTAGGTTGATCGTTGGTTCAGCATAATAGCTATGTCATCTCATGATATGATGGTTGACTGATCAGAAGATCGACAATATGACGATAGCTTCAACTGTCGCATGAGGCAAATCCCAACTTTATTCTGAATCTCTAGGCCGTAAGGAATTTTATAAATGTCTGCGAGTCGCCTTCGTGCTGGATCAGCATGTCCATACCACGCTGAATAAAATTGTCCACTACACTATTCAAAAGCCCATCATGAAAGTCTTCTTCATCGCTGCTGTAACTCTCCTGGGCAGCTCTCTCGCTGCACCAGCTACAGACACAGCACTTGTCAAGAAATCATCTCATCTTGTCGACACTATTCCATACAATGGTCTTCCCAGCGTCAAGGTCGACCTCGAAGCCCTCCGCGCTGAGCAAAAGGCAGGACAGACCGCCACCACGAATGTAAAAGTCAAGCGGTCCTCCAAATCTACACCTAAGAAGAAGAAGACATCGAAGAAACCTCCAGCCAAGGCGTCACTCAAGAAGACCAAGTCTACAAAGAAGCCCAAGACAGCCCATTCAAAGAGATTGCTCAAGTCTTCGTCGACTGGCTTCAAGAACGGCCAGGATCTTGTTGATTCCTTGGATAGTCTTGTTGCTCAAGTCACTGCCCGAGGTGACAGAATCAGTATGCATCCTGCTGTTCATAAGCTCAATACACACTAACACTATCAGATGGAACACTCCTCAGAGTTCAGGCTGGAACCGAGACTCGCAACAAAGGCACCAGCGACGCCCTCAAGGAAATCATCCAAATCCGCGCTGCCGTCTCCGGCGCCCTAACCAGACTCTCCACCACCAAGAACCTCAAACTCACTAGCGACCAACGCGCCGACGTGCTCGATCTAGTCGAACAACTCGTCAAAGAACTCCTCGACATCGTCAACGACCTCCTCGAGACGCTCGGTCTCAAGCTTAGCCTGAAAGCATCGCTCAACCCTCTCATGAATATGCTGAGCGACCTCCTAGGCGGTCTGGCAGTGACTGATGGCAAGCTTACGCCGGAGCTGCGCCAGCGTTTGGGAGATTTGATCAGAGCTCAGATCAACGGCGATGGTACGCGGGGATTTGATGCACTTGGAAGTGGCATTGAGAATCCGCTTTTGCGTCTTCATGGGTCTCTGAAGACTAGTGTTGGATCGAACTAGTAATGCAGGGATATTGTCATTCGTTGAACTGCTGGGATGTTGATAGCTGGAGTTTGACTTTCCATGGCGTTGGGTGTTGCTCTATGTTGGTTCTGTTATCATACCGCTCCTTTAGCGATTGTTTATAGTTGTAGCAATACCAGGATTATTTGTTAGCTCACCAATGCTAACATCATATCACTACACGCGGCTCTTTTCTTCGGACACCATTCCAAATCCTTCTATAGCTCGCGTTCGGTTATAACTAGTCAAGTCCTCTATTCCCGCTCTTCAATCGGAGCCAAGCCGTACACACGGGCCCAGCCTCTTCGTAAAGCAACCAACAGGCGGTGAAGCACTTCAACCCACGGATAAGATGATTGACGTATCACATCTTATCCGTTTCGAGCCTACTATCCATATTCTGCGGAGTAATTCTTGATGATTACCCCAGAAATATGTCAGCAATGCCCAGGGGTTACTATCGACAGGGGTTTCTGATAAGAGTTCCATATTCGGGATATGATCAACGTATCAGGCGATAACCTTCACCCGGCTCGGAGCAAATACGTTCGCGAAACCCTCGCGGTGTTTGAACTCAGGCAGGATGAATAAACTTCCCCGGATGAACTTTGTTGACAGGACAAGTGATGCGACTGGTTTGTTGGCTCGAACTACGGATGGAAGTGAAACGGTGAGCCCGATGGTGTTTACTCGCGATGTGACGTTGCATGCATACGGCTTTTTGCTCGGGTTGGGCATGAAGTCGCACTGAACTTCGTCTGGTCCTGACGGCTCGTTTAGCTCCGACATCTTTGGGAGGTCTCGAAGGTTTGGAATCATCCATCCCTGCCAAGGTCACACTGAAGAAATTCACGCAAACGAGACCAAGGCAAGTGTCAGGAAAAAAGAAATCGTATACGCTGTTATTGAAAGGTAATGCAGTGCTAGCTACGAACAACCCAAACCATCTCTAAGTCTTGCAATCAAAAACAAACTCCGCATATGGAGTGTATCTGCCCAACGTAGCATGATGAAATAGATTCCCAGTCAAACAATCAAAAAGCGCAATGACATAAGTACGCTGCCTATCGTTCAACGCCGGATCACGCATGAACTTCTCAGACTCGGCGTAATACTTCTTCTCAACATCAAAGCTCATCGTTCGAGTAATAGTCTTCGCCAAATGCGGGGGTACACACATGAGTTTTTCAATGACATGTACTGCGTTGACGACAGAGGCGTTGATGGTGCGTGACTCGTGGATCTCCTTATCGTAGGAATAGAGATCGTTGATGAGCATAGAGTGTATCACGTAGAGCTCTTCTAGCTCCTGAAAGGGAGCGATTTCCTGGGGGTATGGTGAATACCTGTTCCAAAGCGAATAGCGGCAACCATGAAGCTGGAGGGGGTTAGTGTATTCTAATGGAATTGGAGGAGGGAACTCACGGCTTAGCAATATCGTGGCGGCGGTAGTCGATGTACTCGGCCAAAGTTGCGTATTGATCTTGCTTGAATGGTGACTTTTTGCGGCCTGCATTGACGAATAGGCCAATAGCCTGGAGGAGACCAGGGCCAAGAATGGGATCACATTCCATAACTTCATTGTAGAAACGCTTCATTTGTTTGTTCTTAGGTTTCATGGTCACGAAATCATCAGCAACTGTGGTTTCCTACAGGGGGTCAGTCCTGTAAAAGCATCGTATCTGATCAACGTACATCTTGTGTTGCACCGCGCTCCATAACATCTAGATCAGTGTTAGCGAAATCGACGTTGAGTGGGATATATACATACCATCGTGGAAATATAGAAGAAGAAGAGCCTGCGTCAACAGTTCTATTCGAGTTCGCGACGATGACGGATACAGGTAAACGGCGCATGAAACCGCATCTTCAACAAGCTCGTCAATCTTTCCCTTTCGGCGCTCGTCCATAAACTCCACAGGTAGAGCTCCTCTCTCAGACGCTTTGTCGGCACTGATTCGATTCACCAGATCCCGTCCAGCTGCTTCACCCTGTACCCACCACTTGGACTGCCTCACCCAAGGGAAAGAAGTATGCCATGGCACGCCCAGCTGTTCAGGATACAGCGTTAGAGGAGCATCTTTAGGGACGTTTGTCTCTCTGAACAGTGAAGCAAAGTTAAGGTCTGGTGGCCCAAGAGTATCTGGGCCAACGGGGTCAAAAGCACGGACCAGAGGTCTAATGGGCAAGTCTTTGTGAGGCATTGTGTATGTGAATAAGAAGAAGGGGCTTGGATAACGAACGGATCTACCCAGAACTTCCCGCGAGGAATTGCGCCACCCGTAGGCTTTATGTTCTTTTTCGATTGCCGCGGCGGTGAACGGACCATGAACTGGCGACGGCAGCATCGGTTCGGGACGACTCCATAACGGCTACAACGGGCCAGGGGTCCAAACAAGTGAAGCTAACAAGGATGTGATAAACCACCCAACGGCTCTACATCCAGGGTGTTTGTTTTTCTGACTGATATCGTTATCCTGCTTGCTAGCTCGGCACGTGATGGCCCATCTCCTGGTGTGATTCGATGGCAGTACCGGCATGGGCATGGGCATGGGTGATGTGATAAGACCCGGCGCTTTTCTCGCGACGAGAAGTACGCGTGGAGTCGTGCAGAGTAGCATCGACCATACTTGACTTGCAGTACGACACAGCAAGCGAGACCGAGCGGGCTCTGCAATCATACCATAGCCCAGGGTCTTGACTGACATGTGCTGAAGACCCCTGGACCAACGACACGGGTCGTATACCCACTTGGGGCGCAGACAACGGTTCCATACGAAAATACTACGCTGCCCCATCCAAAGGTAACCAAAGGATCCGGCAAAGTGGGTGACACAATGCAGATCAGGATCCCCTGAAACCCTTGCATTTAGCATTATGATGGTCTCGACTGATAATAACTCGCCCACTGTCAAGTCAAGCGGAGCAAACGCTACTGACATGCCTAATTCCCGCAAATGTCATGGGTGCCATGCATCTCAACGTCGTAGCATTGCAACGCTAAAGCACGTTGATTGCTAGAGCCAACAGCTCGGGTACGCTCATGATATTTTTTTTCATTTGCCTGCCTAGAACAGACTTTCGGACCCCCACCTGTTGGTTGCTGTAGAACAAAATCCCTGAATCCTTTGACAAGGGGGAAATGACACGTAATGAAACTAGAGATTTTTAGTTTGAACGGTCGCATCATTTACCCCGGTATTGTTCGACCGTTGGATGTGACGGTTGACGGGGGTGGACCATGTTAAACGGAGGAAACGACCCATTGTCAAATGTGAGTCCTCGGGTCTCACCCGAGGTACATGCGAGTTTTATTTTATGCAGGATATTGCATAAAATAGTAATATCGGCAAAAGAAATGGGGCTTGTCACAATTGCATGTTGGGATCAGGGTTTAGTACTATTACTCAATTCATGCTAGACCACCTCTGCCAGTACCTAGACTTATCTTACTTATTCCAATGGACATCCATCTCAGGAGACTATCCCGGACATATATCAGAGCCCATAGCACCTTGTGTAGTCTACCATCCTCTCGTACCAGCGAGGGAATATTCTTGAAGAAGCATTGCCATGCTAGAACTCCAGAGCCCAATGCAAATCCTGTACCGTGAACGCAAACAATCATCTCAACAAGAACACATTTCCGAAGGAGCGTCATTCTGATACAACCTCAGACACAAACAGCACCAACGGTGCGAGTCATCTAGTTGCCAGGCTTGGAGAAAGCGGACATGCTGTCGTCAGATTCGTCGCCGACTTTTCCCCAGAAGACAGCAGAGGAAAGGATGCGGTCGTTGAAAGCAGTCAATCGCTTCTCTTTGTCAAAGACGGGACCGTTGAATTTGGTTTTCTGGAAGGTCTCGAACTTGGGGAGTTGGTAGACGTTGGACTTCGCGCCAAAGGACTCCTTTGAAGAAACAGAGTGCTCATCATCAGATGAGTCGTTGGATTCGTTGACAGCATCGGACTCGTCAATGCTCTCCAACCAGTTGTGTACCGATTCATCGAGAGCGGCCGCAGCTCGACGCTGGATCGCCTCCTCAGTCCAGTAGTCCTCGATGATACAGGCTTGAAGTTCATTGACGGTTTGTTCAGTAATGTCGACGGTGACTTGAGCGTCCGGCTTGGCGATGACTTGGACGTCAGATTTGGGCTGAAGGGCGGCCTTGATGGAGTGCTTCTGGGCATCCAAGTCGATCCAGACATCGCTGTCATCGAGGTGATCAGAGACTCGGTCATCCTCTACGCCCATGTCGGAAAGGGCCTCGATAAGGTTGATACGACCGGGAATACCGTAGTCCTTGAGGTGGACGCCGCCAGGACCGAGCTCGCGGTTGCGAACTACGGTCTTCTTGGTGGTCAAGAAGGAAAACATGGTGAAGATGAGATATGAGTTGTTGATGATCAGGGTTCGTGGAGAAGGGACGTTGTTGATGGCAAGAGTCGGAGTGCTGTGATGTGAGTGCAGGGAGGGAGATGTTGATGAGAGCTGTTGATACGGTGAGTTGTCTCTTAAGACTTGCTGGTGATGGAAGGCGTGAAAGAGTTGTGGTATGAGTCGAGGAAGAGGGAGGTGATGACAAGAGTAGAAGTGCTCTTGTGTAAGCTGCTAGAAGTGAGATGTAGATGAAAGCCAAGGTGCTCTGATGTAAGTTGAGGGAGTGAAGGGTGAAAGTAGAAGTGTTGTGATGGAAGTTGATGAAGAATGAGATGAGATACTACAAGGATATCTCAGCTCAAGAGTCTTGACGAGTGTGTTGAGGGAAGAGTTAGAAAGGATTCTAACTCGGAGCGAGAGAATTCTCTTATTCGGGAGCTCCTCCTCCTGATCTGGCAGTGTAACACAAAACTGAACATCATGAAGGTGAACACTCACTGGCACTGGCAGGTTGAGGTCCATTTAGCCAATGTACTTGCTACTGGGCAGGCTCCGAGGGAGATGTCTAGAAGGGAAGTCCATTAACTTGAGAGATGTAAGTGCCTCAACCAATCCGAGCTTGTGCCAAGGTTCAAAGAGGTAGTGATACAGTGGCATGCATAGGTGGATCTGCAGAACATTGCCAGGAACACATGGCGAACGTCATAGATTTCAACTTGCAGCGGCGGAAGTAGTATGAACATGTTTTGGTCGCGGACTAGATCGGGTCTGTAGACACGCGCTGAGAATGGAACAACAGGAATACTTCATTTGCAGGGAACCTGTATATACTGCACTTTAGGAGCTTGATATCAGGAAGAGTCTGATGTGGCGAGCGATCGACACTTTGGAGATATTAATCAGTTTTGAGGACAGAGTAGTAGTCAAAATGGCATAGTAGTACGGCTAATGTTAGTCACAATCTCAAGATTCTTAGACTGAGGTCTTATTGTTTTGAATCGCCTGCATATAGACCTCGCGAGCAAAAGCAATAAACTGTCAACTCCTCCATACCCCCTCACAGCACCTTCTTCTGGTCCTCCAAGCGATACTGCTCAATCATAGACTCCGGAACCCTGACCCTTCCCCGTGGTGCAATCTTCATACCATGCTCATCCCTCATCATCGCCCAAGTAATGCCCCGCCCCCTCCGCCTGAATCTCATAAACCGCATTAATCCGATACGCAAAGTCATAGCCCTCGTAATCAGCATCCTTCTCATTGTATTCCTTATTTCCCAACCCATCTTCAGGCAGCGGCGCGTCGCCGGGGTTTCTCGTGACGGCTTCGTCGACAGTGCAGATGTGAGTTATGGCGGAGTGGGGAGCAGTGCGGTAGAACCAGATGCGCTGGATGCCGGCTATGTTGTACTTTCGGAACTCGTAGGTCTTGGTGCCGTCGATTATTTGCTGCATGTAGGGGTCGTTCATGGCGAGGATCATGTCGCTGCGCTGGGGGGCTTTGCTGGGAGAGGACATTTTTGCGGTGGGTTGGTGTTGGTGAGGCGAGGAAGCGCTGAGCTGAATATAAATGAGGCGAGCCTAAAGTTAGATTAGACTTGGGGAACGTGTTGTCTGAGGTCAGGTGACAGCGGGAAGTTAGGTTGGATGGCAGTGCCAGCAGCCGGCAGAACTTCTCGACTATCAGCAATGGGGGCAGTTATACAAGATGATGGAGCTGTACAAAAGAAATGCCTCATTCATTTCGACCGCTGCCATCACTATGCGTGTAAACTCCGTCAGAAATGATGGGAGTTGCTTTGTTGATAAAAGGGATATCTCTACACTCAAGTTTCTAAGTTCAACATGCAAAGTGTGAACAAAGTATATCTCTATCTTTACACAGCGCAAAATTAAGGATGTTTCTATGTTCTGTCAATTAGAGTTACTGAACGACAGCGGAATCAGAGCTTAAATCAGGTATGTACTCTGAACACAGTGGCTGTATATATATCTTATCTCCATGACACTATGAATCTCTAATGAACATCACCTGTAAATGAAAGACAAGATCTCAATGACGCTACCCATGAAACCTCAAACAGTAAGACCCTGACGTCTCGCTCGAGTAGCATCCATGATCATATCCCACGCAGCATTATCCTTCTCCAACGTCCCTTTCTCCGGCGCAAACCCCTCCTCATCACAATCGTACCGCGAGTTCTTTTCCAGCCACGGCGAAGGCCCCAGACCACAATTATACTCAATGTACTGCATCCGACTCGTTCTCTGGTTATCGATTCCCGTCCCGTATCTATGCTTCTCAGACACGCAGGTATTCTCTCTGTCCCAGTATTCCTCCTCCGTTGGGCCAGGACAGGAAAAGTCCCGGTGCTGGTTTCGCGTGAGGCGATGATCCATAGCTTGCAAGTCGATGTCCTTGTAGTCGGGGTCTTGAAGAATAGCCTGGCGAGTATCCTTGGGACAATCCCACCAGCAGCCATGACCAACTCGGAGTGTCTTCAGCCCTTTCATCGAATCCTTCCAATGGGAGAGGATATGGTGCCATCGAAGGGGAAAGTCGCGTTTGATAGGATTCCATCCTCGCCCTGTGCCACCTTGCGCTGTATGAGCTGTATGATCAGCGTACCCATCGTTCCCAATACGAAGCTGACGCGCATGATACAGAATCGGACAATCATCGAGATACAGTTCAACCAAACCCCCACTGCCGTTCTCCTTGCCGAGCTTCGCGAACCACTCGATCTGCCACTCATGAGTAAAGACGTAGTTCCCGAGCGCAAGAACCTTGAGTTGAGGAAATGGTGAGTCCTCGCCAATGTTTCGAAAGTCCATGATGGGGAACCAGCCCCAGTAATCTTTGAAGTATAGCGACAGTACGCGCAAGTGATCCGTAGTATTGGGCGAGAGCCATGTGTTGTGGAGCTTATCGAAGAAATCGTACTTCTCAATGTAGTGGATCGTGCTCTCAGGTGAAGCCTCGCATTCTTCGGTTGTGACAAAGACCCGGAAGTCAACGAGACTTGGTAGAGAGATGATCGTCTTCCAGGCCACGGAGCTAGTGAGGTGAGGATCATCGTAATCCGCCAAATGAGTAATCGTCAACTCCTTGAGCGGAAACGGCTTATCATGAGTGAACTCAAGATCCTGATCACTGTAGTCAAACTTTTCATCCTCATCCTCATTGAGATAGATATATCCCTCCATTACCTGGTCAATCTTGATCTGCTTCTCCAGCGTCCACAGCCCCGCGGCGCAGTGAAGAATAGTATCAAGCACACGGTACCGCAACTCAAACGTTTCTTCAATTGTTTGATAGTAACGATCATCTTCGCCGCAGTGCTCCTCAAAGCGAATATGAAGCGCTGTAACGTTGGTGAAACAGCGGAGATGGGGGAGTGCGTTCATGAAGGCTATTGGGAAGATGTATGACTCGTTGCAGAGGTACTCAAAGTCAAACTCAATGCGCGTATCAATAGTGATCTCTCTAACCAAGTTGCGCAGTTCGGGGGTCTTGGCGATCTGGATAAATCGCTCAACAGATGGAGGCGCAAATGCTTCGAGACGTAAGCTTCTGTATTTCCATGGTCGTGCGATCCCATTGAGTCTGTGAGACGTGAGACGGAGATTGGAGAGGGTTGGTGAGGTGAGGAAGGAACAGATGTTGTCCCATATCTCAGTCACGAGTCTTGAGTCGTTGGAAGCCATGATTGAGGTGAGCTGCGATGAGTTTGTTTGGTGGTGTTGAGTTGAACCGTTTTTGAAGTCGTTGGATGAGCGCCTTATAAGTTTCTGCTCAGCACTAGGGCAACCCCTGTAAATGGGGCTGGTGCCTAGATCTGGTAGGCAGTCGGCGCGCTAGACCGAGCTACCTTGGCAGAAATCTTCCGACCCTTGAGCTACGAATGTGAAGACAGGCTAAGTCGGTACTTAATTTGCCTAAATCCTCTGCAATATGAACTAAGTTCACCTAAATTTATGCTATTCACGATGGTGGTTCCAATCTTTCTTGCTTTCCCTGACGCCGCAGCCTACGTGCTTGCAGCGAGCGGGGTTCTCGATCAACGACTCACCATCACAGCCGTGCACACTCACCGTCTCATTTGCATCTCATCGGCGTGAACGTAGCAAATAACTAGAAGCGCGAGTCGTGACCAGTAGTGAAATCGCTCTCAAAGTGGTTTATGAATGGGGATACCGTAATTATATAATACAAGTCATGAACTCATTGTCCGCTAACACCTCGCTCACAGTGTAATACCATAAAGACCTTCACCCTGTATAACCTCACCATTCTCATACGTCACCCTCTTCCATCCTTCAACATGCGTCTCATCACGAAGCCACTCGACAGTGGGCCAGTAGCGCTCATCCTTCTTGATTGTCACCACGGAGGGAGTTCCGGTGTAGTTCATCATCTTGATCTTGAAATCTACGCTCTTGTTAGTTACGTTTTACCGACGGGTAACTTGGGACCAGTGTCCTAAATTTAGGTAATTTTGTCATAAAGTTAGTAGACTTTATATAGTCTTCTACCCCTTATGATGATGTACCCTAAGTTTTGCATAGTTTAGAGGAGAACTCACAGGTTTTATCAGGGATGCTTGCGATGATCCCCACGAGCGATTGCAGATCTGGCGTAGGCTTGTTGTCGATGTGCGTGATGAACGTCGTGGCGTAGACGTTATACAGGTTCGCCGGCGATCCTATGAACCAACTCGTGATGTACACTTCGCTCGGCAGCTTCTTGATGCTCTGTCTCACGGTACGATGGGGTTTCTGCGCTGTTAAGCCGCAGAAGTTAATAACGCGCGAGGTCTCAAACTCATCTTCGGAGACAGTCTGCGCTTTGAAGCTAATCTGTTCGCCATTTCGCACAGCGACGACGTCGAGGCTTTCTTTCCAGTATATGACATCGACGTCGTGTAACTGCGTGACGAGCTTGCCGTCAAGCGTGAGCAGGACATCGCCTTCGCCGAGTTGACCTGGGAGTTGCTTTGGCCCGCGTTTTACCATGAAGAGTCGTCGGTCGGAGGAGGATTTGCTTTGCACCTTTTCAATCCACTCTTCTGCAACGCCCATGACTCGCGCTTCAATCATTGTTACCGCTTCAAGCTCGATGGAGAGACTGCGTAGGGTTGGTACGATGCCTTGGCTTAGTTTCTCAGCGATGGGCGCGATGGCTTGGGAGCTTAGACCGAAACACGCCTCGTCGAGATCTTCCATCTCGTAGACAACCCAAAGAGCCTGAACGACGCCGTCTTCACGGATCAGCACGCCGCTCCCGCAGTGGTTTCCGATTCGAGTCTCCACATCAATACGATCAACGTTGACGGGGCGGCCGCGGGGTGGATTCGGTGGTTCTCGCTCGAGGGGAATAACTTTAGTCACAGCGGTTGAGGCATACACCATCTCATCGCAATCATTATGCCCAACGAAGAAAGTCGGTGCACCCTGTGAGATTCTCTCAGTGCTGAAGATGGCGCTTTTCACGGGCGTATCAACGAGGCTGGGGTCGTATTGAATGATAGCGTAGTGATGCGCAGGATGCAGGAAGACGACCTTTCCGGGAACAAGGACCGAGTCGGCAAAGGTCAGTTCGATATCGCACAGTTTCGTTGGGACGACAGTTCTCGAGACGATGACGTAGCCTCGGTCGGCGTTGACAACAAGGCCCATTCCAAGTTTGATGCGTGTGGACTGTCCATCGATGAGGACAGGCGACGAGAATCTCACTTGGACAAAACTCCTCGCAATCTCGGCTATCTCCCGCTGAGCAATATGCTCCAGCGCATCAAAAGACGCACTCAACGGCGGCGGTCGAATAGCAGGCAACGGCTCTGCGAGTATCTCAACATCCCAGACCCCTGTGGTATCATTCCTCTTAAACATCTTCATGCGCTGGAACCAATGCCGATCAATAGGCACAACAGCCGTTCGCACAGTCTGCGGTTCCCACACATACCAGAACTTAATACCCACGCGAGCTCTGTCGGGGATATCCTTCATAACCTGCACAAAAGCATCCAAGTCCGGCGTCTTTTTGTGGTTGATGCTATCGACCATGATGTAGTTATCGTGCGTGGGGTGAAAAGGACCGGATTTACTGACGTATACGCCGCGGCAGGGGAGGAAGTATCGTTGGGCGACTTGGTATGATAGGTCGTGGAAACAAGCTGCTCCGACGGTGACGAAACGGTCGGGTGTGATTTCGCAGAGGTCTTGGACGAGGATATCCTCTTCGACGTCTTGGCCGTCTCTTTGTACGAGAATGCGCACTGTTTTACCAATGTTGGAGTCGAATATCTCGTTAAGGCGGAGAAATTGCGTGACAAGATCCCCGTTGATCTTGAGGAGAATATCGCCCTCTTTTAGCTTTTCGTCTGAAGGACCTTCGGGCAGGACGTCCATAGCGACGATGACGTTATCCTCGCCAGGGAAAGATTTACGCAAGACACTCTCCCACTCGGGACTCAACCCCAGCCGTCGGCATTCATCAAAGGGCTTTAGTTTGAATACAGTCTGGATCTCGCCTCTTTTCACCTTCTCGCCGCGTTGGATCTGCTTCAATGCTCGCAGCGGTCCGTCAAGGGGGAGGAAGTAATCCGTCGACCCGTCAGTGCGCCCGCCTGCTTGAAGAGCTATGCCGTGCCCGTCGACGTTGACAACAGGACTTCCGGAACTTCCTCCTGACGCTGAAGCATTGGCTTGGAAGTAGCATGTGTTGAAGTCCATGTATCCGTCGTATATGGGAGCGTTTCTGTCAAGGCGGCTGATGAAACCGGAGAGGATACCGAGCTTTTCGCCGCTATCGTTACCGATGACTTTGATCTCGGTACCAACTTTGTCATGTTAGCAGCAAGAATGCATCGCAGGTTATGGACTGACCTTTCGCGAGATCGGGCCGTAGTTCCATCGCAGTGAGAGCCATGTATTTGACCGCCTTGGGATCAAACTTCAAGAAACCAAAGTCGTGTACTGGATCGCGATAAATAGGGTACGCATCAACTTCTTCCTGGTTATTGAAGACGATGTACCCCGAAAAGGGCCCAGGACCAACGACATGTCGATTAGTGAGAATGATACCCTTCTCCGCATCGACAACAAAGCCAGTTGCCTCGCTCGTCTTGCTAGTCTCGGTATCGAAAGAATAAGGGTGCGAGAATTTAACCGATACAACGCATCGGACGACCTTCTCTATGGCTCTTTGCCAAGCTTCGCTTTCTCGCTCCGAAAGGAGCCCTGCTGTAGCGGGATGTTCTTGCTCTACGTGGTGTGTGCTGACGCCGTTCTCAGTTAAGAGGGATACATCACGGAGTTTTGTGAGGATGGGATCCTGGTCGATTGTCATCCTGGCGGTCCAGGGTTCAAGATTCAAGATGTCAAGAGGATAATGTATAAGATGTGTATAGTATATTTAATTGATGTTGAGGATGGGAGGTTTAAAATGAGAGTGAGGTGAAGGAGGTTGAAATAGGTGTTGCTTACGCTGAGCCAAGGCAGCTCTTTCTGTTCATCACTGACTGCGTCTTGCGTCTGTGACCCCTCATTAAACCTGCATCAATCAATTACTCAGCCCCCAAAAGTGGATATCGCTCACCGACGAGGCAATTTTCATTGGATGCACTCCAAAGGCGGTAAGAAAACCAACGACCTGTATCCTAAGCGACAAAAAGGATAGAGCAATCTTAGGCTAGATTAGTACAATCTTAGATTTCTTTATTATAACACCCTTTGTCCAGGCTAGATGTTTTCTGTCTCTCTCACGACAGGCAACCGCGCCAAAGAATCAAGGCAATGACCACAATTTTCAGCCTCATAAGGCGTCCCGAATGACTCCAGCGACTTTTCAGTGGGTATTTGAAGATCTTTGATGGTTTTCGTGTCGTGTGAGATGTTCAGCTCGGAATTATCGGGCGGCCGAATTGAGGTATTCCGAATATTGGTCTGCAGACCTTGGGAGTCAGCTTACCACTTACGTGGTGACTCATGATGTTGCACATGATCCAGATCTGTTGAGAGAGTGAGTAACTGTGAAAATTATTGCTTGTTCTGTGAGTGATTAATTTTGGAGTTGATTGTGCCTTTGTTACCCACGGAAACCTCACATTGCAAAGATCTCACCCTCAGGCAACAAGAAATCATCAGACCTTGGTATAGGGTATCAAAATAAACTCAGCAAAAGGTATCCTAAACTCATATAATATTACTTAAATCTTTTCGTCATTTAGGAACGTCTATTCTAAGTCGATCTAAAAAGAAACCAAGCCAATTTTAACCAGAAGCAAGAGATATTCTCGTCTTGCTCTCCCCCATCCTCAAACTCCACTCCCCGTCCCAATCCTCCCTCTTCCTGACCTCCACCTCAACGCTCTTCTTGGGCGTATAAGCAGTCGCCATATCCCCCGTATTCAGCGCCGGATTCTTCACCCACTCCCCCTTCACAGGCGCAATATCGCTCCTCACAGCCAAAAGCGCAATGACGATGAGAATCTCAGTGGTAGCGAATTGACGCGCTGGGCAAAGATGCGGCGGTGCCCCCAAGCTACAAAACTGCTGGCCTTTCGGTCTGACGAGTCTTTGGTGAAGCGATATGGATCGAATTGGTCGGCGGTCGGGCCCCATGTTGACGTGTTGGTGTGCACGGGTTGGCCGGGCATCATCACGTAGTGGCCTGCTTTGAGGAGGTATTTCCCATCGAGGAGGGTGTCTTCTGTTACTTTGCGGATGTTTGCATGGACATGCCTCAGTCTTTGAGTCTCTTGGAATACTGATAATGTCAAAGGACATTTCGTCTTTAAAGCAGCGACGTCGACTTTGAAGCCAGATTGCTTATCTCCACTGACAGCTTGCTCAATGACTTCTTTTCGTACCTCTTCAAGAAGATCCGGTCGAGAGAAGAGTTCGTAGATAGTCCAGTACATAATCGGAACAGTGTTTGCAAAAGCAGCAGTCCCGAAAGTCGCTTGTTGCTTGCAAATATCATCTTCATCAATACCAGCTTCTTGCATCGACCGAAGACGCTCTTTGTAGATGAATGATACATCGCTGGGGAGATCCTTGTTATACTTGCGGAAAGCGTCAAAGACAATTTGGCGGGCGGCGTAGCCTTTGCCAGTGATGTCGAGGTTTACCATGTGAAGAGGGAGATATGATTGCCATTTCCTATTTAATTAGTTCATGTTTGGAGTGAGAAGGGGGTGGCTTACCAAAAGGATTGGTCGACTTTTGGATCCAGAAAAGGATGCTCAACACCAAAGATTCCACAAGCACTAGCCTGAACAACAGCATACTGCGCCCACTCCAGCAAGTTGACTTTCGAAACACCATCTTTCCCCTCAGGCAGAAGTTGTTCGATATCGATCAACGCACGATCTCCCATTCGAAGATTCTGCTCATCAAGAAACGGCCCCGTAGCAAGACCGTTCTTATGAGCGTGACTAAACGAATCAACCCATTCTGTACCAAAGACTTCAAACGTCTCGGGTTTAGCATCACCCATGAGCTTGGCGGCTGTTTGCATGAATGGCCGGAAGGAGAGGGTTTTAGAGGTCTTTTGGATAAGGGGGATGAGACGGGATGTTTTGGCGATGTAGAGTTTGGTGTTGAAGATGGCGACAGTGTACATTTCCTCGTTTGTTTGCTTGCTTCCTCACAGTCAGTTCGCGTCGAGAGAATTGAAGGCTGGAAGTACCTTGTTATTCCATGGTAGCCAGAACTATACTTCATCATACCCCATAGATGACCAAAGAGCGGTATTTTCGACTGTAGTCTCTTAGGTTCCCTTGGATCATCGAACAGTGAGAGAATCCATTCTGCCGCGTAGGCAAGCAGAACGAACCCTGCAATACTGTATACAGCTTCTCGCAACATTGTGATGATGAGTCTCAAGAATTCATCCCAGTTGAGGCCATGCTAGAAACTAAATAGCAGATCGATTACCTCGCTTATCCAAGATTTTAGCCCGTCGGATCCTCATGATCCGAATACGAGACACCCCTTTGGTGGATCGCCCGCACAGGAATACCCCTAGCGTGACGCTACTACAGCGCTGATGGGACTTATGTCCAGGGATCAGCATTGGAAAACTGGATTGCGCAGGAGATGAAGATAAATAGGCGTTTCATGATTGGAGGAGGGATCAAACGTCGATTTACCCCGTAATCTGTCGTGTTCGGGGAAACGAGGATCATGGACAACGTCCTGAATTGCTTAACAGAGTCTTAGTGCACTCTAAGAGATACTGCCAAAATAAACTCGTCAAAGGTTCCTCTAGAACTAGGAGAACTAGCCTAAGTGTCTGTTTTTCTTAGGTGCAAAGCCCTAATGTTTTATTGCCATCCTCAGTGGAGTCATCATCGTTAACTTTGGTCGCATCACATTATCAATTTCCTTTCTCCGCGACTTGTGGTGTTGACATTATTAGCCTTCATGCCCGTTTATAATAATTCCCAACTTCACTCTCTATTTCCAATAACCGCGTTCTCAAAAGCGCCAATCATGGCGCCATACAGCTTTTCCGTGGCCTCAATGTCCATATTCGTGCCTGTAAAGAACTCGTTTCCATCAGGGAAGAAGAGCACATCGCGAAGGGCATAGGCCAAACTCTCTAGACCTTTGAACTCCGGGCGAAACTCATCAATGATGGTAGTAAAGTTGTCGTTACTGGAAATGTCCTTTGTCTTCTTCTCAGCGATCTCTGGCCAGTTCTTGGACCCGACATCCCACGGCCTCAATCGACTTTGGTGAGATGGCCTGTTATGCCCACACACTGCTATAAACAAGAACACGTAGAAGAAAGATTCGAGGTCGTGGCGATACGTATTCAGGACCGGATCGTCGCTGTTGCACGATAAATCGATGGCCATGAAGGTTTTGATTCCATACCAGCAGTAAGGTTTCTCAGGTTCGATTTCCATGTCCCTGGCGTTGTCAAGACCGATGAGTATTCCTTTGGAAGCGTCTCGTTTGTCCCTTCCGGTGTTATGGATGCGGAGGCTGCTGATAGAGACACGCCGATGAAGAATCTTAGCATCTATATACAACGATCGGTGCGCTTTGATCGTATCACGCATGCATTCGAGAACCTCCAACACAGTGCGATAGTCGTAAATGGGACGACCAAAGGGGGAGATGACTGCACAAGTTAAAAGTGTAGTCTTGGTACAGACACTCTTATAGGCGACGAGCTCCGCGATGCCGCAGACGTTGTGCTCCTGTATTCGACGTAGGAACTTATGATGACTTTGTTCCTTTCTAGAAAATGTGACAACAAACTCATTGTTGAATTTGTCTGTGGCGCGATAGCAAGTCGGCATTTCACTGACAATGTCGTCAGGACATATGAGAGGCTTCTTATCGAGGATAAGTTTGCACTCCCCGTTGTGATCGAACTCGCAATGCCCCGTCTGTGACCCATTGCTCTTGATGCAGACATACGGTGGTCCATTCAAATTTTGCCAGTGAAATGGATTCATGCCAAGCTCAAGCTCAGTCATACTTCCATACGCATCGAGTAACGCTTGGAGGCTACATTCATCGTCGTTTAACCCTGATCGGTAGACCCCCGACCTGTCGAAGAGCCAAAACTCTCTCTGCTTGCCCGTCTCGAACAGACCGAGCACGAAGAGTCTTGTTGGCTGACGTCGGAAAACATTCCTGGCGAGATCCAGAAGTCGTTCCACACCTTGTTCGTAACTGAATTCGATATCAGCAGGAATATCGATTCCGACGACATATGCGCAGTCCCATACGTGTTTGATGTCCTTGAAGTGCTCACTGACCACGTAGCACTCACGGTAGCCGGGCTTGGAGCCCCTGACCTGAGGAGACACTACGGTCGTTGCTAGGCGGGTGCAGTAAAACAGATCAAAGAAACTTTTACCAACCATGTGGATGTCGGCCAGAGTCTCTTCCATTCTCCGCAGTCACAGCCAGGAGACTGGTGATGAAAAGAGGTAAAGAGGAAAATTCAGAGGTGTCACGGCCTTTATTAATAAAAATACTTTTCTTGCATGACGTCAGGAAGTGCCATATATGAAAGCTAATCCTCATTGCCTAAAGTTAGAAATCGTGAATCATAGAAAGCAAATTGCCACAGACGAAGCATAAATCACGACACTGATTGATTGATAGTTAAGGTTCAGGCTGTATCAATGAGGCATATCAAGCCAACAAAGTGAAATACCCCAATTGACGTTTGCTGTTTTCAGTCAATATGCACATAGGATCAGCAAATCGAACCGTTGCGTAAGGCTTGTTTATAGCTATACGCATTAGTGGGAAAGGAACCATTGGTCAAAGTTATCCTGCCCGTATAAAGTTTCAAACACAGGCAATATGACCGATTAACGAAAGACTTTGATTTGAAGACACAGTGTCCTTAAACTTGTCGCTGCGTATAGCAAACACTGAGTTCGACGTGCCGTCAAGGCAAAAAGCTTTAAATATGGGACTTTGACCTGAGGGTGCAAATCTACAATCTGGTCAAGCATTTCGGTTTATAGTTAAGCCTTCAGGAGTAGGGAGGAGGATTTCGCCTCGCCTCGCGTTCCACCGCAGCCAATTCAAGTTGCCATATGATCTCATGGTCAATCGAATCTAACTGCTCTTCATCAAGCACAGCTTGCTGGTGTCAGATAATCTCTCAAACCCTTTCCTCCACATAGGGGCATCATCAACTCCTTTTGTAAGCCCCGGTTCTCCCGGGTAATCTCCCTGGCCATGTCCATAGTAGGGAGGTGATGTCGGGGAAGAGTTTGTTCCCCAGCCCATTTCCATATCCTCGTCGTCCGGACCATCCCAGTCCCGCATCATCTTATTCTGCAGGCAATCTTAGTCTGTGTAATGTATAGCTAACAGCTTCTAACTGACCTTTACTCTCCTCTTTCTGTCCTCCATGTAAGACTTGTAGACTTTATATATCTCGTACCCCGACTCGCATATGGAAGCGATGCATAGTAGCCCCTCCAGAACAAGGATGATAAGATCAAGAACTTCGAGGTGAGACATTTTTAATCTTGGTGTCGTTACTTGGAAAGGGTAAGTATCTGGATGAGAGACCTTTCCGATATCTTGAGATATGGACGTGGCTTTATATTCAATGCCCCTCTACCAACTTTCCGCCGGCTCGCTCGAAACTATTCGTTCCCGGTCTATTAATAAGCGATCGAGACTCTTACTTTTTGCCCGCATTGGCTTAGGTTCCAAATTAAGATACAGCATATCACAAAAAAGAACTATTTAACAAAGTATGTCAATACCCCAGAAATATGCATCTTCGCAGGTCTAGTCTGAAGATAATCCGGTAGGACCAATAATGTAAGAATTGCCAATGGCAATAAAGTGTAACTAAGAGGTACCATCTTGTGAGAGCCCACAAAGCCAACGAAATTGAAAAATTTGGAAGCTGCAAGATGGTCGAGAATGTTCAAGTTATACACTCAGTTTTTAGCATAAAAGTAGGAATAATCTACGAAGCTACTACTGCTAATCCTAGATGAATCAATAATAGTTATAGTCATATTTAAAACTTGCCAAATGTCACGAGGCGTCAAGAATTCGACTTTTGCATGGTTCATGCAAATTTGAACAAAGTTTAAACATCATCATCAGAAGGTTTGAAAGCCAAAGCTATTGGAAAACAAACCTCTATCGCATGGCAAGGAACTTAGATATCGTAGTATCTACGCCAAAATTTCTCGCTGCTAGATTAGACGCCCGTATGTGTTTATAGGTGTTCTTTACCTTTGTGCGCTGGGGGCTGAAGCCTCTTTAACCTCACACAACCTTGTCACAGCTAGATGAGAATTTGATGGGTGGTGGCGTTTCAGTTATTTCTCATCCATTGTTATCATCTCTCTCTAGCCATTTTCTTCCTTCCATGTCGCACCTACATATTCTAGCGCCAATATGCCCGACTTCATGCTACAACCGCATTTTTCGACACGGCGAATGCAACGGCTCGCAGATCGTGTTCGACCCAGGGTGGGCACATATTACGTCCCGATTCTCGAAGCTGAGGAGGAGCATCCAATGCTCTTCACTATACCTATACTTGATAGAGATCACTCAGCCCCCGAGAAGCCCGACAAGTTGGAATGTTATTCGAGACTCTTGGAACTACCATCGGAGCTGTTGGTCCACATCATGCTCAGCCTACCGCACAGCTCGCTATACATGGTCCGTCGGACATGCCGTGTCCTACGCAACTTAACCGACGACTTTCAGTTCAAGGCGTTCCAAACTGATATTCTCCGCCAGGGAGGAGAGCACTCCTGTCTCACCAGAGCCGGGTCTGACGAACTGCGCATGATTAAAAGAATACTACTACGAAGTACCCTGTGTGGGCCATGCGGCCGTCTCTTCGACTCAGGTGAGCTGGAGAGAAGGTTAAGGGGTCTCTGGTATCCCGTTGCCTGCATAGGCTGCAGAAAATATCATCCGGCCTTCCTATTTCCTCAAGAACGACATGGTGATCCGCTAGACCGCGGGTGTACATGCGTTAGGTTAATGGGCAAGCTTTCCATTTGCAAACATCTCAAGGTCACGGGTCAGATGAAGTCGTGCCCCGGAGGCGTGAAAACAGTCAACTGTACAGACCCTGAACATGTGATCATCGGCAGAAAGGATACCGGAAATCTCCCAGCCTTCCAAAACTACCGTGCAGGTATTTCAATTGAATCTGGACATGGTTTGGTTAGAACTCTCGCCTCCAAATCATTCCCGTTGGCCAAAGTTGATTATCGACAATACCCTGGTTTGGAAGTGCTGAAAAGACATCTGATGAAACAACTAAGGGAGCTGGACGCGGGCAGTCTATGCCTGCACGCTTGGAGCCAACTTGATTCCATCGTGTCCAGCATTGGCTCAGACGAATGCAATGGCTTTCCAGCCTCTGAGTTGCCTGTCTTCCACGGGCCCCGCCTACCATATATTGAAAACATCAGGTGTCATAATCATGAATACCTGTGTCGGCATTGTGGAGCTTGTTACTTCTGGTCTGCTGACACCGATTACATTGTGCTTCACGTCCGGATCAGATCACGTTGGTTGGGTCCGGACCGAAAAGATTGGCTTTCGAACCTCACCTTTGACAGCGAACATCACCCCGTCCTAAATGTCAAGACCGAAGGTATCCTATGGTGCGCAAATCCTTGTTGTGGCACCGGTTATGACCATCGTTGGTTGGCGATGGTCGACATATTCGAGAAGTCTAGCCTACATTGGTACTATCCAAACTATGACCGTCTTTCACGGCGCTTGGATGATTGGTCAGATTATCTCTTTAGTCTAGATCGTCAGATGCTCGAAGTGAGGCCACTGTAGGGCCTTGAGATTGCTTGCCATGCATCTATTCTGTTTATCCACCGGGCTGCGGGTCGCAACTCGTCATCGCCGCCAGAACCTAAATGTAAGTAGGTAGGGAGCATATCTTATGATGAGACTTAACTAACGTTCACTAAAGTTATATAAAGATATCAAATATTAATCTTAGTCAGATAAACCCATCATAAGCCTTATCGAATGTTTCGTAAATTACTGGAAATCACCACGACAAGAATTTTAGACTTGTTCCTCTTCATACTTCACAACATCAGCGCAGCAGCAGCAGCAGCCATGTCTTTTTTGAGACATTTGAAGCGGTGACCGACGTCGTGGTCAAATGTTTGACCGGAGTGACACACGTTGTCACACTTGGGGAAAGGGATGAAGGCTTTCAAGGCCTAGATAATGGAGAAAAAGACGAGTATGTACTCCAAACACCCGCCCTATCTCCATGACAACGAAACTGAAATGTTCAGAAGTGGAAGATCCTGAGTCGGGTATCCTGCTCCAACCCGTGAATGTCCTCACCCCCGCCCTTCTGGAGACTGCTGTGTCTCGTTGGAGACGAGGTGCCCTCGCGACCTCTTCGATCCCCTCACCAGACTCGTAGAACGTCGCCCCGAACCCACCGGGGAGAGACACCGGCAGCGCCAGCCCAGAGTCGCCACCAGAATCACACCACTACCACCGCCACCGCCAATAGCCATGGGGACTGGCTCGCTACCACGCCAAGAGCGCTGGCGACTTAGGAGGGAGATTGACGTTCTGAAGGTGCTCAGTTCCTCAAGAAGTTAGACTGCGCAGGAAACATAGCAGAGCATCTCGTAGCAGTGGCCAGTAGAACCGAGATCCTCCTTCAGCTGCTACAGCAAGGCGCCAGCGTCCACAAACGTAACAAAGCTAATCACTCGCCTCTATTTGTCTCTATCCAGTCAGGCCAGCAGCAGCCAGCAGAATCCTACTGGAGTCCGTTCTGCATCCGGCTTTGATGCTTGTTATGTATCTGGCTCTGTTTGCTCTGTCTCTGGCGCTGACCCAGCTCTGAGTTGCCAAAACACAACATCTATAGGATAATTACGGCCTATAAGGTTAAGCTTTAGGCTATAAACACAGATAATAAATAATAATATAATATTTTTTTTCCTAATATAAGCTTTTACCTATAAGCTTTTATAATAACTAATAAATTTTATTATAAGCCTTAAGGTATTATAAAGGAAAAAGACTAAAAAGTATATAAAAGGATATAACTTTAAGTTTATATCTTTATATATATACTATAATATAACTTTATAAATAATATATTAATAGTAAATTAAACTATTATTAGTAGTAACTTAATAAGCTAAGAGGCTTAAAATTATATCTATAATTTCCTTCTTAACTTTAGTGCCTTTAAAGGTATTACTTAATAATATATTATAATATAAATAAGCTTAGAAAATAAGGCCTTTATTAAGGCTAATCTTTAATTTATTATAAAAGCTTACTTTAAATATTAAGATATTTTTAATATAGTTTATATTAAGCTAGCTTTTTTTAGCTATAAGGTATTTAAAGTAATTATTAATAATTTAGGTACTTATTATATTATAAAATTTACTTATAATAAAGTTAAGGTACTAAAAAAGCTAATAAAAAAAGAAATAAGAAAAATAAATATATTATAGTATTAAAAGGTAATATTAACTAAATAATAAAGCTTATAACTCTATAAATTATTATAGTAAAAAAGTAAAGTATAATTTAGTAATTAGAAAGTTAATAATTAAAGTTATTAAATAACTTTAAGAAGGATTATATATATATTATAGTAAAAAAGTTAAACTATTAAAGGTTTTATTAATTAAGTTATCTAAGCTAGCTAGAAAAGTTAAAGTATTAATACTTTTACTAAGGTAAGTTATATCTAGGTAACTAGAAGCTTTAAAAGCTAAGAGAATATAAGCTAATTAAGTTTATAAGATTAATATATAATAATTTTTAATACAATATAAAATATAACATTAATTAATATCTACGACTTAGTTTTGGATAATATTATTATGGTAGGCCTCTCCTGCGACAAATTAGAGGACCGAAAGCGCATATGAAACGCCTGAGCACCACCTCGCCTCATCCTAGACTCAGTTGCAGTAACAACTTCAAGTTCCCATGGTACCTCTCGATGACGGCGCAATCAGTGCGGCATAACTCCTCAAACTGGTGGAGAAAGGGGTAAAGCTTGTCCGGTGATGGATGAGTGAGAAGCAGCAAGAGGGTACGAATTGATATCCATTGCCATGTCGGAAGCGTTCGTACTGACTTTAAAAAGAGTTTGACCCTTTGGAGTTGGCAATTTGGCGCGGGAACCGGAGTTCCGCTGCTTCGAAATCCGGTTTGGGCGGCAAGGAGGGTAACACGTTCCTGATCAAGGCAGTCCAGGATCTTTCAGACCTGGCTCGACTGGTTGGACCAGTTCCAACCACCTCTCTCTCGCCGCCGTTATTCTCGTCGGATGAAACCATGCCGTGTTGGAAATGACCAAAAGATCATCGAACCAAGACATTACAAAACTTGGACTCAAGTGCCCCGCTGCACCGGACTCCGCCCCCGAGCGTGGTATGGGGACCGAATGAGATAGGCCGCGGAGGAGGATTTGAAAGAGGAGCAGTTCCTTGTGATGAAAACCCATTTCATCCCGACTTCAACTTTCTGAAATTTTATTGTCTTATCCAAGCTTCAACGCTTTAACAACTTCGCCTCTGCCTCAACTACAAACCTCAAGATTCCACCGTCAATCACAGTTCTTTTGGGGGCTCTCCCGTTCGGAGGACCGTCAGTAGTGCAATGGCGACGGGGGAAGCACAAGACGAGAAACAAAGCGACCGAAGTCTTGAAGGGTAACAGCCAGAGGGTTAGACTGGTTCGTGTAATCTTATCGTTGGGCGACTTGGTATGACAGATCGTGGAAACAGGCTGCTCCGACGGTAACGAAGCGGTCGGGTGTGATTTCGCAGAGGTCTTGGACGAGGATATCCTCTTCGACATCTTCATCAGGTGGGCTATGGCTTTACGGTCAAACTCTCCACCACAGTGGCACAAGTCCACTCATTCCTCTTCAGCGTTCATAACAACCACAACAGCAGCAGTAACGGTCGCGTCTGCCTGGGGTGCCATCATCAACACAGTAATGAAGAGGGCCGGCCACCATGGCCGCCCACAACGCGACCTTGGTGAATAAGGTGAGGGGCTGTGGTTGAAGGGAAAGGAGACGGAGAAGGACGACAAAAGACTTCGTAATATATACTACATAGTAATAATATGCATACTAACAACCAACACGGTCTGAGCATTTGGAGATAGCCCGGTGGGGATGAAGGCCGAGATGGAGACGATGAAGGACGAGTGGATGCAGGCGAGGCAGTCCGGCGTCGATCCCACGTCGGCCAACTCCACTTCGATTTAGACCAAACCCACGGTGAAGCGAATCACTTTGAACACCCCAGAGTGAACGAAAGGAAGAGAGGGAGGCATCAAAGTAGCCAGGCACCTGTCGCTTGTGACCACCAGCCCCAGTAACACGATCATGCCGCCACCACCAACGACCATGGGAGACACGATCACCCAAAGGGGTTGAGGAACTCCCCAAGGTCTGGAGGCGGCTTTGGGGCCACCCCATGAAAGTTTCAATGTGCTTAAGAGGTGTATTTACATTACTTAGGGTATAAAGAAAAGGGGAGAGGGAGTTGGAAGAGGCCCGATGACCCAGTGATAAGAACGAAGACAACGACGAAGGCGACGCTGAAATGGCGCAACTCTTGCGCCAAGAGACCCGGCGGCTCAGGAAGGAGATTCGCGCCCGCCAAAGCCGCGATGAGGCTTACACTGGCGTCCGTTCTTTGTCTGTCGCTGGGCCCAGCTCTCAGTCGCCAAAGTAAGACATAAACTAATATCTACTTCTTAGTCTCCAGATAACATGGATATGCCCAATGACGACGAAAGCAATAGAGAGAAAAGAGACCTAATAGCTCAAGAACTATATGCGGACCCCGGGGTAGGGGGAAATTTTAAGCTGCGAATGGCATCATAAATGACCGTAATACTTATCTTCTTAAGAACAGTCATGGCTAAATTTATGAATCCCAATCGAAGACCTGATCAAAGTAGGTTTTGGGAAGCTTCTTAACTGCAGAGAGCATCTGAATGTCTCAAAGTTCTGGAGTTGGTACTTTGCTGAGCTTATACAGAGTTTAAAAATCCATGATGGGGAAACTTTCAGAATTAGTTCACTTAATCTTTATATAAACTTCCATTATCCCGCAAGGAAACTCTGACATGGTATAATTGCTTTTGATATGTGTCTTTGTTCTTAGACTTTCTCGCTTGCAAATCAGGTAACTCTATGACAAGCATGGAATACTATAAAACATGTTGCCTCTACCTCTCATCTCTCCTAACTATTTATTCCCTATCTTAACTCGTTTCAGTCTACTTCGAGACATTTCAACATATCCTAGGCCACCCATAAACATCTCCACCATGCCTCACTTCAAATTAGAGCCACAGTACTCATTATCCTGGGCCCAACGCATTTACGACCGATTCCGACTCAGGCAGGGGAAATATGAGGTTCCCCTTCTGGAAGCTCATGATGGAGTAACAGAGGTCCCCTTGGATACACCCGTGCCAGAAGATGCAGACCTTCCAGCACCACTCGAGCCCCTGAAGTTGGGAAGTCAACAAAACCCAAGGTCTCGACTAATACAACTCCCACCAGAGCTACTGCTTTACGTAGTACGCTTTCTGCCACATAGCTCTCTTTACATGCTGCGCCAGACCTGTCAAACCCTGCGCGAATTAATTGCCGACTTCGAGTTTGACGATTTTCATTGGGACATCCTGCACTTTACAGAACATGGCGTCTTTAGACCTACAATCCTTGGATCCACATGTGAACAGCTTCGGCTCATCAAGCGGATCTTGCTGCGAAGCTCACTATGCAAATACTGCAGGGATGTATTTGACTCAGGCGAGCTGGAAAATCGACTCCAAAGACTTTGGCAACCTATCCGTTGCGCTGGATGCAACCAAAACCACCCGGAACTACTTTTTCCACAGGGAAATGAGAAAGGTAATATCTGCGTGGGGTTGCTGGGTCACATTGAAATTTGCGAGCACGTCAAAGTCTCGGCAAAGCTGCAACCGAAATATAACGAAAACATGTATATTCGCTGCAAACATCCTGATCATTGCCCTGCGAGTAGTCGAGATGTTGAGGACATGACAGATTTCACGAACTATCAGCCTCGCATTCGAACGTCATACTCAGGAGACATACACGCCATCCGACATGTTAACCTTTTCCCAGTGGCCAGGATTAATCAGCGACAATTTCCGGGAATGCCAGCACTGCAGCAGTTTGTGCTGAAACAATTGAAGGAAAACGGCGTTGAGGGATTGTGTCAACATGCTTCAACACAGATCGAATCTATCGTCTCGTCTATGATATCAGACGAATGCAATTGCTTCCCCGCCACCGGGACACCGGTTCACAAACTTGAGGCTCCATACGGCCCAGGCGCTAGGTGTCCGAACCACAGCTATCATTGCCGCCATTGCGGGGCACATTACCTTTGGTTCTACGAGGGCGACTACATTGTTCTTAGCCATAAGTTGTTCTCCAGGAACACCGGCCCGGACAGCTTTGGGTGGCTTTCCAACCTCACATTTGATACGGACGAGCACCCTCTCTTCAACGACAATACCAAGGGTGTGCTCTGGTGTGATGATCCATCATGTGGCACAGGCTGCGGAACCCGCTGGCTTTTAATGGTTGAGATACTGAAAAGAGCTTCACTACGCCGTCACGGGGGATTCGACCAAGTGCCTCCGCGGGATAGATACTCTGCGCTGAAGTTGCCATTTACACTGGAATATCAAGTGTTCCAGGAGGCTGTGGAATGGCCCAAAGATCCAAACATGCTATCCATGGACCTTATGTTTCCATTACCTCATTAAGCTTTCTATCTGGTATGAATGGAGGCTATAGGAAATAGACTTGAGCATTTGATTGTCTTCGTGACTAAATGACACATTAGTTGGCCCTGATAAGGCCCTCGACCCAGGCACTGACAGATACCCCCTATGTGATGCTGCACTTCGACCTTTCCTCCAGCCCCTGGAAAATCAGACCCCTCTGTCTCTCTGTAATGATTCAGCATTCCAGTCCCTCTCAAACACTGGCCCATCACAGCTCCAAAGCACCATGACCATCCACATAAAATCGGCAGCTATTCAGTAATTCTTTCATCTTTCCCACGCGGCATACCACCTTCTTTGGCGAGTCTCGCATTTCTCTGTTCCCAGGCCTTCGGATACATCTGAACGCTGATTCGGCAAGGAGGATTCCCCGACCAAAATGGCCACCATGTTAGCCATCGCTCCAGCCCAGTGGGCGCTCGGTTCAACTCCACCAACTCGATCGAATCCTCCTCTACACCATAGTGTCAGTATCTTTACCAAGTACCGTTGCGCATCTTCATACCAGTCTTTGGGCCTGTGGCCTACTCGACAAACTCTTGGCCAAACTTGACCAAGCAGCCCCCATGGCCACCAGGCCAGACACAAATGAGGCCACCTTGGCCTCAATATCTAGGGAAACCATCCCTGATGACTTTGGTGGTACCTGTGCTGCAGTAGACGTGTGTCAGTCTGGTCGAGAATTTTGCCCGTTGAAGCAATTGATTAGCACGCGACCTACCTCAAATATTCGACCAAAAGTCTGTCACCACGTCGAATGTCCCAAGAAATGCAGAGCAGGCACAGAGGTTCTTGAAGTGGGTTCTGGTGGTCTCAGGTTTGGTAGCCTCTTGTGACGGAGGCGATGGCGGTGAGGATTGTAATCGTGATTGGAGACCTTGTTCTCCTTCTAGTTTGGAAGTGCTGTCATCAACTCTGAGCTGTTTCACCAGGTATTGCAGCTTCAAGAGACACCTGGGTAGGTGAGGCAGGGTGTGCCCTCTTGGGGTGGTTGAGCTGATGGGGTGTCGGCGGGGACGTTAGGATTGAGAGTACTGAGCGTGATGAGGACGTGCGTAAATCGCTGCTCGTATCGATTTGATCAAACTGGCGAGGTGCTGTTGAGACTTCTTGCGCCAATACGACTGGTCTCGCGAGGATGCTCCCCGACCTCCGTTTCCAGGCCCTGAATCCTCTTCCGATCTGCCACCGTTTCTTCAGTTGTCGAGCGCCGTTGTTTATGGAAGATTGAGGCTTGTAGGTAGGAGCCAGGTGAACTTGTTGGCGCATTGAAGCTTGGAAAAGAGAACTAAGGTTCAGGATGCTGCGGCTAAGACGAAGTTTGCCGAAAAGAGTCGTACCAAGGTCGGATGCTGTAAAGTGACCATCCTGCGAGTATCTCCCGAGGTGGAGATGCAGATTTCCCCCAGTGGTAAATTATCACTGTGGTCTCCCGGAGACTGATAGTTGATACTCTGACGAAGGGGACATACTGCCCCCGCCGGAAGATGGCGCCAGTGTAAGAAACGAGAGATGAGGCAGCTGGGCGAGATCATACCTTGAGGGGCGTCGCTGCTGGGATAGGCAATGAGCTTGAGTCCAGGCGGTCTGGATGCGAAATGCAATGTTCTGACTTGATGGGGGAGCATTGACTGGCTGTGTTCCAATCCTTTCTCAAGCAGTTCTTTGCAATGGAGAAGTTTTGTAGACCCTGGGGGAGATATGGGCAGGTTAGGGGACATCCCCGATGCGAATGCTGTTGGCATCTGTCATTTCTGTTGTACGTAGACACTCGCGTCTGGTGCCGGCCCTCACGATTCAAGGGTGGATGCCGAGCCCAAAGTGCGAGACGTGGTGGTTCGACTGGCTTGGTGTTATGAGAGGTGCGGGCTCGACCTTGCCATCTTGCATGACACCTTTCTGCTATTTTCGGTGGCGTGTCGAAAGTTACGGTAAAATTGAAGCTGAAATGATCGAATTGCGAAAGTCAAGTTGTAACCCAATGTTTTGAGGCGATAGCAAACGTGGACAGACTGTGACAGGCTGTGATAGACGTAGAAGAGGACGAAAGGAAAGCGTACTCGTTGACGACTCGAAGACGTAGGGATTGTCTGAGATGTCGGATGAAGAGTAACAAGAGAGTAAAGAGTGAGGTTGTAGTGGAGGCATCGTTTTTATACCGATATGTTGTTTGGTGTTTGTGTGGGAACAACTCGGTAATGGGGCTGCTTTAGCTTCACCAGGAAGATTGATGGAGTTGTGCTGGCTACTGGACCCGGACAAGGTGCGCTTCGTCGATATGGTCATGGTGAATGATGAAAGACCAGTAATCGGTGAAAGCGCCTGACCTACAGACCCGCGGACCGGGCTAGCCAGGTCTTACACTGTCGCAAGCGACAGATGCCTGGCTAGTTCGATGCCCCCTCTCTTCCCTTCTCTTCCTTTCATTCGTTCAGGGGTGTTTAACGTGGTTTGCCCCGCCACGGGTTGTTTTTACGTGATTTGTCTCGTTCAACACGCCGTCGCTCAATCATCGTGGGGGTGGTCGACGTGGGATCGACGCCGGACTCCGTCGACCCGTCGAGATGGGAGAGGCCCTCCGAACCGGGTTTGGAGGCCGTTGACGACCTCCCGGAGGGTATTGTTCTCTGCATCGACTGTCGCCACTCGCCCCTCCAACGCCTCCACCCGCCCCCTCAACACCCCCATCTCCTCCCTCATCTCCTCCATCTCGGCCCTCAACCCCACCGGGCCCATCTCAACCTCTTTTTCTGGTCAGTAGGCATACTATTAATGTATCGATGAGACATTCTTACCCTCCTCCTCCTTCTTCACCCCCGCCACTTTCGGGCATACTTCCACCCCTTTTCGGTCAAGGTGACCAGGTGAACAGCCATGGTGAGCACCTTCACCACGGTGTCGAAGATGACACCCCCAGACGGCATGTCTGCTGCTGCTGCTGTTGTTGTTTTGTTGTTGTTGTTGTTGCTGCTGCTGCGGTTATTGTGAAGTCTGGAGAGGAACAAGTCAAAGATTTCTCATCGCGATGGTCAAGAGATCCATTGCTGCAGGTTGGGAAAGAACTGTTCGATTCCATGGGAAGGAGGCCGGCGATGGGCAAGACCTCTGATCCGACATTGGGAAGGAGGCCATCGCGATCTGTTATCGATAACCCAACCCAGCACACGACTCTTGAATCAAGGGGTCGTGAAGATTTTGCCAGATAAGAAAGCAAATTTTAGGGTCACTTTAGAGTAATTTACTAAACATTTGGTAAGGCTTATGATGATTTTATATAATAAGGACTAATCTTTGACATTTTTATATAAGTCTGGTGGACTTTAGTAAAGCCTTGTTATAATTTTGTGCTCCTAAACATGTAGATTTGCAACTTGATGCACATCCCAGACTTTTGATCTCTTTGCCAAGCTTAAAGGCGTCAACTATTGTTTCTCTCCTACTTTCGAACCTCAATCTTCCATCAATAGCTAGGCGCTATTGAGGAAGTGCCGCGGCTCAAAAAGGTATCCAGTTCATGCAGACGAAGGCGAAGTTCTTCGCGATACGGTCTTGTGTTTACGGCTTTCAAATACTACCTCATCGGTGAGATTGGCTCTAATGCAGCGGAGAAGACCTAGAATTCTCATTGCCCAACACATTGCTATCAAGAAAAATCTCCTCGTCTATATTACCCATTGTCTAGACCACGTCAACCCCAAACAGCACCAGTTCCATCACTAGCAACCCTCATACCCAACCTACATTGTCTTTCGTCAAATGTTATATCGGGTCCGGCACACTTCGGCAACAACAGCTACGTTTGTTGGGGAGCTCTCAGACCACCACAGCGAAGGGTCTCACCATTCCCGCCCACCTGGTCATCCTGACCGACAAGGGGTGAAGTATGCTTCGGATAGATGGGCTAATCAGAAGAGGGTAGTCATTGGATTCGCACCGGAGGCGTCTCTTACAAATGGAGTTTTGCGTCAGCACGAAATAGCCTGACGAGCTACGACCGGTAATTGAGAAAACGGCAGTACGTTCTAACATGCGTCGTTTCTGATAGCGTACGGGGAACGATTCCACACTGCAAGCTATGGTACTCATACAGACGCTCTTTAATATATGAAACGAAATTTATATTCCGCATGTCTGCCTCTGATACTAGAGACGTCATCTTCATAATTCGGTAGGTTCTCGTAATCGTGACAACCTCGCACAATCGAGGGCATGAGGCTTCCGAACCTGAGGACCAGGAAGGAAGCGAAGAAAACAAAAGAAAATAAAAGCATCAAGACATGTTCACATCAAATAACGACCGCATGATTCGTTGTCGACGGCCACAACCTAGACGGATCACGGGACATGAGCGAAACTGGCTATCTGAGATCTTCTTATGATAATTTTAGAAATCTTTAGTCCAATACTTAATGATTTTGTAAAAGTCTGATGATCTTTGCCTAAGCTGATCATAATATTTTGCCACCGTATCCCTATACAAGAGAATGACGACTAAAGAATTGAAAAGTCTGGCCGTGCTTATTAGTAGAAGGACGCAACCCTCGTCATAACCCCAGCCTCCCTCTCCTCATCACTCAAATTCTCCGGACTCGCAATAAAAACGTCTGATCAACCTTCAACTTCGAGACCTCTACCCAAAATCTCTCCCCTCCCAACTCCTTTGGGAACTTGTCTCCAAAGAACACTGCTCACAAGTCAGCAACACACTCAAGCCCATACATGATTTATCAAGACTCACAAAACGGAACAGTAAAGACTTTAAACTTCTCAAGATCAAAAACTTGAATCTTCTCCTGCTCAGTTCTCGTCACAGCAAGACCAATCTTATGCGGTTTAGCCCCAGCTTTCAGCAGCCGCACTAGAATCTCCATGACATTTCGCCAGTGATCTAGATCAGCAGACTTGTGGTACTCTATAGGAAGATCCCACAATTTGATGCGATTTTGTTGACTCATCAATCCCCAAGCTGCTGTGTCCACGATGCTGAAGTTGTTGCAGTCCAATAACGTCAAGTCAAGCGACTCTTCCTCTTCTTGGAGTAAGTACCGAACTGCTCCGACATTAGCTGTCAGTGCAGCTATATGCAGTGCCGTTCTCCCTTTGAACTCCCCCTCGGCGACTTGAGCGTTAAGATGCTCCGGCTCATACCATTTTTGTACGATCAGTCTCAGCGCGGTGTTGGCCATAGTACTGCTGGTCTGATACTCGGGAAAATACGCAACTTGATGAAGCGCAGTAAAGCTCGAGTCAGACATTTTACATACATCCCAGAAGCACGAATCGGGAAGGTCAAGTTGTAAGACCTGTTTGAGCTGAAGAATAGCGTTAGAGTAGGATTTACAGCGACGGAGGAGTAAGCCCAGAATTGTCTCGTCCGATGTGTTGACTTGTTGGGTAAGATCACACAAACCTGTGTCGTAGAACCAACGAGCGAGGGTGAACTTTCCGCTCATGAGAGCTTTGGTATAGTGAAGATAGTAATCAGCCTTGGGATCTCTATGTTTTCGGAATACGTCCAGGTACTCGACGTTGTTTGGCAAACCCTTAAAAGACCCGTAGTAAAGATGCCACTGTTCTGGTGATAGGTCATCTGCTTGCGAGTGACGAAGCAGGACATCAAATGTGATCCAATCTTGTGTCGCCCCTGCGATAAGAATAAACTCCATCCACTTCCGTGGTGTTGGTTTCGGAATCTTTCCAGAACCAAGAAGATAGTCTAGCACGAATGGCTGCCCGTGTTGAACAGCCAAACGGTGAACGTCGTCTATCTCAGCGCCGTAGTCCACCAACATACCAAAGGTCTTAGTAAATGCTTCTTGGTGTTGTTTACCATGTAAGAGGATTCTTCGGCCTATGCCCTGCGCAGCATATGTCACGCACCAAGCGATAATGGAGTTGTCTTGTCCAGACATCTCATTCGAACCAAACTTTCGTCGGTACGTGTTAAGGAAATCCTTGACCTTCTCTTTAGCTACGTCACGCAAGAGGATCTCAAGCATGTAGTACTGATGGTTCATCGCAGCGAACCAGACGGGGGATACGTGTGACATGCCACCAAAGGTATCAGAATACGAAATCTCAAGATCAGGAAGATCAAATGGATCAGCACCAGAGGTGACCAAGACCTGTGCAGCGACTCTGCTATTCGCGGCAACGGCCCACGTCAATGGCGTTCCATCAATGTCACCGTACGTCGAATCCAAGCCTTGTCGATACCGATGGCCAGCCTTTGAACGAGCTTCCAGATCTGCACCAGCCTCAGTCAGCCGTCGACACACTTCGGGAATATCCCCGTCGTCAAAAGAGCTGAGAAAATGAAGTGGAGTAGTCCCTTCATTGCTAGCGACCGAGGGATCAGCACCGCAACCCAAAAGATGGAGGACAACGTCTCTGTGCCCTGCTCTTGATGCCCAAAGAAGAGGAGACTCCTTCCATTCGTTCACATGGTTGACATTGACAAAGCCATGGTCTGTCAATTGTTTCAAGAGCTCGAGACGGTTGGACGTTGCACAAAGGAGTACAGTCTGCTCTTGATTAGCGTCCATGCCAATTCGGTGACGAATTCGAGTCTCGCGGAATAGTTCGTCATCTGAGAGCGTTTCTTGATCCCAGTATTGCGGCGGAGTTTCAATGCCGAGGCCAGAGTATCGTGTACGTAGTAGGCCGATTGCTTGGGCATAAAAGTCTGGATCTAGGGACTGCAGGCGGCGCTTTGCAGTCTCGCTACCGCGGCAGATACCATCCCTCAGCCAGACCAGATCTGTTTCCCTCGACCTAGGGAAATCTCTCTCCAGGGAGTCGTACAGGTGGCTGACGATCCCGCGAGCGCCCAAGTGCCGTCCTTCTGCTGCTTGAAGAAGCAGTGAAAGGGATATATCGATTGTGCCTTGGCTTTTGGGGTGCAACTGGACGGTTCGAAGATAGAACATCGCGTACTGCCATGCTGCTTCGGTACGACGGGCTGACTCCTCCTTGGAGTCTTCCGCGACTCTCTTTACTTCTCGCATGACGTTACTGATAATCTCGGGTGGCAAGACCCTGAGTGTCCCCATGGAAGAATCTGCCTGAACACCACAAAGATTAGATCATGCTTGAGATGCTAAGCATTGTTTCACGCACCTCTAGAACGGCTCTTCCCTGCCGAAGGGTGATCGCCTCGTTTGGCTTCGGATCTCTGAGTTTTCGCCTAGTCAGATTAGCAAAGCCTACCAAGACATAGCGAGCTCTTACCATCGCTTCCAAGTTTCGGCAACATGAGTAGCGGCAACACTCTCAGGTATCTGATCCATTCCAGGGACATCTGAAACCGAACCACCGAGTCTAATGCGACTGAAAGACTGATTCAGCCACTCCGTCGACCTTCCTAGACGTAGCACTCTCTTGATATCGTCTTCGGTCGGCTCGTCAAGGCCTGTCTGATCAGTATCCATCCTTTGCTAGGAGGTTTAAGGGCCCTACCTGGCTGAAGCCATATGTCCTGCTCTTGCGAGTTCATCTTAATAGGCCCACTCTCTTTGAAGTCATTCGTATAGAAGCCGCGGAACTCTTCCCATATGAGATACTGATGCATGACGATTCGCATGTTCTCCAGCAGTGCTTTGATACTGGAACGAGATTTTGCCTCGATTAATGTCATCATGATAACAGAGGCCATGTCGTCAACGACCTTGTGGATTGAATACATGCTTCTCGAAGGCTCTGCTTTCTCCTCGGGGCCGAGGATATCTTCCATGCGCATAAGACAATGATAAACCAGAGCTGGGATCCTCTTCTCTTCATTTCGTTTCATTTGTTCAAAGAACGCATCTCTCGTCAGACCATCGTCTTTTACTGCGTCTAGTGTTAAATGCATCATGTCTCCAGCGAGTAATCGCCATAGAACCAGGCCGACAGAGTATACATCGGCTTTGGTAAGTTGATCGCCGTCCAGATGATCTCGGCATTCAGGCGCTTGCCAGAACCCTGAGCCGAAAGGGAGCTTCATGGGGGATTTGATGTCTGATCGAAGGAGAGATGATCCAAAATCCGCAATCTTGGCGACATATGTGAGCTGTGGATCCTTGAAGATGAGGACATTGGCTGGTTTTATGTCGCCATGTATGATTCCAAGGTCGTGTAGTGCCCGTACACCAGTCGCTATATCGACAGCGAGACCCAATACCTTGCGATATTCGACGGCTTTAGGATTGTCCAAGAACTTTTCCAGATCAATCTCTGCTGCTTCAAGCACAAATGAAGGCATCAAAACTCCGTCTTTCACAGACTTCCAGCAGATACCTAAGAAATGGACAATATTGGGATGATTCCTGATAAACTTATTCCGCAGTATCTGCAACTCCATGGCCATAGATGACCACATCTTGCGACTGCGAGCACTGTTCAAATCACCATCTGGCCTCGGGATCTTGACAGCGACAAGTTCTGGTAAATTTCTTGCATCTGGCAATAGGTCATCGTTTCGATTGAGGAAGCGAGCCTCAAGGAGATCTTTGGACCTTGCAAGGCAGACTGAGAAGTAACCGCCTTTGTTGGAGCGTACTTGGACGTCGATACTTGCGTCGTCAATTAGAACGCTGAGGAGCGTCAAGGAAAGATCGAGACGTTGATGGGTAATGAGAAAGGTAGACATAAATGATAAGAGATCATGATCGCGCTGTTTAGCTTCGCTCGCCATTGTGCAGACTTGAATAACGTCACTACGGTGCGGCCCGTTTGAAGCCGCTGGACTTAGGTGGAGATGGAATCGGGGACGTCCATATTTTGAAGACCAGAGCTGAGATGCAGCATGATTATGGCGGTTTCAGCCGCACCTCACTAACTCAGTTAGCTCGTCACACTGCTCAATATTTATTGAGTGTTATTGATAGTGGCGGCACTGCCCCTCACGAGGCGCACTGTATCATAGCCAATGATACCCATCGTCAGCTCAGCTAGTTTCAACCCCCGGCTTCCTCATCGAGGTGATGCCGGACATCCGTGCTGCTGGTACACCAGCCTACTTTCACATCTCTCCCTCTTCTCTCCTTGCCAGCATTTGCTGGTATCATCGCAATGTCTGATGCAACTGGCACAGCTGGCACCGCCCTCGGCGCGACTAGTCTCTTCCTCCAAATTTTCCAAGGCTGCGTCGATGGCTTTTCCGTCTGGCAAAAAGGCGAAACCCTAGCCTCCGACGCGCTTATCTTCAAAGCTCGTCTCGAGATGCAAGCCGCACGGTTCAAAGCCTGGGGTCTAGACTGGGGATTTGACAGAGGACCCGATGCAGCTTGTTGGAGAGATGATCGCTTCATCGAGAACGGCGACCTCGCTGTTAAGTACGTCGTCATCATCTACGGCTTTTTGGACTCGCTTGGTGAATTATCGCAAGAATTTCCCGCGTTGGCGTCTGCAGAGAATGTCCCTGTTTCAGCGGCGACTTCACTTGGGGCGATGCTACGAATGGCGTTCAAGGACTCTCAAGAGCGGGAAGAGTGGGCGCGAAAGCTTGAAGCGATGCGTGATGAGGCCAAGGTGTCAGAAAAGCTGCGATGGGCGCTCAAAGAAGGGGAGATCACAAAGACACTCGAGCTTTTAGAGTCAATGATTGATGATCTCTGCAAGTTCTTCAAACCGCCTGAGAATGACCCTGTCGCTTTGCAAGTTGCGAATTCTCTACTCTCATCGCTCAACATCTCTAAGTTAAACGCTGTCGCTGCGGGCGCGCCAGATGACTCGATGCTGCAGAGTCTAGCTCTTCTCAAGGTCATGGTCCTGCAGCTTCAACTCGGTGCTCGCAATGCAGAGAAGGTCGACGAGAAAGATAGGTCCCTGCGTGAAACAGGACCGCTCAATGAGCGAACCAGACGATCGACTGGGGTGTTTCGGAAGGGGACCAACTCTACGGACGTCGTGGTGGAGTGGAAGCTGATCGACGGGTCTCATATCCCTCCTGGACACACCGCAGCAACGTACCGCGCGATGGCAGGCAATCGTATCAAGAACCTTGCACGACTTCTAAAATGGAGCTCAAGACTTGAAGATCTTAGAACACTGGACTGCATTGGAGTTATCACGCGCGACGGACCGTCTGATGATGAAGTCCGATACGGAATTATCTTCAGCATGCCAACGAAGAAGTACACAACACTCAAGGCTATCCTGGAGGGGCCCCAGGACAACATATATCTCGATGACTGGTTCAAAGTCGCCAAGAGCGTGACACGAGCGGTGCTGTGTTTACACCTGGCCGGCTGGCTGCACAAAGGACTACGCAGCGACAACATTCTGTACTTCCAGGATGACACGGGGAATATCTCTTATGAGGAGCCCTACCTAGCCGGTTTCGAGTACAGTCGAGAGATCTCAGCACCGGGACAAACAGAAGGCGTGACGGATGATCTCGAAGCGAACCTGTACCGACATGAAGAAGTTCAAGGTGTACCTGAGGAGCCTTCCGAGGATGGACAAGGACAAGCAGCCAAAGCTTCTTTTGCGATGAAGCATGATATATACAGCATTGGCATTATTCTTCTCGAGCTTGGTCTCCAAAAGCCTATTGCCCAGTTGTATGAAGAAGCCTCTCAGACCGGGGAGTACGAGCATTCTGCCTCTGCGTTTCGGGAATGGATACTGAGCAAGGCACTGCCCAAACTTGGAAGATCGAGAGGAAAGGAGTATATGAGGGCTACAGAGATATGTATGAAATCAGAGTTTGAAGGTACTTCCACGGATGAGTTACAGCAGGCGTTTTACAAGAGCGTTGTGAGATCGATAAGTTGCTCGTGGGGGAGGTGAAGGGTGACGTTGCACCACCAGTCGACAGTCAACAGCAACAAGAGAGAAATATTCTTTAGGAACACGACCCTAAAAGATAGCCAGAACTTAGGTAAGTTTAGTATAAGTTTATAAATCTTTAGTAGACCTTAGGCTTTTGACGCCCTAAATTCATAATAGATGCATTCTCGTTCTTAGCGCCTGAGTGCTCAAAAATGGAGGTGTAGCGCTTTATCGCCCCTTGCTAGATAAGGATTAGCGCCCCTCGCCTAAGCCTTCACCCGTTGCCCGTTGTAGTCTAGCGCTGTACTACAAAGAGCAGAGACTTTTTTGCCCGTTATCAAAATCCTAGGAAGGTCAACAAAGAAAAATGCAGCGCCTTCGCCTTCCCATCAACATCATCCAACACTCGCGCCAACTTCTTCCACTCACAACACTCATCGCATCACAGCAGATCAATCCCTTGCCCTCTTTTCTGATGGACGGCGGATCACGACGTCGTGGCGGTCGCGGCGGCGGCAATCGACGAGGCTTCAGCTCTCGTGGCGGCGGCGGCGGTCGCTCAAACCAGCCTCGTCACCCAAAGATCAAGAACGAGAATGAGTCGCCTGATGTCGAGATGACTTCACCATCGCCTGCGCCTGCGCCTGCGCCCCCGCTCACTGAAGATCCTACCTCGCGTCGCTTCGACAGCTTGTTGGAGAACAACAAGGTCAACCCTCTCATCGTGCGCACCATCACCAACGACATGAAGTTTGAGTTCATGACGCCCGTTCAAGCCGCTACCATGGATGAGCTTCTCCCCCGAACCGCAGCGACTGTCTCGTCCAGGCGCGCACTGGCACCGGCAAGACCATGGCGTTTTTGATTCCTGCGCTGCAGACTATGATTAACCAGAACAGAGCTGCCGGCGATGGCATTTCACTGCTTGTCATTTCACCGACTCGTGAGCTCGCGCTTCAGATCTCCGCGGAGGCCAAGAGGGTTCTGCAAGGACTTCCCAAGTATCGCGTTCAGGTTGCTATTGGAGGAACGAACAAGGATCGTGAGGAGAGGGCCATTCTTGCTGGTTGTGAGATTCTCATCGCTACGCCTGGTCGTCTTCTGGATCACATGTCCAACGAGGATATCGTGTACAGCATGCGAAAGCTCAACACTCTTGTCCTCGACGAGGCCGACCGTCTTCTCGACATGGGTTTCATGAAGGATCTGCGCGACATTGTCGGCCGTCTTCCCGACAAGACAAAGTCCGACCGACAAGGCATGCTCTTCTCCGCCACCATCGCTCCCCACGTTGAGCAAGTCGCTGGTCTCGTCCTCTCACCGGGCTACAAGTTCATCTCGACCATTCCCGCTGGTGAAGCCAACACTCACGAGCGCGTTCCCCAGTTCCTTGTCCAGGTCCCTACCTTTGCCGACGTTGCGCCCGCCATGGTTGGCTGTATCCGTGAGGAAGCTACTCGCGGCCAGGCCTTCAAGGCGATTCTTTTCGCGCCTACTGCTGCCATCGCTGACTTCTACGGACGCCTTTTGGAAGATCTTCCCGGCCTTCCCCCGTTTCGATCCTTCACAGCCGTATGAGCCAGAACAAGCGCACAAAAATCACCAACGACTACCGAACTGCTCGCAGCGCTATTCTCGTTGCTACCGATGTCGTCGCTCGTGGAATGGACTTCCCTGGCGTCACCACCGTCATCCAGGTCGGTATGCCCGCCGACAAGCAGAGCTACATCCACCGTCTCGGCCGAACAGCACGAGCCGACGCTGAAGGTCGCGGAATCCTGATCGTCTGCGACGCCGAAGGATTCTTCCCCAAGTACTCCCTCAAAGAAATCAACCTCATCGCCCGCGAAGCCGATCTCTCACCCAGCCAAGACGTCATCTCAGTCGCCGAGAAGATGGAGGACGATGAGAAATCCCGTGTTTACCAAGCTTGGCTGGGCTACTACAACAGTCACATGAAGGCTCTCCGCTGGGACAAGGACGAGCTTGTCCGACAAGCCAATGTTTACGCGCGTGAGGGTCTGGGATCACCTGATGTGCCCACTATTCAGAAGAGCACGGCTAGCAAGATGGGTTTGAGAGGTGTACGGGGTTTGAACACGGTTGCTGATCGACCTCGTCAGAAACATGGTGCTCCTGGTGGACATGGGGATAATGGACGCGGAAAGCGAGGACGCAACTAGGGTTATGACAAAAATGGCTGGTTGGGCTGGAGTTGGGGATATTACGACATTGCAGAAACAAGTGTATTTGTTTAGACATGATGAGTGCAGCATAGACTTTTTAGACTGGACATCTGAGATGTCGTGATGATCAAGACTCTGTTTATGGTACCATGCTTTGCTGAGATGCCAACTGATTAAGCTTAAAGTCTCTGCTTCTAGTGATCTTCGTCGTTTCACACGTGGAAATAATGAATTCTTTTCAAATGACATTCTTTCGTTAGCTATGCATTAATTCAATGCCAAATTCCGTGTGGATGCAGTGTTGTAACCTGACGCTCTACCCTGCAGTGCGATGACAGACCCGGAAGATCAATGACCCGCTCTGATGAGGATGCCTGTTGAATACTGACGATCACCACCTTCACCGTCATGCTCTCGCCGTTACTTTAGATCAATTATCTATCTTGTTTCGATTCATACGTGTTCATCCTATTGTATATTTCCCCCGCTTGCTATGAAGCTTTCATGAGACTATCGAGCTTCTAGCCTTCCGTACAAAGACTTAAACAGTAAGCATCTTAGAAGTCAATATGAGAGAAGGCTTATCTGCCTTGGGGGTGCAATTACTGCCTTTGAGCAAGCATTATAAATACCGCTTACCCCTCTCTCTCGGCAGCTATATCAAATCCCTTCCTTCATCCCACCATAAAGACTAATATCATCCTATTGCATAAGTGAAGCAAAATGGATCAACAGCGGCTGATAACCGAGTTCTTTCACCCGAACTCTACTTCCAAACAAGACCCTGCACCAGCCTCACACCAATCCAGGAGAATCATGCCACCACGAAAATGCAAAGCCGCATCGCGTCACAATATCCAAAGTGGCACATCCCCCTTCCTCACCCTCCCAGCCGAAATCCGTCTCGAAATCTATCGCCACCTCCTGGTCTCCAAGGCCTACGCCGAACTTCACTACTGTCGCTCTAAAAAGTTCCGTCTCATCCCCAAAGAACCATATGACTCCCCCTGGGAATCCATCCAAAAGTCTTACTCACTTGTCGGTTTATTAATAGAGAAGCTACGCCCATCGTGTACTTGGAAAACGTCTTTCGGAGAGGTTATTATTGGCCACTCCGCTATGTTGTTGGGCGAGGATGTAGGACGGTCCCGATTTATGACACGTCGCCTCTGGGCAAGGTTAACTTCGCTTATATTTCACGATTGCACCTCTCTTATGAATATAATTATTGGTTTTGTGATGGGGAGCTCAAGATCTTCAATGAGGTTCCGCATCTGAAAGATCTTTATATTCAAATTGATCTGAATAACTTCTCTCGCTGGGTCAACGTGAGCGAGCTTCCATATCGGACCCTGAAAGCAATCCGCTCAAAGCTTCGGTCCTTCAAAATGGAAATCCGTCTTGATTACAGCGAAGAAGCACATTCAGACTGGCTAGCCAAATGCGACAAAGACCGCAAGACGGAGAACTTCAGTATTCATCTGGACAAAAAACGTGCGCTGGAGAAACGGTTAGAGCACGAGGGGTTGTTTACTGGTAGATCACTTTTCTGGGGTTTCAAGACGCAGCGCCACGAGTGGTTCGGGCCGTCGTGCTACATAAGTTTTGCTTTTGATGACAAGCGCAAGGAGTATGGGTATATCGATTTAGGAGCCCGGGATGATGGTGGCAACGCCAAGTTTGGGCGGTTGAAGACTTCCGAGGAGAATGCGAGTTCGTTGGTCTTAGGGGAATAAGCAAAGAGAATAAGACATGTTTTAATGAAACATCCCCAAGACTTGCAATAGCGTAGACGCCACCGTCAGCTCCCCCGTCTTCCCCAGGTCATAGCGTAGCAGGGTACCTGCGCGATCACTCGCCTGTTTTGGCTTGGTGCATTGTGATTTGACTTCCCGTTGGAATGATGGGCGCTCTAATCATTCCTTCGCTCGAGGGGGCACATAAAGCCTTTAACTTAGATTTGTTAGAGGAGCAAGAGAATACCAGACTTTACAAACAGGTGCTAAAATAACCTCAGCAAAGAGTTGCCTAAGCTTAAACTAAATTGTCTAAATCTTTATTTCACTTAGAATAGGGGCCCTAAGTTTTCTTGCCTCCCCTAGACGGCAGTCTTGCTTTTTCTGTCCGGCAAGACGGGATCGATCTGGTCCAGAATGGAGGGCTAGACCAGGAACGTAGTTGGACTAATCTTAGCGACGTCCCTGTTAAAACACTTTAGCCCCCGGGGATTATCTCCGTTATATTCCTGTCTTCTTGTCTTGTAGAGCCTTAAAATGATTGTGCAGAAGGTTTTGTTTATTCTCTGTTTGGCGGTGTTGGCGACGGCGTTTTCGTTGTCGGATGTACCATCTTGTGCAGTAAGTACCTAGAAAGGTTTGCTTACTTCTTGTGTGACTGACGGGTGCAGATACCATGTATTCTCGAAACGATGGATTCCTCGAGCGCAACGAAAGCGAATATCAGATCCATGTGCGACAACCCGGCTTTCCAGACGGATGCGTTGAACTGTGTCACTGGGGTATGCACTGCGCAAGAGTTACAAGGTATGCTGGCTTGATGGATTGTTGTTGTGTTCGGCCGCTGACACCATGCAGACTTTTTTCAGATGGGAAAAGAGCTATGTGAGATGCCGATGCAGGACAATCGACAAGAGTACCGAGCGGTCATTGCTGTATTTGCGGCGCTGTTGTTCTTGTTTGTCATGCTGAGGGTGGCAGCGAAGATCATCACCAAGAATACTTGGGGCGCTGATGATACCTGGGGAGTCGTCACTTTTGTATGCTGGCCCTCGGTTTGCGATATCTATGCTGACGGTGGACAGTTCATTCTTATTCCATTCACGGTGTTCACGCTACTCGGTACGGCCTGTTCATGCTGCCCGTCTTCCAGCTAACGATTTACAGCTATAAAACATGGTGTTGGACTTGCTACGCCCTTGTATACCCAGGATGACCTGTCTCATGCCCTAAAGGTACTTCAAAAAAGTTCACATTGAGAAAATTGCTCTGATCAGATGTTTCTTACTGACGATGTCGATGTAGGAGATCTTTATCCTTCACCTTCTCTACGTATGCGGTCTTGCAGCGGCCAAGACGTCGATTCCTTTCTTTTACCTACGAGTCTTCCAAGGTACTACGTTCAGAATCCTTGTCTGGATAACACATGTCTTCAACGCCTTGTCTACTGTCGTCCTGCTCATTCTCGCCTTGACACTAGGGCGGTCTGTGACTTATCTTCTTGGGGATACAGAAGATTCGGTGTCCAACCTAAATAAGTACTCCAACAGCATCAAGATTGCCTTGGCGCATTGCATCGTCAACCTGGTTCTTGACATATGGATGCTTATCCTGCCAATGACCCAGCTTTATAATATAGGGCTAAAGCTCAATAAGAAGATCAACGTGATGGCTATGTTTGGCCTTGGTATATTGTAGGTTTACTGCACCATCCTGGAGATGTGGAAAGGATATCTAACGAATGGCAGCCTTACAGTGGCCAGCTTGGTCCGTACGATATTTCAGTCACAGCTTCTCGCTGATCCAGAAGAAGCGCGTAAGTCCATCTTGTCAAGTAGTACGTCAAATATCACGTATTGACCAGCATTAACAGAGACGGGTCAACAACAAGTGGTGCTTTGGGCGTGTATCGAGACATACATGGGCGCTATAGTGGCCTGCGTGCCTTCAACACGTCAACTTGTGATGAAGGTGATTTACAAGATGAGGAAGCAGAAAGAAGGGCAGTCAACAAATAAGCCGATTTTGATCGATAGGTCGTTGGCGCCGATACCGGATGAAGACGACATGCCGACGTTGAGTGACGTTGGGGGACTGACGACTGTTACAGTCAGCAGTGGACAGACGGCAGTGTCGGGGACGGAGTATGAGAAGCAGCTTATTACTAAGGCAGATCGATGAGGCTGTTGGCGGATGAATGGCGAGCATTGCATACTGGAGAGCGAATCATTTTCTTGGGCATTAGTTTATGATAGCGATTTAATGCCATGTACCTTGCACAAAAAGTCAGCAGACATGAACGATCGTTGGTTTTCCGAAACGCCGAGCCATGTCCATCGGAGTAACGTCAGTTCCATGACACCAACTCTCACAGAAGCAAACAAGCTCACGCTCACTATTCCCAGATTAATATTAAAGTAATCTTGGCTCTTAAACAAAGCACTAAAATTAAACTGTCAACGACAAAACGAGACAAAGCGAGCGAGCGAGGGTGGATAAAGTGCAAAAAGGGTCGGAAACAAGCATCGTCATTATTTTAGATCCGCCAATCAGCGAAGGATTCAGAAAACTTGGCACATGTCGATGCAACTGACGTCACTGGCTGCGGGAATCATGTATTATGACAGAGAAAACGCGGGATAAGTTAGTTAGTACTCATGGCCACGTATTAAGCGGTGTGCAACCCATTGAGACGGAAATGCCATCATTGTGTGACCCTCAAGACCCTGGATCGGGGGATGAGACATATTATGCGCCCATGATCTGCAACTTTTCTTCTTTTGTTGAATGTCTCGGGTCGTTGGGCACCAAACCTACACACTGATCTCATGCACTGGTAAAAGGGAATATCTTCTGAGACAAACAAGTCAACCAAAACAACATCAGCAACATGAACTACGCCAACATGATTGAGGAGAAAAACCTCAAGGTAATTACTCCATCTTTGTCCTTTCCCTTGCGCTTTATTAATGTGTCGTTCTGTAGAAAACATTCATCATAGCTACACTATGCAGCACCCTCGTCGGAACATTCACTTCCTCAATGGGTCTCTGGGACCGCGTCAAAGAAAAGCGCAAGCAAGCCAAGCGCGACACGACCCAAGACGAGGAGATCAAAAAGCTCAAGGCCCAAGTCGAGCAAAACTCCCGCGCCCGCGACGAAGTCGAAGCCTCCTTCCAGCGCTCCGGCGCCCTCATCAATCGCGAATTCGAAGACGGCTACCAGCGCTACGGGCAGCGCTTTGCGATCGGCGATGTCATCACTGAGAATAAGCTGCAGGCGCAGGTCATTGCGCTGCAGCAGACTGTCATCAATGTCCTGCAGGATGCGGTTTATAATGGACGGCAGCTTGATAGGGCTGATATGGCGAGGTTGATAGCGGCGAGTGATGCGGCGAGGGAGGGATCGCTGGGGGCGTTGAGACAGCAGAGGGAGAGGCTTATGGACTTGGAGGAACCTGTGCTGCCGAAGGCGTTACCGCCGCCGAAACGGGCATCGACTGTTATCAAGGATGATCCTCTTTATTGTCGCTACGCCCTCGATCTGCAATACATACCCGAACGACCCCTCGCATCGACATTTGACCCGAGGGGCGATTGTCGCTGTCCAGCATGCGATGTCTTCTTAGACGTCGAAGCAGATGACGCATGGGCAATTGGAAAGACAGCTACGCGCGTTATCACAGAACAAGGAGGCTACAATCGCGAGATCGACGAAGAGCTCGAGTTCCACATCAGTCCACGCTTCGTAATAAAGTGTCACACCCCAGAAGGAGAATTCGCCTGTGTTCTCTGCTCCCGCTTCCGCGACGGCGATGTTCTGTGTCCGAGCGCTGATACGCTCGTCAACCATATTGGGCGGGAACATACTGTCGCGGAGATGGAGAGGGAGCCGGACTTTGAGGTCAGGTCGCTTGATCTTGACAAGGTTAGGCCTGTTGATATGAACAAGAGGATCATGCCGGCGAAGAGCGTTGGGTCTGATAGGAGGAGCTCATCGGGGAGGAGTGTGGTGTCGGGGAGGAGTGGGGGAGGAGTGTTAGGGCGATGAGTGTTGATAGGAGGAGTGTGGATAGACGGAGTGTTTATTAGGAGCATTAGCATAGCGTGTTTTAAGCGTAGCAGATTGTAGATTTAATTAGCATCACATATTCCATGTATTCTGTACTCATTCGATTGTGTAGGGTGAGAGCTTGCGTGATTAGGGACGTGGGGGACCTGCAAGACTGCAGCGCCGATCTTGAGGCCCAACCGTATGAGGGCATTTAGGGATCACCCCATCACGCGTCACTCTTCGTAACGCGCGGGTTCCTTTCATCCGAAACGGTTCGCGCATTCACTATCATGTACAGCCATAACCGGACGGTCAAGTTGACTGCTGATAGACCAGCTGAGTTAAATCGCTCTCCAATAACGCCAAATGCTCGCAAACAAAATCTAACCTGAAGAGTAACCACTTGCTCCAAAGAAGCCCATGCCAATTACCCATTACACTTCTTCAACAACCCCTCAATCTTGCTCATAACCTCCGGAATCCTAAACGGCTTCGAAACAAGATCATCCATACCACTATCCAACGCCATCCTAATCTGCTCATCCCTCACATTCGCCGTAACCGCAATAACAGGAACATGCTCTGCAATCTTCCCCTCCTTCTCCAACCTCCTAATCTCCCTTACACACTGATACCCATCCATATTCGGCATCTCCAAGTCCATCAAAACAACAGACAAATCTGATCCCCCAGCTTTAAAGAAATGTGTCTTTTTGAGAAACTCCAACGCTTCAAGCCCATCGTTCGTTGCACTTACGGTGCAGCCTGCTTTGCGCAGTTGGTTTACGAGTACTTTTTGGTTGATGAGGTTGTCTTCGACGATGTGCACTGTTAGAGAGCTGGGGGGTGAAAACGGCGGCGAGGATGCTCTCGCGACGGGTTCGGGCGGAGGGCCTGGGGGATAAGAGGTGAACGGTGTTCTTGGAAGGATTTGTAGTGGCTGGTAGTTCGGAGAGGATTGGTTGTGGGGAGGTTTGTTCGTTGGGAGGTAGACATCGTCGAGCTTGGATGTAGAAACCGAAATCACTACCCTTGCCGGAGGTAGACGCAACGCCGATTCGACCGCCATGTAGCTCTGCCAGTCGTTTCGATATAAACAGCCCAAGGCCACTGCCGCCGTATTTGTAGTGTGTGCGTGGACTAGCCTGCTTGAACCGTTGAAAGAGCAACTTTCTCTCGTCATCTGTCAATCCGCAACCTGTATCCTGCACTCTATACCTCACGTAAAGACCCTCTCCAGAACCCCATTCATCAGAACCAACAACACTCCCAATCTCACCCCTCGTAGGCGCAAACGCAAAGCCAGGAATGTTATCAATCTCCGGTAAATCCTTTGACACTCCAACAGCGACCTTTATCACGCGTGTTGCAGAAGTCGCCGTGAATTTGATAGCGTTAGTCATGAGATTAATAAGGATCTGGAGAACACGGCTCGGATCCATAGCAACCCAGTCAACACCTAGCTTCTCAAACTCAGAACCGATATCAATCTCAAGCGTGATGTCCTTCGCCAGCATCTCTGACTCAAACATCTTGACAACTCTCTCAACGATAGCTTGTGGCTGACACACCACCGGCGTGATGAGCAAAAGATTAGAATCGAGTTTTGAAACGGTGAGGATATCGTCTACTATCGACCTCTGGTGCTGAACGCAAAGCGCTATTGTTTGCGATGCATCGAGGCATGATTCAATAACATCCTGCGACGCTACGATTCCGTTGGTGCGACATGCTTGCATCGCGGAGGTGATGTCATCTGCGCACTGAAGAATGGCACTCAGGGGGTTGCGCATCTCGTGGGAAGTTATATCGATGAATTCATTCTGCTGGCGTCGTGTTTCCTCTGCTTCTTGTAATCTTCGGTTCTGTAAACCTTGTGCCCACTTGAGATGCGATATATCTGTTATAGAACCCATGATGGAGCGCAAAGTGCCGCTGGGGGTGATTTCGGGATGCGCTGTGACGAGGACCCAGAAGTCGATGGGTTCGCCGTGGATGTTGACGGGGTTTTCGAAACTTTCTCGGAGTTTAACTTCTCCTGACCAAGGGAGCTGATCCTGCGTTAAACGATGCCATCCTTCTTCCATGATACTACCTGAATTCTTCATGAGATCAGCCCATGATACATCACCCTGGGTATCCCGACTATGACCCGTCATTTCGTAGAAACGATCATTTGCTTCGCGGAGAATACCCTCTGGACTGGTCAGAAACATTCCCAGCGGGGACAGTTCTGTCATTCTTCGAAGGCGGCTTGCTTGAAGGTTCAATTGCTGCGTGAGTTCCTCTTTTTCTAGAGCTGCTGCTTCTGCGGCATCTCGTCCACGTCTTGTCTCGTCTTCAAATAGTATCGTCGATGCTAGTGACGTCGCGAGTTGGTTGTTGAGAAGTGTTGCGAAGGAGATATAGCCCTCATCATAAGGTCTTCGAGGATTGACACCCAGCACAAGAAACGCCAGCACCGTCTCGCCATTCGTAGGTCGAACCGGGAAGATAATCGCCTCCGTACCAGCCTCTCCAAATCCTCGCCACTGAATCCCCTGTAAAAGATCCTCAGGCAACGTTCCATCTCGTATCCTCACAAGCGTTGGCTCCCTCGTCCGCATCGCCTCTCTGAAAGACGGCACAAATCCCTGATAACTCCTCTTGAGATCAATCTGCTGGGGTGCAGCGTCATGTCCAAGCGGTATCCCAATCGTTCCCTCCAGATAGCACGACTTGCTTGATATCGTACTCCCCGATGAGCTCGACTGATGATCTGCCTCTTCAGCCTCGCCGACAGAGTACAGCAGTGCAAACGGGACATCTCGATGGTTCTCCTCAAGACCATCCAACACCGACTTCCAGAAACTCTTGATACTCGTCGCCTTCCTCAAAGACTCACTAACTTTGTTGATAGTCCCCATTCGTCTCTGACTCAACACCAAGTCCGTCGTCTCAAACGGCGCATTGTAAAAGCCCACAATCCTCTCCGTCCCGCCATACAACGGCGTAAGCGACCAGCAAATATGCGTCTCCTCCAAAAAGCCCCTCCTAAATAACGCAAGATCATTATTGTCGCTTCTAAAGCTAACACCAGTCCTCACAACCTCTTGCAGCGCTGGCCCAAGAACATCCCAAGCTTCGGACCAAGGCCCCGACGCTCCAGTGCCGAGCATGGACGGATGTTTGTTCCCAGCGAATGCAACAGCGTACGCTTCATTATACAGCATCGTCATGTCGCTTCCCCAGAAGATATTCGCAGGGTGAGGATTGTTGATCACGAGATTGGCTACTTGGCGTAGTTCGGGGGACCATGAGGACATGGGGCCTAGGGGTGTGGAGGACCAGTCTATGGCGCGGAGGAGGCGGATGTACGGTGATAAGAGACCTTTGGCGTTCGTGACTGTCCAGTCTGCGACGGCTTTTTCAGGTTTGCCTAGAATGATGGAGCCGCTGCTTGAACTGCCCGTGTTACGATCCGAACTTCCTTTGGAGGTACTGCCTCGCCACCAAGATCGGAACGGGAATTTTCGAGGCGTAGATGCTATCAGCGTTGCTTCCGTTGGCGTCATCTCATGCGTCGTACCTTCGACGGTCTCGTCCTTCGTCTCAGGCTCCTGCTTCGGTGTTTTCGAAACCTCGCCCTTTGGGGTATCCTCGTCTTTCAAACTCGGCGTATTCGCTCTCGAGTGTGCACTCGACGATAAACTCGCCGGCGTATCAGGATGCTGCCAAAGTCGATTCCCGCTAATCAACCTCCATCTCTTGCCAACCGTCGACCCCGTCCAAAGCAAGCCCTTGTACAGAAAGAACAATGGAAACACGTCCTTTGAATCATCCTGCTTTGTAATTCCTGTGGCCCATGTCTTAAACTCCCCATACTCACTCACGCTCTGTTCGTCACTCACGCTCTGTTCGCCGTGCACAGCATCTAACAGTCGTTCATGCGTCGCGAGCGCACTGTTGCAAAACACAGGCTGGATAGCCTTTGAGCGTAGTGGTGTCTCATCGTCAGGATCTAGATCGATAATAAACGTTGGTCGAGAGTCTGCGTTAAGAATATCGCGAATGTTCAACTTGTCGAGATCGTGTGCGATGTCGGACTCCATCGTCAACAAGCGAATGTTGACGAAGCAGAGTTTGTGGTGTTCACTGCGGTATTATTTTGTGGGTTTGCCAAGGCAACATCAAGCCATGACGTTGAGACTAGCCGAGATGATCTTCATGAAACCTACGACATGTCGAGTTAGCTTTCTCCTGCTGTCCATGCACGTCGTGATAGTTTCCCATCATCAGTCTTTTTACAATCTCTACCGCTATTATGGGTATGTTACATCGAGTGTCTGTTACAAGAGAATCATCTAATATGGCTAGTCTACGGCAAAGCGCTTCTCGCGACAATGCGCATGAAATGTCGGGTTGTACGTGATAAACAAATGATGTAACAGTGTTACGGGAAATAACCCTCCTTCCAGGCTTTTGGGCCGACGCTAAGATTCTAGCGGCCCGATCCAGATCTCGGGCTCCGATTTTTCGATCGGGCTTTTCTTCAAGCATCAATTTTTGGGGAGATTGATCCGTGTTGGAGATTTCTATGGGATTGTTTTTCCGATGGGAAAATCGGGCATCATTAGAACTCATTATCTTATCGCAATCTGGGGGTGACTGAGATTCGGATGTTAGTTGTTATTTTTAGTATATGAGGCTTGGGATTCAGCTAAGATCGTGTGAAATGAGTGATAACGTGTTTTCCATTTTGCTTAATAGCTTCAAATTGATATTTATCTTATTATAGACTCTCTACTCCGTAATCAGCAGGTATCAATTTGTCGCATTTAACCCTGTAGATGAACAGGACCCAACCTATGGCTATAAAATACTGCCACCAGCCATCTTGTGTAGGGTATCTCAACAATTCATGTCGCTCAAAGCCGTATCAATATCCCGCAACAGCAAAGTGGCTTCCAAAACCCATGATTCATCCCAATTACATGGGACCTCTTTATTACTTCCAAGTGCTCGAAGTCTCTATACCGCTCTGCTTATTCTTCTGATACTCATCACTCAAAGCCGAATACAACGCCTTCACACGATCAACTTCATCACTCCAATGCTTCCTCTCATCCTTATCCTCAATTTCGTCAACAAGATCCTTCACACTCTTGGCAGTAAAGAACTTGTTCCTCTTGTTATACAACGCTCTCCTCCCAACAGCCTCATCACTCTCACCCTCGGCCCTCACGCGGAAAACCTCCTCCAGAATCTCAATATCATACGGAATAGCGAACTGATCACGGCTATCCTCGTACGTAAACAGATAATACAACTCTTTGAAGCCAGACCATGTGATTCCGCTCAAGCACAGACTGCAAGGTTCATGTGTTGCGAAAAAGACACATTCCTCGCGGGGATTAGGTCGAGATTTGGAATCGGGATATGTTTGCGTGTAGAATGTCTGGATGCAGTTGATCTCGCCGTGAAGAAGCGGTGATGCACGCTCGTTATTCGTCGAGACAGTCAGAGGCTTGAGGGTTTCTGATGAGAGGATTGCTGCGCCGAAGACTTTGCTGCCTGAGCGGACTCCATCACTCGTCAAGGGGACGATGTCGCGCTCGACAGTTTGAAGAAGTGCAGCGAGAATGTCTTGAGGTGTTTTGGCTGCCATTTTGAGTATAACAAGAAAGTAAAAGTCTGTCTGAGCTGAGAGGGATATTCGTCGTTCAAGTAGACTTTCTTATCTGATAACTCCTCCAACATCGGGGCTTCCCGATTGAGACATTCAAGGGTCCAGACCCCGGCACGCGGCGGTACCCGCTCTATACGCTCAGTGACATGCCATTGGTAGTGTCAGCCGTGTCAGTGAGCGTATAACAGAAGGATTTTACTCTGATTCAACCGTGAAATGAGGATGTGCAAGAGTGTGCGTCATGAGTGAGATTCGTGATTGACGCTTTACTGCTTGCAAGCGGTGAATATGACACCTCCAGCCCCCGCATCATTGTCGATCCGAAACTGCCGGGAGTAAGCATGGTTTGAGAGCAGAGAGATGGGGTACAAAAGGATGGACGATCGCCGTCTGAAATGGCTGGACTATCAACTCGACAGCGCCCTCTCACCCTCACTCTTATATAGATACCTACAGCTCAATTCATCGACGATGCGTTTCGCTCTCGCTCTGCCATGGCTCCCCCTCAGCCTAGCCCTCCATATCCCCGAATCTCTCGACCGCCGCACCAAGCATAAACCCATCACAGACTGTTCAGCAGAGCAAGTCATTGACCTTCTCAAACTTGAACCCAACACCGAAAAAGGTTACTTCGTCCAAACCTTCGTAGACCCGACTACCGTCCCAGGAACCAATCGATCCGTCAGCACAGCTATTTACTATGTACTCGAAGGATCTGCGGGACAATCTCTCTGGCATAAACTCGATGCTGGGGAAGTTTGGCACTATTACGCCGGTGCACCGCTTGTTCTGTCCCTATCAATGAATGATGGATCTTGTACGAGGGATCATGTAATGGGGAATGATCTCTTCGGCGGACAGAGACCGCAGGTTGTTGTCAAGGCGGAGGAGTGGCAGAGTGCAAGAAGCCTGGGTGACTGGACTCTTGTTGGGACGACTGGTAAGCGATGCGATGATATTGAGAGAGGGGAAAGACGAACTAACGTGCGATAGTTGCGCCAGGATTTGACCCGGCTGGGCAGGTTCTGAAGCCAGAGGGATGGAAGCCCAAGTCTTGCAAGACGCCCCATTAAGGTTCCCTTCAATTTGTGGCGGGATGAAAACCTACGAGACAACAGTGGGAATTCATCTAATTGTTCAATAAACAATTTTTTAGTCGGTAACATATGAGTGATCAATTTTTGGTGCAGTAATGCGTAGGGTCTAAATGAACTCATAATTATGTACAAGAATTAACAATGTGTCCCAACCGCGAAAATGAAGGACAGCAAGGTACTCAAGAAACAATAAGTGACTCAACGAGAGAATCTAGAAAGCGCAGGCAAAGGGACAGAAACCGACACATGCGTATCATCCTTCCTCCCATCCGACGACGCAACCCTCATCATTTCGCAGTCCAAACCACCATGAACATCGAAGGTTTGAGGACTAGACTCGTGCGTGCCTTTTGCTGAGTAAGTAACGTTTCTGAAAGCTCGCACGAACCATGGCTTTCTTCCGGGCGCTTTCCAGGTCCAGTATTCTTTCATATCGTAGTTATCTGGCTCTAATCTCCCGCCTGAGATGCGGACGGTGAGGGAAATCATGAGATTGAGAGCTGTATAGATAAGCATACCGCTGAGGAGACGTTAGCTGGAGAACGGTTTAAAGTAGAGGGTAGCTTACGCGATGATGCCGTAGGCTACGCTGTACGAAAATGGAACGAAGGCGATGACAACGAATGAGGGGAGGGTGTCACCGATATAGCGCCAGTTTATCTCAGTGATCTGACGAGCCATCATACATCCGACCTGAAAGTATCAGTCAACTCCAAGAACACGTCTATCTCACCACTCACCAGAATAAGAGCAGGTCCAGTAGCCCAAGGCGGCACAGATGAGAAGATCGGCCCAAACACGATGGACAAAAGAAACAAGAAACCAGTAGTCATAGCAGTAAGGCCCGTGCGACCTCCCTCAGCAATACCAGCGCCGCTCTCAATAAACGCCGTAACAGGTGAACAACCGAAGAGAGCGCTGACGGAAATACTGATTGCATCACAGCAGTAAGCGAGGGTTGATCGGGGGAAGTCTCCATCTTGATCATCAACAACGCCGCAGAAACGGACCATTGAAAACATCGTTGCTGTTGCATCGATGATATCGACACTAGATTTGTCAGTGGAGGCAAGATTAGAGTGGATGAGGAACTTACTAGAGAAAGGTGAAGAGCGCGAGTGCGAATTGAGTACCGTGTTGGCCGACGTTCCAGTCGAGAGCGTTGAGGGTATGCTTCATGGGGTTGATGGAAGCGACTTTGCGGAAGAGCTCGAAACGAGAGTCTCCTTCTGGCGTGTGAGGGAAGTATGTAACGGCAGTGTCACGTCTACTTCTATGAGAAAGAGGGAGAGGCAGCAGGCAGGTGACGACTTACGGCCATGAGAGGATGGATACGAAAGCGATTCCAATGACGAAAGCGTATTTGACCCGGAAGGCCATGAGATACGCCGTCAGTAGACCACCAGCAAATATCGCAGTCCAGAGCTTTCACTCAAGTCAGTATGTTTCTTCACACTTCATCATCGGCTCACCTTTGGACTAGTCATGATACCGCCCTCACACATCTGAGTATCCGGATTAATTCTATCAACAGGACATCCAGCAATCGCCAAAGGCGTCGCGTTAAACCCCCAGTAATAGCACCAATACCCGAACCGTACGACAGACCAATCTCAGTAAGGAACAGACCAATACCAGCTCCCGTTGCAGATTTTATAGTTGACGGGATGAGTTTGACGAGCCATTGTCGCATGCCTGTTAGTGCGAGGAAGACAAAGATGAGGCCTTCTGTGAAGACGGCTGTTAATGCGACGCCGTAGGGAATACTGCCTGAGCCGTTGTAGCCTACGACTTGAAAGGCGAAGTAGGCGTTGAGGCCCATGCCAGGTCTGGGCTTGTTAGATGGGTCAAGGCTTTGCAGATGGGGACTTACGCGAGTGCTATAGGGAGGTTGGTGAAGAGACCGAAGACGAGACTTGCGAGTCCAGCGATGGCTGATGTCGCCGTGACGAGATCTCGCCTCACCTCTTGAATCTCATTAGTCTTCTTCTTCGTGAAGTAGATATAAACTCACCCTCTTTACACATCACATAGCTATCAATCTTATCGCAATCAATCCTATTCGTCTCATCACAAACACAAGGACCACCCGTCTGCGACAGAATAGACGCCTACATCTCATCAGCACTCGTTGCCTAAGGTACTCTCCCTCACAAAATGCTTACATTGACAGCAATGATATACGTCATAGCAGCAAAGGTCGTCGCCCCAGCACGAACTTCTTTCAAGAATGTCGTCCCGTCGATCTCTTTACTCTAAAAGCAGATTAGTAAAAGGGTGCTTTGCGACTGGAATGAAACATACGTGACTACTGCCTTCTAGCCTGAATAACCGGCCAATGAAGGAGGTTGCGACACGCCTGTTGAGCCTCGTGGCCAGATCTGCCGCGTGGTTCTTCATGATTGCTTCTAAATTCTTTGTGCTCAGAAAACACTTTTTTTCTTTACATCAAAGAAATTTCAGCACATGAGCAAATGAATCAAGGGTGACGTGAGATAATAACACAGCTAACAATTGTTGACACCTCGCTTAGACACCTCGCTCTGCATAATTACGTCTCACCATTAAGCCACTAAACAGTATGTACTGATCAATAAGAATCAAGGCTGCACACCAACTTCGTCCTAGCGGGAGTCACCGAAATCGGTCTGGGTGGGAAGTGTTACCCGGGTCGTTGGTGAGGCTGGCTGAGGAACGCTAAAAGCCACGCCAACCATGTGGTTTAGGTACTCGTAAAAAAAAAAAAAAAAGTTAAAACTTGTACGTGGTTGCACATTGGTCAGGTACGAGAGCGAGATTGATGGGGTGAAACTTTCGATAGTTTGGTCAAGGGGAAGTTAATCGCGTGGTTCTCGTTTCTTTTTGATACATCATTTCGATCTGCCGATGGCGCATGACGACCCAAGATGTCAATGCATGTGCCCCTCTGTTCCGTTAATCCAAGGAAATAACAAAAAGAAGCATGATCTGATGTCCTACCCACAGACCCCTGAGCTTGCACCAAACTGTTTGCTTACCCAAGCCACACGAAACTCAAGACCCAACAATGCGGAAAAGGTTGCGAGTGTTTGGACTCGTGGCAGGCTGACTACTTATCGAGATTCTAGGCGGGACTAGACTTTTGTTGGGTTGGGTTTGGGCTGGGTGGTCACGGTCCCCGCAAATGGTCTAGACCTTCAAGCCACGATATGCGAAAGTGATGCTTTGAGCTACTGCTTTCTCGGCATTGGCGTGAGGTATTTGATCCATGGTACGTGCGTTTCCCTTCCGCCTGGGCCAATTACGGTGTTTTTGAGAATGTCAAGGGTATTGTGAAACACACAGGGTGAGTGTCATGACTTGTTGTTAATAATGATCAAACGACGAAACAAGCTGTATTGGGTAATCTCTTTGTGCAAGGCCAAAACATTGGCATGCTGATTGTCAAAGCAAACAATGGCATCTAAGTTATGCTCGGCCAGTGCACAAAAAAGGGCGTCCGATAGCCGCAAGCCACTCCAACGCCCAGGCCGCATCGAGACCCAAGACATGAGGTGATCTGCCTATTCCCCTGCATGAGCCCAGTTAAGCTGACCTCCGTCTCCCCCGGTGTCTCGGCTTCACAGAATATTACCGTTTCGATTCGGGCAAATCGTAAGCTACCTGCCCGTATTCTTAATCTCACATATTAGCGCCCTTCGCGTAGACAGCACCCTCCTCTTCCTCTGGGCATACCGCATTCCCCAGGCCCCCTCGGATCTCCCATTCCGCCAGCCACTTTCTCGCTATTAGACTTCCGCAAACCCCATTCGCGACGAAAGGCCTCGACACTCTCCACATCAAAGACAGAGTTCAGCCTTGCATTCGCCAGCTGCAAGCCCGCTCGCCCCCTTTGACCCAATCCCCTGGGTATGTCTCTCTATTGTTTAATTTCGTATGCAACCCTCGTTCGATTCTGTCCGCCTCCCCCTTTTACCTGACTCCTCTCATCAATTCTGTTGTCTTTCAGCTCAGCATGCATGACACCATGGCGCCGTCCTCATTAACAGAACCAGACGCAGCGGCATCAGAGTCCTCCACCCGCGACCGCTTCTACTCCATCCTCCGAAAGCCAGCATCGAACCTCGCCCTCCGAATCTCAGACCTTGATCGATACCGTCTCAACATGTGGGAGGTCAGTTGGGCGGCTCCCAAGGAGTCGCGAAAGGAACACCGTGAGAATAAAGCGACGAGCGGCAAATCTGCGACAAAGGCGCGATCGATCTTTAGTCGTGGATCGAACTCGTCGAGTGAGGCACCGTCGTTTGGGACCTTTTATAATAAACGAAAAAATGCTGAGAGGGGGAATGATTCTGTGTCGTCGACGTCTTCGAAAGCGAGCGCTGTAGCGGGGAATTATGAGTTGGAGGCAGATGAGGCTTCGACGTTTTCGGCGGGCAGTGAGCAGACGACGATTAATATGGCGAGGGTTGTTGATCTCAGCGCAAGGCGAAATGGGCAGATTCTCGAGCGCTCTCAAGGTTTGCGACATCGCGCGGGTGTTTTTGTTTCATACTAATGTTTTGGTAGAGTTATACGTTGGGGATAACACGCTGCTTGAGCCGCCTTCACCAACACTCACATCATCTTCTGCGCCGTGGGATACAGAAACCCTTGAGCGCGTCATCATACAGCCGTGGCCACTCATTCAAGCCTTGAGTGATGACTCGTTCGTCGCGCGAAGTACCGAGGCTACAACATCTCAGCGAACATCCTACGATACACCGTATCTCATCAATTGCGGCGTTACCATAATGGCGACACCCAGCACCAAGTCTAAGCATCGCGCTCGCTCACCAAGCACTCAGTCAGTCTTCACATCAGCTCACCGCGATTATGTAACTTACCTTATTTAGATCTCAGCCTCAGCGTCCGCAGAGCAGTCGATCACCAACTAAAGCCAAGACCCCACGACGCATGCCATCGTCCACTGCGTCACTGCGAGCAGAAAGCAGTGATAATTGGCAGCCTCCAGTTGAATGGGCATGTACGCCTACTGAGCCCTCATTCCAATTCCCCGACGAAGCTGTCCCCGAGCCAGAAGCCATCATCCCCAAGGAGCTCAACGCGATGCAGTTGGGTGTCAAGCAACTTGCCAAAGAGGACAACATGATCAGACTTATGCGTCTTGCTGAGTCGCAAGGTGTCAATATCCCACCAAGTCTGTGTCAGGATCTGGAGGTTGAGAAGATGCAGTGGATGCTCTCTGCCATGTTCAACATGGATGGACCGGAGTATTCTGAGATTAATGATGATGATCTTGATGATGAGTCGGCGGATCCACCGAAGAGGATTCTTGCTCTGTATGAAACACCTGGTAAATAATCTCACTCGCGCACTCATCTCACTCAGCTAACTTCTCGCAGCTGTGACTTCATACCTAGCTGCCGTGAATCACAGCAAACAGGTCTACCATCTCTCCGCAGCACCCTTATCACCCGCTTCATTCCCAAACATCCACCCCGTCCTCACACCAGTAAGATCACCCTCCGCATTTCCCGTCGCCCCATCTACCATTGAAGCCGTTCACTCACTACGCCTTCCTCTGGCTATGCCCTCACAAGATATCCCCGCTCTCTTACGAAACATCCATCGATGCCTTGAGCCAGGTGGCTCATTACAACTCACCATCATCGACCCACTTCCCGTCACTAGCACTCTTGGACCTCTCTTACGCGCCTGGATTGAAGATCACCTTCTCTTCAATCTGGAAGCTAGTTTCCGCTGCACAAACCCAAGCAAGTTACTCCCTCTCTGGCTTAATGGTGCATCACTTCGTGTCGATCCCGATTGTATCGAGACAACACCATTCTTCGCCATTCCTCTTGATAATGGCCAGCTTCAGTATGTGAGAGACGGTCACATATCTGAAGAGGGATTGAGACAAGAACTTCGCAATCTTGTGGGCCGTATGCTATGGATGGAAGTTTGGAGAGAATACATCGTCGCAGAACGTTGGTGGTGGGAAGACCCTGATATTCTTCAAGAATGCATCCAGCATCAGACGACGTGGGAATGGAAGCTGATCGAGGCAGTCAAGGAAACCTAATAATTTATTTTGCTCTGGTTGTTTATTGTTAATTTGATATGGTTTAGATAGCATTATACCCTGGGAGTTCCGATAACGATTATAATTAATGGAAATTTATCTAATCCCTGCGGTTCCCCTTTCTTTAAGCTTCTTGTTGACTTTGCCTGAATTACTCAAGCCCTGGCGCTACCTAGATCCTTATGCTCCTCCAGGCCATCCATCTGCCTCAAAGTCTCCACCAGCCTCTCGATCCTTCCATTCTGATCAACAGTTGCGAAGAGAAAGACCTCATATTTAGATGGAGGTTTGTTAGAGAATTCTGCAGTGACAAAATGGCGCTCGGCGAGTTGGTTGCCTTGGCGAAGGAAGTGCGTCACTTGGACTTTGATGCCTGTCGTAACCTGTCGGAGATGCTGTATATGCTCAACAAATTCGGGGAAATCTATGCATTTTCCGTCCACAATTGATGTATAGTCTTGAGTAAAGAGGCCTTCGAGATCGGCTTGGGTGGTTTCTGGTTCGCCGATGAAGATACTCTCAAAGCCTTTTTCGTACTTTTCGAGAGACGATGTCCAGTCGACGTGGGGTGGTGTAGATGTCATTTTGTGTAACTCAAAAGTTTATTCGTCAGTAAATAATGCCTATTGTGACGTGGTGAAGATATGGTTGGAAATAGTATAAATTATTGTAGAAATGTCTTTTATATATATGTAGACGTCGCCGCGGACTCATTTCCGAGCCCCGCGGACCTCCGGCGTCATCGTATGGATTACGGTAAACCATTAATTGTAAGCTCGGACGAAAGTTTGAAGGGCTATTATACTCTCAATCACAGATAAGAGTCCGAATATTACTTTCCAATCACGAATACAACTCAAAAGGCGAATGCTGGTGCTGTTGTCATATCCGCTCCCACTTGCTGAGGTTGGTGATGCTACGCAGCTACCCGGTAGTGCATCGCTCTATTTACTGAACAGAATATGCATATCTTTATCAACTAAGTTATTTGCCTCCTTAGTACTGCGGAAGAAAGAAGAACCTTTCTATTCGGACATTTTTTACGTGGTGAGCGTTTTATTTCCCTGCTGCTTTCCTATCTAGTACACACTGGAAGCATCATAAGCTAAACTCTGTGTGAGGTAAAAACAAGACTCTACATCGAGTAGTAAAATAAGGATTGGCAGACTACAGCATAGTGCCGGTTATATGAAAATAATAACTATATTAAAGAAACTCGGTCTCACAGTGCTAAACATTTTGGCTTATTAAGTTGCTATATAAAAGAAATGGTCACTCGAATGTAGCCATTAGAGCAGTACAATTCAGTGGGTCCAGCGAGAAGACGAACGGCAGCCGATAACGGATTCCTGCCAATAGGCTTACTTCCAATGCGCTAGATTAGCTTTCTCCAAGTCTTGCACTAACAAAACGAACCCCACCTCCACCCAAACTGAAGCGCGAAGTCTGTTTAATCACTACAAACTCCCCCATCACTGCGTATTTGTCTACAACTCTGCCTCAATCCCATCATAAAGAGGAAAGGTCAGCGATAAACAGCAAAAATGCGTGTCCTAGGTCTTCTCGGCGGCACGACCTACAACGCAACCCTCCTCTACTACAAACAAATAAACGCCTACGTCCAAAACCGTCTCGGCGGCGGCCACTCCTCCAAACTCCTCCTCCACTCCTTCGACCACGCTGAGCTCTTTCGTTTCTTCCAAACAGGCAACTACAACGAAGTATCCCGCCAGATCTGCACCGCCGCAAAGAATCTCAAGTCCATCGGTGCAGAAGCCATCGTTCTCTGCGTAAACACGAATCATCGCTGGGCAGAGGATGTTGAAAATGCAACGGGTCTTCCATTGTTGCATATCATTGACTTTACGGGTGATGCGATTGTTAAAGCGGGGTTAAAGAAGGTTGCGTTGTTGGGAACGCAGATTAGTATGGAGCAGGACTTTTTGAAGGGCAGGCTGGAGAGGAGGTTTGGGGTTGAGGTTCTTGTTCCGAAGGGGGAGGAGGTGAGGAAGAGGATGGACCGTGTGATTTTTGAAGAGCTTTCTTGTAATAGGGTACTTCCTCAGTCAAGGAAGTTTTATCTGGATCAGATCAGGAACTTGTACGGGAGGGGTGCTGAAGGTGTTGTTTTGGGGTGTACAGAGTTGCAGATGATATTGAAGCCTGGGGATGTCGATATGCCGATGTTTGATACTGTGGAATTGCATGCGACGGGAGCTGCCAAGTGGCAGTTGGAAGAGTAACAATGCCCACGGCTGCTTGATCATCTGATACAGTGAAGTTCTGCTTTATTGTAGCAGCAGACTGGAAAGAAATACTGATCGTTCTCATATTCATTTATCATGCTTTCGGCTGTAATGTTGTCTACTCTAAAAAGTTCCTCTTGCAATAGATTTCGCGCTAATAATCATCATGCCTAACGCCTTGGAGCTCTTATTTGTTAAGAATGGCAGACCAGTCGTACTTCTTTGCCCATTCCTCCCAGCTCGTCATCGGGCAGTCAATGCCAGCCTGTAAAGTCAGCATCCTTCCAAACTCTCAGAACAAAACACATACCTCTCGGATATCCTTCGCCTTGAGCAGCTTCATACCGCCATCGTAGCCAGGATCAGAAGTATACGAAAACATGTATCCTGTCTCAATACCCGCGTCCCGATCAGGCGTAGCAGCAGTCATTTCATCTGGCGTCACCTGGCGGTACTTGACGGGGACATTGTTGATGCGGCCCCAGGTCTCAATCCACTCTGGCCATGTGCAAGTTGTGCCTTCAGCCATGTAAGCTTTACCTGGGGGCATCTGGTACACGGCGTAGGTGAAGTTGCCTAGATCTCCTACTGGGTCGAGATGAGGAGCGGGACTGTCGGGGGAGGTAGTGAAGGTCATTTCAAAGGTTCCATCAGGGAGCTACTTCTTATCAGTGGCAGCCCATGGTAAATGTGGAAGAACCTACCTTGTTCATGTAAGAGTCGGGCAAAATGTTGAAGCTGGTGTAAAAGTATCCCGTGTGAATGCACGACATCTTGGCCGCAAGCTCAGGATACTTCTCATCAACATACGGCGGAAAAACATCCGCCTTGCCATCAAAATGATACAACTCCTTGAACTTTCCTCCACTGCACTTCTCAGCCTGACTCAGCGTTGAGACCAAAAACCCATTATCATCCAGGCTATCAACCACTGTAGCAGCCGCATCGACAATGTTTTTACCCTGTTGCACCTCAACATTGTACGCAAACTTTCGACACGAAATACCTTCTTTCTCCGCCTGCTCGCGACAATCTGGTCGGAAAAACGGCTCCCAGTAGTTGGTCACGCTGAAGATAACGTTTGCTCCCGCAAAGGCGCTCTTGAGAGTCGAGACGTCATTGAGATCAGCAGCCACGACTTCGGCTCCCGCCGATGACAGGGCTTGGGCGGAGGGTGAGGCGGTGTTGCGGGTCAAGCCACGCACTTTGAAGCCCGCCTTGAGAAAGCGACGGGCGACGGAGCCGCCCTGGTTGCCTGTGGCGCCAACGACGCAGATGAGTTTATCGTTGGCCATTGCTTTGTTTGTTTATTTGTCTGTCTTTGTTGGCTCTGTAATTGATGGAAAGAGGAGAAGGGGGAGAAATTCGGTGAGGGTTTATTTCCTTAGCCGACTTGGCTTTAGCTGGTGCTGCTAGAGTCTAGGCCCCCTCTAAAAGACGGAGATGCATTCCTAGATCGATGTGACTAAACCCGTTCGAGCCCATCCTCGCGTGTTTCCCCAATCGTACCACGGTCCTGGGAATTCCTAATTTTCTCTGTCTATCTCTCTCTCCGCTCTCTCTCTCTCTTCCGTGTGTCCCGCGCTTTTCCCCACGAGGCTGATTTATCTTTTCCCTCATTCATACTCCGCTCCAAGCTTGACATGACTACGGTTTCACATACCTAATAGTGCTTATTTGGGCCATCGCTGCTCCTTATCTTACCGCTATGGGCTCTGAACACGATTCCAAACCAAAGGCTTCTTCGTCGCCTGTAGCGTCTGGGTCTCCTCCACCCGTTACCAGTCTGTCGGGTCCAGATCCTGGCGAGACGCGCCGATCGCCCGCAGATGACGAGAAACAACAGCCAGAAGAGCATGCGCCGCTCCAAGTCGATGTACGCTCTGACTCACTGACACACCAATTAATATATCGTATTGATTATTTTTAGGAGGATGAAATAGCTGGTGATGATGCAGACTCTACTTATGGCTCTGACCGAGGCTCAGTCTACACGGCTTCCGTCACGTCTTCAATCTACGACTACCAGTATGAAAATGGCCGTCGCTACCACGCTTTTCGCGAGGGTCAATACGTCCTCCCCAACGACGACCAGGAACAACAGCGTCTAGATCTTCAGCATCACATCTGGCGCTTACTCCTCGGCGGCGCTCTACACACAGCACCGTTGCCTCACCCAGACTCATGCGAGGAATACCGCATCCTGGATCTCGGCTGCGGCACAGGTATCTGGGCTATAGAAATGGCAGACGAGTATCCCAACGCTACAGTCGCAGGCATAGACCTCTCTCCGATCCAGCCGGACTGGGTACCAGGTAACTGCATGTTTCACGTTGACGACTACGAAGATGAGTGGACGTACCGCGAGAGTGAGAAGTTTGACTACATCCACGGTCGGGCGCTCAGTGGTACGAGTGCAGACTGGATGAGGTTTTATCAGCAGACGCTTAATAACCTGAAGCCAGGAGGATACATGGAAATGCAGGAGTATGATGCGTGGATCTTCAGCGATGACGATAGTTGTGATAGGGCGCCGTGGACGATGGAGTGGGTTAATAAGCTTGATGAGGCGAGTAAGATGTTTGGGAAGCAGATCAATGTTGCAAAGTATCATAAGCAGTGGATGATTGATGCTGGGTTCGAAGATGTCGTTGAGAGAGTTTACAGAGTAAGTTTTTATCTCACCGTTACATCGTTGGTTGCTAACTTTGGTAGATACCCATTGGTCCATGGGCGAAAGACCCGACGCTGAAGGAGCTTGGAAAGTTTGAGCTGACGCACATGCAAATGTCGGTTGAGTCGCATACACCGGCTTTGTTCACGCGCGTATGGAATTATTCTCACGATCAAGTCATGGTGTTGATGGAGGGCGTGAAGCGGGAGTTTCGAAGTCGTGAGTTGAGATTGATCACGAGTTATCGATTCATCACTGGACGGAAGCCGGCAGAGTCTTAGTTACGGGGAGATGTGCTGGTTGCATCGAGCATGGAAAGAGTCGTTAGATCACGAAGCATGGGTAGTTGAGCGGGCGTTTGGATATAAGAGGAAATTGACTTTCCGTCAATGACTTGGAAGGTATGCGCCTCTCTGTATGACTATAGGGATGACTGCTGCTGGGGGATGAGGCCTCTTATGACCTCCCACAACCTTATCGCAGACCCTAAAGGCAGCAGTCATCCCCAATTAAAGGCAGTAGTTATCTCCATGGTTATATAGAGAGGCTCAAACCATCTGAGTCAATGGACTTTGTTATTTGATTTGCTACGAGATCCGAGGACTAGCCGTGATTTGAACTACCGAAAACGGCCTTGGAGTAATGTTTGAGCCAAGAAAACAATCTGATCTTGACTTGTCGTCTCTCAGAGTTCAGAAGCTTGATCAAGAGCATGAGATATCAACTTCTTGTACCCCTCAACAGCCTGCTCCAGATCCGAAACCTTCAAGTGCTCATGCGCAGAGTGCGCCTCGAGAATCGAGCCAGGTCCGTACAGATATCTCTTATGGCCCCCTTTGAGTCTCGGGATATCTGTCCCGTAGTTCAGTACTACAGTCTCAAAGCCTATCAAGTTAGTCACAGTTCCATCTTCTGGTGATCTACTTACCGTCAACGTCATAATCCGTTGGCACTGGTCCAATACCATATGAGAACTCAACAACAAGGCTCGGGTCACTCTCCTCAACTGCGTGACGTATAAGCTCCCTGATACCCTCTGGAGTTCCACCAGCGACTCTGACTCCTCCTGTAGCATAGGCACTCGCTGGGATGACATTTCCAGCTACACCACCTTCAATCCTACCCACATTGAGAGTAGTGTTCCCAAACTCTTGGCTTCCAGGCAACTCAATCTTTTGGAGAGCGGCTAATCCACGAACAAGACTATCAATCGCATTGCTTCCCGTCTCAGGGTATCCAGAATGACCAGCCTTTCCATTTGCTTTGATAGTAAAGCCCAGTCCACCTTTGTGACCTCGTGCAAGTTTGAGTTCTGTTGGTTCACCAAAGATGACGGACTCCCAGGATAGACCTAGATCATTGACGTTGCCCATTCCCGGTCCACCTGTCTCTTCGCCCACCACGAACAACAACGCTACATCGCCTTCACTGACTTCTTTCTTCTCAAATAGGTCTCGGACGGCAATGATCTGCGCTGCGACACTGCCCTTTGCATCGACTGTTCCTCGACCCCAGATCTCATCACCTCGCCGCTCATAAGGCCAGAATGGAGGAACAGTGTCAATATGAGACGTCACGAGGACTCTTGCGTTTCTCGTGTTATTGAAGTAAGCTAAGATGTTATCGCGGTTCTTGGCGATTGTTTGAGTCTCGACGGTGAAACCTGCATCTTGGAGGTATGTTTTGAGAAAGTCGGTGACGTGCTTCTCTGAGCCGGTGATTGAGGGTCGCTCGACAAGTGACTTGTGTAGATCGAGAAGAGGTGATGACTCTAGTGACCCATGCGAGAAAGGGAACTGGACGTTTCCCAGACTGAACGCCGTCGCCGCAGCGGCACTGAAGAGGGGAATGTTGATGAGCTTCATCGTCGATAACAGCTTGCAGATAACAAAGAGGGGTAAAAGATATGAACCATCCAAACTGGGTACCGTGTATCTTGATATAACGTTGATCGTCACAAATTGATAAGCAATCTTGAAAAGCCAATCAATTTCCTGTTTTATCGTTGTACAGATGTCACCATTGACGGGCAGTATTTCCTCATCTGCCAAAAGCGGGGAGACTCAACCTCGGATACTATCTCGAACCCGGCATGGCAACACCTTTTATAGAAATACTCGCATTAATTGCTGAGGTAGTACTATTTGAGAGATAGTCTTGGAGATAACAACTGGAATTAATGGGTTGCGCGATTATATCCCCCCGCACGCCAAGATGAGGAATGCCGATCGCGGATGTCGACATATCGTGGGGTGAGGAGTAGGATACACAAGCGAAGCGGCCAACATTTATATCTTTATTGATGTACCTTGATAGATTCTGCAAAGCCTAGAGAAGATCACCGTGAAAATGACATCTTCTGATATTGCTCTTAAAGGCCACATCGGCTCTCAAGGCTTTGATGAGAAGACTCATGAGCTTCCCGACTCTTCATCCGGAGAGCCGCCCACCAAACAACATTACAACACCGTCATCCGAGGAGAATCTATCCCCAATTCCGACGATGTAAATGATAATATTGTTGGATATAATGGAAGGCTTATGGGAGCGCGGACCAGGTTGAGTAGCCAGCAGGAGAAGAAGTTGCTGCGACGAATTGACTGGCATCTCATTCCCTTGCTTTCGGTCATGTACATGGTCAAATCAATTGATGCTTCCAACGTAAGTGAAGTACTGTCTTTGATGTTAGGGTGTTAATGTTGTAGGTCTCGAATGCTCGAATCATGGATCGCGGAACGCCAAGGAATATCATGACGGAGCTGAACATCTCGGCTGATGACTATAACTTTGTCACAATGGCGTACTATGTCTGTCTACAAGTCCACGTCTCATAACTATCACTGACGTACTTGAAGATCCCGTATATCTTGGCGGAGACACCTTCCAACCTGCTGGTCAAGCGCCTCAAGCCATCAGTTTGGCAAGCAAGAATCATGGTTGGTTTCCCTATCCTATCCCTAAATGCCCCATCTGACGGTTCGAACAGATATCCTGGGGTATTGTTCTCGTCTGTCACGCTGCAGTAAAGAATGCCGCCGGCTTGTATACAGTCCGCGCTTTTCTTGGCCTCTTCGAGGCTGGACTCTGGCCTGGTATGCTTCTCCAGTTATGCTACTGGTACCGTCCTGATGAAATGGCATCACGCATTGTTCTTGTTACTATCCTTGGTAACTTCAGTGCTGTTGTTAGCGGTGTCCTTGCCTTTGCATTCAACGGTGTTCATGCACAGGGCTTGTCGGGCTGGAAATGGTATACACCCAACAACCTGTCTCAAGGCTGGGCTGACTCAAGTTCTAGGCTCATCTTGACCGAGGGAGTATTCACTATTCTTCTGGGCATTTTCGCATACATCTTCATGCCTGATTGTGAGTTCACACCATCGACACAGCGCTACATACTGACATCGGAAACAGTCCCGGATACAGCTCGCTGGATGTCCGAGGAAGAGAAAGCCTTTGTCCAAGCCCGACTTCCCATTAACGCTCCCAGAGCTGCTGAGAAAGACTTTGACTGGAAAGAGTTCCGGAACACTCTGAAAGATCCCAAACTCTGGCTATTTCTTCTTTGCTGGGCATTTTATACCATCGGAACAACGGGGCTCAACTTCTATCAGCCGACAGTTATCGCAAATCTCGGCTTCACGTAGGTTTCCATGGAAGGCCTCTAAGAAAGTATAATCGCTGACATTGGTTCGCCGCAGTGGCATCGCGGAAGCTCAGCTGCTAAACATACCTCCCGCCATTTTTGCCTGTGTACTAACCATAGTATTCGGATGGGTCGCCAACACCGGCCGTTTCCCGTTACCTCTCATCCCACTGAGCTTCATGATAATCATAGAAGCATGCTACGTTGTTCTGTACACCTTTCCGAGCACAGGAGGGGTGTATGCAGCCACTGTTATAGCAGGGGGTTTCTCGATCGCTTGGTAGGTAAACATGACCATTTCTTCTTCGTGTTTCTAATAGATCTAGGTATACAATGATGTGGCCATGGAGAGTCCAAACAACAGACGGAGCCACCGGTTCAGCCTTTGCTATTGCATTTGCGAATAGTTACGGCCAGATTGGAGGCGCCGTTGGATCGCAGCTGTTTAATTCGCGCTTCGCACCTAGATACACCACGTCTTTCGGCATCGCGATGGGATTTATTGGTATGGCTATTATCATGAACGTGATCACTTGGTCGTTTACTTGGAAAGTGGATGTTGCGACGAGACGGCTTAAGCGGGCGAGGGATGCTGCTGCGAAGAGGAATGAGGCTATTCTGGATGATGTTGATATCCATGCCAAGACTTAGGCTCTGATATCGACATGTCCACTTTGATCCTCGGCTACGAGAAAGACCATGAAAGAACCATTAGCTATTCTTTGTTTACACCACTATTATTTTCATCATTACACAAGACTCTTCTCAAACACCCTGTACTCTGTCGGTCCAGCAAGCAAGTTCACCAAATCAGGATAATCATCCGCAAAATCCCCCAACTTAACAAGCTCATACCCCATCCTCGTATACCACCCCAATAACCTTGCCTTGCCCTCATGATGAAACGTCATCGGCACAAGAATCTCCAGCTGCATCGTCGTACAACCTCTTCGTCTACATTCATCTTCCGCAAAGACCGCTAATTGTCGCCCTGCACCAGTACCTTGGTACTGAGGGTCAAGCGCCAGCATGCCGAACTCTCCGAGGGCGGGTGTCATGAGTTTGATGAAGACGCAGCCGATGGGCTCGTTGTTGGGTTGTAGGTATGCCACAGCGAGTTGGCCGTTGCTTAGAAATCTGGTGATTTCGGTGGGGGTAGTACGTTGGTATGATGGGATGAAGATATCGGACTCGGCCTTTGTGTAGGCGGTGTTGACAATATCAGTTATGGTTGAGATGAGAGTTTTATCCTCCGCATCAGAGGCTGGTGGTATTTTCACAATGATTTGCGGCTTCGTCATGTTGGGCATCGAAGTGAATTGCAAAGCCAGTCGTATTAAGAAAGAATGCTGGGTCTTGGAAAGCTTCGGTAGTTATAGTGCGAACTATAATCTCACACGTCAGACTTTGTCTCACGTAAAACAGCGCAGGTGGAGAATTCCGCTTGGTCGGCGGCCCGTCTGATATTACGCTTTTGGGCAATTCTGTACGGCGAGCTTCGTATTGCCAGTAACACCGACCGAGCACTATCAGTATGCTCGCTTCAAGACGCCCGGGCTCAGGATTCTCGAGACAAATTTCATCGAGAAATTTGCCAAATGAAGAGCTCTAGACGTAGATATTTCGGCTTTTTATGTTTCCAGTCCCTGGGGTAATCAGGCCTATCCGACCGAAGGTTCCTGATCTGGCTCTCTGGTGGGCGATCCCTGCTGTTTGCATCCACGTGTCAGCATGAGACACAGTGACCTGAGGACATCTCAGCCACTAATGCTGACCTCCAGTTTGATCATACAATATCGTCCATGACAAAATGTATTCTCTAAAATGGCTACTGGATCTGGGCGCCGTCGCAAAAGCTCTTGGCAGGATCATCGATCTTATGAAGGTGCAATTCTTCCCTTCTCCATTGGCAAATCCGTCCCCCTCCAAACCTTTACCTTGTCTCCAGGATCACATGTTCTCGCAACCCAATTCTCGACTCTTTCAACCCCCACATAATAGTAAACAGATTGGCCAGCATTGGATCTACGTCTGATGCCTTTGCACTCAGAAACAGACCCTCGCAATCGAGGCTACATATAAACAGCGGATCTGCTTTCCGACATGCTGCTGCCCATGCAAAGCCAGTTTTGGCTTCCCATAGGTCTTTATGAGCCGTGAAGTAGATACCGCCATGGCACTCAGCCCATTTCTGCTTAAGTGTAAGGTATACGCCGATGGTCGAAGTTGCCAATAGCCATATGCGCCGGATACTCTCCGACAACACCCAAGAGCGCCATTTCCGAGGTAGGGGATCACCGTCGAAGATCGAGTCTAGAATAATGCCGTTGGCAGAGGCTGCAGCTGCCGAGCTATCGCCACCATCGCATGGCAGGCCAATATCCGGGTCGCGAAGAGCCGCTTCCCAGAGTTGACGCGTCCATGAGAGAAGAGTTTGTATCTGTTGTTCCGCATTGGCTCGCGCGCTAATGGATGGCGAGAAGAGTGCTAGCACAAGATGGACGAATAATGCTTGAGTCCGAGACAGGTGCTCACGAATGCCAAGCGTCGCTTCAGGACCGACGAGGTCCGGGCAATATGCCTTGAGTAGCGCTGATGTTTTCGACGCTAGTAACTCATCAATCACTGTCTCATTCGCGGGCGTTTTTGAGTTATGCAGGATGATACAAGTGAATGCATCTTGTATTGATGGCGGCAGCCCCGCATCGGCGTAGAGCTGATTGTGTATGAAGGGGCTGTGAGAGCTGGTGACCCATTCGGTGAAGAACTCATGAATGCCGTGAATGTAGTTCATGCAGACAGAGTTGGGAAATGATGGGGTAGTGAAGGGAATGTGTCGGATGGCCCATGCCTCAGGTCTGAGGAAGAAGTCGACAGGATCCTTCTGGCTCGAGATTGTCTCACTGCTCGTCGCGGGCGAGTCGTCTGGCAAGTCAGCAGCAGGGAGGGCGTCCCAATTGCTCAGGGTTGCCGCCCACTGATTGAGGTCAATCAAGCCATCGTGTGGTGTCGAGAAAGGTATTTGCATCAGACTCGGTGGTCCAACACTGAGTCTGCCTGTACTCTCTCCGCCATTTTCCGCGCCCGGCACTGACGACGTATGCAATCTCTTCCGCTTGGTCGGTGGATATCGGCATTCAACGTCTCGATCATTACAGCGCCCGCAAATAGGTTGAGATTTGTCACATTTCCGCTTTCCGCTCGTGCACGCGTAGCAAGCTTTGAGCTTTGTCGCAGAGCTCATCGTGATTATGTTGATGCGGGAAGATTGCGGGTTCTTGAAGTTGGCTGCGGGTGAGATTTAGGGAGACCGTACTAACGTTAGCGACCTTTGTCAGCTGTTATGCGGAGACTTTGCGGGTTCTTGGCGGAATTACTTATGAGACAAGCTTATCGTCCTGTAACCGATATGTCAACATTATGTTATACTACTGTCGCGACATGGAGATCCGTATATAATGGATCAATTTCCAAGTCTACTCTTTTCAATACTCAGATCTCATCATCAATCAATCTTCTTCAAGACCCGAATACCTTGCAACTATTTTCCACTATGTCTTCTACAGCAGAGACTAGACCCGAGGAAAACCCTTGGGAGAATGTCGAAGCACCTACCCACGGCAGCAACCTTATTAGCAAAGTCCATCGAGAACCATACGAGGCAATCTCGCCAACTCGACCTGAACTTTCTCAGGCTGGGCATACTGTTCTCGTCGCTGGGGCCTCCACTGGAATTGGCTTCAGCATCGCCGAATCCTTCGCCGCAGCCTCTGCGACTCGTCTCATCATCACCGGCCGACGCAAAGATGCCTTGGATAAAGCCGCTGACAAGATCAAGACGAAGTACTTCAATGTTGAAGTCATTCCGATTATCAATGATTTCGCTGATGAGAATGCCACTCGAGAGTTCTGGAAGAAACTTGCCGGAGATGGCATCTTTGTTGATGTTCTCGTGTTAAGTGCTGCGAAAATGTGGCTGCCCAACACTATTCTTGGACTTGGATATGAAACCTTCAAGGATGGGCTTGGGGTGAACCTTATTGCTCCGTATTTGTGGACGAATTTGTTTTATAAGCAGCGAGAAATCGACCCTTCACGAAAGCTGGTAAGTTCACAAGCCCTCATGACATATGCTGCCCTCTAATCCTACACGCACCAGGTTCTCCTCAACTTATCCAGTATTGCAATCCATCTAACTAAACTTTCTATTCCCATTCCTCTATACTCAATCACTAAGAGCGCTGGGACAATGATGATGCAACACATCGCCATGACCGTCCCCTCCAATGAGATGCAGGTCATCAGCTTCGAGCCCGGACTCCACTATACCGAGTCATTCGAACGTTTCACCGATGAGAATAGTTTCAAGTGGGATGATAGTATGTATTGTTTCTAATGAGCTGAAAACTTACTGACAGAGGTGCAGTTAAATTGCCAGGCGATTTTGCTGTTTGGGCGGCGTCTAAAGAAGCCGAGTTTCTCCACGGGAGGTTCATTTGGGCGAAGTGGGATGTCGATGAACTCAAGAATGGACCTCTTCGGAAGAAAATTGAGAGTGACACTTCACTTTTCAGAGTCGGTGTCAGTGGATACTAAATCATAAGCACGGCATCAAGTTGGTTTCTCAAAGTCGTAGTCAGAATGAGAATCCCAGGCTCTTTGATACTAATTTGCTACTCCCTTATCTCCCAAGCGTGTTACGAAGTTGAAGAGCCCCGAGAATGCCCTCGGCATTCTGATCCCTTGCTAGCTGGTCCCTAGACCTTTGTAAATCCCGTTGAGCCCATTCCATTTGCTTTTCGACTTTTGCTGATATCTCTCGCAATCTTTTTGAATCCTTGTGCAAGCAGCGGATAATGTCGGCGGCGAGATCGGGATTGACACTCAGCATTTCGCTGAACGCGTCCTGACTCATCAACGTTCCAATCCTTTCGATGGTAACCTCCACAGCGATGTCGCGCAATCTTCGGTCCCCGGGTGGCGTAGTTGTATATGCCAGTTCGATTGCGTCTGGAAAGCTATCCATCTCCCATCCCGCACCGATGCTGGTGCGATACTTCGTCGCAGCAAGTTTCTTTAGGGCCTCAATGTCATATTTATCAGCAATTTGATAGACCTTGGCATGGAATGTCATAGCTGATGAATCAGTCGGGGACTCGTAGTCGAAGCTATAGAAAAAGACAGTCATCGCCTTGACAACAGCGGGATCGAAATCCATGATTTCTATGACTCGCTCAGAACTTTCCTGTGGTTTATTAGTTATGGTTTATTATTGCGGGGGAAGAGTGCTTCTCAAACCTTCCATGGCCCATCGAGTTGCTTTTTGAAATACTTGGAGTGGCAAAAGAGAACAAGACTGTGGACTGCAAACTCCTGTCCTCCGCATTTGATGACGGCGTCTGAAAGGCTTGGATTGTTGAAGTACCTGTTCTGTTAGTAACTGTCTCATCGAAGTGGTGTTATAGAAACATACTTCTTCAAGGATGCGCTAAAGTCTTCAAATGGCGGTGACTGCATCTCTGCGACAGTGGGCATTTGGATGTGATGTATCCAAAGCAGAACAGACGGTGTAACACTCAAAGAAATAAAAGAAGGAGAGGGAAATGGAATACTTCGGTTTCTTATATATGCCTCCTCATTATCTGTGTTCGCAGCCTAAAGCTTAACCTTGTAGGTGGCAGTCATCCCCATGTACATATCCTTGATAAAGATAAGTCTCCTAATTAAGAACAGAATAATATGCTTTTCTATTGACTCTATTAGTATCCTTATTGGCAGCAGCTGGGGTACAAGAGGCCTGTATATTTCATGTAAATCAAGGATCTAATTTATTAAGCAGTGAACGAACAAAAGTTTTTCTGAACAGTATTACCTATTAGTGCTGGGAGATGTATAAATAATGTGCTAAGCAAGACCACCAGCAAAAACAAAATAATATTCTGTGCTACCACAAAGCCCGTCTGGGACACGCCCAGGTTCATAGACACCGCGATTTGTAATCATCAAATCTACACAACGTCTCATACACTGCTCATCCCGTACATAATCAACTGCGCAGCCTTATGCTTCCCAATGACTCGCTATTGATTCTCTGAACTTATCCCACATCCGCTTGGTGTCCCTTCCGTCCCCTTGGTCAAGATCACCATCTCCTTTAAAGTAGTAAAGCCAATTTAGTTTCTCCTCCGGCGATATCGGTTGACAACCGCAGACGGGACAGAAGATTGGCTTTGGTTCTTGATAATCTGGGATTTGATCACCAGGGGAATCTATCGTCAATTTAAAAACAGCCTTGCACAATAGACATTTGCAATAACAATACTTTTGCCAATTCTCATGTATCAGGCGGACAAGATCGGCCGAGAAATCTCCATTCATTTCTAGAACCTCCTTGAATGACGACTCTGATATGAGGTACTTAAAGTGTGTGCATGAGCTCTGCACAACGATGTCTCTCAGGTCTCTGTCTCCCGATGGCGTGGTGTTATACACAATGGTGATCGTGCTGGCCGAGTTACTTGCAAACTCGGCGATAACTTCGGCTTCATTAATGACACGTTCGAATTTGTTTACTGCTTGCTTTTTCAGTAGGTCAATGCCGTATTTGTCGCCAATCTGGTAGACCGTAGCGTGGAAGGTCATAGAGCGTGTATTCGGAGGGACGTCGTAGTCGAAAAAGTAAACAAAACGAAGCATAGCCTCGACAATATTTACATCAAAGTCTTTAATTTCGATGGTTTTGTCCTCACTTTCCTTCATTCGGTCAGCTTATATCACCGGTGAGGATAGGAGGACTCGCCTTCCAAGGCCCAGTCAGTTGCCTTTTGAAGTAGTCAGAATGACAAAAAGGACAAGGCTGTGGACTGCAAATTCCTGGCCATCGCATCGAATCACGACGTCTGAGAGGCATTTGTTGTTGTAATATCTGGATGTATTAGTGAGCCTGTCGATAAGATAAGAGGCAGAGTCAGAACATACCCCTGCAGAGAGGCGCCGAACGCTTCGATAGGCTTGGGCTCCATGGTTGATGAGCAATCGAAACAATCGAGGGTCTTTCGAGGGAGATTTGGTTATGTAGAGTAGCTAGTAGCCGTAGTATTTATATCCTTTTATGATACGAAACGCTATTCTGTTGCCTTGTGTATAATTCTAATAGTGTTTATCTTATATAAAAGCTTTATTTACTGGCACTAATAAAAAGTTTATATACCCTAAACATTAGATTTGTGAGATTGCAGGTCGAAGATAGTTCTTGCGACAATGTTCCAAAGAGTCAACTCTGAGCAGTGCATTTCTTGGTCTCTGACCAAACAGGCTTTTGAGTGAACAAAGCCAAAGTGGGACGGCATATATGATCAGAAATGATTGGTAAATTCAGGACATGGTTTGAATCGAGTAGCACTCCCAAGTTCTCTATGCTGATTTAAGCCCCCACCCACAAGCCTTAGCTGTAAATAACGTAACTTGCTCACGGCTTATACATAAAGTCACAATGCCTAACTTATCGTTGCAGAACTCGTGGTCCGATAAAAATAGGATTCTACTTTTAACCAATAGAGTTCTCTTGCTCTCTACTCTACAAAGACGGCCGAGAGCTGAGGCATGGTGTCTACAAGTTACTGGCGGCAGATGTCAGTTTGGAGGCCTGTCACGATAGTGCAAGTTTCAATTTCCGGCGTGAGGACATGATCCTGGCTCCAATGTGATATGGTTGTTTCCTGTGACGATACGTCGGGAATAAGGTTGTGGGTGGTTTAAAGAGGCTTCAGCCTCCAGCGCACAAAGGTAAAGAACACCAATAAACACATACGGTCAAAGTACTCGTTGCCCTCACTGTTGCCTAGGATCTTGCTTTTGGAAGTTTATTCTTCATCATTGGCCAGACTGCCCCGGCCCCAATAATCAGGAGGTCCCATTCATGGTCATGCACTGAGCATGGAAGTCTACAGCTGGAGTAAAAAGCAAAGTGCTTTATAACGAGCCAGGTCCGTCCTTTACTCCATCTACTGGCTTTCAACGTGGACCCAAAAAGGAGATGTGAAGCGAAGATGGGTGATTGGGGTTACGGCCGCTGCCCAACGCCACGGCCGCTGACTGCCGGTGAGGCGAAAACCTTGTGCCTGATAGTGAGCGGTACTTGGATAAATCGGCAGATCATCACTTGGCAGCTGTGGTCGCCGCTTATCTGCAATTAAACGGGTGGAGCCCGATGTCCCGAAAGTAAGCTGCCAAGTATGGGGGCCAAGAATTCAGGAGAAGGCTTCGAGAAGATCGCAGTGTAAGCTACTATCAATTATTTTGTAGGATGCTCCGACTTATACCAGCTAAAGGAAACATAACGCCTTGTTCCTGGTATGCAAGGAGATGTGTAGGACATAGGTATACCAGCTCTTCATGACCAAAGCTTTAAAAAGCTGCCGAAGTAGTCTCTTGTGTAACTACCATGCTTAATATCTACATTACTACCTGTTGTTTCAGCTACAGCCATTGATATTATACAGCTTACTGTTAATTTCGTCTTGAGTCTTCGAAGCCATTTACTGGCTGTTGATGTGGGCATGCTGGACCTGGCGAGTAAGGAAAATGCATGATCACGTTTCATCCTGTCTTGTATCGTGAGACGTCCTTCTCAGCTTCGGCAATCCTAAGTCCTTGGCAGCTTATGGGATGATCTTCACTTATAGAACAGCTGAAAGCAATGGAAGGGGGTTGATTGCCGAATGATGACTATAAAGACCAGAACATAACCCTTCTGGATCTCAACATCGCTTCTACCATCAACCACATTCATTCAGTCATTTAACTATCAAATCTTTTAAGTTACTCATCAAACTATTCATCATGCTCTTCCAAAGCCTTCTCTCCTCTTCCCTTCTTCTGGCCATCGCCCAAGCTAGCCCAGCTGCCCCTAGCCAAGGTCTCGCCAAGCGCGATGGTTTCCCCGTCTGCGACGACACTTCCAGAACCTACGAAGGTCCTTACACTGACGGCGAAGGAACCTACGTAACTTCCGACCGAACCACCCATCCCTACAAATTCCCCAAGGTCCGTAAATGCTGGTACGACTACTTCGTCCTCGAGACCTCAAAGGAGTACACCCCATGGCAGAAAGCCTCCGGCAACATCTACTGTACCGGCACCCAAGTCTGCACTGCCACCAAGCTCGTCGGCAACGAGGTCTGCCAGGAGAGATCCGAAAGCGTCAGTGTCAGCGTCGGTGCTGAGATCGAGGGTTTCAGCCTTGGTCTTGACTTCACCACTACCGACTCTGAGTCCAAGTGTGTTCAGGCACAGGACCTGACTGCTTGTACTTGGGATGATGGCGCTTGTCATACTGTTTGGACCCAGCAGGAGGTTATGAGGCAGAAGGGATATCGTCGTCAGAGGTGTAACTGGGGTCATGGAGATGAGACTCAGTGCATGGATAACTGGGAGCAGACTACACCCTCTGACTTCATTTCTTATGGCTGTGGGTCTAAGTACACTGATACGAACGATTGCGGTAACACTGATGGCAAGCCTTGCTCCAAGTAAGCTTTGAGCCATGAGTTCTGAGAAGGGTTGGGGGGCAGTTTATCTTTCTTTTCGACATCTTGAAGATGTATTTCTTTAGTAGATTCTGGAGCATTTGTGGGCATTTAATTGATTGGAATAAACAAGGATGGCTAGCTACAGCATAGATACTACACTGGCAAGCTTTCAAATCTTGGACAGCGGCAAAATCTGAAGATCATCCCTACTCAAGTCCCTCACACTCTTCTTCCCAGCATTCGCAAGCATATTATCCATATCCGCCAACAAACATCTTAAAACATGCTCAACACCCTCCTGTCCACCTGCCGCAAGACCATAAGCATAAGGTCTTCCAATACAGACTGCCTTTGCACCAAGAGCCAATGCTTTCAACACATCTGAACCAGTTCGGACACCACTGTCAAACATGATGGTCAGATTTGAGTCTTTGACCTTCTTGTCCGCTGCGATATCCGCCAGTGCATCCAGTGACGCTATAGCGCCATCGAGTTGGCGGCCGCCGTGGTTAGAAACGATGATGCCGTCGATGCCGTGCTCAATAGCGAGATGGGCGTCCTCAACTGTCTGGATGCCCTTGAGAACTATTGGTCCGTCCCAGAGATCCTTTAAGATCTTGAGGTCACTCCACGAACGGTATGTACCAGAGTTGATCACATCAATCCAAGCTTTCGACTTGATCAGTGTCTTAGCATTGGCGAGAACTCTAGCAGCACCGTATACAGTCCCAGGCCTTCTCATAATCGTCCAAAGTTCAGAAAGTTTCTCCGCAATACTTCGCGAGTCATTCTTCTGCATCTCATCAAACAAGTTGTTGAAAACAGGATCCGAAAAGCCAATCTGGCAGCCTTGGCCCCAGATGAAGGGTAGATACGACGTGTCGAGGTCTGTAGGCCTCCAACCAAGTGAGAAGGTATCCAGCGTGACAACGAGGACCTTGTAGCCTGAAGCCTTTGCGCGCGCGAGAAGACTAGCAGTGACTTCTTCGAACTGCGGCTTTGGCCAGTAGAGTTGATACCATCTATCACCATCCGCATTCGCCGCAGCAACCTCTTCAATCGTGCGCGTCGCAGCAGTCGATAGAATCATCGGCATGCCAACGTTATGACACGCCCTCGCCGTAGCCTCCTCCGCATCAGGATGCAAAATACTTTGCACACCGATAGGCGCTACAAGCAGGGGACTCTTGTATTTTGTACCGAACAACTCAACGTCAACATCGCGCCTGGTGACGTCAACGAGAAAGCGCGGCTTGAGGCGATATCTACTAAACGCCTCGCTATTCGCCTTCGCAGTAGCAGCACTACTCGCTGAACCGTAGACGTAGCCAAAATTAGTGGCGGGGATCTTTTCCTTGGCTAGGGATTCCCATTCTGTGGGGTTTGTTGAGAAGATTGGTGGGCGGAAGGATTGGTAGATGTCGCGCTGGAAGTTGGAGAAGCTGGTTGGGTCTGGAATTGAGAATGGTTGGCTCAACCTCTTGGGTTGAACTTCATCAGCCATATTGAGGTTTTGTGTGAGTGTTGATGAATTTAATGGTAACTTTGATGAATTTGGGGTGTGTTTGGAATTGAGTCGAGGTGAAGTGAGACGCGCCTCGGATCTTCCCTAGCCTTTCTCCTCACCTAAAATGTGCCGAGGTTGCCGATCCTTCAATCCTTCGCTAGAACGTCATGTTACAGTTACACTTTGCGGGGATCCTCTGCCAACACCACCAGAACCTATGGAAACTATGCTGTAGGTATTATTGTTATCGGTGGGCATTGTTGCGAACTTAGTCATAAGCTTACTATTAAAGTAATTGCTCCATCCATAACGGAAACCTCGTTTGAGATGCCATACAATCTTGCAGTTCTATGCCCATGACGGCATCATACAGATTCAGCTGTGGATTTGGTCAAGTCTACCACTGATCCCCTCATCCGGGGGCAAGAAATCTAAATATAGGGTGTTAAAAATAAACTCAGCAAAAGATATCCTAAACTTATCCTAAATTACCTAAATCTTTTTATCATTTAGGATCAAGGCCCCAACCTCACCAGGTGATTCAAGATCTCTTGAGCAGCCATTTGCCGACCCTCCCATTCCGGGTGACGACTCGCAACCTCCTCTGCCCTCTTTCGCGTCCCCGCGGACTCCGGCCCAAACAGAATCTCCAACAGCGCCTCAGCAAGCTCGTTCTCTTGCCATCGGGGCTTCGCTTCTTTATTCGCCCAACGCCCAATACCAAGAAGCTCAACACGGTTGGCGAAATCATAACAGTCTGTCCAAGCAGGCAGAAGCGCTTGAGGTATGCCAGAACTAACAATATTGTCAGACGTTTCGTAAATGTCTGGGAATGAACTCAACTCACCATAGCGCTTCGTAAAAGGAATTAGCTCCCCCATGACTCACAGAACAAACGACGTTTTTTGATTCGAGGACAGACTTTGGCTCAGCGACGAGCCAGTCCGTGATACGCACTCTGTCTCGTTTGATGTAAGCTTGTAGTTCATCGGTCACCAAAGCCCATTCGTCAGTATAAGAGTCTCTCTTTGGAGCGTTGCCTTCTTCATCGGGCAACCGTCCTAGCTTCCACAGAACCTGAAGAGGTTTCCCCGAAGAATGTAGTGTATCAGCGTGTTCGAGGACCTTTCTGAAGGCTTTGGACATTTCATGGGCTTCAGTGGGGTTTGACTTATGATGCGTGCCCAGATTGACGTATATAGTTGGGCCTTGGCTGAGCCATTCGGCTAAACCTGCTTCAGCTTCATTGATAGGCGGAGCAGCTCGTATGATTGGACCGCAGGATGTGAGCTGTCGTGGTATGATGCTGAACGGGTAGTCTATGTCAGGACTGCTAGCGACGAGGATGGGCAGATTGGGCGGCGCAGGCTTCAAAACACCCAGTTCCATCATGGTCATCGAAGTTATGCAAAGATCAATCTCCTCGCGCAGTTTCTCGGTTGTCCTTTTTAGCCGATTATCTGTGAGCAGAGTGTAGCCAGCCACGAGGCCAAAGCAAACATTCCATGGGATGAGGCTCCAAGGTATGGGATAAGGCAAGGCCGAGCAAGCACTGCTCAGGTTAGTTAAGTGTTTTCGTATGTAGTTTAAAGGATCACTTGCATTGGATACTTCCAAAGAGCAGCTAATTTTGGCTGCACCGGAACTGCAAACTCTTTAATCGTGTTTGGCGAAAGGACCATCCACCTGACACCTCGATGGTGACAAAATGTCAAGCCCTGAGTGAAAAGCGGTTCAACAATGGTCAAATCTGGCTTAACTTCATCGAATACCCGTTCTGTTTCCTTGTAGATGTCGAGAAACTCCCTCGGGCTCCAAGGTATCATGACAGCGGGTAGAATAGCGACGCCTTTTGCCGAGTTGACGAGTCCTGGAGTCAGCTCAAGCGTTTCAAAGATTGCCGTTTCTGGACGCTTCGTAGCTGGTCCCCAGCTCGTTCCTTCGATCTCGTGGAACACAAAGGGTCGAGGTATCTTCTTCTTCTGTTGAGTTGCAGTTGCCTGCATAAACCTGGAGGCATCATCCACTCCGCTTCTTAGGTCCTGGAATGAAGCGATATGGACTTCGACATCTTCACATGCAAGACCTAGTTCGTGAGCTGTAGCGAGGACTACGTTGGCTTGGCCGAAGTCACTGTTAGTGAACAGGAGTAGGCGCTTTGATCCATCCATCGTAGCCGGTGGTGGGAGGCATTTAGTACACAGAGAGTCGATATGAAGGGATAAAGGGCTTTTTAGCCTTTAAATACTAACTTGGAGTATAGGGCTGAACTGGGCATGACATGATCAAGGATATGGCCTGCATGTCAGCGACGCCCTAACTTTAAGCATAGATAGCAAAAAGGGCTGTGCCTCTCTGACTCAAAATCAGCAAACCTTCGATGATTTTTCGTTTAGCCGCGAGGAGCGTCTCATGGTCACAGTTGTTGTGGAGTATGGTGAGATTTTGGCAAAATGTGCTTACTGTTTTTGGTTATTTCTTTCATTTTACCCTGCAACCGTAGAAACTGAGCTTTCTGAACCTATCACAACATCCTTGGTATCAAGCTTACGTCCTCAGCTGATGTTCATGAAGATCTACTGTCACATGGTGAGAGTTGGGTGTTGCAAGCGGATTTGGTCAGCTTAGTCTCCCGATATGCAATTCAAGAGAGTTTGTAAAGCCACCACGCAATAATTATACGACGACTGTAATTTTTGAATAACCAATACCGACTTTGTTTCTTAGGCGATAAGACTATTCTTAAAAGAATTATAGTCGCTGATTACGGAAGCGAACAATAGCTCAAAATCAATCCGGCCTGAGTAAGCCGCCCATGACGTCTTAATTTATAAGCCGTGTCTTCCGCTCTAACCTTTCTACCCGTCATCCGACCATTTATATAAAAGCCATTGCAATTCAATTCCCTTGGCAAACTTGCAATCAAGGCATATTGTGGTCTTTCCAATCAATTCTCAAGGATGCCTGAACGACCACGATTTGACGTGCCAGACGGCAAAGCCGCCAAAGTCAGCATTATCCACTCCAGCTTGAGACTGTCGGGTATGCCGCTCACTCATCTTATGAAACCGGCGATGAAGGGCCTCGATTCGATGCCAACACTTACAACATGGTCGTTTCTTATTGAAAGCCCTTCCGGGAAGAAAGCACTGTTTGATCTGGGCGTTCCGAAGGAGCCGTTGAAGAATTTCTCGCCCAGGTACGCTGATACGCTAAGAAGAAACTCAAATTGGGACGTGGATGTTCCAAAGAATGTTGCAGATATTCTGGCTGAGAACAACGTGCAGCCGTCGGAGATTGACAGCGTGATATGGAGGTTCGTAGTACAGAATATCTGCGCTGTGACTCAGTCACTGATATTTGCCTAGTCATCATCATTTTGATCATATCGGAGATATCACAACCTTTCCTGGTTCAACAGAACTCATCGTTGGACCAGGATTCAAGGACGCCTTTTTACCTGGCTATCCCGCTGACCCAGACTCTCCGGTGCGCGAAGTTGACTTTGAGTAAGTATCACCATCCCAGTGCTCTCTCTGAGTGACTGACAGGCTCGCAGGGGCAGAGAGCTGAGAGAGATCGACTTTGAACTCAAGTCCCTTTTGATTGGACCATTTCGTGCCTTTGACTTCTTCGCCGATGGTTCATTCTATCTCCTTGACACGCCAGGCCACGACATTGGGCACTTAGCAGGTCTTGCTCGTACAACAACCGGTCCCGATACCTTCATCTTCATGGGCGGTGATCTATGCCATCACGGAGGAGAGTTACGTCCATCGAAGTATCTTCCATACCCATCACATCTCTCCCAGCATCTATCGCTCTCAGATTCGCTCCGTCTTCACCTCTCACAATGCCCTGGCAGTGCACTTGACGACATGAACGTCGAGCGTGGACGAGCCGCTGGTGAGCCGTTCTTTGACCCAGCGATTGGGTTTGATAAGGAACTCGCGATAAAGACGATTAAAGAGGCGCAGACAGCAGATGCACAAGACAACGTCTTCTTCGTCTTTGCGCACGACACCACCATGTTTGGTGTTATCGATATGTTCCCGGAGCAGGCAAATGATTGGAAGCAGAAGGGCTGGAAGGAGAAGACTCTCTGGAAGTTTCTGAACGATTTTGAAGCGGCGCTGAAGCCTTGAGTATCTTGTATCCTGTTTTGCGATTGCGCCAACATCGATCTACTATAGAACCCATCGCGTCGCTATTCCCAATACTGTCCCTTCTCACTATAATAAAATGTGTCCTCCATGGAACTTTCAATAAAAAGACGGGAATCCTATCAGTGGGCGTCGAATTTTCGCGACGTCGCATTGTATGGGTCCTCCGAGTGAAGCCATCGTTATCTAAGAACCGGGCCGCGTGGCCTAATGGCTAAGGCGCTAGATTTCGGCTTTCGAGCAAATCGAGAAATCTCTAGAGATTCCAGGTTCGACTCCTGGCGTGGTCGACTTCATTTTTCTAATTGTTCCCTGACTGTGAATTATTCTTTTTTTTTTGCTACTTAATGCTTTTACTGGCTTATAATAGAGTTACTTATAGAGATTTAATATAATAGAGGTATTTATTAGTATCTTAGTTAATACTAGAAAATAGGTTTAGTATTTAATTATTTATATTAACTACTGTCCTATCTGCTATTATGAAGCTTCCTAGGATGTAATCTCACAGTATGCCACACACGTCGGGCATCTACCATATTCGATCATTGGCGACGAACAGCCACATCGACAATAACATACCCCGGCAGCAAAGGTGGAAATCGGATTGGCTGATCCCGCTTTCTTCTCCTTCTTGGTATCTTGCACAGGTACTGTGGCCTTTGTTGAAGCCTCCGGCTTGGTGGTAGAAACATTACTTTTCTTGTCGCTCTTTAAGGGAGCCTGAGAAGTTGGGTTCGTAGTTGACGAAGTCATTTTGTTTGTGAGGTAATCTTGAAAGTCTATAGAATGCTTGGAATTGTAATGAGAAGAAGGCAGAGAGGAGATAGCACGGAAGGTATTTATATCTTTCACGAAGCTGTGAATCAGACATACAGCTGGAGTGAGTAAGTGCAGAAATGAAGATCTGATGAGATTCTGATTTGAACCCAGGAGGATTTCTCCACCAGGAAATCAGTGTCAAGCTCAACCTTGTAGCGGCAGTCAGTCACACAGTACTCCACTATTGACGCTTAACTGTGTTGCCAGCAAGTACCTTCTTATGTGATTCAGTGCTTCTCGTGAACCGTGAACGTGATGTTCAACTCATCGCATCCGCATTTACAAGGGCAGTCAATTCCTGTCGCTTGCAATCCTGATCTCGGCGTACTTTCTGTCTCATCAGCTTTCATAGTGGATGTGACATTAATATTGCTCTTCGGAGAATCAGTTATCTCCTTGGCTGGAAAATCTGGCTTAAGGACCTTTTTGGCCAGCACTGAGAAAGTCATTATGTTTAGAATTTAAAGAGAAGAGCCGGCAATGTTGTCGCGTTCCAAACTCAAAGTTTTAATTGGAAATACTTTTCTCTACCAAACACATCCGAGTGCGGTTTATATACATGCGGAGTCGCCGTGAGTCACTGACATATGTGTTGTTGTAGTTGATATCAGTGGCTCGAGCATTTCATTACCACACAGAACTAAATTAGTGAATTAGCTAGGGGAAGAAAGAATACTCACGACCTTAATCCTAAATAATAAAAGGACTTAGGTAACTTAAGATAAATTTAAAGTAATTCTACTAACTTTAGGATATCTTTTACTAATTTTATTTTTAATACCTCCCACGAAGGCGCATAGACAAGCTCTTATTACTAGTTCTCTTGTTAAATTCACGTAATGGCTGAGGTTTTGACCACAACACTCCGTTGTCTGAATTAATGTATTAATATTAGAATCTAAATCAGTGTCTTTACTCATATTTCCATAATTCACGACTCTTAGTTCCCAGCAGGCAAAGAATCCCAAGACCAGTTCCACCGAGTAACACAGTCTCTGCACTCCCAGCATGTATGAGAGTACCAGCGATACTGAGCTCCTGAAGAAACAACCTCAAGTTGATCAACTTCCGTCTGTCCAAGAGAAAGAACACAGTTCATGTTGCTGCTCCACTCAAAGCCCCATGCGTAACAATCGGGGTTGGTATGGCACATGATCGCACACTGAACAGGCTCTGTGATTTGGGGCTTCCAGTTAAGTGGCAGCTTTGTGTACTGCGATGGGTTGACGATCATGAGTGTTCCACCACAGGGTCCTTGCTCCTTCTCGAAGGGTCTATAGCAGATACCTTGGCCATTCTCCCAATCACAGGGCTGCTCTACTGGACCAGGTGTTGGGGTTCCTGTGATAGCTTTGGCAGTGGCTGTGACGGTCGTTGGGGTATTGGGCTTAGGTGTCACGGCGCGGACGAGAGTGGTGGATTCTGTAGGAAGTAAAGAGGTGGTAGGATCGTCGTGACAAGGGCAGGTCATACAGTCGAGGCTATGCCAATAATAGATGCCATCAGCGACGGAATCCGAGTTGGGATCAGCAGCCATTTCGAAGTCAGCATCAGAGAGTGAATGAGTGGAGAAACGACACGATCGGTCATTTGGCATCCAAGCTGCGGACTTGCAACCCGGGTAGAGAGAACACCAGGCAACACACCACATCTGACTCCAGGCCGTAGGATAGTCACGGGGTTGCTCAACAGCAAAGCCAGCACCATCACTTCCAGGCCAACGACCGCGATACTGGCAAGTGGTGAGACTGCCGCCCTGGGACCTCTCGTTCCATGTACATCCATTCTCGAGGGATTTGGGGCAGGTTGACGCAGCGGGCAGTTTGACAAGGTCGGTAGGTTCAGCTGACTGAGTGCTTGATGCGGCAGATGTAGTAGAAGGCTCATCGTTACAGGGACAGTTGAAGCACGAAAGATCGTGCCAGTAAAACACTCCCTCAGTGTCTACATTAGGATCAGGACCGGGAACGAAGTCAGCATCCTGAACTTGATGTTCTGAGAAGCGACATGACCTATCTTCGGGAATGAACGCAACGGATTTGCAACCTGATGAGAGGGAGCACCAGCCCAAGCACCAAAGCTGACTCAAAGGAAGCGGGTAGTTATCAGGACGGGGAACAACATGGCCTTGTCCAGTGGAGCCAGGCCAAGAGCCTCGGCTGGCGCAATTGACCATGTCATTGCCGTTGTCGGGACGCTTCCACCAGCAGCCGCCGTTGAGAGCCTTGGAGCAGAACGGCTGCTCAGGTGCTGTGCTCGTCGTGCCTACGGCTGGTACAGTTGAGGATTGGACTTGAGAGACAGGCTTGCTGGTAGTCTCGATATCGGAGTTACCAGTTGAGGTCTGTTGTGAAGCAGGTTGGGTTGATGTTACCTGGTTCTCTTGACCAGTGGTTCCCGTCTCAGTATGCTGCACAAGGGCGGCAGACGTAGTATCCGGATCTTGGGGGCTGATGTAGTCTCCTGCTTTTGAGTCAAAGAGGTAGTTTCTGGTTTCTGAGAGGCGGATGTAGTCCCTTGCTGTTGGGCAACAGAAGTGGTCCCCTGGTTCTGCGAGAGAGATGTAGTATCTGGCACTTGGGTAGCCGACGTAGTCTCTTGCTTTTGAGTAGCAGATGTAGGTACTACCTTCTGAGAAGAAGATGTCGTTTCTTTCACTTGGGCAACAGAAGTGGTTTCTTGATCTTTGGGGACAGATGTAGTCTCTAATTGTTGAGTAGTCGATGTAATCTCCTGCTTCGAAGAGCTTGTGGTTGTCTGAGGACCGACCACAGGAGGGTCAAGAGGAGGATTGGCGCCAGTACCAGTGTTACCGAAGTTGACAGCAAAGTCGTTGATGTTCTGTGGCGTGACAGCGTTGGAGATGAAGACGGAGTCGACAAGCACAGTCGCTCCACCACCGATAAGACAGTTCATGGCGATGCGGAGAGGAGCATTGACCTGCGATGGCGTAACAGCCTGGAGGGCCTCGTTCCAAGACACGGCTGTACCAGTGCTAAAGACCCAATTCTGATAGAAGACCGAACCGCCGAGGAAGCCGGTCAATTGGCACAGGTTGATGGCCGCAGGCGAAGTAACGACAAGGTAGTAAAAGCGAATGGTGTAAGGCGTCGAGAGATCGAGGTTGGACATACTCTGCGATATACTAACAGAAATGCCTAAAGCACGCTTTCCATCGCCAGTATTGGAAGCACTCATCGCAGCGCAACCCCGTTCAGTACTTCCTGGCTCTTCACGTCCAGAACCTCCAACGATACGAGCATCGCCTTCAACCTCCCAGTCGGGAACCGAAAGAGGGTTGTTGGGATCTACCTCGGCCATGTTTCCATTGGTGGCCAAGTTGCGGACCTTGGGGAGGGTAACGACACTTGTGGCGGTGGAAGAGCTGGTGGCGTCGGTAGAGGATGTAACGAGCGAGGGGATCGTGGTGCTGGACTTGGGCTTGCAGGCGCTTCCGGCGACGAAGTCAACGGCGGCGAGGGCCGCCAATGCGAGGATGGAACGCATCGTGAATGAGTGACTGTACGGGCACAAAAGAGGGACAAACAAAACAAAATTGTGGCGGGTATGAGAGGGGAATTAGTACTATAAGACCTCGCCAAAACGATGAGACGATGCTCATTTAGCTACGGCAAAGACCGCTCGGATATTTCTCAATAGCCTCATGAGGCGTTTAGTCCAGCCGGTAGCTAGCAGACAACTACTGCAGCCGTCTCATGAAATCTACAGAAGCAAGGGGATGCAATAAAACTCAGGACCGCTATCGTAGGTGACAAAAAGCGTTAGGTAAACTTGGGTAAATTTAGTATAAATAAGTAAAGGTTCAGCGGATATTAGACTGAGTATTTTTGGCACCTCAGTTTAATGGCAGAAGTCTTCCTGCACCCCGGGGAGAAGTAAGCAGACAAAGTGGAATAAGCGATGTCGCTTTCTCTCATCGTGACATTTATAAGTGGATTTTGGTGTTTTTGGTGGACCTTGGAACGTTCGGGGATCAATAGCTTCCAGCGCTATTGAGCCCAGAAATCGATAACCTTGTAGGACCCCTGGCGCTACTTGACCTGCTAGGGCTGAACTAGAATAGCGGGAGGGTGTAATTTCAGGGGTTTTGCGGCTAAGCCTTTGGTGAACTGTTGAATAAATTTGCTTATTATTCGGATGTCAACAGTTTTAACCCGATTGACACCTGTAATGATAGTTTTTCTTCCTCAAAATAGCTGAGAGCTCCGCTTGAAGTGTTTTATGACCTTGGTCTATAGCTCTTTCGTTGCTTGACATGTGGGGATGAAAGGAATTTGATGTATTATTTACCTCGATTTGACGAACAGGCTATGTGCTCTCCTTTTTCATTGACGTAGAAGACATCAGAGGCACAAAAATAGAATAAGAAAAGAACTACAGCTCTATCCCGCGAGGAAAGCTTTTCTTTACTTGCCTCGGTTTTCGGTGTTCATAGCTTATGCGCAGTCATAACTCGATGCTTCATAGATGATTAGCCAATGGCCGCTGTAGAATATCTCGCCCGTGGTAGAAATCCAGATCAGATTAGAATGCTCATAAGGAAATACATCATATCTTGAGTCTAAATTGTCGTAAGACCCGAGACCCAAGGTCGATCCGGCATATAGCTATCGCCCTTTTATTCAGATCTCTCAATGTCCTGGATTCCTTCTCGCTCGTTCTTCTCAGCCATCAACTTATGATAGAACCTGTCCAATTTCCCCCATACAAGTTCATCCCGCCTATACGTATCCCTCAGAGCAACAACATATTCCTCCTCGACATTCTTGCAAGTTGCATTCTCAGCCAGAAAGCTAACTATCCCAAACCCTTGCTCAATCTCACAGGCCTTGCTCAGCGCCGAGTATTCACCATCTCTCGAGTCTATCCGAGCCCCTCTATTAAGAAGCAGGCATACCGACTCTTTACGCGATTCAACTTCATCCCTCATTTCTCGAAGGGATATACCCTCTTCCACAGCATCCAGCATCATCTCTACAAAGTCTCGGAGGAGATTATCGTGATTGTTTTCATAGATGGCTTCGCGGGCCATTGCTCCAGCATCGAGGAGAATTTGTACGCATCGGGTGTCGGACATTAGTAGTGCTGATAACAACGGTCTTGGATCATCGAGATCATCTAGATCATGGGGTCCGTCCAGTTTACGGGGTTTGCCTGGGTCGATTCCCTTTTGGATCAGTAGACTCAGTAACTCCAGCTCGGCCTCTCTCTTCCTCTCCAGGCGTTCTGGCGAACAGTTAGACATATCTTCTCTGTCATGATCGTCGATGCAGTTGCTCAACAGGTGTAGGCCCCCATCTTCGTCCTGTTGTACTGTCGGATCGGCTCCAAGCTGTAGTAGTTTTATAGCAGGTTCGAACTTTCTCCTTCCGATGAGCATGTTCAGTGCGGTGCCGCCATGCCAGTCTCCCCACTGAGATTCGGCTTCCGCATCCAGAGGAACACCCCATTGTGCCAGCTTCTCAACTATTGCGCATGCTAAGCCCTGGTCTTTGCAATGCTTAACCCAGTGAAGGGGTGTCTGGCCCTTCGCGTCACGGTCAGTTGGACTGAAAGCCTTGTGCTGAATGAAGGCATCGATCGCAGAAAGGGACCCTTCTGCGATGGCGCAATGAAGGCCTGAGATGTTGCCCTCATCACATATCACAGAGTAAATAACGTCTCGCTCCAGTAACAGCCGAAAGATCTCATAGGTGCTGTGGCGTATGGCATAGTGCAGTGGCAGCCAATCATACCTATTGACCACTCTTCCATATTTTCGACAATTACACAGCGTATCTGGCCATAGATCCGTACTAGCGCCATTATCAAGAAGCCATCGCACAACCTCATAGCGTTTCAGAAAGATAGCAAGATGTAGTGGCGTTGCGAGCTGCGCCCGAATGATCGGTCCACAAATGGGAATACAATCAGGGTCTTGTTCATAAGGGATGTAGTCGGCAACGTCGTTGATCTTGTTGATATCAGAGCCATAGGCAACACTAAGCTTGATCGTGGAGAGCGAGTCGTGAACAACGGCCCAATGAAGACATGACCTTGAGGCCTTGTCGACGGGGCATGTCCAACAATACTGTGGATCGTGTTCGTGGGTCCATGGATAGCATGGAGGTAAACCAGTGGCAGCGGCGTTGCGCTTGTAGAGAACGGGGTTGAAAATAGCGTGAAACGCGTGATTGACGCGAGACAGGCGCGAGAGGTCTTGGGGCTTGCAGTAGAGAGCGAGATGTTCGGCCAGTTCAACGGGCAATGAATGGAAACTCATTTTGCTGACATTGACGCTCGAGTGAGTTTATTAAGGCAAGGTTTTTCTGAGCCTCAAGTCAATCCGTTTTATGGGACGATCGTATGAGAATATTCTTAGGCAGCAGCCCCGCCTTATATAGCATTGCGCTCATGCTTACGCCCCCAGACAGAATGATTTCGAGTTCTTCAATAAGCCTGGATTGTCTCTTAAGACGTTGCATCTGAATTCCATGCGCAACATAAAACAAGACAAATGATAGTTCATCAATACCAGGTCTTAAGAAATAAGAGACCCATCTACTTCCTTCTCATATCTCTGAAGCGTCTTCCATCAATAAGCCAAGATCCAGCAAACTCTTAGGGAGAGACAGCTACTCTACAGAATATTCTCCGTACGCGGCCTCTCTCCACTTACTCATCGTTCGCAACTCCGAATCACTCCCATACAGCACAGTCATAAAGACCCTATCAGAAACAAGATCTGGCTCTGAATGCACCGGACTGTCATCCCTCCCCCAGCTGAACCGCACAATTTGACCATGTCCGACCTCAACTCTCGGAGTGTCTTTGAATGCATTGCCAAGCGACTCCCGCAATAAATCGTCGGCGTCGTACATTTCGTCTTCGGAGGGCTCAGGGCCATCCGTTTTATCTTGCCACCAGTAATACCGCGCCTCTGCTCCATGCTGCGTAGTGAAGACATGCTCATCCGGTTGTAGCATGAGCGTAGATGGCCCGAGGAGAGTGATCGCATATTTACTCCTCACGACATCCTCGCGCCCTTTGTCGTACTCAAACATAGGACCATCTTGATGCCATCTCGGGATCTTAAAAGCGGTACTGGGCTTTGTGATTCTGATAGCGAGCCAGCATGCCTTTTTCTCTTCGGTCTTTCCCGAACAGTCGTTTTGCGTGGTCTCTAGGAACGCCTTTATTTTGGGCTCCAACTCCAGCTCTACCACATCGGTATGGCGAGCGAGGAATTTCGACGCCTCGGTAGCAAGTGAAGCGTCAAAGAGACCGTAGTAATTGAGTGTTGACTCTTGTTTTGTAGACGTGATGCGGGGAATGTCGATAGACTCTGGAAGAATCGCGCATGGTGTTTGATCTGACATGTTGAGATTTGAGATGGTAGCTTGAGAGACGATGGGCGAACTATTCGAGCGTCCTGCCTTTAATGATTAAAGTGCAAGATTGTTATATGACTCAGGCCGTGCATGGGCACTACTGCCTAGTACTAGTGCCACCATGACTGCGTGCATTGATCTTACATTTATCGTGAGCTGTGCCACCTCAAGTCAAGCTAAGCGCCGTGTCAGCCTTATCAAACAGTAAAATCAATAACCCGCTCCGGCGCACCAAGAGCTAACCCATCCCACAACAAGTCATTGGCTCAACGGTTGAACCGGTAATTTCTCCATCAGGAAATGCCCGAGTTGCGATAAATATTAACATCCACCCAGCCTTGTCAGCCTGTCACCGCTTCACATCACAATCTCACCACCAACAACAATGAAGCCAACCAACGCAATCCTCTCTGTGCTCGCCTCGCAGGCGACGGCGCAGCTCATCGACATTCAGATCGGCGACACCGCGAGACTCGACATCATGCGCCAAGCAGCTGAAGCCCAAGTCAACGGCAACACAGCCAAAGCCCACGCGTTAATGGATCAGATCCGCAACGCAGATGCCGCGCACGAGAAATCCCTCTGGAAGACAGATTGTCGCGTCAGCTCTCAATTCGAAGCTGAGATCTACACCGTCAAAGATCCCTCGCGCGCGCCTAAAGAAATCGCATGGGCGATGCACTTCCTCGATAATCACTGGAAGACAGATGACGGTCGCGATCTTCCGTACCCTGGTGATTTTGATCGCTTCATGCATCCCGATGGGTTCAGGGTTATGCGAACAGATTATGAGAAGCTGCCTTGGGCGGTGCGCAAGTATCATGAGGATCTTGTCAAAGAGGGTAAGAAGATGGAGCGCAAGTTCATCGCTGAGATTGACGGGAGTGCGTTCTTTGCGCCGGGTGTTGTTACGTGGTTGGCGCCTCTGTTTGCGGGCAGTCACGTTGAGCTTGGCAAGGATGCATGCGAGGGTAAGTTACTTTGATGCGTGAAGGGGTTGAGCTAACGGGAGTAGATGACCTTGTTGACTTTAGCAACTGGGATAAGAAGAAGCAGGCGGCTGATGGTGTCAGGTATACCTCTGGGTATGGTGGTAAGGTGCAAATTAGGGATCATATCACTGTTGAGGTACACGCTCAGAGATCTTCTAAGCAAGGCCCTGAGAAGGAGGCTGAGGCTGAGGGAGATGAGGAGACCGAGGGAACCGAGGAGTTGTAAATTGGGAGCGCTCTGTGATGATTTCCGGCTTCTTCTTACTAGGATGGACTGTTAGGGTTATGTATCTGTCTTGATGTTTGAACGATATGAAGTAATGAATTTCTGTTTGTCAACGATCCCAAGTATAAATCGTCTGATCGTCCAAAAGTTCCCTCTGAACATCTCAGCGCCCTTATAACTTTGCTTCTCTCAGTTTTCTAGCCTCCCTCTCTCTATCCTTCAGCTTCCGCCTCAAGATCTTCCCAGTCGGACTTTTCGGTATCGCATCAATGAACTCAACGCCGCCCTTCAGCCACTTATACCTAGCTTTATGCTCCTCCACAAAGCGTTGGATATCCCTCGCAAGTTCTTCATCAGATTGTTCTGCACGGTTTGCTTTGACTACAAATGCTTTCGGAACTTCACCGGCCCGCGCATCGGGGACCTGGATGACTGCGCAGTCGCTCACGGCGGCATGGGTGAGAAGATGGGACTCGAGCTCTGCTGGCGCCACTTGATGGCCCTATTCATACGGTTATTAGTTAAACAGGAAAGTTGAGAGACGATATATGTTGCTAACCTTGACTTTTATGAGCTCCTTGACTCGGTCAACGACGACAAAGTGCTCATTGCCGCTGTCTGACATGCGAACAAGCACCTCATCACCCGTTCGAATCCAACGGCCCTCAGCATCATCAAAGAAAGTCTCGGCGGTAGCCTTCGGATTGTCAAAGTAGCCAAGCGACACCGTCGGACTCTGAATTAGTAGTTCGCCTGGCTTTTCATATTCTGTAATCTCTTGACCGTTTGGGTTGACTATCCTGGCCTTGGCTGCAGGAAGTAATGATCCCGTTGTGTCGACTTGCGTATCATGCTCGCTACTTTGTATAAAGACAGTCGCTGTCTCCGTCATCCCTGATCTAGGTCAGCAACCAGTGAAAGTACAATCTCTCTATTCACCTACCGTAGCCTTGACCTAGGCGCCACTTCGGATACAGATTTAATAGATCATCCACTGTTTCTTTTCCAAGTGGCGCAGCACCTGTGTACACAAATCTGACACTGCTCAGGTCGTACTTGCGACTTAGCTCTCTCCTGTCGAGCATCTGGATCACAATAGGAGGGACGATTGGGAGCTGTTGTATTTTGAAACGACTGACTGCAGCCAAGAAGGGCTCAAACTCGAACCGAGGCATAACGATGATCTCGTCGCCACGGTATGTTCCCAAATGAGTAATAAGCATTAGGCCAAAAACATGACTGAATGGCAAGACTCCAAGCATCACTTGTGTCTCGATTCCGTCGGCTTTCCGGGAGACCGAGTCGAAAGTGCATGTTTGTATAATGCCTGATATGATGTTATAGTGTGATAACATGACGGGTTTCTCAAAGCTGGTTAGCGAAAGATACCTCGCAAGGGCGTAAATCTTACAGGCAAACCAGAAGTACCACTTGAATACAGCAAATAAGCCGTCTGTCGAGCGCCTTGTCCTTTAGTCCATCGCAGCGGAGATAGCGCAGGTAGTTTCTGTCCATCTTCAATGAGGTCGTCAATTGTCTTGAATCCGTGCCTGCTCGTATCGCCGGGCACTGGAAGCAGAAACACGTTTTCTCGAGAGATACCAACTGCTTCTGTAGCTTTGAGCGCAGTTTCCAGAAGGGGCGCACAAGTAAAAATTGCTTTTGCGCGTGAGGCGCGGAGCTGGTGTTCTAACTCTGATGCCGACAGGGCTGCGCTGCTTAGGCTGGCGATGCCATTCAGACGATGGATGGAATGCGTGAGGGGTATGTAGTCAATCTGTCTCCACGTCAGCCTAAATGACTTGGCCATCAACGAATCTGTCTACTCACGGTGTTGAGAGAGAATATGACGCAGACGCGATCCCATTCCGACCCGGATTGCGAGTCCAGTTGAAGGGCTCTGCCGATACCCCGCGCAAGGAGATCCTCTCTACTAATGACCTCTCCAGCTGTGCGCGTCCTTCCAGTCAATCCACACGTATATGGATGTCTCGCTTTCGCAATGGGATACCGGCCATATTCGTCCGAGCTCATGAACTCAGCGACGCTGACGGAGTCCGGCGGATCTGGGCGAATTAGCGAATTCGTCAGACCGAGACATTGTCTTAGTTACCAATAGGCAGGTCTGGCACCCACGATGGTGGGTAAAAGACCATTGCGACTGAGATGGTTGAGCGCTTCCGTTGGCGCGATCTGGTGATGGTGTGAGTTAAATTGATCTGATAAGATCTTGGTGTCCCACGTTTCTTCCACCTTGCGCCCTTTTTGATGTGACCCCGCATCTGATGTGATTGCTTGGCGATCGGCGGGTGTTGCCGTAGGCTTATCAGGGATTTGTACTATATGTTTCAGCAAAAATGCAATAACCCTTACCTGTACTTAAACTTGCCTTTAGATAGCCTGGGACTTAAAACTATATCCTACAGACTAGTTATAGATATTAAACATGTACTATGCCGAATTTTAACGAAATCTACTAATACTTCTATTAGTGCGTAAGCTGGCAAAGGTACTCTGTATTTAGTGTCTTTTAATTAGCCACAACCCACCTCGGTACTACTTTGCACCTATATAATGTCTGAGCAGATGCTAAGATTTTAAATGAAGTTATTAAAATACCCCTAAGCAGTGTCATCCTCAAGTTTGTATGCTTCAAACTTTCGAGCTGGAATACCCTTTTCAAACATGACATCCAATTCCTCATAGGTTCTACCCCTTGTTCCTGGGACATCAAAATATACGATAACAAGATAAACAATTGCCATGCCAAGGAAGATCCAGCCCAGTTTTCCACCAAGGTTTGCCTCGTCCTGGTTAAATAAATAAGGTAGAACAACTTGCCAGAAAGTGGCCGCAAGTGCCATAAAGGCTGCACCAAGGCCCAACGATTGAGATCTCAGTCTACTTGCCGATACTTCACCAGCTACAGCCATAGAGGCACCTACAGCTGGACCATACGAGATGGAGATAAACTGAAGCGACACTCCAATGACGGTAAGCGAGCCTGTGGTCTTGGGTAACAAACTGGCGATGCCCATGATCAGGTACATGATGATTGATATGCCGACGCCGCAGAACATGAGCAAGCGATGGCGTAGTCTCATCATCAAGAAAAGATTGACGATAGCCGAGGCAACGCCCATACTGATGCCAATTTGGGTCAGAGTCACAACCATATGGCTGTCAAGACCTGTTTGATTGAGAAAATATGGCGCGTTTGAAGAGAGAACGGCACCAACAACCTTTGGCATGTACATGCAGATCAGAATGATGCGAGTTCTACGCATGTTTGTTCCGCGGAAGCAGTCAAGTATGGAAACATTTCCATTAGTAAGTTCCCGCTCTCTGTAGACGGTTTGCTGGATTTGATCGAGGCGAGCATCAATATCTTCCCCAGTCGGCGACAGGCGTTGAAGAGCTTGGCGGGCTTTGTCATGCTGCTGCTTCATAACAAGCCAGTATGGTGATTCTGGGAGGAATGGAAGGCCAAGAGTAAGGATACCTGGAAACGCCCATGCTGCAGCAAAAATAACACGGAATGCAGATTCGTCTATGATGGAAACCCGGTGAAAGGTGGCAGAAATCGCAATAAGCATCCCGAGGTTCTGAAGGAATACTGAATTAGAGCCAGTCCATTTATAACAAGGGTTATTCGTAAGGGCCCAGAACTCACCAGCATTACTGTATTCATGCCTAGTGCAATTCCTCTCATCGGCAGAGGTGCAATCTCGGAAACATACGTCTGGGTAGCTGCTAGCACTAGCCCGCTGCCCTACAGCAAAACCAGTGACTATTTTTCCGCCAAGGAATTGGGCTTGAGTTTGTGAGATGTAAGAAATTGCGATGCCTGCTGATGCACAGATGATAGCCGCTAGGAATACAGCTCGACGGCCGAACCAGTCCTGGAGATGTCCTGCGGTAAATGCTCCAAATAACTGTAGTACATTATATGTTGCATTCCATGCAGATTGCCAGGCGGCAGGAATAATGAGGACACCGTTTACGTCGGAGGCAAATGTCTTCCTGAGGAAAATATAAGTATGTGCTTGGAGAGGGTTTTGTGCACGAGATGCTGGATTATACTGACTGGAACGCTGGCATGGCCAGGCAGACCGACAAGGCGAGATTCTCATAACCAACCAACGCTGAACCAACTGTGACTAAAGTTCAGCAAAGATTTTCGAAGACGTGATAGGTGGTCGACATATGGGGTTAGACTAACTATTAGCGTACAGAGTCCATGCAGCTATCTTTGGGTTTTCCAAGATGCATTGCCAAGCAGATTTTTGGCGATCTGCTAGGATCACTATCGATTCAGTGTGTTGAACGTCAAAAGCTTTGTCCCCATTGTTTTCTGAGGAATACGCCATCTTGTGGTTTGAGAAGTTGATGATTAAAGGTTGACAGTCAATGAGCTGTCCGGTAGCTGATTTTCCAGTTGTAACTCATTTAACGCATGAGTACAGATAGATATAAATACTTGCTATATGACCCCGCATTGGGGGCTTCTAGTGCCGACGCACTTTATTCGCACTCTCGTTACCCGAGATAATCTAGTCACCCAACCCCATGGAGAAAATTCTCGGGTTTTCCGGGGCGGCGAGATGGCCGAATGAGAGAGGGCGATCTAGAAGTAAAGGACCGTTGCGGCCACGCGGGGACCGGCCTTAACTTTGGTTGTGTAAGTGCCAATTCCCCGCAAATGATGGAAACTTATTCGCAGAGCCTCGTTGTATTACGTGGAGGGCGGAATGGCAGGTTATCCACAAGTTTAAGCCTCTGGGGAACATAGAACTCGAATTCATTAGTTTTTCCTCCCATGCACCACATTTTCCGTCAAATGTATTACCGACTTCTCTTTCTGACCGGGCTTCTAGGCAGCACAGATCGGTGCCAGACATATGCCAGCTGAGTAGTGCAAAAGAAAAGGGTTAAGTAGTGGTGTTTATCTGATGTCAATACGGCTGGAACCCGGTCTAGGAACACCAGTTTAGTTAATTGGGAGTTGTTGTGCTTGGGATGATTCCACCAAATCCCCGGGACTACCCAGTCCTTCAATCATCCTTGTCCTTGCACATTACTTGAAGTCATCTAGCATGAAGCTACACAACTGCATTTGCGGACTTTCCGGATTCTGCTTACATACAGATGGGCTGGGCGGTCTCAGATTCTCCTTCGAGCTACTGTGACGGACTTCTCTCCGAGAAAATGCGGTTGACGACTACTGCCGTAAAAATGACAATTCAAGTAAGATGAGCCTTCATTGATTGTAGTGTATTAGAGGTAAACAATGAGGCAACAAGCAAACAGTATCTCCTCCGGATCAGCCCTTTCAGTATATTTCGAGGCTATACAGCTGATGGCTTACGTCGCGCGCCTCACACGAGGCGAGACAGCTAAGGGGGATCTCCTACTTTGTCTTTCGCATCCTGGAGCTCCAGCACCGCTTCCATGCTCAAATTCCGTAAAATCAGAATCCAAAAGACTGAATCAAACCATCAGCTTGAAATAAGATGCTCAGCAAGTATTGCTCTCTTTGCCTTGTTCGCGGCTGCAACTCACTGAGTCAAGGCCTTGTCAAACCCCACCTCTGTTTGCTTCCGGGCCGAGGGAAACGTTATCCACACGGGAATTCCGAGCAGCTGAGAGCATTAGCAAACTGACGACTGAGAGTTTGGGTAAAGCCAGTCGGTAGATTAATATAAAAATTGACTGTCACATTTGGTTACTTGTACCTACATCGCCATCGTTCACGAATCTTTTCGCAGAGTCTCCAACGATCAAGATGGATTTCCAATCATTCCTCTCTGAGCTTACTCTTGAAGAGAAAGTCTCCCTTCTCTCTGGGCGAGATTTCCATGCTGCTGCTGGCATCGATCGTCTGGGTATCCCGCCCATAAAAGTAAGCAAACTCTTCACAAGCCGCCCCTGCTTATGGCAAGACAAGGACATTTGTTAATGCGACAGCTCAGGTAGCCAACTCTGTGAATGGCATTGGTCCACACGATATGGAGCTTGAGGTGACGACTGCCAGTTTCCCCAGCACTACATGCTACGGATCAACATTTGACGCTGAGCTTCTTGGCCGTCTAGGCAAAGAACTGGCCGTGCAGGCGAAATTGAAAAGCGCACAGCTTGTACTGGGACCTACTATAAATATTCACCGTGATCCGCGGGGCGGTCGCACTTTCGAGTGCTTCAGCGAGGACCCTCTCGTGACTGGCCAGCTAGCTGGTGCCATTGTCAATGGCTTACATCAAGGCGGACTTGGCGTATGTGTCAAGCATTTCGTTTGTAACGATGCAGAGACATATCGCCACTCCTATGACGTTAGGGAATCTATTGACGGTAGGACACTGAGAGAAATCTATCTTGCAGCATGGCAACATCTCCTAAGAACATCTGACCCTGAAGGTGTGATGACTGCGTAAGTCGCCATGTTTATAGTATTGAATTTCGAACTGAGAATATTTCTAGGTATAATAAGGTCGACGGACAGTTCTGTAGCGCCAATCGGGATTTAATCGAAAGGGTCTTACGACGCGACTGGGCATTCAAGGGCATGACCATGTCAGACTGGTTTGGAGTGCATGATACAGTCGGGCCAATCAAGGCTGGGCTCGATCTTGAGATGCCATTCCCAGTCTTTAGGGCATCAAAACTAGTCGATTCAGTTCATTCCGGCGCCGTAACGGACCAAGAGATCGATAATAGGGTGAAAATGATGCTCGAGCTGAGAAACAGGACGCGATCCTGCCACGACCAAAAGCCTGAGCGTTCAGAAATCCGTGACGAGGCAAACAAACTCGCTTGGGAGATTGCCACCAGCGGAATTGTTCTTCTCAAAAACGCTAACAAGACACTTCCCATCTTACCTCTGGATTCTCCCAAAATAGCGCTTATCGGCGAATTTGCTGCAGATCCTGTTATCACCGGAGGGGAAGTGCATCCTGTATACCGCAATATCGGCACTCGCCCCTAGATATCATGCGACAAGAATTCCCTTCCGTCAAATGCGCTCTTGGTGTCCGCACCCGTCGTCTCATTCCGATAGCTCCAACAGATCAGTTAATGTCTACTGATAGCCGCCCTGGTGTGGACATTAAGTACTACGATGAAGAGTCGTCCGAGCTTCTCCTGTCTGAGTTCCAGGCGAAACCTCATGTTTGGATGCTTGGCCGGTTCAAGCCTGGATTGAGAGTTCCAGGCTTCAATCTACAGCTCACCACAAAGTTGACCCCCGTTAGCACTGGTCAGCATACGTTAGCAGTCAGGTGTACTGGCTCCTTCTCATTGGCTATCAATGACAACATTGTATTGACAGGCCCGGCCAAGGATATTTCTACGGAGCAATTTATCTTCAACCCCACACTCTTAGAGTCTCGTCTGGATGTTTTTATGGAGGCTGGTAAATCATATGATGTCCGCGTCATGGTTAAGGGTCCCGAAGAACTTGCTGTCGGCGAACCGACGCCCTTTGCTGCTACGCTTTGCTTCGAGGAGTACCGGTCAGACGAAGAAGCTATCGCTGAGGCGGTGAAGCTATCCAGAGATTCAGACCTCAGCATCATCTACGCTGGTCGGAACGGTCAATATGAGTCAGAAGGGTTCGACCTTGAAGATATGCAAATGCCACTCAACCAAACGGCATTGATAAAGTCTGTAGCTGCAGTCTCAAAAAAGACCGTATTAGTTCTTCATTGCGGCAACCCGATTGATGTCAGTCCTTTCGTTGACGATGTAGACGCGATATTAAACGCTCACTTTCCTGGTCAAGAAGGCGCCAGAGCAGTTACCGACCTTCTGACTGGCAAGGTCTGTCCAAGCGGGCGTCTTGCCACAACGTGGTTCAAAAGCCTCCAGGATTGCCCAAGCTTCGAACACTTCTCACCCAAGGGCGTGGAAGATGGAAATGTCTACCTTGAATATAAAGAAGGGCTAGAAGTTGGATACCGTTGCCGCGATAGCCAAAACCGAGTGAGGTGGCCTTTTGGCTTCGGGTTATCGTATACCAGCTTCAGCTATTCTGGGCTTAAGGCTACCGTCAACGAAGAATCGACAGTGCCGAAACTCAAATGCTACGTTGTGGTTAAGAACACAGGTGCAGTATCTGGCAAAGAGGTCATCCACCTGTATGTCAAGCCGGCAAAAGATACCTCAGTCTGGAGGCCTGAGCGTGAGCTGAAAGCGTTTACAAAAGTCTCTCTACAACCAGGCGTAGCTCAACTGATCAAGCTACAGGTCGATCTCGATATGGCCTGCAGCTACTGGGACAAGAATGATGTGGTCTGGAGGATGCAGCCAGGCATGTATCAGGCGTGTATAGCAGATCAACAGGTGGATTTTGCCGTTCAGAAAGGTTTAGTTTGGAACCATTTATAAAACCTACATAGCTTAGGCTTGGCTTAGGTTAAAGTAGCAACTACTTAGAATAGTAACTAAGGAAGGAAAGAGTACAGGTTAATATTGGCTTTCTATATTAGGCTATTTCGGTAAAAATGTAATTGCCTGCACACCTTGAGCCGCAGCTCGTGGCATGCAGTTATAAGCTAAAAGTCACTCCAGATCACCGTAATGGAGGGTTTATGAAATGGTATGTAACAGATTATTTAGTCTATACTGATATATATGCTTCTAATCCACCCTCAAAGTATTAGTATTACTATCGCTCATCCTCCAAACCATATCCTCCATCTGAATCGTAAATCTCATAACCGCTTAAGGGAGAGCAGCGGGGGAGTAGCTCTGGTCAGGCTTGACAACCTTGCCACCAGCGAGCTGCTTATCGGTGTAGCTGGGGTAGATGATCTGCTTCTTGCTGCTGACGACCGAGAGAGTGGTGAAGCCCTTGTCGGCACCGAACTGACCGCTCCAGCCGGAGGTGATAGTGAAGGTGCCGCACTTGGCAGGGCCGCCGTTGGCCTTGGAGGCGGGCTTGCCCTTGACGATGTACTTGCAGGCGGTAGCAGCGCCGCTGCCGGTGTTGATCTTGAAGTTCCAGGTGCAGGTGGCATCAGCCTTGTCGCATGAGCGGGAGAGAGACTGGATGGTCCACTGGGGAGAGGCGGCCATCATGGAGACGGAGTCGGCGGGGGCAGGGGCTGCGACTGCGCCGGTGGCGGAGACGAGAGCGATGAGAGCAGCGGTGAACTTCATTTTGAGGGTTGAAAGTGGAAGAGTTGTAGGTGGGAAGAGTTGTTTGTTTGTGTGAAGAGTTGGTGGTTGTGAGTGTAGAGTGTTTGTTGAGAAGATGAGATGAGATGATTGATGATGAGAATGTTGATTATCGCAGGTTCATCAGTGAGTCTTTATAGATCTTGCAAAAGGTATTAATAGACTCATGACTTCATATCTCCCGGATTATCGGCTCCATAGTGTTAAGCCCTGATGTCGCCCTAGCCGATACTACAGCTGATCAGTTGATGGTAACGTTTGATCGAGGCTCAGGTCCAGCCTCACATTCTAGACCCCGTTTCCATGGCATGACAGAATAGCCCAGGCATTTCTCCTAGTGACGCTATCTGCCGGTTTCCCGTGTTTTTTCCGCCCAGCCCCTTCGAGACCTGGGGAACCCCGAGAGCTACGGCGAAGCTCTAACCAGACCAAGTCTAGCCCTCTCGGTTTTTAGCGAATCAACGCATGATTTATTCTTAGATTCTTTGCCCCTGTGCACTTGATGCCTGATGCAGTTACCAGCTTCTGGCAATACGAACAGATCAACTGGAACTATTGTTTGTACCTTGCCCCTACATTTCGACTCATTGCGATTTTTGTATTAGGGAGCCTCGTAAAGCAGAGTCGGTGAAGGTCACGCTCGTGTTGATTGTGGCTGCAATCTTAGCGGTGCGAGGCCAAAGCTCGACCCGACCCACGTGCGCTCCTTCGGCACTAAAGCTTGGCTGGGCAGAAAAAACGCAGGACCTTAATCCTAAATGACAAAAAGACTTAGATAACTTGACCTAAGTTTAGGATGTCTTTTGCTGAGTTTATTTTGACGCCCTGCGTCAAGGCCCGACGTTTTCTTGCCCCTGATCTTGATGGTGATGAAATTGGGATCGCTGCTCAAGACTCAGAATCATGGAAGATCATCGTATCATTATGTCCTCAACTGATGATCAGCAAGAGATCGAGATTGAGGTTTTGGTCTCCTATTCAGCCAAGATATTATCCAGAACGATGACAAACATTTGGAAAAGATCTGGTCGATGGAATTGATTGAGCTTTTGCGTGTGAAGTTGGTATGCAAGATAACTTTATCTTTTAGCTTAAAGGTGTAAATTTCCGCCGTGTAACACCGTCATCCAATAACGCATTTAAAGACAGCACAAGATCGAGACCTCACTCAAGGGTTTCCAGACTTGTAAACATTCCACGATAAACCTGTATTTTAATCTAAGATAGTAAAGGATTATATCGCAAATGTACACAGATCATTTGTTAGAGAAAAAAGGGAAAAAGTGCATGTTAAGATCTCCCTCCTACAGGGTAGCAACTTCAATTGCGCTTGCTAGCATTCCAGACAATGAAGCTGACTTTGCGGCTTTCCCGGCGCCACTCAATAAAGCAAGAACGCAATAAGTTAACTTGGCAAGCCTCTATTCATTTATAGACCGATCGAGCTGTGGCGTCTCTTATCTCAATCCGGCCATGAGATGTCAACGGTGAGTCCGTTTCAAATGGAGGATGCTCATGAGTTAGCAAGATCACAGGACAGACATTGCTGCATTTGTGCATTTGTGCAGGAGTCCAGATCAGTTCTTTGACAAGAGAGTTTGCATATTGATCGAGATGACTCTGTACTGTACAAGAGGCACGGCTGGTTATCTGGTAGCTATGAACGGAAGTCTCCGGATTCATGGATGAGTTAGCCCCACTGCGGCCGCATTTTCCGCACCCATCTCCGCTCTTCTCAAGCCCGACAGCGGTAAAAGCACGGAGTTACGGAGCTTGTATGCGTATGCCGACTCACGATTATGCTTATCTCCAATGTGCGGCTGACATCCGCGTCTCCATCAATGAATTCTGACTGAGTAATACACCAGAAAAAGCGAGGCTTGCACACACAAAACATGACAACCCGCAGCGACCAAGCTTGCAAAGCCTGTAAAAAGCAGAAGCGGCGTTGTGATAAGGCTCTTCCAGAGTGTAGCTTATGCAAGCGGACTCAGCGCCTGTGCGAGTATGGAATTGCCGCTGATTTCCAGCCAAGTGCTAGTGATTGGAGTGCGATGAAAGCGCGTCTCAGTGAGCTTGAGAATAGATTGGCCAATTCCCCGAGATCTACTGAGCAGCACGTTTTGAGCCCGATTTCAGGTCCATCTTCGGGGGCGGTGTTGGGGCAGGGATCGACGCCAGGCGCGACATTATGCAACTCCATCGATGCGCACAGTATCCAGTCGAATAGCCTCATTTCATCGTCTCAATCTATCGGTTTCACGCCTGCGTACTCTACTGTCGATCATCCCGGTTTAGCATTGGAGACGCGTTTTCCGGCATCTATGTTTCTCGATGTTGACTGTTTTGTATGGTCTCATGCCAGACTGCCAGTTCCAACAGGCAACATTCCTGCGGTATGCCACCTCCCGTAACGTCTATCGTTACTTTAACCCTCCGTTGGCTTCTCCGTTTTTCAGTGCTCTAATACTAAGCAGCCCGTCCTCGCGCTTCTCAGCCAAGGTAACGTCGTCCTAGATGTATCACAGACATACTTTGCGACGATTCATACCTGGTTTCCTATGATATCTAAAAAGAGGATGGATATGGGCTTGCCGGTGCAGAATGCAGGCCCAGATCTCGCCATGCTGTTCCTTGGGATGAAGCTTGTCACCACTCCTGCTATCGATATAACCGAATCAGCCTTATATGATATAGCAAAAAGCTTCATTGCTAGTCTGGAGAGCAATGGTGTTGTCTCGCTGCTCTGCCTCCAGGCTATGATCCTCGTAGCCTTATATGAATATTCCCATGCGATATATCCGGCAGCGTGGATGACTGTTGGGTCGTGCGCGCGATACGCTGATGTCTTGGGCATCACGCCTGGCGATTATTCTCCATTGGGTCAAGTGGTACGTATTCTGGATGGGAATGACGAGCTCAGTATTTCTTGGTCCCATTGACAAAGAGGGTGGAGGAATGAAGCTGACATGTCTTTAGACAACATGGACAGAAGCCGAAGAGAGGAGGAGGGTATGGTGGAGTATCTGTATCCTAGACAAGCTCGTGTCACTGGGAAGTAGAAAGCGCTGCTTACTTCCAGAAGTCCATCCCCAGTGTAAACTCCCTGTCGATGACGATGTATGGGTAAGTCAATAGAACCCTGAGATTGTTTATAGCATAGCAACTGACATGAGTCGAGGACCGCGGCCAAGTGAACATGGCAATCAATCACTCAACCTCAATATCATATCATACCCAACAGTCCCCATTCTCAAGACTATGTCAAGCGTCGATGCATCTTGGACGCGCCATAAGCTACGCTCAGGATAACTCAACCATGGAAAGCTCTCGTATTGAAGAAATTATGTCTCTCGCTTGCGAGTTATCAGATTTTGCGACTGTCGTGGATAATGAAAGTGCGGCTCTCAGTCCCGAGAAAAGCCTTGACCTTCTCACTCCTCGATTGATCTTTCGCTCAGCGCTCTTTGTCGCCCTTGATCGTTTCACTTGCCCAGAAAAGATCAGTGCAGAGCCTGGGTATACAGAGAGTCCCGGGGACAAGACACAGAATGAGATTGAGCTTCAGAGGCAATCCATGTGTATTATCGAACAGGCCAGCGAACAAATACATACTGTGGGTACGGAGCTGCTACGCTCATTCAGAACTGAAGGAATATCCTTGATGTCCAAAGTAAGCCCTTTCATCTTGGATTCCATTTATGCTAGCGCAGCGACATTTCACTGGCTTCTTGGCGAGGGCGGGAATGAGGTCTACTGTACAGCTGCTGCTGACTTTGGTTTGTTTCTCGATACTATAAGCTCGAGATGGAGGCTCGCTAGCACGTATCGTGAAATGCTGACGGTTCATGATGTCACAGCGAGGGTAGAAGCTAGAACGACGTAGCAAATAGAGTAGTCTAGTCGCGTTCCAAATGAACTAGCTAACGCTATTTCCGACAAATAACTCCGCTCTTGTAAGACAAAGGAAGAGAGTGCGCCGTTGCCTTGCCGTGATATCGCTCTGGTCGCTCTTCCGGAATGTGGTAGAGCGAAGTGCGGAGTGCGGCCGCAGAACCCGCATCACAGCAAGTGGCGCTCAGTGTCAGACTTGACTCGCCCCAGTGCGGCCGCATCTTGTATCATTCGTTCAGTTATGCTTAAAATGGTGCCTCAGACATTGGATTATTTTTTTTCAAGCTATAGATAACGGGCCGCTTATATATAGCTGAATGCGGCCTCTCAGTCCCAGAACATCATCTACCGAATCTTTCACATATCAGACCAAGGCTATACCTTCCCTACAAAGATCTTTCGTGCTGATCAAAGAATTGACAGATCATCGGTAATATATACCACCGAAACTATCCATCATGAGTGTCCGCCGAAGTACTATTATTCCCAACAAGCCGACCCTGACAGAGAAGAACCTTCCTGACCAGGCTGGCAAGGTAACCCAATCTTCCCCACATACAATTGTAAGGTGTCTGATATGAATACAAATTAGGTATTTCTTGTAACTGGAGCTTCTGGAGGATTGGGCAAGGAGCTCGCTTCAATTCTGTACCAGAAAAATGCAAAGATCTACATGGCCGCTCGCTCTCGATCAAAGACCGATGAGGTTATGAGAGATATCAAGGCAGCTCACCCAAACTCAACTGGCAGTATGATCTTCTTGCCACTAGTCCTCGGCGATCTCACTACCATGAAGGCTTCGGCCCAAGAGTTCCTCGCACAGGAGAGCCGCCTCGATGTACTCTACAACAACGCTGGTGTTATGGTCCCTCCACAGGGGTCAAAGACGGTACAAGGCTACGAGTTACAGATTGGCGTCAACAACTTAGCGCCGTTCTTGTTCACTCACTTCCTCCATCCTGTTCTTGCCGCTACAGCCCAGATTGCCCCCAAGGACTCTGTTCGTGTCATTTGGGTGTCTTCTAGTGCTGCTGATGGTGCTCCAACACCCGCTATCGACTTCACGAACATGGACTACCATAATGAAGAAGGAATCTGGTCGAAGTATTCGAGAAGCAAGGCTGGAAACGTCTTGCACTCTGTTGAGTATGCACGAAGGACTGCCGGCGAAGGTATCATCAGTATTGTTCGTCATTCGATATCCCTTTTTCTTTTGCTAGATGCCCAGACTAACTGATGTTTTCAGGTTCTGAATCCAGGCAACTTTGTGACCAGCCTACAGCAGAATATGCCAAGAATGCAGCTTGCCATCTTTGTAAGTTAACAACTTGCAGATGTGAAATCTCTAAACTGATGATAGCGGCGTAGAAACTCATCGCTCATGCACCCAGGAACGGAGCATATACTCAGCTATTTGCAAGCCATTCTCCCACCTTCACAGAGAAGGAAAACGGTTGTTGGGGTAAGTCTTTTCATTGCATAACCCTTTCTTGGGACACTGCTCAAGATTTTCACATGGCTGACCATACCGCCTGGATAGTGTCTCCTTTTGGAAAGGTCGAACCGTGCCGCAAAGATCTTCTCGATGCTGGCCTTGGCAAGAAGTACTGGGAGTGGACGGAGGAGCAGATCAACAAGTACAAGTAAAAGGTTCACCAACTGGGACAGTAGGAAATGTATTCAGCCGAGGCTACACAACGACCCGCAATATTGAACAACTGACCGTTGTTTGGAAGTGTCATGTTGGGGGATCGCAGGTTTATACGAGTTCTTGTGAATGAGTTATAGCACTAATAGGCAATATAATATGTCAAACAGCAATGGTTTTCCTAGTTCTCTAGCACTGACTTGGCTAGATCACGTAAGTTAAGTGAGGCAAAGGGAAACCAAACATCTTGATCCAGGGTTGACTCCAACTTGTCCACGTACGCTTTGTCCACGCATACACGCTGCACCGTTTCAGCCAATCCATCTTCCCTTGAACCTAGAATAAAGAGCGCAACAGCGAAAGACCATTCGATGATATCGTCAGATGCTTTTTGAACAGGTGAAGCCGAGTGATACTCCTGGATATTCTGGAAAAGATCCCGCTTCTCTGTATCATCGTCTCTCCGCGCGAACGAGACAGCAAGCGATAGTATAATCGTTGCGCTAACATTATTGTTCGTCTCTTCGCGCAGTCGGTTGAGGAGCGCTACTCTAGATGTGGTCGATTGACGTGGGAAGCCTGCCAAAGCATGAGCTGCATTGGCTCGCATGCTTGCTGAGTCCTCATCCAAGCAGTGTATGATGGAAGATAGTCCCCGCTCGACCGCCTCGTAGGTCCTGAACCCTTGCGTCGCGCGATCACGGTATTCAGGCTTCCCTATCTCCGCGATGCTCTTTTCCCAGTTTTGGATATCGATGCCATTAGGTACCGCCCAGTCCAGATGACCGATTGCAAGACTTGTCATCAAGTACAACAGGCTTTCGCGATCCTTGGTTCCTCGGCTATCAATTGAAGCATACAGGAATGGAACTGCCTCAACTGAAGCACTGTAGCGTGAGCCTTGGTGATAGATGTTGGACCAACATTTATTAAATGCTGCCTTGTGGGCTTCGGGATCCGTTGATTGAAGATCCTTTAGGAGACTTGGTACGTCATCAGTCAGGCCGTAGGCATGGCTGAGTTGAGACCAGTCGATGGAATCAAGTCCGGCCAGAGGATCCGTCTGTTTGGGCGGCATAGTGGTAGTGGGCGATGTGCTGTGCTGAGAAAATGTTGGGTTCAGGTTCGAATTTGCGTGTAGCGTTGTGTTATGGGGTAATTATAGTCCAGAAACTGAGCAATCTGATAGCGATAGTTGACTGATATCGGCACAGCCAGCTATGCGGATCGACGGCACCTTATAAATAGTGTGGAGCCAAGTCCTAGCACAAGCAAAGAACTCAAAGTCCTAGCTTAACTGCATGTTTCTAGCTCTGATGACATCACCGAACTCGACTTTTTCACAAGCGAACTAGCGCTGTTCTGACTTGAAAATGTCACAGGCAAGTGTTAGCCTGGATTAATTTAAGCCGTCTTTGAATAGCCTTCATGGATAACTGCCCTAGCCTGCATGAGAATGATGATGACCTCAAGTACCTAATTTATTCCTCGCAGTGAAACTCTCTAGATATCCTGCATCTGTTGTATAATTCTGTTGAAAATCTCATCATCATCACCCTCCTCGAGGCTGTCTCTTGCTTCTTGTACTGTCTCCTCGCAAGTCGAAATTTGCACAAGATCATTCATTCCGTCAAACCTGTCGTCCCATCCTTTGGCTACAGCATCCAGAGCATCCTGGATCCTATTTGTCCAGATGTGCTGCCAGAATTCCAAAACCCGCCGGTAGTAGAGGTCGGCTATGCCAAAGACACTCAACTCATTAGATACTGAACTGTCAGCCTTGGCTGAAATGGTCGTTTGGTCTCCAGTTAGCACAAAGTCTTGAAACATGACAACTACCTCCCCCAACTGATTCCTTGCCTCCACGTCTACATTCAGAAACTCAAACTCCATCTCATCTGGCTCTAGTTCTGTCACCGAGTCCAGCCAGTAAATCCACTCAGGTCTGCTCGGCCAATCACTGTACGCAGGCCTGTCCAAACACGTATGTCTTAGTTCTAGCGCAGCAAATGTTGCTTGTTGCACCATGATGACGTGTTGGTCAATATCCAGGTCTTTGCCATATGTCTCTACATAACAACCGAAATCCTTTGCAATATCCTGAGGTGTATGGTCTTGAGTCTTGTGATGGGGATTTGCCAGCCACTTCATTCTTAAGGCAAAAGGGGTACAGCCATCAGGTGAACATAAACAAGTGCAGTTATCGACTAGAACCGATTCGCCCAGATACTTTTCTGCCTTTTCACTTGTTTTATCTTGGCTAAGATATTTGTAGTCTTGCATACCGAGAATGTCGGCAAGAACGAAAGCGGAGGGCATCGGACTCGTGAACCTGTAGCTCCATTTCCATAAAGGGGCATGATGTTCGAAAAGCCATATTGCGTAATCTAGTGAAATGAAACGCATTTTTGGGAAAACTCTGGCCAAAAGCGCTCTATCCAATGAAGAGTCATGATCTTGATCAAAGTCGATTATCTTGAAGCCGGAGTCAATGAAGAGATCTGCATCTCCAGGGCTTGTCAGGTCGAGGAATATGGACCTAGAATAGAACCTGACATCCTGCTGAGGCAGATCAACGAAAGTCGAGAGGGGTCCCAGACCAAGGATCCCTTTTTGGCGAAGCAACCTATCCATGTCGATAGCTTCAGTGTCGGGCACTTCCTCCAGAGTTGTAAAGTTGCTGAACTCGGTGATTGACAAATTGCTTTTGGCCAGGTCACGAAGCTGGCGACGGCGACATCGCAGCTCCTTTGACAGAAGTATTTTGCAGTGAGAGGAAGCTTTGAAGAAGTATTCTTCTGGGGAAAATGAACCCTTCAAACAACGAAAATCGCGGTAAGGGATGATGGGGCATCCGGCGGCTAAAATGATCCGAAGCGGTAATGTGCACATACAAGATGATGCATCTGAAATCTCCCCCGAGTTACAAATCTCGCGGCTGAGTTGCATTGCAAGACTAAGAACAGTCACGCCATCGAGGCTGCATTGAATCCAATCTTCAGGATTCGCTTGTTTCGCCAGCACTTTCAAGATATCTAGCCTGTAAATGGCTATATGTAACGGCGTTTCCTTATAGTAGCTTACCTCCTTTAGAATATTCGGGAGCAAGGAGATGATTCGCTCGACTTCTTGTAAATTGTTTTGGATAATTGCTAAGCCTAGAGGACCGTAGTGAACTGGCCCATACAGTAAGCCTCTTAAGAGCATAAGAAGGGAGCAGAAGAGTGTTGAACAAAATGGTAGGACTTACTACTTGCCACGCTCTGGTTGAGATAGTGATAATCAAAGAGTCCACGCCTATCATGCAGATATGAAAGGTACCTATAGCTGGGAGCTGATGTTTCATACTCAGCGTTCAGTTGGCGGTAGATAGAGGCGGGAACAAAGGTCCCAGGGGCCACGCGATGTATTGCCGCCCTGAAAATCATTATCTTGAGCTTACTATGAGTGGAATTTGGGATCCGTACTCTCCAAAACGGCTGCGAACCGTGACAGATGTGCCAGCGGCAACAAGAAAACTGAGCAAGCCTTCACACGTCAAGCGCACGAATGACGAATTTGCTCCTTGCAAAGTTTGTAACCATAATCCTAGCTAGACAAGTTAATGGAACAGTCCGTTATGCTTTGACATCTTTGATCTTACTGAGGAAATTAGGGAATGAAGTAGGGTATGATTATCCTGGGTTACGTCATTTGGACTTGCTCTTCCCGAGCAAAACAGCTCCTGGAGCTTTCGCTGCCCCGTGCTCAGAAGGATTCTTGATCTTATCTCATTAATGTTCGAGAGCTCGCTTGCGCGACGAAGAAGAGACAGGACCAAAAACGCGGGCGCAACCTTCGCTTCAACCACTGGAAAGTAAGTAAAAGAAGGGCTAATACTGAGCCACCCTGCCCGGCCACGAGTAGTGCAAGACACTTCGAGCCCCCTTTTGAGCAGAGAAACAAGGCCCGTAAATCGGATGGTTTGTGTCTTTTCGTAGCCTGATGGCATTAAGAAGTAGACACAGTCTTTCTCGTGACAGTGATTGGATAACACCTCTTCAACGAAATAAATGGAGCCTAGAGCAAACCTCTTGCGCTGACGCATGCGTCGTGACAGGCAAGAACACACAGATACAGAATCAGCTCTTTTGGCAAACGCAGAAGTTTCCTGATCTATCTCAAAGGCCGAAAAATAGTTCTTCTGTCCTTCAGAGCGATCGTATAAACGCTTTGGGCTTGTGGCCGGACGATCCTGATATCTGGCAGGTTCGGACGTATCGAGAAGTGCCTGGATTTGAGCTTGCATCTGGGCATGCTGGTAAGAAATCTGGTAGGAGATCTGGTCAAACCTATCGTTAAAATGGGGAATAACGGAATCAACGGAAGTCTGGAGAACTGGGAGGGCCAAATCTATTTGCGAAATAGGCTGGCGCAGTTGTTCGATAGCGGTCGAGGTATTGGAGTTGATAATTGTATTTCTCTGAATATCGGCCATTTGCTGATTTAGAATCTCTCTTGTCAAAGATTGTTCGTCACTAAGGTTTATCAGCTGTAGCAATAGAGAGAGATGTAGGTGTCTTACAGGTGAAGTATCCCTAAAACTAGATCCAGCGTTGTTGAAAGCCCATTCAGAGCTTCTCCTAGAACTCCGATGTCGGACTTTCGTAGCGGATATATAAGCTTCTTATATCCATCTTTGATCTTTGCCTTTGTATGCGCGTGGTGAGTCGTCGGTGCAGCGTTGGCAGCGGTGGCAAAGATCTTATGTTGAAGAGTGTCCAGTTCTTGTAATGCCTTTTGGCATTCTCCAAGACAGCCAGAAGCCTCTGATACCGACAGAGAAAGTTCTGGATTCGATCGAGAGCGTTTCAAAACGGCTTCAAGGGATTGAAAAGTGCTTGAAAAGCGCTCAGCCTGGCGCACAAGCCGAGTACGGTCGTCATCGTGATCGTTGAAGGCTTTCAGATATTTGACGAGACCAGATGTAACTGTTATTCCCAGAGGAATAATAGCCAGTGCCAACTCTGCCATGGTTGCTAAATTGTAGAAGAATAAGAGGAGAAGAGAAAATCCACCAGAAGCATTTGTGAAGCGGCTTACAAGTACAAAGTATAGAATAAGGCTACCAATGATATTCGACTACGTGTTTGAGCCACTACAGGGCATTCTTCAGGATTACAAATCCAGATACAGATTTGAAGCAAATCTATAGGCCAAAACTGCAGCGCACTAAACGCGATTGTGCCCAGGTGTGACCGCCATTACCACTGCGCCTCAAGCCACTCCTTGGCAGCATCACTTATGCATGAGGTCTTGGAATTTCACCGTCGATCACTTCGGGCTGTGTTGCAATTCCGAATCTCCATCTGATGACGCGGTATCCAGCTTTCACGAGATAGATTGACTTCAAAATGCATATAAATATCAATCCATGATTAATAGTCTAAGCCGTCTTACTCGAGCCCTATGTGGACTTTACGATAATACAATGGTCAAGTGCCAGCATAAAGATGGAACGGAAACCAAGACTCATCTGCGTGGACACCTGTTGATAAAATATAAGCCATTGAGCTTGCATCGTCCTTGTTCATTAAGCTGACGCTTCAACTCCGTCGGGGCAAGGATCTCGCTCAAGCTACCTATGCAAGACTGCTCCAGGTCTTCGAGGATAAAAACCTGTAATCTATCATTTCCATGTTGAGTGTCTACACAAAGTCTACTGTGATGCTGATACCTGGTGGTGCGAGCTCATAAGTTCCTGTCGTTCATCAAAAATTTAGAGTGGACTCGAGCGCTGATTCGTCTCATAAGGAGGAAAAAGATCTTAGAACTGCTGTCGATGTAGTTGTTACAAAACAGCTGAGAAGTGTGCTTAAACCGCTTGGTGAAAAGGACGCGTAGAAAAGAAGGAGAGGTATAAGAATAGTAGTAAAACCAGTAGTTGTATCAATTATGAACGCCGTCGTTGGCTCTAGTAATGGAAAATTAGTCATATGATTCGCCTCCTTTACCTTGGTGCAATTTGTTGTTTTGATACTGCTTAAGCTGGAGTCTTATGCAAACATTAGGCCAAGAGTAGTTGGGCCTTCGCCACTAACAAAGCAATGCCGCGCGGAATGTTTCTCTCAAGTCGTTCGTTGTTATCACCGAGCGTCTTCACCTTTGGGGCTTCTGCTGACCCCAGCTGCCGCGCGCATGCGACCGTGCAGAAAGCCAGAACTCGCAATTACGACAGCCCTGACGTATAATGAGAAGAGAAGATGGCAGCAAGGTAACTATCGGAAAAATGTACAGCTACTCACGAACCGTAGCATTGATGCAATACAAAACTTCACGGGGGAAGTGAGAAACCTACACCCGTGATTAACACTTGTCACCCTCAAAGGAAAGCTTTCAGCTCAGCCAAATCCTGATGGTTTCAATATTCACATGGATTGCGTCACTTTCAGGTAATATTATGATATAATTTCTATACATCAAGGAACCATGGCTGCCACATACAGACAGGGAGTTTGTAGGTGCTAGATGGACTAACCTAATGAGGTAGTTCAGGCATGCGCCATGTCTGCAACGGGCGGAGCTGAGGACGGCATGGACCGTTCTAGTGCACGGGACTGCATTATCACATAAACTATCCCGTGCTGATATGTGATAATGTCGAAACGCTGTGATTTGATACGAGAACGAGGTGATCGTTTCGCTTTTGAGTACGGCACTGAGACATTGGACGGTCGGCTTCAGGCCCCTCCGCGGCCCGTGGCTAGCTGGGTGACCCTAATACGGAGAACCATGTTCCTTTCTGGTAAGCGTGCGCGGCTCCAAACGTAGGCCAAGGACGAATGAAAGAGCGCTCATAGGTCTATCGTACTTGAGCCTCTTGAGTTCGAGAATGAAGGCCGGGGAAGAGGCCATATGCGGATGTGATATCCAAACCTTCTCAAACAATATTGGATATGGCATCATATTATTGTGCTTACGGTGAATGAAATGACCCTTTGGAGATAGCTTTCAGCTGAAGAATATCAGCCACCGAAAAACATGTCCGCCGTCTCGTGCCCTCAAACCGATTATAAATACCTGCAGAGATACTCACCAACGAAATCAACCATCAACCATCAAACACTTCATTTTCCTCAGCTCAGAAAACCCAATATTTCTCAAAATGGCCTCTCTTGTCCCCATCAAGTTCAGTGAACTCACTGCCAAGTACCAGGGACTCAATGGCAAGCTCCTTCTGCAAGCTAAAGGCAAGATCCCCGGATTCTACCTCAAGCCCTTCTTTGAACAAGAGCTCTGGATTGGCGCACTCAAGTTTGCCGTCATGGCTTACAGTGGTGGCCTTTCCAAGCAACCCCACGAGAAGGAGGTAGAATTCGACTTCGAACTTCCAATCCATCTACCCATCGACGACTTCAACAACGAGTCGGTCTTGATCAAGACTGCCTTTGGCATTTCTGAGGTCAAGATTGATTATCTTGACTGGGCCAAGCCTACGGATATTACTGTGCCTCTTCTGGCTGCCGTAGACGACCTCACCCTGGCTGGCAACCCAGATAAGAAACCATCCTACACTACTACTATCCGCCCTGTTAAAGATATTTATCTCTCGGACGAGGGTAGCCTTGACATCACAGCCGAAGTCCCCAAGAAGCCTGACTCTTCGGTAAAGATTGGTTTTAACCCTGATTTCATCAAGCTGGTCGCTGCTAGTTATGAGAAAGGGTCAATCAAGTGGACCATTAAGTGGGAAAAGGTTCCAGATCTTGCACACGACCCGCAGCGAGTCAGTGTCATCACCATCACCCCATTCGAGATAAAGATCCAGCCCTGGCCTCCCATTCCCGACCCCAAAGACATTCAGCCCTACCGTATCCACCGCTTGTTCATGGGTTCGGACCAGAAAGAGTGAGACACCTGCCGACTGATTCTCGATGGGCAGATGTAGCCGCTTTTATTTGATGACATGATGTCAGAGGAGATAGGGAAATGGATTGATAGTCTATCAGAGAAAGGGAGGGCGTGACCTTACATTCCTCTGTCGAGGCTGTGCATTTAGTCCGGAAGAACACCTGGATTGCATGGTCACAGATCAGATATTGTCAACAGTTTCTTTCATATATTTATATACAATTGCGTTTGTGCATCCTTTCGTGCTACCCTGCCCTGTTGAAACTGAGTTCCCTCTGGTGATTTAAGCTGTTGGCCATAAGTCTCAAATGAAAATGACGCTGATCACTAACAAATCTAGACATTAACCCTGGTGAGACTTCTGTTCCTGCTGTTAGTTCAAAGCTCCAAATTCCTTCAATTCCAAAATGCCTCCAGAGCTTGAAAAGCCACTGCTTGATGGTGAGAACTATCTGGCCACCAATCCCGGGCCCTATACTCAACAAAGGCCTGTAGTCCTAGTATGGAAAGAAATAGCAAGGCAGCCGATCGTCCCCTGTAGTAAAGGTCGATCTCTGCAACACAGACCAGTCGTGTCTCGAGCTCCGCACATTTTCAGCACTCCAGTGAGTCACTGGAAGGCCTCAAAGTCTAAGGCTGAGCCCTGGTAAACAGCCACAGAATAGACAAGTACTGGAAACCATCTTGCGGCAATCGACATACAAAGCATCGTTAAGATTCTCACATATAATCCAAGGATGCGCCGAGTACTCGGGGCTACAATCCCACCTGCGATGTAAAGCCTCAATTATAAGCTACATGTGTGATTTGCAGGAAACTTGTAGCCGAGAGGTTAAGTCAGCAGGGAGAACTAGGCTACAATCTCAACATGCGTATAATAGTAGGTATCTTGTCAACACCCCTTTCTCAGCAGCTGCTAATACATGATTATTCATCACGCTTGAGATCGCTCAAGATGTTTTGAGTGACAATAGGAGCGACTTCGATGACCGTTCTTCCAATTCTTCCAACCGTAGCGACAAAATGATCAAACAGACCCTTCTGCATCCACCGATCGAAGGGTATTGCTATCAGGGCCTGTAGACAAGTATCACCAATCAGCGCTCTGTGACACAGAATCTCGACATGATGCGACATGTCGGTCACGCTGAGTTCAGACTCGCCGATGGCTCGAGTGATACCGTTCATGTTAGGACAGCCAGTGGATAAACCGGTTTTCACAATGCTTTCAAGAAACTCGGACATCTCATTAGCATTGCCCTGATTTATGTACCGGGTAAAGGCATCGACAAATAGTTTGGCATCATCGCTCAGAGAATCATTTTTAGGAGGGAACATTGGGTAGAGCCTGGAAATGTCCTCGCCCACAGCCTGTGCATCGACTGAGATGCGAAGTGCTGACTCAACTATTCCAGGGGTGATGAGCTTTGCAACCCGGGGAACGATATCCTTCGCCTCCGGGAACTGATCCTCAATCTTGTCGAGTATTTTTAAATCGTTCGCCTTGTGAGGATCCATCTTTATGACAGTCTGCATAGCAGCCTCTGCAACAACAGCTCGGGCAGCATAGTGCCTGTAATTGACATGGACAGAACCAATATCAATGGAAGCGTCTGCACCCAGTTTGCTCAAGACGCCGAGCGCGGTCCCGGCAATGGCAGCGATAGGGCTGCCCACCTGGCCCAAGAAAGGGAACCCAGTTCGTAATACTGAACGATCTATTGTTTGGCCGACGCTGGCGACCTTATTGAAGATTTTCCAAATTGCTATACCGTCACTGACGGGCTCTTCCCTCGTGCTGCCCTCCGGGCGGCCGTCGGCCGTGATATATCTGATGTCTTCACCTCCAGGAGGACTACGGTCCAGGGCATACATGACACCAGACATGGCGCTGAGATAAGTTCCGAATCCACCTCGAAACACTGTCGCGGTATTTCTAGTTCCGGTGCCATACGAAGCGACGCCGATAGACTTGCTTTCGCCGCTGATGAGGATCGGGGATCCGGATTGCCCTGATATAGGGTCAGTATCGTGAGTATTTCACATCGAAAGCCACCACTTACCACTTGCACAAGATAATCGTATGTTCGAGCAAATTAAAAGCCGTTTTCGAAAGATCGCAATCTATCCTTTTGGCCATCTCATACATTTGGGCTCCCCGTTCATCACCCAGGGACTTGTCACATGGGTACCCAACCACGCTGAAAAGCATCTTGTTCACAACTCCCACAGTGGGCTGCTGGGCGATACGCACAACGTTACTAAATTCTTCCACTTTTATGAACGCCACATCGCTTGCGCGGTTGGTGTCACTGATAATCCAGTCTTTCGGAACGACGACCTTGAGACCTCTGCGGAATTGAGCGCCAGGCTTGTCAAGGGAGTTCTTGCCATTATATCCCACGAAAGCGCGGACTTGAACTGCTTTGCCAAAGTCGTGGGTGTGGTCATAAACGCAGTGGGCGGCGGTGATGATGATATGGGGCATAATTAGCCATCCTGTAGCTTGAGCATGACGCGTGTCACTGGCATCTTGGCCTTCAAATCGAATCTTGAGCTTGACGATAGCTGAATACAGAGTCAGATTTGGACTGATCCTGGGTTGTCGAGATTAAAATGCCCCCGGAACCTACAATGATATTTCCTCCCAGGCTGGATGTCAGCCGTATCAACCAGTATTCGAGAGTCATCGGCAAACACCGTCTGAATTCCGTTGGCTTCAGGTCCGATGGGGAGGACGTCTGTCGCGGATGTAGGGGACACGTCTCGAAGAGGCCATCGAGCATAGGTTCTTTCGGGATTGGATGAAGCCATAGTGGTATAGAACTGATCGAATGGGGCAGATGTCGCAAAATGGATGAGGGAAGATTGAGGGGCATTGTTTCTACACGCTAAAAATCGATAGCGCCTCACGATATCTTTCAGCTCGGATTCAAAGCGGATGGCACTATGGGTTAGCTGATTGGCTAGGTAAGTTCAGCAACTCCTCGACAACCCCTCAACCCCACCAGGCACAGGATTACAGATGCGTATATCCCGCGCATGCCATAGAATCTCACACTAGTCATATGTTCTGCCCCAAGACCGTCTCGCCGTCAAAGTATGTCCTTCTGCTTCGTCCGTCTGACCCCTCTTGGCAGGCCTAGACGGAAGCAAAGTTTCCATAACAACATCATTCTCATCAGTTTCAGTTTCTTTGCGCTGCGTGATCTCGACGAACTGGCCCAACCGCTTTCTCCAACCAGGCAGAGCCCCATCTTGAATTTGTCAGCCACCAGCGCACACTTCATGGGACGAGAGAGGAATATTGACTTACCAACTAAGAGACAAGCAAATTTGAGGATAACAGGAAACCAAACACATACTGCTACCAGCTGTCCGAAGCCCCATTTCGATAGGGCGACCTTGCTCTCGGTGCCAGATTCTCCGCCACTGAGGAGATGCATAAATGCCGCAAACTCATGTACGCCGATTGCACCCATGACGATAGTTAAGACCTCCATCGAGATCCAGATAGCTTCTGTAAAGAGCACGAAATGCTTCTGGGTATAAAATGACTTCAGGCGCGAAGGCAATCTATCCATCAAAGCATGGGCTTTCTGAGATAGGCAGTTGTCGCGCTCAAAGAGGTGCATCCTAATCATTGCAAGGATCCAATACAATATCAGGAATGCCATGACAACATGCATTGGTGCTTGTATCCTAGAGTGAAACTTGAAGAAGCTCTCCGCATCTCGATCCAGATGACCTAACTCTTCACCAGTGGTAGAACTAGAACCTCTCTCCGCAGCCTTGTTGAACGTCTGACAAAACGTCCTAGGCCCAGTATGATTCCCGCAGCGTTCTAGAGGCGAGGTCTCATCAAAGTGCCTCAGTAACGAAGGCTCATCAACAGTCTGGGGACGAGCAATGAGCACAACCAGAATCCAGTTGATGAACACGAGAGCAAGTGTATACCACCAGCGGTTGTGAGTCTTTTGAAGGATAAGCTGGACAAACAGCAGGGGATACATTCCCGCTGATACCATGCCCCTCACGGTGAGGTTGTTTGTCAGCCAGGAGAGGAGTGAACTGATGTTACCGAGTCCCGTCCCGCTAGAACCTGAGAAAGTGATGATAGTGGCTATCGAGATAGTGCCGAGAAACACAGCTTGAGCTTCTTGGAGGTCGACTAGGGTTGATACAACTGCTACACCGAAACTGCTCCTCGTGGCCACTTTTTGCCAGTGAAACCCCGTCTCTACGGCTCTAGCAGGCCCTTGGAGCGGAAGAAGCGAAATAAGGGTGAAGTTTCTTACCCAAGTCTTGGTGATCTTGTAGCACAATGCAAAGAACAGGACTATCGTGAACTGGATGAGGTATGCCACGATTATCTATTTTCGGTTAGCAGAGGCATTCATTCCGGGTCGCATGGACTCACACCAGGCCCTGCAATATCGTAGTCAATCCCGGGATCGGCTTTGTCGCAGTACTCAGTACTCATGATGCGGCCCAGGTCTTTGATGTTCTTGGATGTGATCATTTGACATTGAAACGTCCACAGTTCCGGCGGACAACCGCCGAATTTAGAGTCAGAACAAGACTGTAGCGCACATTTGACGTAGCTCAGTAATGCCCCCAGTCTCCAGAACTCATCCAGCGGACCGGTATTGAACTTTCTGTCCACTTCTTCTAATGTCTCGTTACCAATGGAATCTGGTCCACGATTGGTAGACATCATAGCAACGGTCGCCAAGGTCAGGCAGTTCCATAGAGTTTCGGGATTCGAAAACATATGTTGTTCGCTTCCGCACGCTTTATGACAATTGGTAACATTGTCAATGATACATCCGTTCTCGATCAGTCTAGCAGGAACCGTATCATGGGTGATGATGGCGGGCAAGCGATAAAGCCACGCGACCTCCCATGCTCGCCAGTCCTGGGGAATGGTGAATTGTTTGAATGGGCTGTCGGTGAAGTTGAGCGTTGGGAGGTATTGGAAGCTTCTCTCTACCATTTTGACGAAACAGCGGGTCTGGTTTAGGACTAGTTCCTGATCGTGGGGACGTTCAAAGAAGAGATGGAGATGGAGACTTTGTCTTGCTGCCTGGAGTGCCTTGTTTACGGAAACGTCATCTTCATGCACGTCGCCGTCTGCCAAGATATTGATCTGCATGTCAGCATTGGAGTCGGGAAGCATCTCGGCAGCCCAATTAATCAGAAAGTAGTTGTAAATAACATAACTGTGGGTACTATAAAAGATCTGGGGTTATTTGTTTAAAATGAAATGAATACTGATTGGAGTCGAGAGTGGTATTGTTGGCTCTGAGGCAACGAAGCTATATCAGAACTTTGTGCAGCACCGACATCCCTGCCAAGCTGCAAATGCCCAGTGAATGACATGTTGATTGGACGAACCAGGCTTGGGTAAACTCAGTCTTCCTTTTATTGCTGGTTCACATACCTCCATTTCGCTCGACGATGGAGATTGATATCCCCGGAGTAAAACGCTAGTATCATGCCATAGATCCCGCCGACGGGCCACTTATTTAACAAAGACCCGAGTCCCCAACCATTCTCATGCCTCCCATCCGTGTCAGGGCCACTCTTTTTCACCTTGTCGTAGACGGTTGGCAAAGTTGTAGCGAAATAGCGTTCTCTGAGTCTCTCATACCAAGACCGATCGTACAAGTCCCAGAATTGCTCTTCTGTGTAGTAAGTATGTGCGTATAGCCATTTCCGTCCCCCAAGTTCCGCCAACTTCTTCTCCAGAGCTTCATTCTTGATCTTGAACTCTTCTCGATCTGAGGGTCCCCAACCCCAAACTCCAATGTTGAGCATCGGTTGCGAAATGTCGTTTCCTGCGCCGGTATCTGAAGATCCTTTCGTAACAGGGTGGAAAGTGGGTGTTCGACAACCTTTCAGAGGACAAAGCCAAAGTGGCCATATTCCCAGCTCTGCGTCCACCCAGTAAACAAATGCTTCAGCTGTGTTATATGGCAATGCTAGATCTTGAACGACGAACTGGTCCGAGATCCGACTTGCGTGGAGTGCATGATACAGTGTCCGGGTATGAGAATAGTCATCAAGAAACCAGCGGAAGAACCTGTTGAATGGGACGATCTTGAAATATGTATATCCTTGACGACCGACCCAAAAAGCAGCTCTGTCGTACCGGAAGAGGTATTCACCGAGTGGTATGTATTCTGTGACTGCCGCCGAGGGAGGGAGTGACTCGGTCTGTTCTTTCACGTGTAGATAGAACCAATGGTCTCCTGCGTTACTGAAAGTCCGTACTGGAGAGTCACTTGGCTTGGTGCTGGTCAACTCGCCCGTGATGACAACACCATGGTCCTTCGAATAGAGGATGCCGTCGACGTAGTCAATGTCCACTCTTTCGCAACACTGTTTCGTTGTTGAGATGGCGGAAGTCACGCTATCGACTCTATGATACGTGGTCTTGACAAATTCCCTCGCTTCAACCAGCCGGATCTGCATCAACGTCGTCAAGCCCAGAGTCCCAGCAGCGCCCGCAGCACCACAAAACAGATCTTCATGTTCTTGGTGCGATGCCCGGATTATATCGCCGTTTCCAAGTATCATTTCCACGAAGTCGATCGTTTCATTGAAGAAACCATGTCGAAATGAGCTGCTTTCCCCGGATGTCCCTGCAAAACCCCTCCCGCTGTGATCCCAGGGAATTCCATCACTACTGGGGGTATCAGGCCGTACGGCATCGTGGCGGCGATGAGTCGATCCATCGGTACATTAGGCTCGACGAGACAAGTTCTTTGCGCAGAGTCTACTGTAATGACTTGGGATAGCATGCTGATGTCGATAACATTCGTGTCAGACCCATGGCGAGGGCGAGTACTGCTTGAAGAGCCATGGGAGACGCGATATGGCTGGCGGAGCTTGTAGAAGTCGCGTATTTTATCGGCAATGTCTTGAACAATTTGGTTATGGCGCTCCATGTTTTAAACCGACTTGCACGACTTGTAAAAGGCTTGGGCGTTGGACAGATGCGACTAAGATGTGTCCTCGAGGTACTGCCTAACTCCCTATTTGAGCACTTGCGAAGGCTAACTTGGTAGACCCCATACATGGCAATATTCGAGTAAGGGAAAGGATGGTGTAACTTGGCCAACATCATAATGATTAAACTGAGACAGCAGACGGGAAGGAAAAGGCGGTGATGATGCCTACACGCGACCTAACCCAGCCAATCTATGTGGGTGATGCAGGCTACAAGGAAGTTGGCAACACATTCGTTACACAGATAGATAAAACCTTCTCATTCACAAGTACAATATGCATAAACTGCACAACATTCTAAATCTATCGAGTCTAGACACGAGCTGAGCTTTCACCGGAGAACGAGTAACACCATCTATCCACGCTGTCTCGCAACCTTACACATCACCTAGCACAAATCTCCCTTCATCAATGCCTTAGAACCCAAAATCTTACCAAACGCCAGGAATAAATCGCCAAGGCACACGTCTACAATACTCAGTCCACGCAGCGCCATACTTAACCGAGCAGCTCTTCTCATCACGTATACACCGATGCACAAGCAACACCGCCATCCACACCGCGTATGTCCACACTACAGCCCTCGTACTACCCACCAGCGCACAAGAGCAGAAGCTAAGAATCAGATCGCCCAGGTAATTCGCGTGCCGAGACCAACCCCACCAACCGCTGCAGAGGAGAAGACTCCTGTGCTGCCGGCCATCGGAGGTCCTGAAGGATGCGACGATGCATTCTGCTGGTTTACCCCAGATGGTGCATTTTCCACCAGTTCGTCGCACGATTTCTTTTTGGTGGTTGACGGAGCGGAAGAGGATGTAGCCTGCTACTCCGAGGGTGAAGAAGAATGCTAGGTAAGGTGTTGAAGCTGATGATGGGTACCGCCCCAGATATTGGCCTTGGATGGTGTATGTTGTTGGTAAGAAGCAGAAACATCCCCAGCTGAGATAGAAGCCGTAATGGTCGAATTTGACGTCGATTGTGCGCAGATACCAGGATTCATTAACGAAAAAGTCCACCACGTAGATGGTCTGTAGTGCCGTTACAAGGATAAGCGACGGCTCAACAAATCCCTGATTCTGGTACTGATACGCCATGTTCGAAAAGTCGCTGCATCATGTTAGTTTCCGTTCTCGTATCAAATTAACCAGACTTACATCAGGGTCCACACCATCATCCCTGCCCTGCCATTACTGAAAAGCTTAAGGTCGAAATTCTCCCCCAACCTCGGGTTCAGCTCAATGCCCATGAAGAAGTCGTATAGGAACGACCCTGTAGATATCAAAATTAGCGTTTAATTACACCAAAAACTCAAAAAAACGTAGTGGTCTCACCGCTGAACTTCCTATCTTCTGGGTGCGTCGGCAATACGTACGCTTTGACGAGCGCAAGTGCCGAAATAACGAAACCAGCCAAGTTCATAGCTCCAATCAAGCTACTCCAATTGCGGGGAACGAAGCCAGGGTCCAGAATCCCCAACCAGCTAAGAAGTGCGTAAAGGAGATGCGTGACGATCCACGCTGAGAGGCCGTTGATTTTGTAGCTGAGGAGATAGCCAGCTGGTGTCAATTGGCCTTGGTGTTGTTCTCCGGGGAGCAGGCAGTACAGAAGAGCTTGGATTCCAACAAAACAGATGACTGCGGCGATGCCTTTGGTGGTGAGGTGAGGACCGTACTGGGCGCAAATGGTCCAGAAGCCGTGTTCTTTCACGGCGTCTGCGAAGAGGGAGAGCGATCCTTCGTATTCTGCAAGTGTGATGAAGATTGATATCGAAGCCATTGGCGCGAGAAATAGAGGCGATGCGCCTACGAGAGATCGCAGCCACGACCTCCCAAATGCTGCACGACCCCAAACATCAGCACCAGCCAACATCTGAACCTCTGTCGTCAGCGCCTTGGCTTCAATGGGCTTCTTTTTTTCTCTGCGTTGTAATAGTAGTCGTCGAGCCAGCCATTGGCAAGCCCTCTGCAATTCTTGCCATGGTGCGTATGTATACAGACAGTCAGGTTAAGTGCGATGTATCATGAAAATGGTGAAAGAGGAGAAGAAGAAATGTGTAGTACAAAGGGATGAGACGATAATCACGGCATTTTTAGTGGCTGGGACATCGTCATTGATCAGCGGGTGGATCTGCCACCCGGCCATGGTTAGAGTGTGTATTCGTGGCTTAAAGTTATGTTGGTTTGAGTTATGCAAGCGGACGCGTGTGCGCGGACGCGTGTGCGCGGGCGCGCTGTGAGCTTAATTTGTTTGGTGCCAAGATAAGGCAGATTGAGACACTGGGTGTTGGTGGCTGGTTTGCGCTAGATGTTTGCTTTGAATTACAGGGTAACACAAGCTTCAGTGTTCAGAATTGGCGGTGAATGTGAGACATTTCGGGTGTTGGATATATTCGATGATCCGTTGAGATTGAAGTCTTGTTGTACGGCATCATCAATGCCAATCATTTCAGACCGAGTCACGTCACGTTCTTGTTTGTACAACGAGGCTCAATTTTCGTGTTGCATACGGTAATTTCCTGCTGAACTGTAAATTATTATTAACATGGCTCAATCACTGACCGCCTCCGTAAACGTCTGCCTTGCCCAATATGCCAAGGTCCCTGGCTCCCTGCTATGCCGTTGCCCATGACGTTGCCTATCACTAGCGCCAGAGTTCATATCAATAGCAACAAATTAACCCGGAACCCCCAGCTATATTGATATGGGGGCCCTACATCTTATAGTAGGGACGTAAGTGGAACCTCTTGAGAGATTGGGAACGTGAGCAGTGTGCTGTAGCGTTTTATAACTAACGTAATTACTGGTAGGCTCAAATACGAGGGGGCGACAAGTTCTTTTCACTGGCGCATTTTATTGGCTGTCACCACCCCCTCCAGAGACCTGGCAGGAGGTTCGACACAACTCAAGGGAGAATTCCAGTTCAATCAAGACCTAGATTCGCGAGATTTCCCCACAACTATATAGTATTCAAGATATCTACGTATTCAAGATATCTACCACTTCAACAAGACTGGCTCTATGATAGGCACTATTTCAAGCGGAATGATTATGACAGGTACACAGCGATCCCGCCGTTTATCATAAGTGCCAGCCAGTATTGCCTTAGCAGCGGGTACTAAGAAAGCAACCTATTAGGTAATTATACTATTACGACAAGATAAAATAACTAGATTGATACCGAGAAAGGTCTTAAGTGGCTAAAGCACTTTAACCGGTCTACAGCCAAGCGATCTAATAGTCGCTATCGAGCGGCAGACTGATATGTAAAATGCGCTTCTTTTTCTCTTGTTAGTCTGTTCTGGGTCTTGGATAGGTTAATGGCCAAGGTTATACGGTTCGCAAGGTATCTGTAGCTTCTATATTAAATACACTTATGCTGTATCCTGCCAATCTTTTTTGGAGATAGGTATATCCTGGTTAATGACTGAGCAAATTGGCCTTTTAGCTAGTTAGTTAATAAAAATACTATACTCTATTTAGTATGTGAATCCTATAGATCTTTGCTGCGACGTTATAAGCAGACTTCCATACGGCGAGGCGAGGCCACCTTACGGTCAGATATTAGCTAGATGTGTTATTTACAGTTGAGGCTCGTGGCTGAGAGCTTAAATCAGCAGACAGAACTTAGTCAGATATTAGGAATAATTAGCCGATATAGCGACTTCTTGGATCACTATCTGTGGTTCTTTCACGCTGATGACAGAAATATAGCATGAACCGCGGTCCTGACAAGCCCAGGACTGTGTATTCCTTGCCAGAAGCCCATACCGCTATACACGTATGAGATATCTGCAAGGCCCAATATAGATACGAGACTCGGGATGACTGCTGCCTATAAGGTTAAGCTTTAGGCTGCAAACACAGGTGATGGATGTTAACACGATAGCCCCCCAAATACAAGGCTTGCAAGTTCATATCTGCAGCAAGGATTGGCATCAATTTAATGCACTGCTACTGCTGTTGTCTGTCGGTGGGGAGAGGGTTGCCGAACTTGCCGTTGGCGGCTTAGTGAGGATCTTGATACGGACTACATTCCCCGTATACATGCATATTGTTCCCACGTCGCTGCGACAGTCGAGGCTTCCTTTTCGGTAGATATTGAATCCACAGATTTAGCGCTTAGGCGGGCTTCCACGCATGTGCATGGAGTCGACCCGCGATGGAATTGTACTCTACGGCGTCGAAGCAAATTAATTAAAGAATTACTGACTCCGCAGATACTCCATAGGTTGGCCTTCTAACCAAAAGGGTTCATAAAATTCTGATACCCTGTATCGGTAGTAATCAGAAGTTGGCCAAAGGTAAAGAGCATTTTCAAGTTCTCGTTGAATACCTCATGTCGGATAAGACGGCTCTTATGGGATGAAGACCGGCATTGAGAAGTTCGGTAAAAGAAATCACTCTTATATGAACCCACTATAAGTGGAGTTATTACTTAGAGTTTAAAGTATATTCAATGGATATTTATATGCGTGCGATTTAGTATATATATCTGGATATGGTCTACCATATTAGACTATAACAGGTTTATCTGTTATCTACTTTCGTTATCATATACAGCACTACCAAGTCTACCACTAAAGGGTCATCATCAAAATGCAGTTGTCAATCTTTATATGTACTCTTGTTTTGGCCTTGGGGTATGTTATGTTCTATCTATCTCACCGTGAAGATATCGTTGTTGCTAATAACCTCTTAAAGTATTTCCGCCCAGACGTTTAAGCGATATTGCTGTTCTGTCAATAGCGGCGGCGATGTTGTAAAGCGCGATGGCTATACTCAAAGTTGCTGCGGTAGTAACTCATTTGACGGTGTAAGTTGTCTCGCGACGTCAAGCAGCTTGACCTGACATTAATCAACTCCTAGTCTGAGTGTACCATATCTGGAGATACTGCGCCTTTTGAAAACTGCTGCAAGGGCAATAGTGGTATTACCTACTGTGCCTAGTTGACGTTTTACAACCTGTCACAAAACGGAATGGTTACTGTAGGACGGGTTGGAAGGCGGTCTGGGGCAGCGATTGGTGTACGAGATCGAGAGAGGACACCACAGCCAATTTTCTTCGAATCTGTCTCGCCAATGAACCATTCTGTCGAAGTATCTTATTGGTGATACAATATCACTTCAGTATTGGAATGGCAATTGAGTAACAAAGCTGAAATGCTGGAAGAGAGTAAAACAAACTTACCCCATATCTCCTCAGTATCCTACACCTACGACTATGGGTAGAATCGCGGGAACTTTCTCATCTTAAAAATTGTCTTTATGTTCTTTCTTGAGACTGACCTATTCTTTTTTTACGGCAGATGTACATCAAGTTTGTTTCCTACCAACTTACTGAGCCTTTTCTTCATCCTGTCTACATCGTCCGGCGAAGAAACAACATCTAGGATAACAGATCGGGCTGTTTCCACGTTATGTAGCTCATTATCTGTGTTCGTAGCCTAAAGCTTAACCTTATAGGCCGCAGTCATCCCATAGTCCACGTTATGTAGCTACTATCAGGACTCGCCCCGTAGACCGTAGAAGTATCCTGAGTGACAGTATCAACTTTCGAATAGCTAGTCTGAGATCCACATTGCGCACTGCTGTCGAGCCAATCTTCGAGAGATGGAGGCACTGGCGAAGGAGATGACCTACTCTTCCCAGTCGGTATGAGAACGCCTTTTGTGCCGTTGCCCATGGCGTTGTGCGTAGCACCGCAAATGTCTTCAGTTCACGTTCACAGTCACAAATTCACCCGAAACTACCCGACAACTGTACGTACATACTTCATTCCCACGGAATCTTCTTGTCGTTTCGATCATCAGCATTGCATTCCTATATTGACAAACGTTTAATGCTTGGTAGAATCCCTTATTGGCTGAATGCAACGCAGTTGGCCATGTAACCATTATTAGACTATCTTGATAGTATAGCCGTCTTTGCCATCCCTCTCCAAATAAAACCTCTTCTCTATACATGAATCGCTCCAGATTCAGTCCCTCAACTTAGATATCGACGTGAATGGTGTCTTCTGGTCTGCCCAATCCCTCTTCATTTTCTCAGCAGCAATCTCAAACATGCCGATTCTCCTAAAAGTACCTCTTTCTTGATCTGCGATCAACAATAAGCCGCACTCAGACGACAATCTCTGCTGCCAGGGATGTCTAATATCAGCCTCCACAATCTTGAGTGTGAATATCCGACTGTTCTTCGGCACCTCCCTATCTAGCGAGATATCACATGGAAAATCTGCTTTCAAACGTTTACCAATGAATACAAGCATAGGCGTCAGGTTAATTGGATTCAAGAACTTGATACGATCTCTCATCGTCTTGTGGTTCATCCACCAGTTTGAATGTAAGGGCCCAAGTCCATTGCGTGAAGCAGATCGAAAGCGTACTTCTGTAAGAGGCCCTTGAAGAACCAGTGCCGTTCGGCGCGACATCTCAACGCTTTCTGGCTCATCGTCGGGGGCGATGATATCGATGACTTTTGTAACCACCTTGGGGTCGGTCTGTGCTCGGAACAGGAAGTTAAAGTTAACGGGCGTGTAGACAGATGCCCATGACCAACTTGGCGCGACGCGGGTACTTGGCGGCTGCTCTTCCTCTATGGTGCTCCATAGTAGAGAAAGTGGAAGACTGTCTTGTCTCCAGAGTCCGTTGAGATACTGCTCCCTCGGTACAATACTTGTCAGCTGCTCAGCTACGCCATCAATTGCAATGAGTTTATCAGCCTCTTTCGTCAACTTGCCGACGCTGTACTGAGCCACCACTGAAGCCCATACATACAGAAACATCTCTTCATCCGTGACTGTCTTCTCTGAATTCAATCCTCGCGTGAGAAGTTCCGTGTATATATGCTTGAACCTGCAATCTTCTACCGACTGCACGCCGGAGGGAAGCCTATCAGAAATGTCGAACCTCTTGTATCGATATTGCAAATCCCAAGGTCCTCCTTCTAGGTGGTGTGCAGGCCATTTTAAGTGCAAGTTAACACCATTGATGCCTGCGGGATCGCGTTCGCGAAAAAGACCCCCGTATGCGTCTGATGATGCTGCTGCTGCGAGCGTGATCGCTGAGTATGAGTAGACTTTGACCATTGTAACGGAGTGTAGGCCCCAGTCTTCCGCATCAAGCTGAATAATGCAAAGAGCATCTATCCATATGTACTCCATACCGAGGCGATTTGTGACAGTGATTGCATCACGGAATGTTGCTGGTAGGTCTTTCATCGGCATCCCAGTAGTGGTCATGCTCTCGATGTTAGATCTGAGTAGTTTCGTGAATGGTTCCCTTCCCCAACAGTAGCTCAACGTGGCATATTCTATGCTAAGAGGAATTTCGTCGTTTGCGCTCGTTTCAACAACTTTGATGATCCCAGGCATGCCGTCGGTATTTGGAACGATCTTGACCAGCCGAGCTGGAAGCCAGTCTTTGTTCTCACCAGTGCGGGCATGTAGTTTGTTGCATGACTTATGATTCTCCGAACAAGTCTTGATCCATTTAGACAAGCATTCAAAACTAGTCTCACTGGATGTACTTGTTGACGTCGTGTCGATTGGTCTCTGGCACTTCACACGAGGATCTATCGCCAATTAGTTCAGTGATATTGACAATGGCCGAGTAGCGCACCTTCGGCTCCAAAGAGTCGTATATCAAGCCTATCCATATGGCGGAGATTACTCCTGCTGAGACCGAGATCCGCTGAAATATGGCCTTCATATGTATACTCATTATACTGCCATAGCGCTAGCATCGGCTCGCCCTGTGCCCTCCAAGATGTTTTGCCGGCCGAATCAGCGAAGGATCCATTCCCATATTTGTCGAGGGCTTGGTCCGCCGCTGCGAACGCGACGACAAAGGAGCAGAATTCGCAATCTTTCACGGACTCGGTTATGTCCCGAGATGAGTGCGTATCATTCTGGAAGGCTTTCCACGGCGCCTCGTGGAAGGGGGTGCAGGCGATGGTGGAATCGCGATGCAGAGGTTTTGGTTCGGAAAGAAATGCATCTCGACATGGCGAACAGAGCTTTGAAGACATCGCGCGACGTGGTAAGGAGGCTTAGACGCGTTGTGTTTATCGCGGTGAGAAATGAGGCGCGGGGATGAGAGGTCTTAGCCTAAGAACTCTCATCCCCGCGACGAGTCTTAGGGGGTCAGCTCACTAGTGATACACTAACCACGAAGGCAAGACTGCAGGGACGTGGTGACGAAATACTTCGCTATACTGCTTCGCTGGAAACACTGAAATAAAAGACGCCTGTGCGGTTCTTCGCAAACAACAAGTCCTCAATTGAACAGGTGGCTCACTAAGTGGAAAACTGTGCTTTGCGTCCACTCTACCGAATATGTATTAATACTATGTTCTATTCAGCCTGTCCTGCGAAGTCTTTGGCGACGACATTGGTGAATCGGCCGGCATCTCAACTGGTTCCTCATTAATCTGCCGCGCTGCCTTCGTCTTCTCCACAACCGTCTGCTCCTTTCCGGTGGGAGCCTCATGGACCAAAACACCAGGAGCCTCGTATATCGCATTATCCGGAGCTTGATGCGGAGATATCCCAGACCCATCAACTTCAGAAATGCCAGTCGACTTTGCATCCAGCTCTGGCTTTTCGAATCCGTCTGGATCTGTGGGGACAATGCTTGGTGCTTGTCGCTTCTTGCGTCGGTAGAGGAAGAAACCGGCGAGGAGGAGTACTAGTGCAAAGACGCCGACGCCTGCGCCAATGCCTGCTTTTGCACCGGTTGCGATTCCAGTCGAGGCTGTTGTTTCTTGTGAAGATTCTGGTGTTGAGGTGCTAGCATTTGAATCTGCGGTTGATGTTCCGTTGTCCGCGCTGATGAAGAATAAATTGCTTTGCAACATGCTTATGTCGCTGCGATTCGACACGTCGTACACCGTCATTGTGAATTTCGAATCGCCCACGTCCAAATCCATCGGTATTGTCCAGGTATAGTTCATGTACGTGTCTGTGCAATTGGGGTTCTATAGCTTCCAGTCGGCAGAAGGGTAGTCAAAGGTCTTATTATCTATTACTAAGTTCTATCTACTGGTTTAAGCTCTTAGCCACAAGCCTTAACTATAAATAATATATCTAGCTAATAACTTAGATATTATATTATAATAATTAACTAATTACTATAGCTAAAGGCTAATATTATAAAAACCTAAAAAATAACTTATTTACTTATTATTATAAGTTATAAGAAAAGTACCTTTAATCTATTTTTTAAAATAATTAAATATAAAATAATAAGTAAAATAGTAATACTTAAATAAAGGCTTAAATAAAAGCTTAAATAAAAGCTTAAATAAAAGCTTATCTATATAGTATATTTAAATAAATTTTAATAATAATATATTAATAAATTTCTCCTTAACCTTATTAATATTAAAAATACTAAAAAACTTTTTAAAAAAAATAGCTTTAATATAATTAAAGCTATAAAAAAAAAGTTTTTAAAATTATTATTACTAAAAAATATAAAAGGCTTTTAAATAACCTTATTAAGTAACTAGCTATTTTTAAGTACTTATACTTTTACTTATACTATTTAAAAACTTCTTTAGGAAATTAAAAAGCTATAAAGTAAGAAAAAACAGTACTAAAAGCCCTTTATAATAATAAAGCTAAAGCTAAGAAAATAATAAAGTTAATTAAAAAAAAAAACTAAGATTAAATTAAAAACCTAATTAAGCTATAGCTAGCAATTTACTTAAATAAATAACTTCTAAATATAGTATATAGCTATTAGATTTATTAAGAAATACTAATATATAAGAAAAGCTTAACCTAAAGAAAGTTTTATAATAATATATATATCAGTGCGATTAGGGCTAAGAAAAAGGTTTAGGGTAATCGGAAGGTAGTGGCAGAGTTAAGTTTATAAGTCAATCATAAGGTTAGAAAATACACTTCGACTTTAGGCCCTGATCCAATCGATACGAACGGCACACTCGATACGTTACGGTCAACCGGGCCTACCTAATTAGGTCATTCCAGCTGGCCTAAGTACACGATTTGACAGGGGTCAGTTATGCAAGCCTGATCAATGTACCTTTGTCACGCTAGGCTCTAGAAAGCTAGGTCTAACGGACCTAAGACGGAAATAGCGAAAAATACATAGAAAAAACACAGATCGTGTCGCCCGCTTGTTTTCAACAAACGGCAAAACAAGCGTACACAATCGATCCGTACACTGATACATCCGGCACCATAGGTCACGTGACTAGCCGTCTTGCAAGGTCGGGCCCCGCAGCCTGCACAACCGACCTAATAGGCCTAGCTTGGTACCTATAGGTTATGCAAAGTCACTGAAAAAGGCGCCGTAACGTATCGAGTGTGCCGTTCGTATCGATTGGATCAGGGCCTTAACACAATGGTCTTGTTGTCTATACTCAATCAGTCCGCAGTCTTTTTATCATGATCCAATACAAGACATACCAAATATCACTATGGGTTTTAGATCGTCCGGGCCTGGGCCATATGTGCCTGTCCACCGCATCAACTCCAACTTGACTTTCGTGCTCCCTTCGCCCCATGTTCCGTTGACGTCGCGCCCGGCTCCCCAGCCTACCATCTGTGTTTGTCCACGCACCCAAGTTTTACCTTGAAGGGGCCAGATGAATTGATCCTCAATAGTCGCGACCTCGCACCAACCATCGTCTGCTTCGCCATCGTCGCCTCGTCGTCGTAGCGTGTTCGAGAAAGGCATTTTGATCGTCGAGAATTTGAAAAGGTAGATGGTTTTGCAATGGAAGCTGAAGGATGGAAATCGGACATCTTTAATGCATTGACTGGTGGAGAGCATTTTGGGTCGACGTTACCATAACAGCTTAATCGAAATAAGGACCTGTCTCGTCTTGCATCCTTCAGCAGCCTGGCGAATCGGGCCTTGCGCAGTCACCTCGCTTAGGGTCTTGGCTGCGATCCTTCAGCGATATCCTTGAAGCATCGTTTAATTGTCTATTCTTGAATGGAGCTTTGGGTCCTTTTGCTGCGCACTGACCATGGATCCACAGGGCTTAGACAATTCCAAGTTTTCATTCTCATTCCCAATTCTTATCATGTAGTTATATTTAGCCATTAAACCCGACCGACGGACTACATCGGGGTTAATATCCTTTGCCTCCTAACTTCCACCAGACGTTGCAACATGAACGTAGTATATAATTACAATTCTCCCATACTCAGGCACCGACGGTCCTGGTCTGATTCATACTTCCCCTGAGGTCGGATCCATACAAGGATTCTAAGAGAAGCAGTGTACCATCCACCTTCACTGAGTAAGTCTCTGCTTTTCAACTGATATGCCCTCTCTTTGAGCTCACTGTTTGTCATTCCAGGACATGACTCAGGTTCGTAGTGAGGCCCGTCCCTCGATAGCTGTAGTCATGCCATTCAGCTCTTGCTCACCGCTCTCGGATGGGTCATCCCATCCTTCGCGCTGATCCTTCGGCACCCTGACAAACAAGATATCCAAGGCCAAGCCAAGCAGTGCCAGGCCAGCCGCGAAGTACAGAGCTGCCCTGTAACCCCCAACTTCATCGCCGTTGTTGGTACCAACCTCTGTCTCAATTGTCCCAGCAAAGCCTTGACCTAAACTGTTTCCGTAAAGGTTGAGGGTTCCAATCAGACTGCTGGCCACGCCCTGTTGGCGACGACTGACGCTGTTACTGGCGATTACCTGTGCCGCTACATATACTAAGTCGGGGCAGAAACCGTAGAGAACCATAGCCGGGAAGACCTGCGCCCAATATGTTTGCTGCACTGGCATGGTCGCGAGGAGGATATTGCCGACCAGCGTGACGGTCACACCGATCGCCATGATCCATTGCGCTGCAACGCGTGGGATAAGCCACGCTGCGAAGAACACGGCGAGCACTGAGCTTATACCGAAGGGCACCCAGTTGATGCCAATTTGGGTGACGGATATTCCACGCAGGAGGTACTGCCAACTTGTCGAGTACCAGAGACCGATCCCGAAGGCCATATAGCTCTGTTTAATACATTAGTGTATGAACTATCAAGGGAGGCCTGACAGTGGCAACACGTACCAGAAGCACAACAAACACTAAAGCTGTGAAAGTCGGCGCTTGAAAGACCGACAGCGGCATGATGGGGTCCTTGGCATAACGCTTCTCCCAGAGCAGAAAGGTAAGGAACATGACTACAGAAAGTACCAATAGGGCTATCTCGTAGGGCGCGTTCCATCCAGCTGATGGCGCTTGGCTGCGATGGTCAGTCACATAAGACTGTTGAGACCAAGTTGTACTTACTTGCATACTACGTTGAAAAGAAGTAGACTTCCTAGTCCCAGGATGATCCCGGGGATATCGATGTGTCCTCCTTTGTCAACTGGGGTTTCCTTCGGCATGAGATACGCCAGCCACGCCAGATTGAAAGCCGCAATACCAGCACTAATACAAACGTTAGTCATCGCTCAACAGGCCAGCAAAACACTTACATCAGAACAAAAGCCACATCCAATTGACATAGTCAATAAACACACCCGCGATTAACGAACCGATCATCCCTCCCAGAGGCGGCGACGCTGCAAAGAAACCCAAAACGACATTTCGCGATCGGCCTGGTGGAACCATGGTGGTGATAATTGATACGGCATTGGGCATGAAGATGCCTCCACCAACACCAGTCAAAGCGCGCATGGCGATGAAAGAGTCATATGATTTGGTGAATGCATTGATGAGAGAGAAGAGAGTGAAGATTGCACAGCCGAGAAGGGTAAGTTGAGAATGGCCGTAGATAGCGCCTAGTCGGCCTGTCACTAGGACGAATGCGCCTTGAGTGAGTCAGTAAATATCAGCATCAGATATAGAAAGAGAATGAAAGGGTTTATACTTACGGATATGAAGCGACCATCCAATTTGCCTTGCCGGGCCCTGATTCACGCCCCAAGTCTTTACTCAGAGGTAGACCGCCGACGATGGTGACACAATTGGACATGAACTTGAGCAAAGGTCAGCAAATGATCCACCAAAACTTTATAACTTTTAAGAGATAATTAAAATACCTGGATCATGTTTGCGCAAACCAATAAAGAGATTATGAGTCGGCGTGATGCTGGACTTGTCGTGAATGCAGGGTCAGCTTCAAAGACTCGCCCCGCACGTCGAGTCTCTGGAACATCTTCATTCTGGCTCCTGTTCTCGAGGGAAATCGTCTCGAAGGGAGCTTGAAGAGCTGTCTGGGTTGTCGCCATCATGAAATTTCACCAGAATTGAAGTGATCAGTGCTGGGTGAAGGTAGAGAAGTTTGCATCGTGGGGTTTTGTAGTCGTGGATGGCTCAGTCATCAGCCGCTTAAATTATTCGGCAAATTAAGTCAGCAGCCAATCCGACCGCATCGTCATATCAGACCTCGTTAATGTTGGTAGATCTTCACTGCCTTTGTCATTTCTACTACGTCAACTCTATATCATCAGGCAATTGCATGGCGTTAGTCAATTACTAATGGAGTATTTCAACAGACCTCCTCGTACAACGCATATAGCGTTACCACCAGAGTTATGCTCCAGGCAAGGTTCTCGACTTTCACGCATTTTCAAGGGTAATGGAAAGCAGGCGGCGATATTCTCAAATTAATAGTTATTCATATATGTGAGACGAAAGCTAATACTTTCCACGTACTACCGCCATAGCTAGAATCATAATCATAACCAGGTCCCATCGTGTTCGTCTTAGAACAAGTCAACGTGACACTTGCGCGTCAACGGAATATCCGCAGTAAACACAAGCTTCTTGTTCTCGGCATCATACTCCGCATGCTCCGCCCCATGAGGCTTAGACTTGACGCCCAACACAGTAATAGTCTCAATTCCAACACCAGCATCATACTCAAAAGTTCCATCAAAGCTCAGCTTGCCCTTGCTGTACTTGAAGTCGATCTCGGAAGCTGTGTCCTGAACAACAGATTCTCCGTCATCGAGATACAGAGAGCCCTCGGCCTTTCCGTCAAGGCCAGGGGCGATAACGAGGTTGAAACCCTTCTGACGGAGAGCCTTTGTTGTGTTGGCGCTCTCAACGCGCTGCGGGTAGATGAGGCCGCCCTTGTAGTGGACCATGATATCGGTGACTTCGACTTCGGCAGACTCGTACTGAGCCTTGCCGCGAACGGGCTTGCCAGTGGACCACTCGTAGAAGATGTCGTCAGGGAGGTAGTACTCGAGCTTGGTGCTGTTCTCCTTAGTGACGGGACTGACAAGGATACCATCACCGTAGAAGAATTGGAGGTCGATGGAGTAGGTGTTCTTGTCCTTGGGGTAGTTGAAGAACATGGGATTGAGGGTTGGAGAGCCGGTCTGGTTCTGCTTGTAGATGGCGGTGTAGATGTAGTCAACTGTTCCTGTTAGCAATCGTCCAAATGAAGGGAAAGAGTAACTTACGGAGCTGGTATCGGATGGAGATACCGTTGCGAGCAGCCTCAGTAACCTTGGGCCAGCGGTAGAACTCCTGAGACTGAGAAGTGATGTCGGCGTGGTTACGGAAGAAAGTGTAGAAACTACCAAGGGTAGCCCATCGTGCGCAAAGGGTCTCGGTGACATTACCACCGAATCCACAGACATCAGCACCAACAACGGGGATCTGGTAAATAGAAGCGAACTGAAGGATCTGAGAGATGGAAAAGCGGTACTGATCCCACTGAGACAGGTTATCGCCGAGCCAGTGCGAAACATCCTTGCCAGAACCAGCAAAGGTACTTCGAGTAATGACAAGAGCACGCTTATCAGGGCGACGCGAGCGCATAGCGTTGTGAGAGTGAGAAGACATCTGAGCACCATACAAGTTGTGCGTGTCATACTGAACGTAATCTCCGCTCTGAACGAGATCAGTGTCGGTGGTACTGTCAGCAAGTGTAGGTCCAGCGCCATTCTGAATCATGTAAGGAGGCTGGATGAGCTCTCGGTTAGGAAGACCCTTGCACTCGTCAGGACCGCAGCCAGAACCAGTCTTCTTGCCGTTCTGCCAGCCGTGGCCAGGACGACCGTACTTGTTCTGGCCCCAGACCTTGCGGGTAGCTGCCCAGCGACCAACTCCGCGGCCACGAGGAGTGGTGCGGACTTCTACGGAACGCTTGGTGGTCTTGGCGATTGCCGTGACTTCGCGCTTGGTGGAGCGGAGAGAGGGTGGCTGGAGACTCTCCGGGAAACCGGGGATGGGAGCAGGAGGACCATCTCGAACAGGTGGGGCCTTGGGAGGGTCACCGTCGACCTTGGCGAAGTTCTCGGGAGTGGTGTTGTTACCGGGATAAGGACGGTTGAAGAAGTTAGCGGGCTCGTTCATATCGATCCAGAGAGCATCGATATTAGGACCATGCTCGCCGTCGAAGAAGTTCTGGAAGAGTTCGTTCCAGTACTGCTGTGAGTTGGGGTTGAACCAATCGGGGAAGACACTAGGTCCAGCCCAGACAACACCTCTGTAGTCTGAACCATTGGGCTCCTTCATGAAAGTATCGTACTGACGACCGCTGGTGAGAGCTGGGTTGGGCTCCATGTCGTACACAGCTGGATCAACCATGACGATGTAGTGCTGATCACGAGCGTGGATAGTGTCAACGAGATCCTTGTACTTATCAGCAGGGAATCGCTCAGGGTCGATAGTGAAGATGCGACGACGGTCCATGTAGTCGATATCAGTCCACATAGTCTCGAGCGGAATCTTGGCAGCTGAGTAATTGGCCACTACGCCAGCAACTTCGTAGACATCGCGGTATCCATATCTGCACTGATGGAAACCAAGACCCCAGTAGGGCGTCATGAGTGGAAGGGTGGTGATCTCGGCGTACTGCTTGGCGACGTCGCGGGGTGTAGGGCCAGCGATGAAGTAAAAGTCAAGAACACCACCGATGATGTTGTACTCTAGGAATTGCTTGCCGTTCTTCTTGTCGATGAAGACATCCATGCCGTTGGAGTTGAGGAGGAAGACACCATGAGTGCCGCCCTTGCGGTGGTCAAAGTAAATGGGGTGAGCTCCGTAGAGGTTCTGGCCGTTGGGGCAGCTGAAACATGTTAGCAAGCGTATCAAACGATGGGAAGAGCAAAGTGACTTACCCATAAGCATCGCGAGTGTAGATCGTGCGGGTGTAGTTGGTCGCATTGAGCATGAAAGGATCACTATGCTCACCAAGGCCATAAAGATAAGGCCTCTCAGGAAGCCTTGTCTTGAGGTACAAGTACTGACTCTCAAAAACGAGCTTGCTGCCCGATGTGTCGAAAAGCACTTCCCCAGAATCCTTCCTCGTCACAGTGAACGAGAAGGGATCCGCCTTGAAGTCAAACTTGAGCTTCGAGTTCTTAGGTGAAGCCCACTGTCCATAGCCGGGACGAGGGAAGATATCGTCAGGTACTTGGTAAACGGTGTTATTCGTATCCAAGATCTTGACATGAAGACGATCCTCAGTTTGATACTCAACTTCAAGCTTCAGCTCGGGGAGATCAACACCAAAGACGTCGCAGGCCTGTCCGGCAAGAGACAAATCAGCGTAGAAGCCTGATTTGGTCTCCCGGTGGTTGGTAGCTTTGTAGCCGGGACATTTGGAGAGATCCTTCTCGAAGAGGTCTCTGCGGGGTTTGTCGAGGTCTTCAACGCCAGCCTTGCTCTGCGCAAAAGCAGTACCAAAGGCCACGGCCGAAGTGAGCAGCGTCTTGAAGAACATGATTGAGAGGAGAAGAGCTGGTTGCTGAACGAGATAGACCATCAAGCCATATTGCTTGGTTATATATACTGATTCGTTCTTGGCGCCGTGGTTCTCAATCGTCTCGTCATGATGCATGCTGCCAGCGGAGACTCCGCCGCTCAGGAACAGAGCGAGGGAGACTCCGTAGAGAAAACCCGCTGCAACGGTCATCATTGCCGTGAAGACAGTCAAGCTTGATAGGTTATGGCCGAGAAAAGAGCCGGGACCAGGTTTTCGTTGCGTGATGCTGTGCAGGGATGCTTTGATCTTCGAGGGGCGGAGGATCCATTTTGCGGGGTTGGTTTTCCCCAGCTTTTTTTTTTTTTACAGAAAGTCAGTGATAAAACTATGATGGTAAAATTAATCGGCTGGGTGAGTAAACGGTCAAGCATGGGATTGGTTCAATGTCGGACCGAACTTATGCATAATTGAAGAAGTTCGTGAGTGCGGATGAGAGGCATTGACGAATAAACTGGAGTGGGCGACGGATGCTTTGGGTAATGATCGTGGGTTGGTTTGATGAGCTTCAGAAGTGAGTGTGGCTGCGACGAGAAGTGACATGTACTGGTCACTGGTGATGATCCAAGACTAGCGTCACGTCGTATGAGTCTGGTGGAAGTCTGTTAGCGGAATATCCTTGTTATCTGAGGGTACATTCCGCCATTGCATCACCACTGCCTCTCGTCCCCAATCATTGGGCCGACTTCGGTCTGTGACTCGGCGGCACTCGAATTAGCTGCTGGAGACCATGTTCTTTTAGTCTTCAACCCCAGGACCAAGCCATGATTCCCATGGGGAAGTTGAGTAGCGCATGGGGAAATTTCCGACAATCCTTGCTGGCCTGAATCACCGCCAACACTGTCCTCCAGTCTAGAGAAACAAGTTAGTAGGTGATTTTTGTCACTGCATCCCGCCAAGTCGTAGCCATCTCGGTCAATTATGTCAATCATGACAAACCCTCCATTTCATCTGATGATCGGAAGCATGACTGTGGATAGCTTCACGGCGGGACTTTTGCCCTTGTTCCTGTCGCTAGCACATTTGAGTAATAATGGGATGACTCCAGCTTGTGAGAGGGAAGGGAAAGGCGATTGGAAGCCTCGGCTACGGGATCAGCGGGTAGAAGCGGGCTTGAGGTGCAGGGTAAGGAACACATTTTTGCATGTCGATCTTGTGCTCTTGTTAGATCCTTTACGCTTCAATAGGCTTATGTTTTAAATGGATTGATTTGAGGGTAATTATAGTTATACGATGTTGGTTTAACCGCTGTGAATTGATGCGGTGGTGGCGGTTGAGTTCGACCCTGAATCAAGCTTAATTACTCACTTCGTGGGACGGCCCGGCAAATGACATGATGTACTGAGCAGCCAGCGACAGGACTTGTGATCGTGGAATATCTGGAGGTTATTTCCTTGAATCGTGGTCTAGAGATTATCTAGTGAACTCTCACCAAATTTTGGCACTTTAATAAAACTACTTTTGGATCACCTACTCAGCTCTCAAGCAAATTACTCATCGTTGGCAATGGCTCCATCGCCTGCTCCATATCATGAGTGTCGGAGTAAACAAATTCCGAGATTATTTCTTCATGAGTTAAACACAGCACATGAATTGTGTTTCCAGGCATCAGCTTTTTGGATTTCAAGATATGCTATCAATCTTGTGATGTCGCAGGCAGCAATGAAACCCAACAATCCATCAAGTCGCATTGACCCACTCCGCTTACGCTCACCGATTGTCAAACCTCAGCCATTTCAATAAAATGCCAAAAACAACAAAGAAAATGGCACAAGCGACACAAAATACCATCACAAAGTTTGAGATAGTGGGCGACCCAGGCAGCTCGTATCCTTTGATCATCTTCTTCCACGGCTCAGGCGACTCCTGCGAGTCTTGGGCCGCCTTAGCAGAACTCCTTCGGCCCGCGTACCAGCTTTTGCTCTGGGATAGGCAAGATCCATATGTCAGAACCGATGTAGCCATCTCAGAACTATTGGACTTTCTCGATAGTAGGGATTTACCCAAGAGCTATGTATTGATCGCACATTCATACGGCGGCACCTTCGCAAGGCTCTTCCTCGAAGCGAGGCCGCACCAAGTCGCAGGAATAGTCCTCGCCGAAACAGGTGCCGAGCCAACGATAGACACCCAACTCGAGCAAAGACAATATGACAACAAGATCTTGGGGAATAAACCGCTTGTCGTCATTCGAGGCAACACTCTGAAATGGAAACAGCTACAGTACGATCGAGCCATCGCTGCAGAGCAGAACCTCGCCAGCCCAAGCCTGCTGATGCAGAAGAAGCTCCTGGACGCGACAGACAAGGAAGATGAGAGGTTGAAGAAGGCACAGTTGCAACTCTCTAGGAATAATCGCTATGTGCATATCCCGGATGTCAGTCATGATGTTATTATTGAGAAGCCGGAAGCTGTGAGGGAGGCTGTCTGTTGGGTCATGGAGCATTTGCAGACAGGTGAAGAAGAGGTACGAGAGGAGGGGGTACCAGTGCGTGTGGCTGGTGAGGGCGAGACTGTTGTTAAGAAGAGTTTTGGGGATAGGCTGAGAGGAGCGAAGAAGTTGTCTTTGAGGGGAAGTCTTTTCAAGCTGTTCAAGAAGTCAGATAGGTGAGAGAAGTTATGAAGTGATTGCTGGCCAATGGATCGGTGATTGAAGGGAATTGTAACTAGATATAGACTGTGTACAAATGAAGCCGCGGAATGCACAAGGAGAATCGATCAGAGAAGACAGGTTTTTCCACTTTGTGGAGAAGGAAACCAAATGCTTCTTCAAGGCAGTCGACGAAAGAAAGTAAACGAGGCAGCCAAAGAATAGACTGGCGCTGGTGGCTTAATACAATGCAATCCTAAAACATGCCCATGCTAGGAAGCAACCCAGCGCCGTCTCAGGCCTTGATAAAGCGGAACCCAGTGCCGTCGTCCTCAACCGCACCATCATTGACCAGCGTCCCATCACCGCCAACCCTCACATACTTCCCGTTACTAAATGCCTTGATTGAATAGACACCCTCAGCTTCACCTATTTTCTGGCGGATGATGAAACGCTCCCAGGTATCAGCAATCGTACGGGCTGCCGAGAGCGAATAGGTGCCGGACTGATCCGCCGTCACGTATTGCTTGTCCCTGGCGAGCTGCAATGTACCAGCGTTGGGAACATAGGCACTGGAGAAGATGTCGGCGTAAGTGGTCGAGTTGCTTGCAGCAGATAGTTGGCCGCCGTTGGCTGCGGATACGATGTATTTGCCTGATGTGGTTTGGATCTTGTAGTCGCCGTATGGGTTCTCTGGAAAATTGCCGCAGATGGGCTGGCCATTCGGATTCGGGCGGGTGCTTATAAAGTACAGTTCGTTCGTGTATGTGTTTCCGGAGCCTGTGATTAGCGATGTGTCAGTTGACTGCGTTTAAATCACGAGGTGCATTCTGAACGTACCCCAGTCGCTCAGGTTGGCGCTCCATGCAGCGGCTTGTTGCGGGTTGGCATTGGCGTAGGCGGCGTAGATGACAGATTTCCTGCTTTATTAGTAATCTAGAGCCGCGAGGAAAGGTCAACGTACGCACCATGAGTCGGCGTATGAGGCATTCGTCAATTCGGGCATCGTGTAGGCGAAGACGTTGCTGACCCACTCGGCGTCGTACATAACCTGCCATCTGTAAGCCACCACCATCGGGCTAGTTCAAGGCGCTCTTCATTACCTCGTTAACAGGTGTGACAGGAAGAATCTGTATCGCAGCTATCTGCACCTTTTCAGCGCCCCAGAACAGCCACGCCCCCGTCTGCCAGTCCATCACATTGCCGACGGTGATGAGATCCCTGAACTCAGCCTCGGGATAAGGGTTTGCGGGATCATCTTCACCAGCGCTAGGGTACAAGTGCCAGTATTTTCTAGCGGCTTGCTGTTCTATAGCGAGCAGGAGTCTAGCGAAGTTGGCGTGTTCCCGACCAAGCGCTACCGTGGCCCAGAGCATGGCGCCGTAGTAGCCGTTGACAGCCTCACCAACGGATTCTTGATAACGGCTACCAGCTCCGTTGGCAATACCTGATGCCCATGAGTGACCGGCGAACCGATCTAGACAGCGTGTAATGGGGAAGAAGGGATCGTCCGATGAAGGATTAATGATGTCTCTGTTGGGCATTGATCAGCACCAGTCCTCACGGGATCATAGGCAGGACCAAGACAACTTACCGGGCAAAGAAAGTCACATATTCTCTGTGCTGAGCCAACCAGTCCGGGTCATACTTGGCGATCACCGCAGCGATGTGAAGAAAGTAACCGTAGTGGAAATGGTGATCGTTGAAGTAGCCGTTGCCAAAGTCGACCCAGACATTTGTAGCACCTTCTTTATTGATGACACCACCCCATGTTGTCTCATACGCAGGTAGAGCATTATTCGTGGCACTGAACCAACCTTCGAAAGAGGCTTTGAGGTACTTGATAACAGGGTCGATAAGATCTTTGCGTCCGACGTGATCACTACATGCAAGTCAGTCTGAGTTCACCAAAGACGCTATCAGTGAGAAACGTACGCGATCAGCGCTAGGCGTGACTTAGCAGCGAGTGTGCCTCCCCAGTAGTAGAACTCGTTTGGTGCAGGAGCCTGGGAGGGATCAAGTTGGTCGACTTCGTACTTGAGACCCTTTACAACTGATTCTTTACAGGAGGGATCCACGTCGCGCGGCGCGTTCCAAGTTATCGGGGTCAACTTGTATGTCAATCGCCAAGTATTTCCGAGCGTTGGGTACATCCATCCCTGAAATGATTAGCCGTCATGGAAAGTTGCACAGGGCTCAGAAGTGCTTACCTTCAAGGTCAAATAGCTCAGAACAGATGGTTCTGGCGAATTAGGGCTCTGTAGCACTTCGCGATGATGGGGCCAAGTGAGCATCAGTAAGTCACCAGGACCCTTCGTCTCCCACTTGAAGATGATAGTTCCTGAATCACCACTGATGGAATAGTCTTGATACACGGAGATAGGGTATACCGTTGAATGGGTATCAAGGAGTGGCTGATGGCTGGGATCCCTGAGCATCACCAACCGCAGGACACCGGTGAACTTGACATCCGCAGTAAGGGTTCCTTCGTTATCATTCTCGGCTTTGGCCACAAGCTTGATGAATGAGTCTGAATAGATCAGATATGTGGTGCCCTTTGTGTCGACGACAGTAAACTTGGTGCCTTGATCACTCACTAGAGTTTGGTTGTCTATGTCAGCATATCTTCATAATCTTTCTCTTGCATCTGAGCCACGTACCAGTATCTCCACCAACCAGAGCCTTGCCATTAATTGACTTGATGCCTCCGTTTAATGCTGTCAACAGTGGAGTTGCAGACTTGTATTCAAAGGTCATGTATGGCGACCCTGGTACAAGATATGCTGCCATAGATGAGTTACCCTGAACATACTGAACTGTGACAGCCTGTGTATCAAACGCTGTTGCTTTGTGACCCTCAAAGCCACCCCTGTGTTCTGTAAATGAAGCCCGCCAGTCTAGCTGAGTGTACACCTTGACAGAAGTCCCGTCAAAGTCACGAGCTTGGTTGATACCAAAGGAAACACCGTACCCATCTAGGGACGATTCGTAAGGAAATGGGCCTGCTGCCATGCCTGTGCCTGGAGCTGCAGCGTATGGAGCCCACCATCCGTTGGTTGGATACTTGCTTGAGTCAGTATACGAGTGCTGGTCACGAAACATGATGGGTTGACTTACTGGCCCTTTAAGATCTTTGAAGAAGGAGTTTAGAGGGGGAGCATCGGTTTGAACAGTGCCTCCCACCAGAATGTTGTGGTTACTAGTGCCAATAGGACCAAGAGAAGTATGGTTTACCTGCTTCATAGTCGCAGCAAGTGACTGGGACACTAGTACTAGAAGAGGTAGTGGGTTTTTCATCTCGCCGGACAGTCTGTTCTAGATGGAAAGGGTTCTTAAACTTGTCTATTCTGTTGCATTATTATAGGTATATGGCGCAATTTATGTAGCTGATTCATAGACACTTCCCTCTACCTCTTCAACGCGGGCTGCGTATGCGTTGATTCCACAGTGAGATATCATTCCTCATTCCATATGATTTGTTATCGGACCCACTGCAAGGGTATGGCATTCCTCAACAGACCTGGGCGGCAGGAACATGTCCTGACTCTAAGACAAGCCCCATTGCCGATGCTACAAGAAAGAGCTATATGATACAAACATATACCCTTTGTTAGCAGGGCCATGAGTGGTTTGGTTGATAGGTGAAATCGAGAGGAATGAGATACGCAACCGAAAGCAACATTATAGTGGTTGGCCATCCAATCACTGTGACCATTCGGTTAAAGGTAACAGAATATCAAGTTTAAGATTATATGTAAGGGACACGGTTAAATTACAGTACCATGAGTGGGCCAATACTAGTATCATCGAACTGCTTGCTCGGGAATACTATTATTTGCCGATAGCGCTCTCCTCCCACTCTTCCATTAGGTCTCAAGCTGATGCAAGAGATGTGGTCTAGATCATTGATGGGTCCTCGCCAAATATGGACTAAAGAGGTAGAAGCGTATATCGTGGTAATAAATTGTTTTGCTGTAATTACCGAATAACATATAGTAGGTCATTACCAGGAGTTTATCCAACTAGAAGCCTATGAAGTTGAGATCGCAAGTCTTAGTTAACTAACGCAAGAATAACTTTACTAACAGGATGAAAGGAGTTGGAGGGGGATATAAGGCCCATTTACGTTAGGAGAACAAGCAGAAGCGTGCGATTACAAACCACCAGTGTTTTTCAAATGAAGTCCCTCAGAGAAGCACCGACCTAGCCGCCAGATGCACCCAGGAACGTGATCGTCATCATGAGCTGTTTAGGAGTACTGAGAAATTACTAATATAGCTCAACGTTTCTTGCGCTGAGAAGTACTAATATCCCAGATATTCATAATGCTAAAAAGCAGTCCTAACTTGGAAAGAACTAAACTATCGAGGCAAAGGTTATTAGAAGCATATTACATAAAACCCATCATTTCTTGTTACAAGGTCTTCACACTCTACATACATAGAATATTCGACACTATTGGCTCAGTAATAAGCCCTGACTGCTCACCAAACCTTCTCGAACACCATGCACTGACTGATGTTCAAGTCATACCTTGGTTGGTACTTTATTCAGACCAATCTCCATCGGACCCTACCAATGCGGGCCGCTCATCATCGGCGTCCATAGGCTTCATAGGCTCCTGAGCAGGCTCGCCATATGGGGGCTTTCATCTGAAGCAGCAGGTGTAGACGCGGCAGGGCTGACGGTGTCGGAGGAACGAGCAGATGCCACGGATGAGCTGGCAGGTGTCGCCTCAGCCGTCGATGACGCCTCTGAGCTTCCGGGGCCTCCAGGACCTTGTCCGAGGATTGTGTAATTCGGAATAAAACATTGCTCAATGGCACTCTCGGTAACCTTACTGACAACCCACGTGGTAGTATTGAAGATGGGTTGGATTTCCTCGGTTTTGACAACTATGACATCGACTGTCACCTCAACAGGTTTACCGGGAAGATATTGGGTCGTACGGCAATGGCCTTGATTTCATTAAAGATCAGTCTCTTTTCCAGGCACAGTAGGATTGGGGTTGGCATGTACGGACCCTTGGTTGTGTTGGTGACGGTTTCAACTCTAACGCTCTCAATAATCCTGGTAGACGTTGGAAGGGTCTGATCTCTGCATCAACATGTCTGCCTTGGGCATAAGGACTTTGCGACAGAAACTTACCACGACCTCAGTTGTGACAATCTCGTGCGTGATGGTCTTGGTGGATATTGGTACATAGACAACCTTGGCTTGATCTTCAACGCCACACTGTGTGATGTGGCCAGCGCAAGGTACCATCACCTTGTCGTCTGGTCTGCCGCCCTTGGCTTGGCCCGCCCTCCTGGTAGTTGTCGAGCTCGACTCTGAAACTATGGCATGACTCGGGTCACCAGATTCTACAATTGGTTACTGAAGGCCCGTGTATGATTGTGGTTTGGAGCCACGTCAAGAGACAACTTACGCCTCACAGCGGACGCGAGGCCCGCGAGACACAGAGTGGCCATAATGGCGGCGCGGGATAAAGATCGTGCAAACATTGCGAAGAGCTTGGTGAGAGTGCGAAGGGATGAGAAGGAGGATGGAGATGGAGATGGAGAAGAATGGTTTGTGATTGCAGCTTCCGTTGGCTGGTTTAAAAAGAACGAGGGGACGGCAGGATTATCAGAACGACCTCAGCTTTGACGGAACTGGAGCTTGATAGCTCTGTCGAGCTAGAGAGCTTGTCCAGGGTCCAAGCCAGCTATCCGAGGCCCAGGTCTAGCAATGGACCCTTCCTAGACTGCAGCTGCTCTCGAGGGAATTGAGTTTGGCTAACTACCCACTATCTACGGAGTAGGGTCTCTTCCGAGGACGGGGGCGTTTGCTGCATCGGGCTTGCGTAATTCAGCGCTAAAGCAATTATCGAACTATCTGAGGTGATGGTTGTGATGGGGGCCATCGAGTGTATGCGATAGTGCATCTACAGCTGCAGTCCACTTCAAAAAGTCAGCCCATTTACTCCAAAACGCACTTCTGAAGAGAGTAGTATTGCTTAAGTGGCTGGCTAGTCTCAACCGAGGCTGGCTGATGCAACGCGTAGCAGCCCTGCTATCTACAGTCTAGACTGATTAGGACCAAGCCACAGCGGACAGCCGTTCAAAATGGGTCTCAAACGGGCACGATTGGCGTTTCCCCTCATCCAATTTCAGAGCTGAATATCCATTTTCGGAAACCAGCTACGCCTCAAGCTGCTGTACAAACACAATTGGTGCACAATGTGATACACATGGTGCCTCGAGCTGGCTGGTCTAGTGCGTGCTAATCTAAGGTAGCTATACGGCACCTTAGGAGGACATACATAATTCTGGCGATAGTGAAATCACCATTACATCGCTGAGCAAAATTACTGAATTTGGATGTTTTAGGCGAACTGGTCGAGATAGTCTCTTCTCTTTCTCGCCTTGAGTGGTCCGGATTAGACATTTGAGGCCTTCTTTGACGGGTGCGGTACTCCGTATGAGTCGAAGCACCGCGAGACACTATCGGACGCCATGCAGGGCAGCCACATAAACACATCTACAAGCACAACAACGTGCAATAGTTCCTGAATCACCCAGATATAGCAAGACTAGTCTCTAGCTGGATGCACATACATCCTCTACCATCTAAGCGCGAGGTCTGCTACACTGGCCAGCCAGCCTCCAAACTAACAGATCCAACGCACAGCCGGAAATAAGACATATCGCCTGACTTCTCTGGCCTTGAGTCGGTGTTGAGTTATTCTGGGGGAGCTGCCTCTCTTTTACGGCCATAGCCACAGTCAAGAGCCAATGCGAGTGATAATTATGCATGCACGAGGGATGTTGGAGAATTCCGAAATAGATATGAGCTTCTGGAGTCTATAAAAGCAGGCACTCTCCTCGTTCGAAACCATTGAATAATTATTCTCATTGCATATCAATCAACCCACAGCCATCAGCATAATTACCGGCGATCGAAATTTGCGAGACACAGTTTCTACCAGTCATGACATCTGCAGAGGCATTCAAAGAGCTCCCTAGGGACATCGCTGCGGTAGATGTCCACGGCATGACCTATGTGTTCTTCATCAACTCAGATCATCAGCTCTGCTACCTCCAATCCCCTGGGGCAGAAACTGACGACTATGACCCTCATGTCGTGAAGCTCACAGACGGAGACCTGAAGGTCAAGTGCGGCAGCAGGCAAATCGCCGCAGTGGCTTGGAAGGGGAAAAACGGCCAAGAAGTAAGTTTACCACTAGCTTTGATGAAGCACTCTGACTTTATAGATCCGCATCTACTGCATTGCCCCCAAGATGGGAAGTGTGAGAACAAAGGCTATATCCAAGAGGTCGCCTTCAGCTCCAGCACTGGATGGGAGCATGGCCTTCTCGGCTATGAGGAGAAGGGGAGGCCTTACGTTGACAAGGATGCCTCGCTGACGGCCAGCGTTCATGACTGGGGTGACAGACAGGATATCAAGGTTTTTGCCTCTGGAAAGGGGGAGAGAGGACGTCCCAAAGTCACCATGCATCAGTACAGCTATGGGAGCGAGGAGTGGCTGGGCAAAGTTATCAGTAACAAGGTCTCAGATTGGTAGGGGCTTGGCAGGGGAGTGGGTACATGAGATTAGCAGTAGTGATGCATTGGAGTTGTGAATCCCAGTACTGTGTGTACGTTACTAGACTTGTTTGCAAGTAGACGTTGGTGAAATACATCTCGGGGCCCAAAGCTGGGTGCAAATTTAGAGCGACGAGCCTGATCCATAGCTCGGTTCTCAGGCTCGTCAATGGCAGTCTAGATCCGTAGGCAGCTGGCCAGTCTAGATCAGATCATGTCTCCTTCTACTACAATGACGTAAAAGGCTGTCCCAAAAAGATAAATCACGCAGTGCTATGTCCAATAACTGCAGTCCAATGCTATAGTACCGCAGCTGAAAAGTACCAACACAGCCTAGTTCGTGTCGGCTGCAACTACGAAAACCTGCCGCTCTCTTTAGCTTCCGATACCTGCAGGGCCTCCACGCTCGTCCGTAGCTGTTCAGCACGCCACTCTACACGGCCAACCGTTCTCGATTGCAAAGGCTGAAAGGTTTAACGAGCTGCGTGTCTGAAGGAAGGGGCTGCCTGAAGCTCAATTGGAACCTCGTAGCGATAATCTTCGGGATCTGCAACACCTTCGTAGCCAATGTTGAAATGCGCGAATGAAGTTAGATACGCCATCTCAGCCAGCCTCAAATGCCCCAATAACGTTAAATGATCACCCCAGGTTCCAACCACGACAGACCTGCAGCCTTATCACCCAACTATTTGCTGTAGGGCGTCAATAGTTTACAGCCCGCCACACTCACCAAGACCCCGCGATTCCGGCATCGGCAGGGCGGCCACTAGTGCAAACCTTAACACTGAAGAATGAAGCTTGGACATTGGTTCCCCCAGTTCAGGCCGTTAGAGTCGTTTCTCGCTCGGACCGTTCCTGTCCTACCATGAACTTGTAATCCGAAACCTGCTAGGCAAGTTTGGTAGCCTCAGCCAGCCTTTTTCTCATGTTAGCGGAAGCCTGAATATATTGTCGATTCGCGAAATGCATTCTCCTTTCCCACTGGCCACGCTATGCTTCTCATTGGAATCCGTGGCGTGTGTGTCCAGTTGACTGCAGCAGCGCATCTCGCCGAGTCTCCGATATCATTGTGAGGGGCAGACGTTGAGCTCAACTACCCCTCAACCACATTTCCTCGGACCATCGGCACAGTTTCGATCGTCATGCTCCGAACGTGAAGCCACAACGGCGTTAGCAGCTCTGAGAACAGCTCTCGTGTAACAGGCGTTCGAGGCATCACAATGGACATAAACAGAGAACCGCCGCCTAGCTATGATTGGTCTTCCATGATCACCAGCTCTTAGTACCTGTGACTGCTTGGCAATATTATTGGCCGATCAGCGTTCAATCTGGGTAGCTCAAAATCTCCATTACACTTTGCTAGTCTCGACTCTTCAGATTCGGAACTCGGGCCACTAAACGCATGTGGTCTCCGTGGGATCGAATAACTTCCCTTAGTAGCTGTTTCGAAACACCCGCGAGACCACTCTCACCTCGAAGAGGACGAACAAGCGGGGAGGAGTCATGGTTCGTAGCTTCAGGTCTGCACCCACTTCCCGGGCTGGAGGAAACCGACAAGGTGAAACCAACAGTGCCTTGCAGTCTGCAAGCCTGCCCTGCTCGGAAGTCGAATATTTTCCTCGCGGAGATTTGTTCCTTAGATTCTGGAATCCGTTTTTATAAGTAGTTTACCCTATTTTAGCGATCCGTTTTTACGTGACTGTGCCTAACGCCTGTCTCTATTCGGGAAACTTGACTTTGAGTGCTAGATTTATGATGTCCTAGGAGATTTCCTGGGTCACAATTTAGCGATCTGTAGCGTAGAGCGGTCAGGTACTTTACATTAAGTTGTATAGGTAGGTTCTTGTTAGTGACCAACTGAAATCCGTCTAGTTTTTTACCTGCCGTCTGATTTGACAACCATGATGCTTATAAGGGCTTCTTATTGATGAAGCCAAGTGAGCCGTTGGAGATGGTCTTGTTCTGAAAACAGTTAGCTGTTGCTTGAGGATCTTGGCAGGAAGCTTACGTAGTTAGCTGATACTCCATCGTGTAGAGAACAAGACGAGCACACCACCACTGAGTTGGGATGCTATGCCCCCTTTTCACGATCCTATTCGTCATATATCCACACCAACCACTACACGAATCTCTTCACTTACCCATCCAAGAATCCTCACCAATAGGTCTACCACATGTTATAGCTCAGCAAGGTATCCGGAGGTGATTTGAGCTGAGGCTAAGAACACACCAAGACCTCTCTCATAGCCAATAGTGCTCATTCCCATGGTAAATGCTACTTCTTCACCAGCTCGATCGACAGACTGAAGCTACGATGCAGGTTCCGAGCCCAGAACCTGACCTGATTCTGCCTCTTCTTTTTATCTGTCTCGTCTTAGTGTGCATACTTTGCACTAGCTGCTTGATCCTCGTCATTGTTGTCATCAGACTCACCAATCACGCCCAGCGAAGTCTACCAATCGAAGCTAAGGAGCAGAAGGACATTGCGAAGGGAAAAGTGAAGGAGAAGGTCAAAGAGGAGGTTGAAAAAAAGTATAAAGAGGCTGGCTGACCCCGTCCAAGACCTCTTTCATTCAGCACAAGATCATCTCAAGCATTCAAAGAACCCTTTCACACAACAACCAATCTCTCAATATTTCCATTCGGATCCTCCCTCAGCCAATATGTCTCATATATAGGTAGCCTCTGCCACTTCTCTTATGACTTAACTGAGAGCTATATACTAACGACCTGATTGTCAGAACATGGTCGCTGTTGCGCAGAATGACGGAAATACCATTCTGTTCCAAGTGAACAAGAACTACGAGATCATCTTCTATGAGAGTCGCACCCCTAGTGAAAGAATCCCCAGGAAGAAGTATGACATGAACACCCTCAAGATCAAAGGAAAGTCTATCAAGGTCAACCCTAAGTTGCCCATTATCTCGGCTGTCGCATTCACCCACCCCGAGTCTTGCGGTGGCAGAGCTCAGGTAAAGCCGCGTTGTTACATCTGTACAGTTCTGTGCTGACCCTGCAACCAAAAAGGTCCGAGTCTACTATGTCGACAGAGACAGCCTCTTCCTCCGTGAGATCATCCGTGTTGGTGACAAGGACGAGGATTGGAACGACGGCATGGATTTCAACGACAAGGACTACACTATCTGTGAAGTCAGCGGTATGGCTGCCAACGTTTTTCAGTCAACTGGTGATAAGAAGAGCTTCCAGATCAAGGTTTACTATCAGCGTGACGGCGCGGACGAGTTTGCGGATGTTTCCTACAATGTCGTGGGTGTTACTGATGAGTGGAGCACTCGACCCAACGTCACCGAAGCCTAAATATCGATCCCTGATCGTACTGTGCTGAGATTAGGCGCTTATGCTGGGCATCACACTTGTAGCAGCAGAGGGACAGTACATATTGAATCTGTGACGATGGTATCATGCTTGAAGCTAGGATAGTTAAACTCGGACACTCTTTGACCCTGCCCCATGGCTTTGAGTATGATTTTAATGCTTCTGGTGAACGATAAATCCGACGATATTGCAGCTTCAAGAGGGTTATAATTCAGATGTCCAAAGTGCAATTGAATCATAAGTGATGACTTGGTTTGATACACTGCGTCTATGTCTTAGATTTTTCTCACTTCTTGTTAATGGTAATAGTGATCTTTTCGATATGTTATAGCTGCGTACTGATAGCTCAGAGATGCTGCTTAGTCTGCCCTATAGGGCTGCGGCATAGGTTTCTAAAGATGCCGCAAACTGTGACGTCAGCCATGGAGAAACTGCGCGCATGGACCTCAACGACATGGGAATCAGAAATGCCGCAATCTATCGGCACACCTAAGGAGATTGCAGAGTATGAGTTTGGCGCTGGTGGCGATGTGTCAGGGTCGACCATCGGCCGAGAGCCAGAAGTCTCAGTTTGATGGAGACATACGAGCAGAAGTTGGTATTCCACTGACAAGTCTTGCTCAAAGGGGATCAGTTTCCCGCCAAGGCCTTGGTGTGATGAATTGAGTATATGATCGAACTTCACTAGAGATTGGTAGTCCAGATCCCCCGGATCATTGGCTGCAGGGACCTCGTTCCGTCGTTGATAACTGCCGGCAACGGGGCTTGAGAGATGTGTCCTCAGCGCGCTAATGCTTCAGAAATAGCTATATAACACCGACGGTAGCCCCTCCATCCTTCCATCCATCTCAAGACAACCATCCATCTTACCGTTGCTTGTTCGTACACGGCAGCGATGCTCGAGATATGAACTCTTGTCCAGTTCACCTCCGCGGTCACACACATAAACCATACCAATTCTATTCCTTGAATATCTCATCGGCATAGCCGTTGATCAACACAGGACCCGATGATCTCGCCCATCACCAAATATGCCATGAACCACTGACCAGAAAAGTTCTCTTCAACCTCTGCGGTCATGCGGCGCCGCAAAGCATCCACTTGCGGCAATCGGGCGGAACCGTTAGCGGAGGCTGCGGTGAGTGCGGCATTATGACCAAGGGTTTCGCTGCGGCGTAAGCATCCCGACTTTGAATAATCATGCGACAACATGACATGAGGAATCCGTTTCGCAGCGGCTTTGCCCGGTAAAATTTGCAGACTTGCTACCTTTATATAAACATGCTTGCCAGGAGTCTGTAGTGGGACATATCATCCATACATCATACACACATTACATTACCAGCTAATCCTTATCCTTATCTCTTATCTCTTATCGTTATCACCATCACCAATCATGAAGATTCTCACCAAGCAAGAAGAAGAGGCCCACTACGCTGAAGTCGTCAAGGGCGGCCTCATCGGTGGAACACTCTTCCTGGGTCTCGGTCTTGGGGGCGTTTACTACGCATCAAAACGCTATCCAACCTTCCGAGGCCTCACTCTTCCCTTCAGAGCTTTCCTCGTCACATCAACGGGTACATTCGGCGCCATCGTCAATGCAGAGAGATGGAGTATCGCATACCAGATCGCTCAAGATCCTAAGCGCAACTACCGAGATCAAGCAGCGCGCACAGCACAACTCATCCGAGAAAATGAGTCCGCGTATGAGCGTTTCAAGTCATATGCCAAGGAGAACCGATATCAAATTGTTTTCGCCTCGTGGTTAGCGTCAATGGGTATTGCGTTTGCCATTGTTAGTCGACAGCCTATGAACACAGCGAACAAGGTTGTGCAAGCTCGTGTTTATGCGCAGGGCTTGACGCTGGCTGTACTCTTGGTGTCTGCAATCTTTGAGGTCAACGATCTCAAGAACGGGGATAGCAGATGGCGGACCATTCGGTACGTCGACCCCAATGATCCCACAAAGATCATCGAGAAGAAGGTCCACAAGGAGGAGTATGAGGGTCAAGACCTCTGGAAGGGTAAGTCACTTGATCCGACCGATCTTCAGCCTTGCTAACAGTTTACAGATATGGTCGCTGCTGAGGAGCGAAGACTTGCTGCGAAGAAGCAAGCTTCTGGACATTAAATTGGGACCAAGATCATTTAAGGATCGCTAATTTGTATCAAAATTGCATTGGATGGTTTTGGAGTGAGATATCAGGTCGGGTTACAGATCGAACGGCGCATTTTCTTTTGTTGTATAGATGAAGCATTAACAATGGACGTGGAATGGAAATACCAGAATGACAACTTAACACTCGGAATGCAATTGGATGACGATGATGACTGCTCGAGCTCAAGTAAGGCACGTACTTTTTCATTTCCAGTTTAAGCCATGAAGCAATCGATGCCTGGTCACATCTAGAATGGCAAAGTAGAGACTATCCATCTCATCGTCTCACCGTCGCACCGACATTGCCGGCGCAACAAACATCACAGACACAGACACTTAATTGAAACCATTAAACATTCGCATTACATTAAATTCTATCATCAATCTTCCTTATGCGAAGGATTATATCCCCATAATCTCTTCCTCTCGGGTCCCCACCACTTCGACACAGCATCCGCCTCGGCGGCCCATGTCGAAGCTTCCTCCCCAAATTTACTCCGAACAGCATATGTCAGCTGCTCAAGCGTCCACTTCTCAAGCGGCTTCTTCTCTAACGGATCGTTCTTGAGATCCGTGAATCTATATTGTGTAGAGTCATCGAGCGGTATGACAATTCGCCACGGAGCATCTGCAGATGTCATCGACAGCATGCTAGCTCCTCCATTGATGATGCCAAAGTTCCAGGCGCGGCGGCCGTTGTGCTTTGTTTTGTAAGGGCGGATGAGGGACTGGCCCTCGTAATCGTGGATAAGGTCCTCAGCGGCGTTTTGGTCTTTTTCGTTGAGGGAACCTGTGTTGATGAGAAGGTCGAGGATTGTGGGGAGGATAGAGAGGGATGTTGCGTTGGCGTTGTATTGAACGCGGGGAATGTGAGGATGGCGGAATGTGATGGGCACTCGGAAGTTGCTAACGTGGCCGTTCTCGTAGGTTCCAGTCTTGGACTTTTGATCTTCCTTGAAGGCCTGTCCGTGATCGCCGACAAATACTACCAACGTCTCGTTTGTAAGACCGTGGTTGTCGAATGTCTGCAGCAACTCGCCTAGCCAGGCATCGGTGAATCGCATGGCGTTGAGATAGTCGTTGAACTCTGAGTGCCAGCCCATTTTGCCCTCGGTGTTGAGAAAGTCGGTCTTCTTGAATGATTTTGGTACGCCCCAGGGATGATGCGTCGTGCTGGTAAAGTGAGAGAAGAACATACGCTTGCCCTTCTCCTTAACCTCCTCTAGGTAATCTTCAATGTGGCTCTTGAGCGTCGTTTCGGGGAAACCGAAGTAGTTGATCTCTTCGAGTTCCTCCTTCTTGAGATCATCTTCAAGACGGCCTCGTGTAACGATGTGCTCGAAACCGATCTTGTCGTCGAACTTGTCCTGGCGATCATAACCATCGGTAATAGACTGGAAGAAAGCAGGATACCACTGCTGCTCCAAGAAATCCTCCGACTTCGACTTCGACATCCACCCCGACTTGGACTTGGACTTCTTATCATCCTTGAGCTTGTTGAAGAGATTGAACACCTGAGGAAGACAGGCTTGGTACGCATCTGTCTCAGACTCCTCAAAGCCATCGACGGGCATGGACCAAGCGCCACAGTGGATAGCAGCCATGCTCTTGAACGACAAGGAAGACGTTGTGAAACCGCCAACAACGTTGATACCTCCGTACCCCTCTTGCGCTGTATCGTTCCACTGCGGGATAGCCACGTGTTCGAAATCCGAGCCATCCTTTCTCTTCCAGTTTCCTGACTTGCCGGTGAGTCTCTCGGCGACGGGGCTCATGCGAGAGAGCTTCTCGTTGATCTCGTCGATGTCTTCGCCCTTGTGCGACTTGACCATGAGCTTATGATAATCGGAGCCCTGCTGCAGAGGGAAGAGTTCCTCGCGGTAGCTCTCCATCATGATTAGTGCCACGTGCTTGATCTTGACGTCGCCGCCCTTGAGGGTGTCGCGGATAACGTCAATGATGTCGGTGTCGAGGTTGGAGATCTTGAGAGGGTCGAGAACGGGGTTGTAGAAGGTACCGTCGGCTTTGGGGACTTCGCAGGCATTGATAGGGCTTGCTGCAGGCTCCTCATCCGTGGTCTTGTTGGGCTTGGAAAGCCACTTGGAAAAGCCGGCGGGGATGTCGCTGGGTAGCCATTCAGGGACAGTGTCTCGGTACTTTTGTGCAGCCTCGCCATTGTTCCCGGGTGTCCATCCGGGGAAGCGTCCATTGGGCTCCTCCCAATTATCGGGAGTGATGAGATCAGGGAGAGGCCATGCACCTTCGACGTTGTTACACAGCTTGGGCGGAGACTTGAACATTTCGAGCATAGCGGCGGGGAGAGTCATGGACATCATAGTGTATGGAGCGGCAGGTCGCAGAGTCGTCGTGAGGAAGAGGAAGACAGAAATGATGGCGAGAATGATCCATGTTCGAGGCCTCGTTCGAGATTCTTCGTGAGTATCGGGGATGAGTCGTGCGCCTTCTTTACCGCCCTCGAGGTCTTCGTCGAGTTCGCTGTCGGAGTCATAAGCCAGTGACTGAGGGGATCGACCGTTTCTGTGTCGGAACCACTGCCAAGCTGAATAATTGTTAGTATTAATTGACGATGATTGAGAGAGCAATGTACCATGTACAACAGACATTCCAACCGTTGTAATTAATGAACCGACAGCCCTGTAGAGAAACCACTTCGCAACCCAAGCCACGACGACGATGAGAGCTCCCGCCGCAAGGACGGAGTTGAGCCCACTAAGAAGAATCTTCATTCCATCTTTATCGCCAGCATAGCTCAATGCCTCAGACCATTTCACCTCGTTGCCCGTCGAATAAAAGAAGCCCAGTTGTGAAGCGGATGCGCCGAGAAGAATAAATCTGCCATTATTAGCAGCGGTCGATTGAAGCTGACGAGAGTAACATACGAGAATATGCAGCCTAAAACACAAGCTCCAACAGAGAAAAGGCCCTTCTGCTGCCGCAGCGCCAGGCGCGACAGGCAAATGACTAAAACATCAGGAAGTAAAAGCGAGGGCAGAAAAAGGATGAAAGCGCCGGGAGAGATTGTCTTGGCGTGGATGGAAAGGTGGACCAGTTTAGTAAAAGTCAATGAAACAAATATCGTCGAAAAACAAAAGGGAACGAGTGTCGCAAACATGATGGATTGCTCTCCAGTCGAGACAAGAGAAGGAACGAAAAATTAAGAAATAGATGAATATTCCATGGAAAGAGGTTCGAGAAAGAGGACAAGAGAGGAGAAAAAAAGGAGCCTCAAGAGCAGAGCAGAAAAGGATCCGAGGTTGTTTAAAAAAGGATCACGGTCGTAAAATCTGACATACATTGGGCCCCTAACTAAAAAGGTCACTAAAACATCAAACTAAATGGGGAATTAACAGTAAAAACAGCAACTGCTCGCGTGTTGTGTGTGCCACAGGCTCAGGCTGGCTCAGCCCAGATTAAATCTGCTACGTAACATGAAATAACCATGACTTGTTCATTAGCTGAATACGGACAATTTTGCACATCCTCGCTCGACCCCTGGCGTCGGTCACTTCTGCATTGGATCCATGTAGGGCTAGACGATGGGTGTAGGCCAGTGGCGGTTTCAAGGCTCGTATTTCTCATCTGCCACTTCAATCTGACTAAACGGCTCCGTCTAACCGAACGTTCCCCTGCATCTAATTGGCCACCAGGAGGGAGGATGCAGAGTAAAATTAAACAGCACGGCACAGATTCGTCGCCAAGCTAAACAGATTCGAGCCGGTGCTGGAAGGGGAGTCAGTTACGCTTCAGCGAGTAAGAACAAGGTCACGCGACAATGCAATTTTGTCTGAGCGCTTGCTTTCTTTTTGCGAAGGTTCTCTCAATTTTGAAGTGATGAGCCACGCACGGCGACTCGTTTAATGATGAGGGGCCGGCATGGCTTGAACGAGGCGTCGATAGTGTCCGGCCCAACAAGTCTCCTTGCTGACGGCATGTTGATCAACAACAAATCAGCACATGCAGAAAACAATGCATTTCTCTGCATGAGGGCATGAAATTGGTTGCAACACTGGTACGGTACATACGTACGTACATGCCATTCTCTCAGCTTCTTCCCCAGAAAAAAAGAAACCTTGCATGGCCCGGTGTCGTCGGGCAAAAAAGTCCCCCTTTTATTCCCAGGCTGACCAGCGCAAAAAAAGCCGCTTAGCCGACTCTTCCCATTTTTAGCTCCCCCTTGACCAATGTTAATGTTAATGGGGTCGAACCATTCACTGATGGAACAAGTTAATTTCACGCTAGGCTGCGCCATGATTCCTTTCTCCAGGCGGAAACGCTGCGTTTTGTCTGCACCTCTTACCCAAATATTACACGATGACTGCTTTAGTGCGCAAGGCGCCTTGGTTTTTCTTGGCTTACCCCTGAGTATAGTCGTCGATCGATCTCTTGGCGAGCGTGGAGAAGTTTGTTTTGGCTGGACAATGGCCTTGTTGACCCCATGCAAGGGGCTCTCTCAGCTTTGGACTCTGGTGTCGCGTGTCTCTTGTGTTTGGTCCGTTCGTAAGAAGAGGGCCCTTTTGCTTTGCTCTTGAAATGAGGTTTCACTTTGCCCTTGAGGAATGGATTTGCTGCAGGGTTGACACTGACGCCTCAAATGGCCATTAAGCTCGACCCGCGGACTCCATGAGAATCTACCCACTATAAGTTCTCCATTTGCTGACTGTTACAGCGGCCAGCCAGCGACACCTCTGCCTAAAGTTTCCCGCTGAGTATCCAGAGTGACCAGTAAAAGATTAAATATTCATCAGCACAACGACGCGCGCCACAGATGAAAACTGCTCTGGCAGCTCAACAATGATCTGACTATTTTTGAGCGAACAGGACTCAGTTCAGGCACCAACCAACATGTCTCTGGCTACTTTTCCACAAGGAAATACGTAAGCAAGGATGCAGATTAGCCATACGAGAAGGAGGATTGAGCCGCCCTAGCCGAGGTGGTCAGAAACTGGGCTCAGCATCTGACATTCCAATTCAGGACATCAATTCTTCAGCCAATTTCTATGGCTGTCAAGCAAAGGACTTTTGCTCGCGTGACTACGCCGTGATGCATTGCTCTTTTCATTGATCGACGCTTTTGCACAAAATCAAGGAAATAACGAATTCACAACGTGGCTTGCTGCACGTTTACGTGTCAAATCATCTCCTGGCCTACGAATCAAGGTTATCGGCACTTCTGCCAACGTCATTGTGTCTGTTCCCCGGATTTTTCCATGGTGATAGCCACAGTGGCGTCCGGTTACCCGGCACAACGGCCTTAGCCACTGGAGCTTTTCAATGCGGTTGCTGTCCAAGATCTTCGGGAGTGCTGTCAGATAGATTGACAGTTTCACTTGGTTAAAAAGTTTGTTTGAGATGGTGTTCAGTTGCTATAGTTGTTACGCGGATTTTCCCACTTTTCATGGCAGTGTTTATCGTCTGATTCTGCCTGACGGATCGTAATTCTGAGACATCTATTTTGAGATGTCGGTAGTGGAATTGGTTAGGGTCGGGACTAACGGAAGACTCTCCCTGTCGGTGGTTCTGGAAGTTCCGTCGAGGGTTCTAGACGTAGCTGTTCTTTGCCGTTAAAATGCAAGTGACACCTTGGCTCATACAATTATACCACTTTAAATGCTTCATTTCGAAGTTGAAGCCGCATCTAGTCGTTCCGCTGAAGCGTACGGTGTCAGGCATGCGAGTGAGTAGCCGAGCAATTCGTCATTCCGCTACGAACCGTGAATACTCGTCTAGACGGCACTTGTCAGTAGCGTCTCATGGTGCCGTATAACCTTATCCAAGCCCTTGAGGCTCCGCAAGCTCGAGGATAGATCTGTTGATTCTCCATAAGACCATAAGCGACAATTTCTTGACGTCACCAGTTGCCGAGCAGAACCTGGTTTATGTGTTACTAGAATGGATGAAGTGATCATTTAGGCGATAGAATTCAATTAGATATCAAATACCCTTTATTATCTTATTCGTTGTTTGAACATAACAGGGAAACGCTTGCTCGATTCAATCAGCAAGGGCATCATTATTGAGATGCTCACCGAGTCGCTCAGAATGCTCGCTTTTCTCGACATTTGCACCGAGAGTGTCCTAATTCGCTATTTTTCATCCGCAAGCACGCAACTTCATAATTGATGGTTGAGAATCTCTCGCCAATATGGCATCATGAGGAAGTGGAGATGGCCGTGAAAATCACGCGTTGTGTATGGCTCAATATCGTTGCATCTCCAGTGAAATGTTACAATGGCGGGGTTGAAGAAACGACAACACCCTAGATAAAGCCTTCAAGTCAATCATTCTCTGAATCACCTCTCATCAAATCCTGCTGTGAAGAACACATCGATTGAGAACATCAAAATGGCCATTCAGAAAGTCGCTGTCGTCGGAGTGAGTTATTTACCCTAGAGGATCATGGGCCGCGAACTAACCTCACCAGGGCTCTGGTCTCATCGGATCGAAAATCGTGGACAGCCTCCTCAAAGCTGGCTTCCAAGTTACAGCTATCACCAGAAATGAGTCCTCTGCCACTTTTCCCGATAAAGTAATCGTGAAGCGTGTCAATATAACTTCGGTTGACTCGGTCAAGGAAGCTCTGGCGGGTCAAGACGCCGTCGTGTCAGCTGCCGCAACTCCTGCTGCTGGAAGCCAGAAGATCATTATTGATGCAGCCATCGTAGCAAAAGTCCCACGATTTATTCCCTCAGAATTCGGGATCCCGTCTCGTCAGAATCGCGATACCAAGATTGGAAAGATTCTCGGTGCCAAGATCCAGAATACTGACTACTTGATTGAACTTGCTGAGAAGCATGATTGGTTCTCTTGGACTGGTCTCTCCAACGGATTGTTCCTTGATTCGGTATGGTAACTGACTTCGACTGTAGCGGTAGCGTTTTCTAACTGGGTTTTAGGGTCTCAAAAGTGACAGGGGATTCATCAACATCAAGGGTCGCAAGATTCGCATCACCGACTCAGGCAACGAACCCTATTCCACAACTTCACTCGCCTTCGTCGGCGAAGCCGTAGTTGCTATTCTGAAGAAGCCAGAAGAGACAAAGAATAAGTATCTCAACATCGCCGGTGTAACGACAACTCAGAATGAGGTCCTGAAGATCGTCGAGAAGCTCACTGGGGACAAGTTTGAGGTTTCTCATGTCACTGGCGCTGAGCAGGAGAAGATTGGAGACGAGAAGATTGCCAAAGGAGACTTTAGTGCCTTTGGTAATTATCTCGAGCAGTTCCTGTTTGCCGATGGTGCTGGCCATGCGCTGAAGGGCGATGAGAATGCAATTGGGTTGCTTGGGCTGAAGGAGGAGAATCTTGAGGAGGTTATCAAGAACGTCGTAGCTGAGATTAAGTAAACTTCAATCTAGAGGAGAATATGGTTCATGCATTTGCTTCACGCATCAGGGTAGAACATGAATCACGTAAAAAATAATTGGTTTTTGTAGCCAGGTGCATCGTTATGTCTACTTCTTACTAGAAGAGCCAAGAAAGCGGACGGCGTTTCTCAGACTCTCAACATTGGGAATCCCATCCGCCTCTGTCTTCTCAACATCAACATTTCCAATTCTACCATCAAAGCCATGCTCCGCATCCTCCGGGAAGTCCTTTTCGACCTCAACACCCGCCTCACGAAGCTTCTTCTCCGCGACGATACTGCAGTCCACTGTAACAGCAGAGTCGTTGACGCCATGCAGCAAGAATGTGCGGGGAATCTTGGCAAGATCGCCGAAAGAAAGAGGGAACAATCGTCGGTGTTCTTCGGGGATGGCATCGATGCCCTTGCTGGCGATCTCGCGGCTGAGGCCTTCAACACCGGTCATGTAATCTGGGAAGAGGGCATCGATGTGAAGAGCTGACGCAACTTGGAACCGTGGGTCTTGCTGGAAGTTCTCAGGCGGGGGATATCCTGAGATGGCTTTCCGATCATCGTTTTGCTTTGTCCGGGGAAACTGGCCCAACACCGAGGCGGTGTCAAAGGCGGCGCGCCCCAGATATTTGTACCGGGAGTCGTATATCTGGGACCAGCCGCATCGAGCATTCCATAGATAAGAAGCAGCGCATCTGGCTTTTGCTCAACAGCATTCGCAGTCGTCAGTGCGAGATATCCTCCAGCGCTGGAACCAGCCAGCATGACAGGTCCAATAGGACGTCCAAGCGTATCAGCCAGCGAAGAGCGCACCCAGTTGTACGCATCGATGGAATCGTCAAGTGATGCATGGGCGGTAGACTCTGGGACAAGACGATAGTCAGGGCTCACGAAGATCCATTTCCGAGAGGTTGCAGCGTTGACAAGCCAGTATGGAGCAAAGCTGTATCTGTCCCCGACGATCTACGCACACGTTAGAACCGTTTGCATATAGCTAGACCATTCTTACGAGGAATCCGCCATGGATGTGTATGAGAACAGTCGTCGGCGAATCATCGGCTTCCTCTGGGTACACGACATCAAGAACGATGTCGCCATCGGGCCCAGATTTGTATGGGATGGTCTTGTACGTGTAGCCTCTGAGGCTGGAAAAAAGAGATTTAGACATTCTTAGAGGGTTCAGGGAGTGTTTTGAGGTATAGTACTCAATAATCGATCGTTGATGCAGATATAGAGGCTTAAATAACTGTGGTGGGGAGCTTCAGAAGATCTTGCGCGCTCGGTGAAGCTCGGTGTTCCCCCGCACCCCGACGACGGATTACGTGACGCCCATGATCCATCCCACTCGAATAACCCAGCGGCATGTCACCAAGTCCAAATAACTAAGCAAACCCAGCAAAGCTTATTACAAACTTGGATGCCCTCTTTATTTCATTGTGACTCATAATATTATTTTTTCGCGTTTTACTCCGGAGCTTAGCGGACTTAATATCCAGCTCTTTGCTTGTTGAGATTGCGAGTATTTTGGCGTCTTGGCTGGACTCGGAATAGGCGTGATTGCTCAGTCTTGTTGATCAAGTTGCGATAATTTCCTCCGGCATCGACAGCCGGTGTGAAGATCTCAGATGGCTAGTATTGCAGGTCAAAATTTCTCAGATCAAGAGTCATGAGCACAAATGACTCGCGCATTATGGAACGAGAAATTTCCACGTTTCAAGGACTGAGGACGCTCTTTCTGCTTGTTTGATTTGAGCCTACGGTACTTTTATCACCAGCAAACATTAGCATTCCCCTATCAGAAGAATCTCTAATATCTACATATAAGTGTTCCTATATCTTACTGCTCACATCAAGATCGCGTAAATTCGACGGGGAAAGTGGCTCTTATCAGCCATTTTCGCCGTATATTATCGCGGGATTGACTAGAATACCAACAACCTCAATGCCTTGAAAGAAGACCCGGTATACAATGAACCGATTCACGTAAAAGAGTACCCTATCTCTGCCTTTCCAACCTCCTTCCCGCGACAGAAGATTCGACATACCAGTACACCAACATCGTCGTCACTGAGACGAATCGTCAAGGTGAGTAGTAGTTGATACCAGTGAATGCCATTAGCGTCTTGGATGGACTTAATTTTAGTCTTGTCAATGCCAATGTCATCGATGGTGTACAGAACCTCGCCAACTTTCTCGATTCCTAGCTCATCGTTAGCTCCATGGTTCTTATCACGGGAATTTTCACTCACGCTCGTTCTCAATAGTCTCGGGTGCCTCATCCAAGCTGCACGAGTAAAGATCATGCGTATGCTTTCCATCAAAGTATTCTGAGAAGTGCGAGTAGAAACTCGTGCTGATCTCAGTGTCGTCGTCGAGGAGAGCACCCTGTAATTCCATTAGTCTAATATTCCCTCACCAATATTACCTGTTGAAAGCTTACCTTCGCAATCTCCCAATCCATGAAGCCGGACAGATTTTGCTCCTTAGTCCAGGGATCGTTCCAAAGCCTTCGCTTGTTCTCATCAAAGTTGAAATGAACTGCTGGATCATATGTTCGGGAGATGCTATGTCCATAGTGTCGACGACATTTCTTTTGTCTGACCATAGAGCCCTCAACGCCTCGCAACACAGCACCGCAGACAACAGCTGCCCAACTAGAGCTTTGTTAGCTGATACCGGAGGTTTCTCAAGAAGAAGACACTTACGCGCCTGTCCACGGTGTTGTAAGCCGGATTTCTTGCTCAGAGCACCATTCAAGTAACCTCTCCTTGACATAAGGCGAGGAGCCAAAACCACCAACCAGACACATAGTTTTGATTATTGGCTCCTTGTCTCTCTTGACTTGATCAACCTGATCCTTCACGAGCTTGAGAATGACGTCGATTACTGGATCAAAAAGACTCTTCATATCATCTTTGCTCAAGAGCACCCAGTTAAAGTCAGGGTCATAGTACTTCTGCATCTCTGGAGTGACTATCAGGTTTCGCATGGGTAGAGTTAGTTTATAAGACTTCTTGCTTGGCGTATCGAGGCTGAAGTCTCTCTTGCGCATCTCGAATTGGTCCATGAACTGACTGCCAGGACCTACATGCTGTGGACCCAGGCTGGTGAATGCAGTCCCGAAGCGTTCGGAGAGGAGCTTGTAGAGGTTGCGGTCTACGAATGTCCCGCCGCATTTACCGCCTGAGAGTGTGAGCATGACTGTTCCATTTGTGGATGAGGACTATTTTACCTGCTCCGATGGCAATCTCCCTCAGCTTTAGAGAAGGTGACTTTCTGACTATTTCTGATGTCGTGATATCCTATTCTTCTTAGTGAGATACAGGGTCCTGAGTAAAGTTGGACTTACGACAGTACCGCCGCCAAGATCGCAAACCATCACGCCCGTGCCGACCTAAGCGCAGTGTAAGTATGGACTCGAAAAGTGAGATGGCACTACCTGCATCAATAAGATCTTCAACGTGATGAATGCTGGACTTGAGAGCCATATGCGCAGCCGCGTCTGGTTCTGTAATCAAGCTCAAACGATCAATAGGCCTCGACGCAAAACCAGCATCCAAAGCAGCAGCCCTAGTAATCAGCTTTGCTCTCTCGGTCCAAGTCGCCGGAACAGTCAACCAAAAGTCAACGGGCATCTCCTCAAGGATATCTTCTCCGATCTTCTCAATGACAGCTTTTCTATACATAGAATGCATACCCTTGAGATACTCAGTAACCACGTCTTTGGCAGTTCTGCCAGCGGGTAACCTCATAAGGCCATTCCCAGCGGCCTTGTTGAGATCAGGATCATCATACTCTGTCGCGAGTGCTTGATCATCCAAGAGGAGCTTGGTCCATGCGTAAGTCTTCATACCAGGTTCGATTTGATAGCCCCATGCGTTTTCGTCGAGATCGGGATTCTCATCTTTGAAGGCGACCCATGATGGAGCTTTGTGGCAGTGTTCTGCGATGTGAGTTGATGAGCCGGGGTATTTTGTCCATGGGTGAATGTCTTTGAAGTCTGCGGCATTGGAGAGCGCAAAACTGAGACCTGGTAATGAGAAGATCAGCCAAGGGACTTCGTCATGGAGGTGCATTGTGCTGACCTGAATATGTTGTACCGTAGTCAATGCCGACTATCAGTTTCGTTCGATTCCTGACTGCCAACATTGTGTCCTCAATTACGATATGGAAATGAATTGTAGGCCAGGCGACTGAGGCTCTGGTATTTTGATGGAATGACTTGAAATGACTTACATCATGTACGAATGGCCATCTGGCTCAGGGCGGCAGCTTAGACAGTTCGCCGAGTTTGCGGCTGATATCAGTACGCCTTACAGGGGTGGTTGAAATGCACGGGCGTTTTGCCGTGTACTGCACTGGCGTTTTGTCGGGGGCTCGGCCTTGCATATGCAGCCACTAGACTATCACGGCTGAACAGGCTAAGGTTTACAAGGAGGGTAATGGAGGGGAGGAGAAAGCCATACCATTGATTTTCTGCGGGGAGACGCCCATCCCGGGTTATAAAGAGTGCTTTTGTTAATTGAGTCGGGGATGATTGTATCGCCACGCCATTCAACCGACGACGTGTTTTGGCAGCATCGCAATGGGCGGAGAATCTGAGCAACGATCTGTAGGGGATGGTCCCGGTGGAGCAGCCCTGAAGGATATCGGTGACCAACTCCAACCAAAAAGCGAGGATGAGGGACCATATGAGGAGGTATTCAGTTTCAAATTCGCCGTATTCCTCTTACTAAATTTGCAACAGTCGAGATACTCCAAGATCGATGACAACAGGCCGAAATATCATCCCCCAGAAGACTCGATCATGTCTGACGTCGTTGAGACGGTGAAAACATCTAGTCATCAGCCAAAGGTAGGTTAACAAGCAACGTATAGTCGATTCTAGCCAAGACTGAGAGGCTCTCAAGCAAAACCCCGGAGTGATTGGGCGTATCACCCAGTCCCTGAACCCATTCGGGCCTTCAGAGTCTTCTACAATTCCCGAAAAAGTGATTGAGAAGCAGCCGAGCCACAAATCAGAAACCTCAAGAGAAAGGAAACTTCAAAAGGAAGTAACCCAACTACAAACTGACAAAATTTCTCTGAGCACAAGTCTCAATAACCTAACAGTCAAGTTCAATTTACAAACCAAAGATCTTGATAGCAAAAAGCGTCTGGTCAAGCAATGGGAAGATTGGAAAGATAAGTCCGATGAGCACTGGCGCAAACAAGGAGATGAGCACAGGAAAACGAAAGCCGCTTATGATCGCTTGTTTGATGATTATCACAAGCTCAAGCGGACAAAGCAAGATCTCGAAACCGAGCTTGCTGAGGAAAGAAATGAGAACAAGACTCTGAGACAAGATATCGAGGATCAAGAGGTCAAGGTTACCGAGGCGCATTCGAGGGCTATATCACTACTGGCTGGTCATGTTTCAAGCGACTTTCCTGATGATCAGGTCCGAACTGAACTGCAGGATTTGTTTGAGAAGTGCTCTGAATGGTGCATTGACAATCGCTTGCCGCAGATCGAAAATGCTGAAGAGACGCGAAATCTCATGCGTACCGAAGGTATCATCAACGATCTAGATTGTGAGGAGCATCTACGATTCGACGTGACGCACCGAACAGCTACAGCAGTTTTGCTGCAGGCTGCACTAACGAAGACGCTCGTGCAGACCTTTCTTGGAAACCCATTCTTTCTGAGCCGACATCACTTGAACAAAACAGCCCTGCAAGGAGGTTTGTACACTTCGTATTCCCAGGCAACAAGGCAAACTAACGCTATCTTCAGGCGCCAGCACAGAAGCCACAGTGACGTGGAGGATCCAGACTTGCCAATACCTAGAGCAAGCATTTCCCCCGCACAAACAAGGGCTGCAAGCATGTGCCGAGGGTTTCGCAAAGACGTTCGAACCCCTCATCGAGCCCCCTCGACAGAGAAAGCCTCACGCAACTTACCAAGCTTTTCGAGACCACATGCAGCCTTGCGCTCAGACTCTGGAAGCTTAGAACCAATATCCGCATCGAGGCGCTAGGCGATGCCACCCTCCACCGGTTCCAGAGCATGTTCGGCGACATGGAGGCGCATCCCACAGTCGGTCTCTTGAAAGGTGATAAGCGGTTCGATGGTCGCCCGATTTGTGTGGTAGTGCGCCCGCGGATTGTCTCGGAGCCAGTGGAATCTGAGAGTCGCGGGAGAGGCATTGTCTGGTCGCCTGCGCAGGTTTGGGTGTCTAATTGGGAGGATGCAGGGTATTAGTGGATGGTGGCGCAGGACTAGTGATTGATGTCGCGTTTTGGGTGTTCAGCTTGAAATGCAGGTTTTGCTGTAGCGTGGAGGTTGAAATAGAACGGTCGTTTTGTAAAGCTAGTGCTTATTGTCGACGAATAGAGTGTGAATTGCCCCTCATGCGATGTTAAGCTTGATTTTGGGTGTTACAGTGCCGGATATGTCGGCATAAAGTGATTGTGTCTAGTCTGCCTTGTTGTATTTATCAAGAGACATTCTCTTACTCTTAAGTCTAGACTTGAAGCTGGGAATTAGTGTATCACACTTGTTGAGATCCCTGTAAGCTTCCACTATGACCAAAGTTTCCCAATCTTTGCCAGAAGCTCCGTCGGTGGGAACAGATACGTCGGTAAGCGATGAGTCGGAAAGCCCTCCGCCCGTACTGCTGATTGCGGTGATGGGGGTGACTGGCTCTGGAAAGAGCAACTTTCTCAGGCTCTTGACTGGCAGAGACGATGAAGACGGGCCTCAAGTCGGGCATTCACTTGGATCATGTAAGTCAACACTCAAGTTTGTGAATGATGGCCGAAGATTAACCACCAACAGGCACGCAGAAGACAGAAGCCTACGAGTGCCTCATTCAGGGCCAGCAGTTTGTCTTTTTGACACACCCGGATTTGATGACACGTACCGAGGCGATGCCGATATTCTGGCCGATGTCGCCCAAGCCCTCAGCTCTTCGTACATGAACAATGTCAAGCTCAGTGGAATCATCTACCTGCACCGTATCAAAGATGAGAGAATGACCAATGCCATCATGCGAAACCTCACCATGTTCCGCAACCTCTGTGGTGACGGCGCTTTTGAGAATGTCATTCTTGCGACTACTTTTTGGGACGAGCTACAGGATGAGTCAAAGGGAGCTGCGAGAGAGCATGAGCTGATCTCGACTCCTGAGTGGTGGGGGTATATGAGCAATAAAGGCTCAAGAATTCGACGATTCCAGAACACAAGAGACTCTGCTCTTGAGATCGTGAACGAGCTAGCCGACCTCCCCGCCGTAACCCTACAGATCCAAGAAGAGATCGTAGAGCAAGGTCTGGGAGTCGACCAAACAACAGCAGGTGAAGCTCTCAACGAGGAACTCAACAAGCTACGAGAGCAACACCAAGCCCAACTCGACTCCATCCGTGAAGAAAAAGAGCAAGCCATCAAAGACCGCGATGTGCAGCTCGAGAAAATGCTCGACAAGCTCGAACAAGAAAAACAGCAATTCATGCGCCGTCTCGAGAGCGAGCAAGCAGCCCTCCACGCCGATCGCCGCGAACAGCAACGCCGCATGGAACAAGCCTTCAACGACCAACTCATCCGTCTAGAGCGAGAACGCAAGGCAAGAGAAGCCAAGATCCAAGATCTGGAAACCCGACTAAGTACCGAGCGCGCAGATGCCAACGAGCGATTTCAAGCTGCTATGGCAGAATCGAACCGCATGGTCGGCGCGCTGAAGCTGGAGATGGAGACGGCGCGTGCGGAGGATAGAGCCGAGTATGATGAGACGATTAGGAAGATTGAAGAGAGGCAGAGAGGGGCGGCGGATGACGCGGGGAGGTGGAGGGGGAGGTTGAGAGGTTGAACAGGCAGATTAGGGATGCGAGTAACCAGCAGGTTGCGGCCCATGGGCTGGAGAAGAGGAGGATGGAGGCGAGGATTAGGGAGTTGGAGCAGACAAGGAATACGAGTAACACGAACTTCTGGGATGTAGTTGGGAATATGTCGAATGTTGCTACGGGGATCTTGCTACATTTGCTATGAATAAACTAGCTGGTGTTCAGCGCGCATGACTATCTGGCACTTCAAACAATGGATCTGAGGGACAGGACCTCAAAGCATCGCCGTATTCTTTCTTGACATAATCCCACTCTGGAGATGGACATGACTCCCTGATGATGTGAAAGTCTTCAGATCCACATCCCTCACGACATATCAGCAGATTTCCCCTGCTTGTTCTCTCTGGACGACCGAAGTCTCCAAAGACGATGTACTCGAGTGACTTGATGCCCTTGTAAGAAAAAAGCCCACTCAACAAATGCCCAGAACATGGGTTCCAGATACTCATTAGTAGGATTATCTCCTTCGTCTACTGCCGGAGTATCATCAACTGGTTCATCGTCGATTATCACCATAATTCCCCACGACCATGTGTACTCCATATTCTTACGCGATTGACGAACATGAACGACCTTCAGACAATCCTTCCTAGAAAATGGATTCAATACATCTAGCTAAGAACTCAAAGTCAGTATATGTAGAGAGTAAAGTCTGAATGCTTACTAGATGAATCGGCTCACAAGACAGCCCAATGAAGTTGAGATTCAGGTCATATAGAGGAGACGAAGTCGGATCATCCCATCACCTTTCCTTATCACGTTGATTGATCATCATATTCGGCAAATCCGTCCACACTTCCAACTCCTCATCATAGAACCTTGAATGATTGACAAACCTCTTCAACGTAGACCTGTGATGACAAACACTCTCCCATGTATACTTCGAGAGCATGTCGCCCGTCTGGTCGAGATAAAACTCTTCCAACCCTTGGAAATGTTCTAATAGAACCTCGCTTGGATCGCCGTCTTCAAACTCGTCGGTTGCTGCATCATTCTTAGGCCAAGATTCCTGGACCTCGAGCTTCTTTAACCTCGCGGGGATTCTTCGCCGTGTTATTGCTAGTACGAAATCGTACCACTGTGGACATGACCGGATTGTCAGAGACCTGAGAACCTCAAAGTTGACAGATTGTACAAGGGTCGCGGTTAGAGGTACGTGACTGAGGACCAGAGTATGTAAGTTCGGAAACGTGATGTGTGGAGAATGTATGTCAAGGCCGAGAATCATTTTGTTCATGTAATCTCTTACTCTCGTCCTACGTACTCTCTCGTCATCATTCCGATAACCTAATTCCTTGCGCATGTGCGGCCAGTCGACTAGGTCAATTTCCAAGGTTTCGAGTTGCGTTTTGTTGTTTTTGAGAGCGGTAGCAAATACTCTGAGGTTATCTGAGCTTGGTCCTCTCCAACTAAGGTTCAGAAGATGATAGAAGGCAGATAAGTCGATCTTTCGTTCGCGGGAGTTGTAGCGCTGGCAAAATGGATATGTTGTGAGCTTCAGAGTACTAAGCGTAGACTGCTGACGGGTGACAATGCCGTTGCTTCCCAGGATGGGAGTCGGTATACACGTTCCTAGATCCCAGCTTGGTTTGGTTCTGTCAGCCCTTGTTCGTGGGATTGCTGCAGGCAATCGACGAACCTGAACGATGCCAACTGCTCCTCCTCACATTTTTCGAGTAGCGAGAGGATGACTCCCTTAAACTTCTCAAAGGACCCTAGTGTGTCGACGGTTGCTTCATCATTTGCTTGGCAGGTTTGTAATCTTCGATCATGCGGACAAGCTCTTGCATTGTTCTCAGTTACAAATCGTAGACTGATAGATTTAGTAAAAACTAATCTGTCGAGAGGCAAGCCGTCGATATCAATTCCGTAAATGTCGTTCGTACTCCATGCCGGGATAATTACAGACGCCCAGAGGGTCGGCAGAGTAGAAGAATGGAAGTGTTTTGACGTCTGAGACAGACTCTTGATGTCTTTGATAGATAACTACAGCGGGGGCTATGAGATTCTATGCCATAAGAATAGTAACTTCATCTTACCTCACCGATGATGAATTTCAGCAGCTCCTGGGGAAGTCGTTCAAACATTTTCGCGTTATGGTCGGTTGAGGTGAAGGTGACGCGAGAACCCACGCGTAATGCATGCCTGCCATGAAACTGACCTTGTCCAATCAGTTACGAACGATAAGCGGTATTGTGGCTCCAAAGATAAGCAGACTCATCAATCACCTCACTCATCACGCCAATCTCAAATCTCATATTCAATCATTATTGATCTATTCTTCATATCTAGACCATTTCTTTTTCCCTTGCCGTCAATCTTATGAGGCCACCGACCTTTCAACCTATATACAAAGACTCAAACAGCGAGGCCCCCTATAGCAGCGAGGCCCATATAGCAGGCCAGTATCTATAGGGACCTCACTGTTTAAGCCTTTGTATATAAGTTAAAAGCTCGGTGGCCTCATAAACCCAAACTTCGATTTACCTCTCACGGTTGAAGGTTGGAGCAGGCTTGGGCTTGTTATCGAGAATCTTCTCAATCTCCTCCAAAACCTTATCATCGATCTTCTTGTAAATCTCAAGCGCCTTGAAGTTGTCCTCGAGCTGCTCAACCTTTGTCGCACCGAGAATGACAGTGCTGACGTTGGGGTTCTTGAGTGCCCACGCAAGTGAGAGCTGGGCGACGTTTCCACCGAGGCGCTCAGCGACTTCGGAGAGCTTCTTGACCTTTTCGATCTTGGCTTTGCCGGCTTCAGTTTGAAGCTCGTTGACTGTGTTCTCGAAGAAGGCCTTGTTGGTGGCGAATCGTGAGTCCTCGGGGATTCCGTTGTTGTACTTGCCGGTCAAGAGACCGGAGGCAAGAGGGGACCAGATTGTAGTGCCGTACTCGAATTGGTTGAAGAGAGGAGCGTACTCAACCTCGAAGCGCTCACGGTGGAAAGCGTTGTACTGAGGCTGCTCAACAACTATACTAATATCAGTATGTGTCGCCATCCTTGCTATTAAGGAACTTACCAGGAGCAATGAGGTTGTAGCGCTCAGCAATGTGAGTAGCCTCGGTAATCTGAGCAGCGGTCCACTCAGAAGTACCCCAGTAGTAAGCAAGGTTCAAGTTGCGAATGACCTGGGTAAATCCCTCAACGATCTCCTTCATGGGAGTAGCGTAGTCAGGACGGTGAGCAAAGACAACATCGACGTAAGGCTGCTCAAGACGCTTGAGAGAGCTCTTGAGACCCTCGACGACGTGCTTGCGGCTGAGACCTCGAGTGTTGGGCTCCTTGCGGCCAGTACCGAAGAAGACCTTTGTGGTGAGGACGTACCTAAACAGTCAGTATAGGTCGAGGTTTGGAAGCTTGGGATATTTACTCATCACGAGGCCAGCCGAGCTCCTTGAGGGCACGACCCATCTCAACCTCAGATTCACCATTGGCGTAAACCTCAGCGGTATCGAAAGTGTTGACACCGTGATCCCAAGCCTTTTGGAGAATCTGTTTCACGATATCGCCCTTTTGCGTACCGCCGTATGTCAACCAGCCACCAAGACTGAAGACACTGACCTTGAGACCAGTAGGTCCCAGGTGGCGGAACAGCATGTCCTTGGGGTCGTAGGCGGTTTCAACAGGCATTTTGGCGGTCGGTTTGGAAGAGAAGGTATGGGTATGAAGGTTTGACGGTAGGAGGAGGGGCGTTTTTCTTATATAAATGGACTTGATGTCATTCTGGATGGTCCAAGCGAAATGAGGGGTATTGAGATGGTTGATACAACGATGATGGCTCCACGCAAACAACTGACGACAGTTTAGCGTAGCAGCTCTCATTCTCAAACCAATCAGAGGACTCAATGCTTGGGACTGCCCCTTACCTCAAACAGCCAACGTCTTGTTATTGGGGGTTAATATTAATAATTCAAGATAGCGGGGCACAGGCCGGCGAACAGTCACTTCCGAGCTTCAATGACGCCTACTGCATATGAGATGATGGAGTTTGGCACACACGCATTCTTTCTAGTTGCCTATTGTGCTTGGTGTCATCGGGGTTCTTATTAAGTGCTTACACTGAGTTCTTTACCGTTCCATCTACCGAATTGCTTATGACATCAAGGTTGAGGATTACACTTAAAGCCGAGCCTAAGTCCGGCTAAGGCCACGTTTTCCCCTCATTGAGATGAACCTTGTTATCGATCAGGGTGATTGATGTTTTATTGACCTCGGTACGCAGTTGACCCAGTTATCTTCATCGCCCCGCACAAGCTCATCATTCCAAACGTGAATGAAACGTTGCCCGTGAAACCTCAGCGACCTTTGCATGTTCCTAGAGCAACTCGCATGCCCTTCCACATGGGCGCCCAAGCACCAAACACAGCAGTGACACCAGTACAGATAATCATGGGCCCGTATTGCGTCGCGTAACCGAGTGCTTCGTTGGACAGATGTGCTTTTGCTTGAAGCAGTGCACCGCTGAGTGGTCCGGCGGTGACAAAGCCGATGCCACGTCCCCCCATGAGCATGCCGAAAATGAGAGCTGAATCAGCGGCAGAGTCGTCTTTTTGGATGTCGGTTGACATGTTGGACCACGTTGAGCTGAAGCCGCCGGCGAAGAAGCCATAGATAATGACAAACACTACCAGGTTTGCAAGGTCAAGGGACAAGCCCCATAGAAGCCAGATCGGCAGGGCGCTTCCAATGGAGGCGATTGTTACGGCTTTTGTTGCTGAGAATTTGTCTCCCAGCATACCGTGTACGATACCTCCGGGGACGGATGCGACAGAGAATAATGCAAGAAGAATTGGACCGGTGATGCTGGGTAGACCAATTGTTGACGCATAGCTAGCCAGGTACGTGCTTGGCATGAGGTATCCCAGTGATTGTATGATCACACCTGCCTGCATCATCCAGAAAGATGTATGGCGGAGGAAGCGGAATGACAGCGGCTGAACCTGAACCTGAGTGTGCAGTGGGATCCGCGGTTTGATGAAGACCAGAGTTGGGAGTGTCATGGCCGCTGATGCACCCGCCCAGGCCAAGAGAGTAGCCCTGAGACCGATCCGGCGTAGGAGAGCATCAAAGACAAACGGCATCGCAATACCTTCACTCCGTCAGTATACGATCTTGGAGCAGATAGCTTGGAGTCATACCTGTCCCCGACTTGCCAGCCCACATAACCCCCAACGCCATCCCCTTCCTCTCAACAAACCACTCATTCATATAATGCGAAATCGGACAAAACAATAACCCACAGCCAATAGAGTACAATGCCCCCTGTGTAGCGATAAGCCCCGCAATAGTGTTCACAAACGCAGAAGCAGTGAGACTAGCGACCGTTACTGCAAGACCAAGCGGCCCGCAAAGGTGTCGCAGCCGCGGATACCGCGTGAGGATGAGAAAGGCAAACGGCATCATGAGATACATTACACCCTGTTGCAGTGCTCCGATGGTGGCAATTGTTCCGGACGATGCTGTGCTGATGGGACTTCCAGGTCGGCTGTAGTATTCTTGGAAGATGCCGAAGGAGACGGAGTAGCCTGTTGTTTGTTAGTGTTGAAGTGCATTGGGGAGGAAGTTGGATACCCCAAATTGGTAGCTGTGCCATTGTGCAGCACATTAAGGCTAGATACGCATCTTTGCCGTGGTCTGTAGGCGGAAGTGAATCCGTCGGTGACTGAGAAACATTTTCCTGGCGTTCAGTGTCAGGCGGACTATCAGTCCCACACCGCTGTTCCTGTTCCTGCAACGACTCCATGGCATAAGCGGTCTCTGAGGAAGATGACATCTTCACAATCAATTGTTCAATAGTCAGTAGTCAATACTAGAGTAAACAATTGCGGTTAGTCGGAAGGATCGAGGATGAAGGGTTGGCTTTGGGACGGATATAAGCTCAGAATGCGCCCTTGCTTTGACAGTCGCGTTGACGTAGCCGATCGGGATCGGTTAATGATCGACGTGTTTGCTCTCTGTTTTGGGGAGTTTGTGCAACACGACCAACACAGCAACGTTGCGAACTCGGAGCGCTGCATATCTCATCCAGCGCTTGCTTGTGAAAATGAAGTCAAGATAAGCATGTCGAATTGATTACTACTTATTCCTATTCGCTATGTGAGACGTTGTATGTTTTTGTGCACACAATTTTGCTTGGTTGCAATATCGCTTCCTCGCTCTCATTATCCAACGTGTTTCCCATCACTCCGCTGCAAATACTCCCTGTCGTAATTTGCGTTGTTCGACTCACGGTATCGGGGTACGTCGCGAGTTCCAAAGAACCGCATGTGTCGAACTGGGTGTACCCTGTATGCTTCTTCCTCTGTACTTTATGCAGCGAATCACTCGAAGGAGGCTCCGAATTGCCCGAGTCGCTTGAAGAGCCCATCCATTTCGGCGCAAAGCGTTTGAAGAACTTGCGAAACGTCGGCATGCAGCCGCATATGATGAAGAGGTTGACTTCGACAAATGACCAGGCATTTGCTGGGGCTGCGATCCATGGGATATCTAATGCTCCCAAGAGGGAGGGTAGGTATATCATGCGAATAATGGATGTCGTGACAGTTCTGCCGCTGTTAGTCGTCAATAGTATTGTTGGCTATTCAACTTACATTGTAGCAATGCCGAGCATGATGCCCAAGCCAATCTTCTGTCCCAGCGGCATTTTCAACCGGACAATCATCGGCATAGGAATGACAAAAAGAACGATGTCTGAGATAATATTGGCGACAGCGATGATGATATACATGACCGCATAGTCAATGCACTTTCCGCTAGCGAACAGGTATGGATCCCATGCTGATTCTCTAGGCCGACATCCGAACAGCAACAGACTGGCGATGATAATAGTGTATAGAACAACGAAAGCGATGGTGACAAAGATCGCTCTTCTAAACCATTTCTGCGGCGATACTTGAAGGTAGAACGTCAAGAGCGAACTTTTCGTAAGGCCGTTGCAGATGATGAAGGCTGGAGCGGCGATGTAAGAACTCTGTAAGGCGTAAGCAGATTATCGTAGCATTGGGGTGGAGATCATACCAGCATATGCTTTTCGAAGACGTCAATGGGCATTTCCCATGCATGATGACATAGGCCTCCGAATGATATTGACCCTTGGTACTTTAGCAGAGGCTTGGGACAGCGAAGGTGTGTACTCACATATTTGAGCTGACTGCATGACAATAGAGAAGAGCTTAGAGTCACGATTAGCTTTGTATGCAGTCTGATTTTCGCTTGATGTCATACCCATGCCAGTGTGATCAAGACTAAGCCACCAGGTCAGCTGCAGCTCTCCCGATTTGAGCTATCACATACCATCGTCGATCTTTAATCCGCGCGTAATATAATACTTTACATATAATCTCTGCAATAGACACAAAATTGCTAGAGACCCGAGGATGCCGAAGATGAGGAAATGCTTAAGTGCATCTTGTTGTTGAGGCTTGTCAAAGTCGACGACGTATCCTTCCGGCGGCGGTAGAAACGTGATTACACCGTTGGTAACTGGATAAGAAGACATGTCAGATATGATGAACTCATTTTTACGGGAAAGAATTATCTTGGTGTTATATGTAGGGATATGATTTGATCAGTGGGTTTTGTGTTGGTTCATTGCTATTCAGCTGTAAATCCGAAATCCTCACCTTGTGAGTTTGCTGAGCTAGTGGATGGGAAACTCCACCGGGGACAAACATTTTCAACGGACGAGGCCTGCAGAGCCAACAGAGCTTGGTCGCCTCGGCCATTGCACCGTCACGTTTACCCCCAAGCTGTAGCTGGGAGATGCACCTCGAGGGGCTAGAAAACTAAGACTTGGATAAAGGATATCCTAAATTTAGTAGAGATTAACCTAAATGTATCCTAAGTTACCTAAGTCTTTTTGTCATTTAGGATCAAGGTCTTGAGTATTCTTTCCTCCCCTAGACGCATTAGCTGAGGTCTCGGGGCTCCATACAGAAACATCCGATGTCCGTACTCCTACTGTCGGAGATCTTCAAGGTCGTTGGTAATCATCGTTCTAGTGCAAGTCTCATCACGCATGTCTCAAATGTTTGTCCAGGTGATATGTCCCGAAATGGGTGTCAATAGGAGCATATAGCCCCTCCCATTGGCGGGTCGAGTCAGCCATCTCTTGGCAAGGTGGCCGGGCCAGATCGTTTGACCAAAGGAGCGATCTCACAGAATTTACAGTTCGATTATTCCGTGCTGGCCGGTCTTTTTTAGAGCGAATGTTGGATGTAGGAATGCGGAAGAGAATTCTTCAACGGATTGGATCAATGCGGTTGGATCTCGCAAGGCTAACTCAACCAGTTAGGTGAGATGTATCTGACGTTTCGGAAGGACAATAGAAGTCTATGCAGGGGTTTTAGACTCTCTATTCTGCAGGGATGAGCTTGAGCTGAGTATCCTGGCTGATAAACCTGTCGAAACCTGCTTCCAGATCTTGTTGGTCGGAGGAATCTGACACCTGATGTCAAGGTTCAGGCAGATCTAATGCAGCCCGACTCTCTTATCACATTCTCATGACGTCTCGCTGCTGGCTTTGCTCGTCAATAAATATCTCTACCATCCGTAGAAGTATCTCGTGGCAGTGTCCTTCAGTTTCATCCTCTCACTCAATCAACATACTCAGCATGAACCAGCTCGCTTCTCTTCTCTTTATCGCCACGGCCCTTGCCGGCAATGCGTATGCATCACCTAAAGGCCCCCATTCAAACACTGGTCTGCTCCAGATGGTTACCTACGTCAAACGTAATCCAAATATGACACTCGACGAATTCTGGCAGTACTGGGACACTCAGCACGCTCCCAAGGTGATCCCTCTGGCAACCCACTTCGGTATCGCTAGATACCAACAGGTAAATTGGCCCCGCTACCATTCCATATTCGAAACTGGGCCGAACTGACATTCTGTGCCTCAGGTCCGAGTAGCTGGAAAGATCGTCCCTACCGATGCCGGCGCCACTGAGCCAGTCTCCAATGAGCTGGTGGACTTTGATGGGATTGCTATGTTTCTTTACGAGTCATCCGATGTCTTGATCGATATGCTCTCCCATCCGTACTATGTCAAAGTCGTTGAACCGGATGAGCATGTCTTCATTGATAAGTCGGCGCATGGAAATGGTATGGTCGCCACTTATATCGGCGAGCATATCGATGCGGTGGATGATGCGAAGAGTGTTTGGAAGGGAGACAAGAAGACACTTTCAAAATACCAGAAGCTGTTCAAGAAGTATTGACCAGATGAGTGAGAAATGCATGAGGGGGAACTTGACTATGGGGTCCATAGATATATAGTACACGATAGAATTCCCTCTCACAGAACAATTAGCCCACAAAGATGCATGTACCCCAAAGTGCCTATATGTTCGTCTCAGTCCGGCACCATCAGTTCAGTCACTGGTCCTCACACTGGCCCTCGATGCTTCCCATAATCACTCCAAAGGCCTTCTGGCTTATCATAAACGTCGGCGCGACAGGGAACCCTCCTGGCGTACGAGGGAAGACCGAAGCATCCACAACCCGAAGTCCATCCACGCCATTGACCTTGAACTCCGAGTCAACGCAGTAGTTCCTATCACCCGCTGGTCCCATGCGGCAAGAAGAGGTGGCATGGTGACTAAAAGCATCGTCCATGATACCCTGGCGAATACTAACGCCAGGCCGGGGCTCAACAACCTTGAATGGAGCGTAAGGCTCACCTGTAGCGTTGAAGATACGCATGGTGTGCTCAACACCTTCCTGTATAGCCTGGAGGTCTCGATCTCCCTGCTCAGCGAAGTAGTTGAAGTTGATCTCTGGAGCTTGTCGGGGGTCTGTTGACCGGAGGGTGATTGTTCCAGCTTGGTTGCCTGGTTGCATCTTGACAATGGACCAGAACCATGATGTTGCAGGGGCCTGCCATGTAGAATAACCGGGGAAATATCCTCGAAACACAGTACCGGCCGCTCCGAAGAGGTACAGATCTGTGTCGTTTGTTTCGCTGACGCTAGATTTGTAGAGAAGTGAAATCGGAGCTGCGCCTTCGCCATATGCCCCTGTATGAGAACGGTCCCATTCCTGATAGCATGTGTCGTTGGCTTCAAGCGTGAAGAGACAATTCTCAAAGGGATTGTTCTCCCACGGCACAGAAGCCTCGACGGTCACGCCACCTTCATAGTTGTCTTGTAGATATTTGCCCTGTCCTTGTCAGCTGTATTCGGCAACCCCCAGGTAAATACTCACGACTGCTGGGAGATCAACGATGACAGGGATCTCGAGACTCTCGAGCTCCTCCCGAGGACCGATACCACTCAGCTTGAGTATCTGAGGCGTGTTAAACGCGCCACCCGCGACAATGACTTCTCTTGACGCGGTGACGTTGACCAAACGGCCATATTCAGACTCATCGTAGCGTTTATCAGCAGAGTACAACCCCTCGCCCTTGAGATACTCGACTCCGTAGGCCTGTGGTAAACCATTCCGACCGTCTTTAAACAGCACACGAGTAGCCAGAGAATGGGTACTGACAGTCAAAGGGTACCAAGCAGATCCATTTTCTGTTCTAGCAGTCATTGTCGTGTGTAAATATCGCCATGCGCCATTGCGCTGTCGAAGGCTATCCACATGGAGGGGAATTTGGTAGATGCCTGGCGAATATCGATCTTTGTCTAATCTATTGATATCTCGTTGCATGAGCCTGCCAACTTCGGCGGCATCGCTGATCTGAATGCCCTCGGTCTGCTCAAATGCACGCTTCAAAGATTGTACGACACCAGGACGATCAGTGATGTAGGAGATGTTGTTCCGGTTGCTCTGTAGGGCTTATCAGTGACTATGTAGTCGATTAATAGTTATAAGGTGAAGCTTAGGCTGTGAAAAAAGTGAATATGGCAGGATATTTCTTGACAGACTTGTCAGTGAATCACAGCCATTTCGCCCGAGTACGTACCTGGATGTAACCGCGAAAGCCGTGGCCCGGAGTCCCCTTTGGAGCGTAAGTGCAGTTTTCAATGTCAATGAACAGCTCCCTCATCTTATCAGATCTCCAGGACTCGTCGCCGGTTAGTTCAGCGATAGCATCCCAATCGTTGTCAGGCGGCAAGGCGAAGTTCATGGCATTAAGCTGAGCAGAACCACCCAGTGTAGCCCCGCGAGGATACATTATACCAAGTCTATCAAATCAGAACAGGTCCCTAGCTCGTGAGGAAAGGAGCTTCTTACGGTTCTGAGCCCTCGGGAGGATCAAGTCCAGACCACAAGGTGCCGTTGGATAGTCTGTATGCATATTTGGAGTCTCGTCTGGCTTGAGTCTCGTTTTGGTAATGGTTCACATAGATGGACCATGACATGCTAGGATGCTCAGCGACTTGATCTGCCCTGGTGATTGTCAGTATTTTTTCAATGGAGAAGCCTTTCTATACTTGCATGGCAGGGATCCGCTGTAAAGGCGTAATGCCTTGATCACCACCAGCCTCTATCAAGAAGACTGAGTGGCCAGCTCGCGCGAGATTCGCACTGGGGAGATTGTCAGCAACGGTTTTCATCAAAAAAAGTAAAGACTCACGCTAAAGTCCCTCCACCAGGCCCTGATCCGATGATGATGTACTCATACTGATCTGGAGGGTTAATCGGAAGCGCAGTTGCTAGACCAGCAAGAATGCTGAAAGATGCAAGTCTCATAGTGTTGTTGTATCAATGTTATGGTCTTCTAGTTTGGAAAAATCTTAAGAATTTAGGATCTTCAAGTATTTATACCAATTTTGCATATCATTCAATTGGTAAGCCTGATATTTCAGTAGGACATTAAGAGCTTACAGACGAAGCAGACCTTGGCTTGGCAACGCAGCATTCATCATCATCACCTTAGACAAGTCCCGGGGAGCAAGAAACCTCGAGACTATGGAAGAAGGTGCGAAAATAAACTCATCATAAAGGCGTCTAACTTTAGACTAACTCACCTAAATATCTTCATCACCCAATATCAAGGTATTGAGTTTTATTGTCTTCCCCAGCCCAGGTGACTGCACATTCAGTGAATCACAGCCCCCATAACGCCGATCGCCGGGCTGTTACTCGTGTTATCCAATGAAATTTAGTCCGACAGAGCCATTTCGCAAACTTTTAAGCATGTTTTTCGCGTCTTGCATGGATTGGGTGGAGTGGAAGGATGCCTTGCGGTGATTGAGCGTAAGCCCGAGCTACGCGTCATCGGATTTCTGTGTGAAATGTCATCCGCAAATCCGATCGCCAGTCCGCGCTGATGCTGCGACCTCCGAGACTTTGTACCACTTTCTTCGTAGAGGGAGCCTCTTTACTTATTATTACTCTATATGGCCTTTTATCCCCAATATTGCTTTACTGTCTACTGAGACACAGTATTGTCCTTGGAACTTCTCCAGCAGACCGTCGACAAGTTACGCAATAACACCATCTTCCACTTTCAACAATCAAGGGCATTGGAACACGCATCCTCAAAAGAACTTCTTTAAGACTTAGAGTTTCCACTGGTGGAAGACTGGTCAGTCCTTGATCGAGGTGGGCCATCGTGTGCAAATGCAAACGCAGCTATCTTAGCAAGACCTATCACTCGCTCCGTAAGATCCGGCGCATTACAATAGATATAATTATCTTCAAAGCACATATTTAGACTTAAAAATCTTTTACGACTTGGGATGAACTCATGGAGCGAACCTGAGGCAGTAGATTGTCTCAATTGCGATCTGAGGCACGATGAAACCATGCGCGACACTTAAGGGCACCCCTGGCCTCCTTAGCATATGGAGCAACGCCAAGGATGAATTGCGACATTGGCCGAGATCTAACATTTGACGTTTCCGCCAGCCGATGAACTATAGCTATTATCAACTGGGGCTCTTACGGATCACCGCCCATCCGGTCTTCAATCCTACTCCTCTGCAGCGCGAGTATGATCACCATCGAGGATATTCTGTTTTACCACGGCGCTTACACCCCAGAATAGGTTCATCCTGAAGATGAAGCATAAAATTACTCCGTGAGAAACGTCTCATGCTCACTTAGCGCCAATGAGAGTCTCTTCTGCGATGTTTCTGTCGCATACAAAGACTCGATAACACTGCCACTTATTCCAGCTTCAGTCTTGATATCACAAACTCAATTCACTTTCACTTCTTACAGCTGGTCTGTTCTCTTGCACTCACACCCTCCACCACTTCAACATCCGTCCTCTTCCGTGCATCACATCTCAAACGCAAACATGAAGTTCACTTCTTTCCTTCTTGGCTTCGCCGCCACTGCTATCGCCAGCCCCATTAGCAAGCGCGCTGTTTTCAGCCAGACAACATACGACGATCTCTCCATCAGCGGTGGCACCGCAGGCAACGCCCAGCAGGAAGCTCTACAGAAGCTTGGCGGTCTGCCAACGGACCTGTCGACGGTGGAAAAGTCTGACTTGGACTTCCTCAACAGCGTCAACCAGATCGCGAATGATGCTGAGGATGAGGCCTTCAACCCTGCTATCGATGCAGCTTCTGGCGAAGCGGCCGATGCTCTTCAGGTAATTTTCTCCATCGAATCACAATAGAAAAATAATGCTAACAGCTTTTCAGCGCGGAAAGATTAAGAACAAGGTCTTGAAGTTGACTGCTACTATTCTCAAACTTCAGGCTCAGCAAGCGCAGGGTGAAGATGTGGCTGATTCGCTGGCGGAGGAGAACAAGAAGTTGCAGAACAACATTTCGCAGGACAAGGATGAAGCTGGAAAGGCTTCCACGTTCCTTGCTTTTGATGCGACTACAAGCTAAGAGGTTTGAGCAATGGAGATGGGAGGATTGGTGTTAGCAGTATAATAGGCAGGCCTACAAAGTGTATCAAATAATTCAAACATATTCAGACCAAGAAAATGAACTCGAAAGCCTGTTCAGAGTTATTAGAGAGGCGAGGCAAGCATGTAAGGCTCCAAGTGTGCTTGTGGAGAGGACGGTACCATCTGAAACCCCAACCCCCAATGTTCGGCATCTCGGTTGGATGTTCCCGCGAGGCCAAATCTACCAACTCCACCCGTGACCCCACGATCATACATCATATCTTCTCTATGTAGAATATTGTCTTCAATTTCTCTAACACCATTAGATTCTTATCAACTCACCATGCTCGACTCAGATCAATCCTGGCCTTTATGGGGCAATGACTCTCTCGACGGAGCATTCGATCTCGACACCCCCGGCGATAACGCCGTCGTGACCAAGGTCAATCGCCCTTTCTTATTCGGCTATCGTCCTTCAAAACCAAACGGCCGTGGTATCCTCATTCTCGGTGGCGGAGGATATGTACAACTCATGGTCGGTCGCGAAGGCGTCGTCGTCGCAAAATGGCTCAACAGTCTTGGATTCTACGCATTCGTCCTGGTGCACCGCTTCCCGAATAGCGAAACAGGTGCCCAAGCACCGTTGGATGATGGAAGGAGAGCTCTTAAGATCATGGTTGAGAGTGGACTTGCGCCAAAGGGGATCAGCATCTGTGGCCTCTCATCTGGCGGTCATCTCGGCGCTGCTCTTCTGGCAGAATATCCTCAAGTCTGGACATCGCCAGATCCCGAAATGCCTCAGATCGAGTTTGCTGTATTGGGTTACGGACCTATTTCGACGAATGCAGCTGGCCGTACAATTATTGAGAACAAACCTCCTCTTCCGCCAAAGGAAAAGCAAGAACTGTATGACATCGTACAGCCAGATGTTCAGCTTCGATCTCCTGCGCCGCCCGTTTTAATCGTTTACTCTAACAACGACCCAGTTGTACCCGTCGTCAACGCATATCGCTTAGCAGAGGGCTTTACGAAGGGTGGAGCACCTGTTGAGTTACATGTCTTCGCTGATGCGCCTCACGGATTTGCGCTGGATAGCCCCAAGGAGTTGCCGGTATCAAAGTGGCCCGCTATGTGCGAGGCATGGCTAAAGCAGAACAATTGGATAGAATGAATATTGAATTCCCAGAGCGCAAAGCCATGGTTGTCCTTCTTGGTATCAACACTAAACGCCTAGCAAACAAAGATAGCTTTTAAAACAATTTCTTCACCTTCTCACTTCTCTGCTCGTCCTCACCCCATCTATCCTCCCAGAGATCCGATGCCACATACTGCCATCCCATAGGCGCACCACCCATTCCCCAACGAGTTTTCATTTCGCTGAGAGTAACTGGGTTCACAAGTTCGTAAAGCTCCAGGATCGGATATCCGTACTTGGACTCCTTGAGTCCAGCGTTGAAGTCTTCATTGCCAATACCAAAAGGCTCGGTCGGCACAGAACCTGGCTCGTGGCGGGTGTTTGGTGGAATCACTGCGATGTGTCTATTGATTAGTTAGTTAGATTATTCTGATCTCTGGTAAGGGCATTGTTGGTGTGCTGGACGTACGTGATTGATGAGCGACCGCCTCCACTGCCAGTTTCGTAAAGCCAGAGGCGCGAGACACAGTCCTTCAGACGATACTTGCGATACTCATGGTTCTTTTCTCGGCTGATGATATTGGCCAAGTGTTCAGGCTTGATGGCCAGTAAGACGTCGGTTTCAACTCGCTCTGCGCGGGTCTTTGATGGTGGCATTGTTCTCAGCGCGGCACGTACTTGCTGAATGAGGGAATGTGGAGAAGCATACCTCAGAAATTGGAGGCAGCTCTTATCTTATCAGGTTCGGAGTGTCTGCTCCGAGCCAAGGTGAACTTTATCGTCATGGCCAATTCCTGATCAAAAGTTAAAGCTTCTGACACATTTACGAGATATATCGTGCCAACGCACTAAAGCATTACAACTAGAGGCAAAAAAACATACAACACCGGGGATTCGCTGGTCGTCACCGACCCAACTACTAATCCAGCGCTTCGCAGCTTGACTATGGGAGAGCAGACGGGATCCCGTATTTTCTACGAGCTATGGTCGTATGTATCATGAGCAGCTACTGGGAGCCATTGTAAAGATGGACGTCGCACACTACTGTTTGGTAGAATGACTTTATGTTCATATAGCATCGAATGGCTAATTCCTTTCTTCCATAGCTGTTCAATCTTGTCTCTCGTCTGGAAGAAATGATACTTTATGCTTCCGCTTAAGCCTGACATTAAAGTTACTCTGCTTCACGAACCATGCTGGATTAAAGTCAGTATCAAGAAAGTATATCACATGGTGGGGCTTGCAGATAATGCAATAGCTCGGATAGGAGGAAGCTTACCATTGTTCAGATGCCATGTGTTATCAGCCGACGGGAACTCAAGCTAGATCCAACGTCTCAGTAAGGGCACTTCAATCGACACTGAGACTTACCTCATATCGTCTCAAAAGAGCAGGAACCATCTTGTACATCTCCAGCAAACTGATGTTCTTCCCAATGCAAGTCCTCGAACCCGCACCAAAGGCAAACATGTAGTTCTCCATTCGCCTCTTCTGTTCACTCGAAGCTTCAATCCACCTCGATGGTCTCCATCGATCTGCATCATGGCCGAAGATATCCTTATTGCGATGAAGGACCCAAGCGTTTACTCCAACAATGGTACCACCTGGGATATGGTGGCCGTCGACTTCAAGACCTCGTGCGGGGACAATACGCTCTAGCATGAGACCTGCAGCGGGATGACATCGAAGAGCTTCTTTGACGACAGCGTTGAGGAAGGGAAGGTCTCGAACTTCATTCCAGCTGACAAGACCATCTCCACAGGCAAACCGGCCGGCTTTCTCTTCGTCTGCGAGCTCAGACATTAAACTCTTCATATCGTCTGGGTTCTTCATGAGATAATAAAAGATAGCTCGGAAAGTAATCGCCGTGGTATCAGAGCCTGCAAACATATTTGCTACAGTGAGTGCGAGCACTCGATCATTGTTCATGAACTCTGGGTCTTTCTGATTGGCTTCGAGGAAGCGCGAGAGGAAGTCTCGTCGGCCATTGTCTTGGTCGAACTTCATGTCGCCGAGCTTCTCGGGATCAACTCGAGCGAGCATTCGATTGCGGGCGAATATCGCGACGGGTGAGGATGAGTTGGTGAAACCCCATTTTGTAAGCTGTAGTCTCAGTGGGTTCTTGAGGAGTAAGCTATCGAGGATCGGCAGTTGTCCGACCTACGTGGGCGTCAGATTAGTAGACCCAGTCAAAGTTGTTGTTATACATACAGGTGCTGCATAGTTGAGCAACCATTCGAGATTTCCAATAATATTGTCCACGTCTTTTCCATGGTCCACGAAGCCTAGTCTCTTGGAGTACGTTAGCTCCCCGATTACATCGAAGGCATAGTACTGCAGCCATGTCCCAAAATCAAGGACGTCGTTCTGGTTGGCATATCGCTGGTCAAGTTGTTTAAAGAACTCGGTGGTCGTTGAGTCGACGAAGGGCTCGAACTGAACGAGGGTGCTCATGGCATAGGCATTCGATACAGAACGTCGAAGCTGCGAATGGAACTTCTCATCTTGTGAGGTGAAGAGCGTGATGAGTCTCTTGCCGCTCTTGTTGAGGGTCTGCTGCACCGGGCTACCGTTTGTCAGCCTAGGCAACTCTTCTCATCGCCCTCGTGACTTACTAGAAATCTGACTTGGTATATCCCGAGTTGTGAGCGTAGATCGTCTGTATAGCGGCTGGATCCGCGATCGAGACCGTGTTGGGTCCGAGTCTCACGACGCTGCCGTATTTTTCATGCAGTGCAATCTGTGTCACCTCTGGTCTTCTCCGATACACGTCGAGAAAGCGCCAGAGATCACTGAACGACGCCAAAGCTGGCCCGGGAATTCCGTTCAAGCCATTGCCATATTTATTGATGAGGAGCTTTGTCGCAAGGAGTCCGACAAGGGCAGCTGTTAGATACGCCCATGGGTGCTGAAGGAAGAGATCCAGGATCATTGTGGGTGCTAAGCAGGTGCCGCGATCCTTATCTGTGACGTGGTAAAACATCTTCGGTGGTCGATCCACTGCTTTTAACAACCTTCTACCCCGCGTGATACATGGTTAGTGGTTTCGCAAGGTCGACGGCACTTACCAAGGCATCGGAAGTTTCCATGCGGGGTAATTTCCGAATAACATCACCAAAATATCGGTAACATTCCGATTTGAGCCCTGTTCTGTAGTGTATCTTTTGACTGAGAGTTCAGGCCACGGAGATGATTCGGGTTGTTTGGTAAGCTGCCCTGTCAATTGAACCCAAGGTAGGTAGGCATGTTACCGTGGGCCAGTGGATCTCTCCAGACATCTCATCCTCCACTGCCTACGTATAAATAAGGTCTTTTATAATATAAACTACTAAACTACTTTCATTTTTACAATTTGTAAGCTCTTCCTCCATGTTCCTAAAAATATATTCCTTCTTTGGGTCCATTCTTCAAGCAGGATATCATGACAAGTCGGATCTGTTACTCCTAAGTCAACGGAAAAAAGGCCTATTCTTCTATAGCAGTCCAATTCAACACTTTGAAGTACAATACCGCGAATTGTAGTTCTCTTTTCGTCCCAACAGAGACATATCCCTTGAATAGGATATTTACTATTGTAAAAGTTCTCCAGACCATAGTCAGGTATAACGGAGCATGAAATTGCGATGTTCTGTCCGTTTACGATAATATGTGTTGGATGATGGTACAACTCTCGATTTCTGAGGTCAGGCAAGTATTCCTCTGGTATACTGCGCCCTTGGACGACAAGGAAGCCAGCTATGACAGTACCATATTGAGATTGAGGATATGATAATTTAATATCGTGACGCAGTACCTCAAATCCTTCATCGACAACACATGACCTTGTTGATATGTAGTTAAGGTTGCCATCTGGGATGGACGCCCAAGACCAAGACGGAGCAAAGTATCCTGCGGGTCGCATACGGGATCTACCGTCTTCATGCCACCACAGAAGATCAAGCCAGATGTGACTTTTCCAGCAACCTGAAATGTATTCGTCTTTAATGAGGGTATTCAGACGTTCAGCAGCACCTGCAAGCGTGGGAAGGCGGTCGTAAGGATCGGTTATTGAGCTGCGCATATGGCACAGAATCAGAGTGCTCCACAGTTGATGGGGCGAAACGGAATCAGATTCAAAACAGACGCACGGCGCGTATTGAAACAATTCACAGCCCTAGCTCAACGGCAATGCAGCCTGAAGCGGTACATGTTTGGCTTTAGATGTGTAAAAAATAATTAGTGTGCTTTGCTCTTAGCTTCCAATAGTATCGTACTGCGTGATAAGTCATTGGGTTTTCACTGCCTGTCTTCGTCTGGTTTTCGAAATAGTGATTGTCGTGAGATTCATGACACGTACAGATAATGGACAAGGCACGGCACTAAAAAATTGGTTTCGTGGAGCTCTTCCGGTGCACATCCGCGTCAAACATAGCCACGTATTAACCAAGTTTCATAGTCTTTCATTCTATTTGTTACTTTTCGCTTCCAAACATGATGATAAAAGTAAATACCTTCTTCTCTAGGTTAGGCTGTCTTACACTAACAATTAGATAAGTGATAAGCTGCAAAGGCGCGCCCTGCGATTCACCGAATCCTCAGCACTAAACCCCGTGGGCTTTAGTGTTCGCCTCTCTCATTCGTTGATTCATCAGTTATTTCCTTCTTCGCCCTCGCATATTTCCATCCCTCTCACCATCTTGAATTCTTCTTCACTCTCACAAAATGGCATCAGCAGCACGAACTGTGCTGACTTTCCAGCGCAATGCAAAGCTTCATTCTTTACAAACACTGATCACGGCAATTCGACCATTTGGTAGCTTAGAGGCCGAGAATCGTGAGCTATTTAAGCAAGGCACCGATGAAGACTATGCCGTCGTTACACAAGAGACAATCTTTCACCCGCAAGGAGGAGGCCAGCCTTCAGATGTTGGGAAGATAACGGATGAAGCCGGAGCATCATTCACTGTTGCCTCTGCTCGTATGGATGCTGTTCGCGATGGCCAGGTCTTGCATTTCGGAAGATTCGGCTCAGACAAGAAGTTTACAGAAGGGCACAAAGTTACGCAAGAAATCGACGTTGAGAAGCGTCTTCTCTACTCGCGATATCACACCGCCGGCCATGTTCTCGGTTCAGCAGTCAACCATCTCCTCAAAGACACAGTCGAGGGCTTCGAGGAGCTTAAAGCCTCTCACTTCCCCGACTCAGCATCATGCGAATTCCAAGGCCTCATTGACGGAAAGTACAAAGAGCCCATTCAGAAGAAAGTCGATGAATTCTTAGCGGCCAAGATGCCCGTTGAGATTGACTGGTGGGACGCTGAGGAGTTTCGCAAGAATGGTCTTGAACACCTTACACCAGACGCAAGCTTCTTAGGACCTGGAGAGACAAAGTTTCGTGTCGTGAGGATTGTTGGAGCGGAGGTTTATCCATGCGGTGGAACGCATGTAGATACTACGGATCTGTGTGGTGAGACGACCGTTAAGAAGATTGCGAGGAGTAAGGGAAAGTCAAAAGTCAGCTATTTGGTGAAATGAGGCTGTAGAGTATAGACATCATAGACGAGAGAATACCTAAAAATAAATCACGTATTCGGCATGCAAAAAGCCGGCGCTGTTCACCAACCTCACATCGCTGTATGAGACATCGAGGAGTGTTTTCTCCTATGATCAGGCTTATTCTTCTTGGACCCTTGAGTGTGCGGCAACAACCTAATTTCCAGATCATTCAATTCGATATGAAATGAGAAGTGGCTCGATGCTACAGTAGCTTTCGCCAAGTTATCAAATAATACGACCCCACCATCGATGCAATGATGCTAATGAAAATAAGAAAAGTGCAATCCCACGCAAAAGCTGATTCCTCCAATGTGAGAGCTTTGTCGCAAGTCAAGTCAGATCTCACAGTTATCGAACAAGTACTTTCTCATAAGTGTACCTATCATGCTTGGCAATTCCCCCACTGTCAGATGTATCGTCACATGGGACCTACCATATGCAATGCATGCATGGCAACCCCTGCAGCATGGAACCCCTGGCCGTCACCTCAGACACTTCCGATACAACATACAGGGGACAAGATGGGACGAAACCGCTAATTGCGATGTGGCTTGCTCGTAATGATCCATGTTCTGAGAATGTGATATATCGAATATCATCTTTTCTCAGCGGTCATCTTGCGTCATGATAATGGTCAGCAACTTGTCACGGCAGTTCACAGTCCCGGCAAGAAGCTTTTTGCAAGTCAATGCGATTGCGCTATCGTATTGAGTCTCAGTGTCCATGGTCACTAAAGCCATTCCTCCATGAAGTAAATACAAACAAAACTAATGAAAACCGTAAACCTCATAAAATACAAGAACAGGCTAGCCTATTCCTTCGCCCTCTATCAATTCACTTAGGCGGCTCTAGCAGCATCAGCCTTCTGGATCAAGAACTCAGGAGCTGCGCCGGAAGCAGCACTCTGGTAGGCCAAGTGAGGAGCAGCGACGATGAGAGAGCCAGTGCAGACAAGATCACCAGGGTTGCAGAAGACTTTGGTGCGGTCCTCGGGGTAGCTGGGGATCTTTCCGCGGTTCTGGAGGTTCTTGGTATATCCGAAGAGAACAACTCCAGCAATCTTCTCGCGAATTCCGGCATCGACGTCGGTGACACTGGCGGCGGCGAGAGCAGCACCCTGGCTGTAACCTCCAGCGAGGAGGACAGCATCAGGACACTTCTGGTTAGCGTCGTTGAAGTGGCCCAGCATCTCACGGATAGCAGCGCTAGAAGTTCCACGAGGAAGAGCGTTGTCACCGAGAGTAGCACGGTAAGCACCGCCAACACCCTGGATCCAGACACCGTTCTTGCCGTACTTGGCCTCGAGCTTTGAAGCAACGCGGGGACCGAGAGTTCCCTTAATAAAAGAGTTAGTTATGATCTGTCAGTTGGGGGGTTGGTGGGGGTACTAACGAGGTTGCCGGATTCAGTGGAGCCGCGAGCGAAGATGAAGATGACGCCAGGGCACGAACCGCTGTTGCCGTTGGCAAGATCGTTGCGGGTGATGCTGCCGCCTAGCTGGCGAGCCTCGAGGGCAGCGGCATCCTGACCAGCGGGAAGAGCAGAGGCGGTGGCGGCAAGAAGAGTAGAGATGATGGAGAACTTCATTTTGGCGGTTGCGGCGAAGAAGAATCGAAGACAGATGAGTTGGATATGAAAGAAAGGCTGTTGAGTGAGTGAGTGACTGAGAGGCTTGATTTCATTCTATCAGCATCGAGGCCATCGCAGGTATTTATCTTGAATGTCCAACAAAACATCCATCTTCCGTGCTTTCGCAAGTCTAACGCTTTTGGAATGACTTGGAGTACAGACGACGGATCACTTTTCGGTTACCATCAGCAAAGATCAAAGCAACCTCTCTATCTCCGGAAACAAATTAAGAGCACACACCAGCCAAACCCGTTCGTTCACAAACCTATCACCATGCATCCCACCAATCTCAACTCCCGAGTCATGCAAGAAGCCCTTGTCTGCCGCCGCCAAAACCAGTAGTCTGTTCGCAAGCCCTCATCAAAACAGGAAATGAGCCCCGTTACGCCAAGTCAAGACTAACTCCACTGATCATCGAAACAGAGCAATATGGCAGTATGAAACGGCGCCCTATGACCACGTTGTTGGGAACCTAAGCTTACCCACTGGACTGGTGTGCGCCGCTTTGACAGTTGCTTTTTAGACAGGGACCTGAAATCAGAGAATTGGTGGCCTCAGGAGGGTGATGGTGGCAGTGCGCATTTATTCCCGGTTTCATACTAAAACTCGCTAACGTGGTCAGCCCATACCGATTCGAGTTTGATTGAGTCTTGGGAATGTAAAATGACCTCGGTTCGGTAAGTTCCATGCGCGCTATTTGGACAAGTGTAAGGTTGTATTGGCTAGGTAAGGGCCAGATTGCGGGTAGTTCAGCGCTAGATCATTGAAAACAGGCTCCCTCGTTGACGGGAATTTGAGTTTTCGATAGATTGCCATCGTGGACAAGGTCATGGTGACTTTGACTTCTAGTTTCAGTCTAACAGGTTTTAGCGCTCTCGTATTGTAGTTGAAACTGGCTTGTTTGATCCACTGGGCTTGGACAGGTGAGGCTTCATGACTCGGTATGAACTGATGATCGTCTTGTGCTCGGACACTAGAAGGTGTCAAGAACGCTCGAGCTGATTGTCGTTCCGATAGCGGAATATGTTTAAAAGTATGCCTAATTTTGTTTTTGGGAGAATGGCGCCGGTGAGATGTTGGCGCAGTTGGGACACCCTCTTGGATCGACATGAAGTGTCTAGTCTACGGACTTCAGCGTCTTTAGGTTGATGATCATTCCGGTTTCCGACCATCGCCAAGATTCCATGATCGCGAGAAAGACCGTATTGGCTCTAGTCTGACTTGTTTCAACATCTTGAGTTCGAGGCTGCGACCAGAACCGAGGCTCATCGATGATGTTGTTATTTGAGGGGAAGTAATATGGAATAAAAGAACCAGCTTCAAGTTGATAACATCTCATTACGAGCCGAGGTTCATGAATAGATTAATACAACACCATCTTCAGTCTCGAACTCACTATGAGTTCAACTTTACCGAGGCCTATCCTCATATAAATGAAGACGACTCTGTTCCATCACCATCTTGATCAAGGCCAGGATCCATCGTTATACTGGGTCACAACCTTCGGGATCCTTAGCTCCGTTGTCACTAAAGTTTAGTCTCAGCTCCAACTTGACTGGTACCGAGGTCTATCACCTTTGAGGTAAGGTCAACCCAGCCTTCAGGTTCCAAGTACCTTACGAAGGATCACAATGGTGTGAACCCCGCAAACTGAATCCAAGATGAACCAATTGGGCCGGTCTCACTTAGCTCAGCCATCATATCTCAATTTGCGACAATTGCCATTCGAAGGTTAGTGAATTACATGCTTAATTCATTGTCCAATTCTAAATTCTGCAGGTCTATGGACAATTTCCTGATATAGAATATTTTCTGTCCAACGATACAGCTGACCGGGTTTCGAATGCGGCTACAGAACGCAAGCCTCAGGACGAAGTCGCAATTATGCAGTACCTCCTCGAATTCCCCGATCCGGATCGGGGAATCTCAAAACCTGTGAGCTTCGAGGCACTCTCGTCGAGAATTCTATGTTGCTAGCTTCACAAGCCGAGGTAATCTTTCTTCTCCATACATACCCATCAACTTGGTGTGATCCCCCAAACCGGTCAATAACTACCTTCCTCAGGAGAGGAAATGCCCGAGCCGAGATGTTGATCGAATCCACAACCTCATCATGTACCAGCGAACATGCGCTGCCCATAAGACCAAACTCCTTAATGGATTCTGGAAGCATTCGGCAGATCCTTCGTGTATACAGAACACCCTGCTGCCATCGGCGACGCAGCATGCGGGTGTTGATGTACAATGTCTCAAGGACCTTCATCTCTGAGAGATCTTGCATCACTACTGGATAATCGATGCCATGAGCATAAAAGTCGAGTGTGATGTGTTTAAGCGTATCGCTTCTCAACATCAAGATATCCTCAATTTTGTACGGAACAGCTTCTCGTAGAGTTTGCCAATACTCTGGTGCGCCGATCCGGAACGTTTGTAGCTTTGGGAAGCCACGCATGATTGCCTCCAGCCGACTAATGTGAACTATGGACGATCTCAGTATAAGTTCGTTGACATTGTTGTGACAAAAGGCTATCTCTGACTCTTTCATCGCCTCCCTAAGATCCAATCCGGCCAGTTCGAGACTTTCCAGTTGAGGAGCAGCGTCCAGTAGACCAACCAGACTGTCGAGGTTGCCAGCTGGGAAACACTTTGAGACGGTAATAATAAGTTGTTTCAAATTCGGAAAATGTCCAGCCGGGATCGGCCAGAACTTCCGGTCGGTAGAGACACAAATCTCAAGCCTCTTGATCTCTGGTATCAAAAAGATAACAATAGAAAAGAGGCAATCAATGGCAATCTCGTTTTTTCCCACGGTTTCTCCGAATTCTCCGAAAAGGCATATTACTTCTTCTAATGTCCAAAATCGAAACGAGGGGTTTCTCTGAGCAACGTCGGACAGATAAGTTCGATACCTTTTGTCGCCGTTTGCCAAAAGGTAAAAATAGTCATGTTGTTGGCGAATGAAACTTCGGATCATTGACGAATCCGCACAGAGCTCCCTGACATGTTGACCAATAGTTGGTGCTCGGCCAATGGTGTCAATGAAGCCAAAGAAATCGTGCCCTATCGGTCGATGATACAAGTGCGGCTGGGCAATACGCCTTAGTTCCTTGCATGTCAGAGATAAGGCCAATAGACACTCTCTGTCCTGGATCAGTTTCGGTTCTCCGTCACAAAAGAAGTATCGTGTAGAGGTTCTCTGGCTGCAGCAGGGACAGAACTGCTGGCATACTAAATTGATGATCTCGTCAGGCAAAGAGAAAAGAGGGTGAAAGAGGGCGTCGCCATGGTTGTTTGATGATACGAAGAGGAGAGAAATGGTTTGCGAGGATGGATACCAATTTGACTGTTTTATAACAGATGGCAAACAATGAAGGTTATGGCAACTAAAATTAAAATAGGTAAGCTTTTGGTGTTGATTGGACATTTTAACGTAAATACTATTTGCCTGAAGTTCAAGTCAATTTGGCTCTAAGTGCTACCCTGACGAATAAATTTTGCTTGAAACTTTTTCAATCTTATATCAGGTCTTTGACTTTCGATCCAAGGTAAAATAGCAAATATTATAAGACACCACTTTGATCACATCTAGAGCCCAACAGTTAACAATCTAGTCTATATTATGCATTATTATTATATAGGCAAATGTCGGTCGTATTGCTCTGGGAATACACATAGTCTTCGAAGACTTTGCTTCTAAAATCCCCCAAACACAGGGTAAGTCGTCTGTGAAAAACACTACGTCACGGGACCGCCTGTTGATTTTAACCAATCACGAATGAGTGAAGGTATGAGGCCCATCAGTCAGCAGAAAAGTCTCCAGATCAATGACCTCTCTGTTCTATTTCAAGATCCGGGTCATCTAAAGCTCCGGTCGTCCGAGCCTCCCGTTACTGTACCAAAATCTTACTGCATAACCAGCCTCGCTCTCCTAACTAAGAGCGGGAATTTGGGGGCCATCAATTTAAACCAGGGGCAGTGACAAAATCCTCCTCTCCTCTCTCCCATCGATACCAGAATACTGCCATTTTATTTCTGTCATATGGAATGTAGTGAAACTCCGAATGACCCCATCACATTAACCGAAGCACTCTTACTGGCCTTCTCCCCCGACGCTGATCCTTCGACGCAGCCACGACGGTTTGGGTAGGATATTCTCTGCAAGAAGTAAAAAAGAAATCGGATGACGAAATACCAATGATACCTTATTGAAACCTGGAAGAAGGACACTTTTTCAGATTACAAATGCATTCTCTCTCTCTCTAAGCCTACTTTGAATAATTGACCCTCCGGAGGATTCCCATGGTCTCCATAAGGCTGGTCCCAAAAGTTCGTAACCGAGCTGTCGCGTGTTTTTGTTTGACAAGAGATCCACGCGTTTGATTGGTCGGGCTGACCTGTCTTGTCTGCCTTGGATAACGCCCAAATTTCTCCGCATCAGCCCCCTTTGTTGGTGAGCCCATTCACCATGGGCTGCTTTAGTCGCTTTTCGGGATGGAAGCTCACGGCCGTGTACCTCACCATTCTCGTGAGTACTCTCACGACGCTCCTCTTCGTTACGCTTTTCGTGTCGCTGTTTGGGCTGAAGCGTGACGATGAAGATGATGCGGTTACCAGTGGGAGGGATGCGGGCGATGCGCTGGGCCAGAGTGTTTTGTACAAGGGGAACTGCGATACAACTGCGAAAGCGAACTTGTGGATTCATTTGCTTATCAATATTGTGAGTACTGGCATTTTGGCGTCGTCCAACTTCTTCATGCAAGGACTTGTAGCGCCGACGAGAGCTGAAGTCGACGCTGCGCATCGTTCGGGTCATTGGCTAGAGATTGGCGTTCAATCTCTCAAGAACTTTCGCTTTCTTGGCTGGCGAAAAGTCCTTTTCTGGACATTATTTTCCATGAGCTCTGTCCCGCTCCATCTCGTCTTCAACGGTTGCGTGCTCGAGAGTAAAGGCACAAATGGCTTCACAGTCATGATCGGCTCTCCGGAACTCACCCAAGGAGGCTGGAAGGGACTTCCCTCAATCACAGCAGCCTACTACGATAGACTTAACTACAGCGATCAATCACAGGGCAACGGCAACCCAGAGTCTCTGGAGAAGCTAAAGCCCATCAACGACTCTTTCGTGGTCAACCAGACGAGTGGAAACTGGGTTGAAATGGCGCTGCCCGATTGTATCCATCGATACAACAACCCCGAACAAGCCTTGACACATTGGCGACATTTGATGATGATAATTTACGACTTTGACGATTTATACCGAAATGAAACGGTTGGTTGGAAACGAGCTGATGTGCTGATGAACACGACAAACACGACCGATCTCAACGTCATGAATCCTCTCTGGTCAGTGGACGCATTTACGCGCACCGGAAGGACATCTGAGGCGAGCGGTAATACGAATCTGTACATGTCAGACCCTGAACCAAGTTATCTGGTGTCTACGCCACCAGATGAATATGGCAACACTTCGCCAATGCAGCGCTCTTACATGAACGTCTACGGAACGTGGGATATGCAAGGCACACGCAATATCTTTGACCCACAATCTGGCGCCATCATCACAGACCCAAGAGTTTTCAAGACCAAGTATCGTGTTATGCAGGTTGATCGGTGTTACTCGGAGGAGTACGAGGCGCCGTGTAGATTGAGCATAGCGAACAGTCTCTTGCTCATTGTCTGCATCATGTGTCTCTTCAAGACCGTTCTGTGCCTTTTGGTTCTGAAGCTTCGTGTTTGGGGGAATGAGAATCCGCTTATGACGCCGGGAGATGCGATTGCGTCGTTTATTTCGAGACCGGATGAGGAGACGAGGGGGATGTGTACGTTGACCATGGAGGATCTGAGGAAGACGGCAAAACCTACACAGGCGAAATTGGGGGAGACGGATCAGAATTATAAATGGCTGCAGGGTCCCAGGCAGTGGCAGAACAACTCACCACGAAGGTTTGGAAAGGCTGTTCCTCGAAATATCTGGGTGCTGTCATCCCTGCTCATTGGATGTTCTCTCATCGTCGCTTCAGTCATGCTGAGCATCGCCATCCGGGGTCAATCTCTGTAAGCCAGCCTCCCTCTATCAGTACGCATGCAAGACCTAACCCATCACAGGAGCAATTCCAAATTCATGCACGCGCCGCAGAACGAAGACGTGAGGGACAACACTCTAGATAATCTTCCTCTCATCTCACTCACCATGGTTGCCAACACGCCGCAGCTTATTCTCTCCATCTGCTATCTCGCATACAACGGCCTCTTCACACGCATGCTAGCTGAGTTTGAATGGTCAAAGTACAGTGTTGCTTTTCGTTCGCTGCGCGTCACGGACCCGCGGGGCTCGCAGAACGCGACATATCGTCTTCAGCTTCCTTATCGGTTCTCGATCCCTTTGATCATTATTAGTATTGGGCTCCACTGGATCTACTCCAACTGCATTTACGTGAGCAATTACGAAGGTAAGCATCCGTTCCTAAATCAGTTAGCTATCCAGATTAAAGTGCTGACACACCATAGCATACGCGCCAGGATATCCGTATAGCAGAACCGTCACAGTCGGTCTCCAGTTCTCATCCAAGGCTATCTTGGTCGGTCTCCTGATATCGATCGGTGTCGCCATCACGCCACTCTTCCTCGCTTTTGTCAAACTACCAGGCGTGATGGTTATCGCAGGCGCAAACTCGGCAGTTATATCAGCAGCCTGCCACTACCCCTCTACAAAACTCAAATCCCTTAGCCGCGCAACGTCAAAGATGAGCATGAGGAGCAACGAGTACGACAGTATGAGCGCTCGACTGATAGGCGACGAAGAAGTAGAAGAACTTAAAGACGTGTCGAGGCGAAAGATCAAATGGGGAAGGATGTCGATGGGCAAGAGTGATGAGAGCTCAGTCGGACATCTCGGCTTCGGTACGGAGGAGCTTGATATCGAGAAGCCAGTAGAAGGAGAGTATTACAGTGGCGTGAAAGACGTCTATGACGAAGGATTGAGGAGAATGCGGGTGTTGTAATGATAACAGAAGTTCTGGGTGGAATCCTTCTGATCGATTGTACTACTACGTTGCACGCAGGATAAAATCGGTGGCGAATGGCCTATTAGATAGATTCTTGTACATAAAAATTCATTTCCACGATCATCACTGGCTGGTTTGCCTCCCTGTCCACAGAAATTGGTGGCTGCATTCTTTATGACAGATTTGGAAGTATTGAAGGTTATAACACGATGAATTGAGAAACGACCTTCCCCACGAACGTTAACCTAAGGCTATTCTTATCGTGGCATGGGGTCTGATGGATAAGGGAACCGGCAAAACGGCATCGGCGTCTAATAAGTCGCCCGCATCCAAAACAGAAGTTCCTCAGCTTCGATGGCGCACTAGAACACGTTGGTGTTGTATCGAGCGGCCGATCTAGCAACGGGACGCCGATAGCCGTATTTCCATATCTCTTGAGCGCGAGTGGCTTATCTCTCGCCTCTTTATACGAGCCGTTGGAGGTTAGCGGTTCTATTCCCGTGCAAGACCCGCGTCAGCACATGAGTGAGTAAAAATCTCACGCTTTTCTCATAATATGACAGCGTATCATTTGCGAAATTACAAGCTTAAGCATATGAAACCCCCAGGATTGCTAATATCAACGATTAATACAATGGCATCGGCACTTAACGTGTCTCCCGGCTAACTCGGCGATAGATGGCTTGATAGACCAGGGTCTGAAAATGGGACTGACTGCCCAATCCAGCGCGGCCTCGGCTGATCTAGCCAGTCTGGGCAGGTCACCTCGCACGAATGCCGATTTACCAGGACCTTTTGTTGCTAACTCGCACCCAAAGACGCGTGATCTTGCGGGGAAGGGGGCAAAGGTGCTGTTAATAGGGGACATGTCACTGGCTTGCGATTCTTGGTTGATATCGCATGGGGCGAGTCGCAGTGTCGCATGTCTTGCAGTCGAGTCGAGTCGATATCAGATACGAAATGAGTCCGGGCTGTACCAACCGAAACCGCAAATAACTTCGGGAACAAGAGAGGAACTTTTGGCAGATTGGGTCCTTTTGAAAAGTTCCTTCCTGTGCCATTGTGTTGGGTTTTGCCGTCCTATCCAGTACGATAGCGTGCCGAAAACCCGGAATGCCTTTGATGGTCTAGCACGACTTTATTGTAGTATTGGCGATGATCATCTTGGTGTTTTAGATCAATTGAGTACAAAACATGTTGCATCGCCCTGCAAAGACTTGGGTTTCATCGACATCCTTTCTTCTCCATGTTTATGTTTTAATTCCTTTGTTAACGCTACAATGAGTATCTCTGAGAAGGAGACCAAGCCGGAGAGCCCTTCTTCCAAGGCGGATATCTATCCTGCCGATGAGAAGAGGGGTCTTCCTCAGGATGACAAGCATCTTCATGATATTGAGATCATGTCGTCTGATAAGGTGAACCAGCCTCTTGAGACGGCTGAAGATATCGTCACACATGTCATTCAGGTCGACGATGACCCTACCATGAACCCATGGACGATTCGCATGTTTGCCGTTGGTTAGTAAACTACCTACTCTTGAGATGTAATGTGCTGATGGGTGATAGGTATTGGACTGTCGGCCTTTGGTGCTGTCCTCCAAGAAATCATGTACTTCAAGCCCCAAGTCGTCTACGTCTCCGTCATGTTCTTGACTGTCCTCGCTGAAACGCTCGGTACCGGTCTCGCGCACATCATCCCACGCTGGGGTCGCATCGGTCGTCTTCTCAACCCCGGTCCCTGGAACAGAAAGGAACATACCGCCGCTGTCCTCATGGCCTCAGCTGCTTCAGTCTCAGCCCTGTCCACAGAGGCTTTGACTGTCCAGAAGCTCTGGTATGGTGGATACCCCTCCGTGGCAGCCGGTATCTTCATCACCCTGTCGTCTCAGCTCATCGGATATGGTGTCGCTGGTATGATGAGGAGTGTTCTGCTTTACCCCACCAAGATGCTCTACCCTGCCAACCTTCCCATCACGACTGTCATGGAGACTCTGCATAAGCCCAAGTCAGAGACAAGGAAGAGATTCCAAGTTTTCTGGATTGTCTTTGTTGCCATCTTTTGCTGGGAGTGGTTCCCCGAGGTAAGTGCACCAACTCAAGCTCGCCAAGCCATGCTAACAATAGTAGTACATCTTCCCTCTCCTCTCCGCTGTCTCCGTCTTCTGCCTTGCCGACCGCCACAACCCCGTCTTCACAAACCTCTTTGGTGGCTCTCAAGGTAACGAAGGAATGGGCTTCTTGAGCATCTGCTTCGATTGGAACTACATCGCTGGCTTCGGTTCACCCCTCTGGATGCCCCTTCAGACACTCTTCAACAGTTATCTCGGTTACATCGGTGGTATCGCTCTGTCCATGGGTCTCTACTACGGAAACTACTGGCGCGCAAAGGACTTCCCCTTCATGGCCCAGCTCCTCTACGACGGAGCTTCCAACACTACCAGCCACATTCCTTACAACGAAACTGCCATCATGAACCCCGACTTCACCGTCAACAACGATCTCGTCGACCAGCAGGGTCTCCCTTACCTGACTGCCACCTACATCAACTATCTCATCACCTCCAACGCTGGTCTCACTGCCACAATCGTGCATATGCTCCTCTGGAACTATGCTGAAGTCAGCCTGGGATGGAAATGGATTACATTGGCCAAGATCAAGCAGCTTCTTCGCCCTGGGACATACAAGTTCTGGCAGCATGTCGGTACCCGCACCGAGGAAGAGAAGCAAAAGCTCCGCGACGACCCAACCATCGATCCCCATTACAAGCTCATGCTCGATTACGACGAGGTTCCCAACAGCTGGTACTTCGTCATCCTTCTCGCTAGCATCATCATCGGAATCTCTTGCTTGTATGCCATGAAGTCGACTCTCCCGTGGTGGGGTTTCATCTTGGCCATCCTCTTCCTCATAGTGATAATGGTTTTCTTCGGGGCTCAATATGCCATCACTGGTTTCGGTTTCAACCTTCAGCCCATCTTCCAGATGTTGGCTGGCTACATGTTCCCTGGTCGCCCTCTTGGTAAGAGTATCCCAATCACCTGCATTGTCAGCAATACTAACCCTCTTAGCCAACATGTACTTCACTTCATACACTTATAACGCTTTCAGCCAGGGAACACTCCTCCTTCGTGACCTGAAGCTCGCCCAGCAGAACAAGCTCTCTCCCAAGGCCACTTTCACTACTCAGGTCATTGGTTGCATTCTTGGTGCCCTCCTCAACTATGTTATGATGATCAGGTAAGACTCTATATAGGCAATGATTCGAAATTGAAGCTAACTATGTGTAGCATTGTCGACAACCAGGCTACCATCCTCATGTCAGCCGAAGGTACCAACGTCTGGAGTGGTGCGCAGGTCCAGCAGTTCAACACCCTTGCCATTGCCTGGTCCATCGCCCCCAAGATGTTCTCCATCGGCGCTCGCTACGAATGGGTCACCATCGCCTACCTCATCGGCTTTGCTGCTCCCCTCCCCTTCTACTTCGCTCACAAGTTCTTCCCTCACATCCGAATCTTCTCCTACCTCAACATCCCCATCATCCTCTGGTACCTCGGTTACCTCTTTGTCGGACTCAACGCCTCAGTCACCAGCTACTTCATCCTCGGTGCCTTTGGTCAGTTCTACCTCCGACGATACCGCCCTGAGTGGTTCGTGAAGTGGAACTACCTGATCTCTGCCGCTCTTGATGGTGGTACTCAGGTCATGGTCTTTATTGCGACTTTTGCCGTCTTCGGTGGCTCCGGAAAGGCGGTTGCCTTCCCAGCATGGGCAGGAAACAAGGTCGATAACTTTGACTACTGCGCCTTCAACGCGAACAGTTAAGCAAGGTTCGAGATTTAGTAAATAGGGGCTGTGGAGTCGTCGATATTTAGAATAGTCAATACAAAACTTAGTATTACAATCAGTCTTTCTAAGTGGCATATTCAACGGCGTATAAAGCTAGTGACACTTTCGTTTCCACGTTGATTTGTAAGACGGTAATGTCTAGCTGTTGACTCCGAGACAAGAGAAAAAGTTCCACTCAATAGAGAAACGCCGTTCCTAGAACTTAGTGGACTAGCTCGACTTGAGTGCACCGACGGTTGTCTAATCCTTCTATGTAGCGGATCATATGAGGTTGCCAGTTCCCACCTGTCATAACAGACTAGGTAATATAGTAGTTGCTTAACTAACTGTCTGGTAATGCTGCTAGTGAGAAAACTCTCGACCACTGTCGCTGAAAGCCTGAAGTCCAAGACAATAATATATGTAGGTAGCAAGACTGCAAGGACAATGCGTCCTTTTCTTTCTTATAATGAGGCTTATAGCTGCAGTCCTCCAACTAGACATAGATGACAAGATTGTCTCATACCAAGAAGCTAAGGCCGTCTTTTAAGACTTGTCGGCAACTAACCAGCCTGCTCTGCCCGGCTCTGCAACATCGTCGCTTCGACGCCTGTCTTCTACCAGCCAACCAGCCCTACCTGGTTCTGCAACATCATCACTTCGACGTCTGTCTTCAACCAACCATCCGGCTCTGCCTGGCTCTGCATGATCTTCACTTCGGCGTCTGTCTTCGACCAGCCAACCTGCTCTACCCGGCTCTGCAACGTCCTCAGCACGAGCCTTGACGTATTAGCAACTATGATGAATATATGTTATTTACTTGAATAAATACCTCGATAGTCCCTGGGGAACGACTTCCCAACGGAGAACCCAAGGCCTGGGCTGCAAAGGCAATAAGAGTAAGGCTGTTTGTGATTTTCATCTTGGAGATATCGGAGAAAGGTTTGAGGGTTTTCTGATAGGAAGCTAAGATGGGCGAAATTGTTGTGGTAAGACTGGATTCTGATATATGAAGTGCTGGACGCTGTAGGCTCTTTATACTTCTCGCCAGCTGATCTAGTCTTATAGTTACTTGAGGTAGAAGCAACATTTTCAAGGATCCTACTATCAAACCAACACGATAACTTGCTAACCCATGCACCATACCTTTGCCGGGCGGCCGAATCTTCAGGCTAATCATGGTAAGCTGGCTGGGACATGATATCCCCCTAGCAGAAGTTCTTAAAACATGCTACCACTACGGAACAGGGGGATAGTCAGAGAAGCAAAAGCACCTCCTAAGCGAGGTTCTCTTTTGGCAATCACCAGGCACTTATGAAGAAGGATGAGCGGTGTCCTTGATAGAAACTGAAGCGCAACATAGGATTCCAAGTGACCTTCCTAGAAAGGATTAATCATTGATACAGGTCATGTAGAAGATTGAACCGCCCTATAAAGCGCTTACTTCACGAAACCTAGTAAGACTAAATATGTGGTTGTATTTGATTATTTCGATAGAACATTTTGCACAGACCATCCTTACGCTTACCAGAGAACCAATTGGTCCTCATAGTACTACAATATTAGAACATCTATACCCCATGAAAAGGCATATTGTATGCTGTTTTCGCGACGTGCTCAGAAGTAGTATCGGCCATTCGGCGTATTTTGTGGACCAACTAAGCAAGGTACGATGTCAGCATCTTCAACCAACATGCATATAACGGCTGCACGGCCCATTGTGTCAACCAACATACAATCCTGACGGCTGTTCGGCTCGTACGCGAGCCCAATTGTCCCTGGGCTATTTGATAAATTTCGTATGGTATAGCTGATCCTCCTTAATAACCTGGATACTGACCCCGTTCCCAAGGTCTTTCTTAAGCTCAACTCCGAGTTATCATCATGAGTCAGTCCAAGGTTGATGACTCTGACTTAGTCAACGATGCTCTCAGTAACGAGGAAGAACTATTCATACCCAAATTTGGCAATGCAGTTCAGACCAAAAAGAAACACGGAACCCTCCATTGCCTTCTCTATTTATGCATTCTTTTCATTATTGCCTTAGTGTGCTTGAGCACATATTTGGCCCTATCTCTCAAGGAGTCGAATCGTAGTAATGCCACGTTTGAGGATCAAGTTTACTGTAAGTATGAACAATTCAGTGACATCTTTCTTGAGGTGAAGCTTTGGGAAAGAACTCTAACTAAACTTCTCGCAGCCCCCATTGAGAAACTTGTGAAATACAAGAACCTAGTGTTTACCACCGGCTTCGGGTCTGAGAGAACACCTTACCAGGGACCGCCTACCCCCGAGAGAGATGAATTGTGGGATGATTTGTATCTGAAGTGTAAGTTGAGCTTCGACTTCCCATTATATAGATGTCAACTCAAACTCAAATGTTTCTCTCTGAAGTTGGCGTCAGCCGAATTCCCCGCGACTCGGCTGCTAAGTTGATGAATAAGACAATTCCAATACCCGGCGAGCCAGGACAATATATCATTGAATTGAACGTTTTCCATCAGCTACATTGCTTGGTAAGGTGACACAAAAACATCGATAAGTTCGATGATACCCCAAACACGACGGAGCTCTAACACAGCCCAGAACATGATCCGCAAAAGGCTTTATATCGAAGACGGAAAATACGATCCCAACCATAAGCTGACTGGGATCGAACATCTAGAGCATTGTTATGATGCTTTACGACAGAGTCTTATGTGTTCTGCTGATATCACCCCACTTCCATGGGTCTGGAGTGACAAGGCACAAGAAGCAAAGGAGGCTGCTCGAGTCACGCATACCTGCCGTGACTTCGATGTATTAAGAGATTGGGCTAGAGAACATGCCGTGCATCATTTCGATAAGAAGACGCATGCACATGATGACCTTGATGATCACTAGTAATGGATATACAAGCCCGCTTCATCTGTTGTCACAGCAAATCGCAGATGATTTGTCAGACGTATATATGATGCTCCTGGCATTGTGGGGATCATTGTCTTCTAAACTCGTTTCGGTTTATGATAATAATCCTAAAATCTTCTAAAGGCTTTCCTAAAGTCATCCTAAAGGTATTAAAAGAACTGCTCTAAGTCGGATGAATCGTTTCCACTCCCCTGTCGGTTGGTGTGCTTGAATGACCCATGCTTTGAACCTTGGTTCACCATGTACGATCCGCGGCTGGTAGTTTCTTCCTGGTTGAATCTCTAGTGTATAAATAAACTCAATCAGGTCTTTGACTGAGCCGACCTCTGCTGCAACGGTCTGGAGATTGCAGGTGGTTGGTTCGATTGGATGTAGTTGGTCTTCAATTGGATCGGCGGACAAGACGGTGGTGGTTTCGGCTGTCGCAACAGCGCTACCCTTATCTGAGGACTTACTATCGGTAAGCTCTCTAATGGTACGGGTGAAGAGTCGTCTGTAGATGAGTCGGCAAAGGAGGAGTTACAGGTATATGGCGATTCGTCCAGGGCTATACCTCTCTTGCTTGGAGGTGTGACTGGGGAAGAATCTGGCGCCTTATCATTGAATGGATCGACGGTTCAGGCCGATATAGCTTTGAAAGCATTGGATGCAGCATGCCTGCGCTTTCGTGACGTCGTGGGCTGCGGAAATCGATTGGTATCTGAAGCCATGCCAGGGAAACTTGTCTATCCTACTGCACGAATTGATACATCTTTCGCAAGGCAATGATCTGGAGGCAATTCTTATGTCGAGTCACGGTCGATCGTCACGAGAGCGAGCTGGAAGAAAGTTAGCGGAATTCTTTTGTGATGCGATCCGTGTCATCCTCGGGGGAATGGAGCAGACTTGGGTCGTGACCCAAGCCGCCCGACACGACCTCGTCCGAGTACGTACCTCAATGGACCCGTGAAAGCCGTGGTCAAGAGTCTCTTGAGAATCGTCTGTCTGTATTTAGTCAATTGGCATCTTACTTAATGAGACAACTAACTTCAGCGGCATCATTGACTTGAATCCCCCTGTTTACTAAATGCACGCTTCAGAGATTGTACGACACCCGGATGATCGTCTGCCTTTCTGTAAACATATTCAGCAGGTCCTTGGCATATATGAATTGTTAGTTGTCCAGTCCGTCGATGTCTCTTGCACTGGTCTGCACTGCGGCATAGTCGACTTGAATCCCACCTGCGAGACTGAGTGACGTAAGGACGAACGGTAATCCAGGACATGTTGTTTTGGTTGCTCTGATATCTTGTTTATTGACCCACTTTCTCACGACACCAAAAACTCGCCTCCCGCAACATTTCCAACACATCAGTCCGTGACTTGGATCGGTCACCCACAACGCGCATCTTATTATAACATAATAAGACTTCATTCATATACTCTACAGATCAAGACGGCTCGGTTGATGAACTTTTTAAAGTTCTGCGGCATCGGCGCGACGATTGAATACCAGCAGCAAGATCAGACCTCGGAGCCAAGCAACAGGACCCCAGCGCCTACACATTAGGCGCCAAACGATACAAACAATAACAGTCCAGCTTCGCCAACAAAGAACTCTGCACAAGGTATTGCCAGCTGGTACTCCCCTTGATGAGAATCTGTCTTTACTAACTAACCAGGCGAACAAGAGGATCTCACACAACAGACCGAACTGAGAGATTACATTGAGTGTAATACGAACCGTACACCTACTTCTCTCAATCTTCTCAATGCCAACGAATATTCAAGGATCAAAGAAAATGGCAGACAGCAAGAAGCGACAGAAGCCGCCTACTAAACGAGGAGGCAATTTCAAGCAGCGTAAAAAGACCAATGCCGACAAGAAACATCGGCCCGAACCAATCGAAATCGACTCAGATAACGAGTCAAGCGAAGCACTTAGCGACAGATACGGCGAGCTCAGTTATGAACCTGAGAACTCAGAGAGCTCCGATGATGGAGAGCAGAAGACCGACGACGAGAGGCATCTACCTCGACCTCCAAGAAACAAACCCGACAAGGAACTCAGAGTCACAGGTTCCAAGAACGTTGACCTTCCAACAGATGAGCTCGAGGAGGAATTGGGTGAAGACGAACATGGGATCTTGAAGGATGGGGAGGTACCCGCTCATATCCACGTCGGGGACACCGACAGTATTGCCAGCAAAGGTCGGAAGCCAGACCATAACATGATGACGAAGCAGTCGATCAAGGAGAGAGCAGACGTTGAGGAAGGCAAACCAAAGAAGGAAGTGCCAATCAAGACCTTCGAGATCATGATCCGGTATGCGATGAAAACCTTCGGCCTTGAATCGGACGAATACCCAGTCATCTTCAACATGGCTGTGCAATATATCAGCACCACCAACTTCTTCCAGGCCCACGTATTCTCTAGCTGGGGCGCACAAAAGCGCGTCACCACCGAAGCAGATCTACTACGCGCTGCAAGTACGCGGTATCCTCACTACGTCCTGACGATGGCGCCCGACTTAATCCTCTGCCTGATCGCAGCAATTGACTTGAGGCCCGATGTATATGGGGAGCCGACTGGACGGGCAATCACTATCATCGGTGACCTTCATGTCTTTGACTACTTGCGGTCGGCAATTGAACTGGGTGAAACGATCTCTTGGGACAAGGGATCGCGAGGCCAGCTCCTGATGCTTGGAAGAAGGGTCGAGAAGGAAGCAGTGCCTCTCGGTCTGCCGGTTCCAAAGTCGACCAAGGCACAAACCAAAGAGCGCAAGAAGCTCCCTAAAGCCGTTCCGGAGCCATTGCCAGCAAACGCTATAAACGTTCAGCAGATGCCGACTGGATTCATGCAGCCTTACCCATTCCGACCGACTCTGCCGACAACACCAATTACAAAGGTGATCACAGCGGAAGAATGGGAACGACGAAATGCGCATTGGCTGGATCAGCTGATGGACCCGGAAAGCACGAAGGAAATGTTTGGGTCGACGATCCAGGAGGAAGTCACAAAAGAGATCTTTCCGCTTATCTCCAAGGCTCGCCGCAACATCCTCAACCGATGGGCAAAGTCAGAGGACTTCAACCTGGACTCAGGGTTACTTGAGGCCCCCATCCTCCCACAGGTAGAGGTTCCCGACGACACTAGTCCAGGAACCTTCGACGTGGAGACTGATACAGCCCGTCGGTCAATCCGGGCCATTGAGACCGCGGCTTTGAGCCTACCAAAGGCTCACCAGAAAACAGCTGCCCTAATCAAGCAGCATACAGACCGACTTTTCGCTTGCCGAGACCAGGAGATCGACAACCAGACAATCATGGCCCAGAGCGTAGCGAAGCTGCGGGAATCTTCTTCACGAGACTCGACTTCGGTCTCGAGCCAATCCGGCCCAGACAGCAAGAGACAAAGGATTGGAGGCGCTGGAAGTGGATCTGTAACACGCCCTGAAGTTCCCGACCGTAGACGGACCAGAAGAGGAGCTGGCCCTGTTTCTTAAGAGTCATTGGCGGATGCGCGATGACGAGGTCTCGGATTTTGGTGACAGACAGGCTGTGGCATAAGGTCAATATCTGGCAGTTTGTGGTTTATGAAGCAGTATAGGAGGCCGATGGGACGAAAGATGGCAGGCTTTTGGTAGTCGTTTATGGTTTGGGAAAGGCGGCAGAGGTAATATTGGTAGCTATAGCCAGACAATGTGGACCGACATTGCTATTGCATTGTATTTTTAGTCGAATTTCGAGTCAGTGCTACATGAACTTCCTGCCAGATTTTAATTAATAATTTTCATCTATCGTGCTATTCACTTTCTGTTCATGATGTGAGCTTGATCGTAAAAACCTGTTCCGTCGTTGAAATAAGAGCAGAGCCAGTTCCATGTACTTGCAATTGAAGTCAACATCAACATACGAGACTATATACAACACGACCATATATATACCAGAATAAACATAGACATCATCTCCACAGCCAACTCGTAACCCATCATTCATTCATCCACTCGTTGTCCTAACCCTTCTCCCCTTAACATCCAGAAGGAAGAGCAAAGCTCTCAGTTCGGCTAGAAGCACTGTACTTGGCACCCGTTCCAAGGCCACGCTTGGCAAAGCCCTTCCAGATCTCACACTTGTTGGCGCCCTTGGTGAGAGCAGTATCAGCATCAATAATGGCATCTCGAGCTTGAACCATATTGGGGTTACATGGTTGCCTGTCTGGGGTGTTAGCATTATCATGGCAAGGAGCTTTAGTAAACTTACAACGCGAGCGCGTCCACTACAAGCTTCATGACCAGAAATCTACCATCGGTAGGAACGCCGTTGTTGAACTTGGGCTCATCGGCATCACTGTTTCCATGCTTGTCGATGAGGTTCCACATAACCTCATACAGGGCAGTAGCCCAGTAAGTACCAATAGCATGGACTCCACTGAGACTGTTAACACTCTTGTAAGTGTAAGGGTTGGTGGTAAGGCTTGTGCTGTAAGGATAAGCTCGGATACCGGCTGCGTTGTTGTAGACCCAGTCACCCATGACCTTGTTGCTAGCGCGGGTATCCTTGGATGTTGTGTGGATAGCAGTAGCCATGAAATCACCCCAACCCTCACCCATACCACCAGACTCACCACCGGGAAGACATCCTGCGTTGGCAGGGCCACCGGTGAGACGGTTGGAGAGGCCGTGGGTGTACTCGTGGATGACAACACCAGCGTCGAAACTGCAGTCGCGCTGGGGAGTGCTGTATGTCCAGAGGTACATTCGCATGCGGCCGGGCTGACCGTCAGCGGGAGTAGCGAAGTTGGCGTTGTTAGTGCCGCTTCCGTCCTGGGCGTTGAGGACAACAAAATCGTTTCCTGCACCACCTTGACCATTGTTGTTGGTTTGGAAGTTACCAGCCTGCTCGGTAAATCCGAGAAGGTAGAGGAGATCGTGGTACTTGTTGGCGGTGTAGAAAAGCTGGGTGATGGAAGCATCGCGGTAGGTGGTGGGGGTAGTGGTGCTGGTGGAGTAGTCATACTCGAACTTGAGCGAAGAACTATCGGGACGATAGTTGGTCAAGTAGGTAGAGCCTCCGCTGGGATTAACCTGGCTAATCTTCCGTCAAGGTTAGCCTTTGATCCGACATATGTCAATTTATAACTTACTCCGTTGTTTCCACGAGTAGTGGTGTAGTTGTTGGAGCCATCGCTGAGCCAGGTGAACTCGGAAGCCTCGAGGTTCCACGGGTTCGTAACAGTAGAGCGAGATCCCTTGGAAGGATCATTCACACCCCAGGGACTATCATGGAATGGTTAACTCTATTCTGGTTATTAATTCATAGAAATACTCACTAGACCTTGTATGTAGCCTCGTTGACGTAGTCAACAACACCAACAACCTCATCAGTCTTGGCAGCGTTGACATAGGTCAACAGCCAGTTGTCGACAATATCAGTCTCAACTCTCCAAGTGAGCTTGAGCTCCTTGTTCTCGTCGACAAGGTAGGTGAGCTTGGCCTCGGGCTTGCTGACGGTACCCTTGGTGCCACTGAAGGTGTAGTGGTTCTTGCTCTTCTTCTCAGCCTTGGCCTTCTCGGCCTCAACAGGGAGGGAAAGGACATCGACTGTGCCCTTGAGAGCCTCGACGGGGTCCTTCTCGTCACGCTTTGTGAGAGGGCCGGGGATCTTGCCATCGTAGAAGCTGTTTCCGTAGGAGAAGACCTCTCCATCAGGACCAATCTGTATCCCTGTCAGCGAATTCCATATTTCCGGAAATCTTGAGAACACTCACGTTGACATTGAAATCAGCGTTGTCAATATCAATACCGTTAACCGTCTGTTTAAAATTCACGTGCGAAATTTTGTTTGTTCCAACGTAGTGATCGTTGACCATGCGGAAAGTAGCCTTGGGGAATGTCGACTTGACCAAGTCCTTGGCAGTCTCGGTGTAATCAGCGCGCTTGGTGACGACCTTGGCACTGACATCATCAGGAACCTCTTCCTGAGGAACGTACTCGGCCATGGGAGGAAGCTTGAAAGCTTCCAGGTCGAGGCCACGCTTGCTCAGTGGCGAAGGGTTGGGAGTCCTTCGGCTGGGATGAGCACCAGCGAGGCTGGAGAGGCCGATGAGGAGAAGAGAGTCAGAGAAACGCATCTTGATGAGTTGCACTGGAGTGAAGTGCTGAGTTGATGATGATGTTCGTGAAGTTCAGATAGACATGTTTAAAGGATCTATTATATACTTCTTTCTTCTACAACACTATGCTTCCAGTCATCCACGCTTCTATCCAACTTCCCAATTCAACTGGGACTTTTGTATATCTTGGCCTCGAATATCTAGAAGCTCAGAACTATCCACTGGCCTATTCTGGGATATAAGCGCTGCAAGAAGGGTCTTTTGTCCAGGCACTATCTCGCAAACACTACAGTCATGCGACATTGCTATCTGGGGTCACTTGTTCCTGGCCCTCAGTCCCGCTAGGGTTAGCACGTCATATCGCAATATCTCGGCGACAGCGAGATAGGAAGGTCTTCTCGGAGAAACAACAGCCGATGGAATAAACGGCTCGGGACGAACCATCGTAGATTTGCACTTTGGGGAAAGGGTGCGGAGTGGATAGCCTGATTGGTATGTATGCGCCGAGGGCTAGTAATTAGTGAGTATTGCAAGCTTAAGAGTAAGGTTAACGCAGGTTAAGCATGATAAACCTTCTTTGTACATCCTCGGAGCTTTTAGGACGCTAGAAATTAAGTGGTGCAGTCGTAGATATGATCATACTAGCATAGGAACGAAAGGGTTGCTAACGAAAGGCACTATCTAGGCTCACAACACCACTATCCACACAATCATACCCCAAAAGGAAGTCCATAGTCTAGACCACTACACCGCAATATACTCTGATCTGCAAGATAAAGACGCCAGGTTATTTCTGCACTCTGCAAGCGCCTCGTCGGCCCCTGCGTCTTCTTGGCACAAGTACTTTTTGACGAACGGCATCCGTGTGATCTACCACGACATCCCTGCACATCTGCGGACCTTCCATGTTGGGCCATGACTCCCGGCAATACCACCCTCAACGCGGAGACGGTGGGCCAATCAATCATCACTCCGCTGTTTATGACTTGCAGGAAAGATGATTGTTATCAGTGGTAAAGAGGGGTAGTTGGGGACCTGCGAGATTTATTAAGGCTCGCTTGGGTATTGGAACTGCCTTTTACATGCTGTAGCATTTGTGCTATGATGTTCAAATTGATATCATGCCGCTTTTGATATGGAAGGTAGTATTGCTTGTTAAGTGAGTGCATCACGCGTCTATTCGCGAGTCAGTGACACGATGTAGTATCCTGCAGATACGAAGCGGCCTCATTATCAGTCTTGCTTGATACCATGGCGGATAGGGCTCCAAGAATATTGCTGCCTTTCCCGCTCATGGACGTCAGGTCTTGAAAGCTGATTTGTTTCTTCCAAGTCATGATATGAGCGGCAAGAGTCCGGGGGTTCTTCATTCCGGTATGCCAACCTGTCCAAGATCCCCTCGTCCGAGGGACCGTCGTCGGATGACATGAGCGACAGCTACAACTGACCTGCCAATATTTTCAGGCTTCGGGATTGCTACTGGCCAAGCTTTCCCCACGCCTTGGCTTTTCAGATCAGAATGGTCTGTGGGTTCGCATGACCCAGTTGAGACTCGGCAAACATTAATGTACTATTGATGGAGGTGCCATGTGGACAGGGTAGTCTACTATGGAGTAGCATATGACTACCCAAATCACATGTGAAGACTTATACTCATTCTATATGTTGGTTTCATGCTACGATATCATGTTTTCAACTTGCAATTTTTTGCTATCAGAGACGCTGTCTGTGCTATACTCTGGTTCGTGAAGCGTGAGAAAAACTCTCATAATAATGGTGTCGTGGAAGTATGACTCTATCACCATTACAAACTCTTCTTTGTCCCTGGAATTAGGTTGATTGAGTATTATGTATTGCGTAACGGAAATGTTATTGACACTTTCACCTCAAAGCGTTAAGCTGAGATCTACATAACCTATAGCTAGCCAACGTAACGTCCATTTTCTACGCATCGGCATCATCGTAGTCATTGAGGATAAAGACGTTGGAAATTTAATATTTAAATGAGTTGGAAAGAAGGAATTGTAATGTGAGGTTCAAAATAGGCTTTCTTAGGGTATGATCCGCAAGCCCGGTGTTTTTCGCCAGGCTGCAAAGCAGATACATTTGTATAAGTGGGTCGAAGAGGTTGTACCCAAAGAAGGCTATTCCGTATCCGTAGGGGGCTCTCACTGCCTTCAGGATAACTTTAACAGTGATTTTAGCCGCCCCGATTAACGTAATTACAGCCAGAGAGGCCAAGTTAACTGACCCTTAAATTAATAATAATTCCCCTGCTAAAAGTTAACTTTTAATAGTACAATTAAATAAAATGCCTTGCCTTCCTACTATAACCCCCTGCCAAGCCGGCCGAGATCAGTGTAACCGTCGATACAGTCTGCTAGCTTATTATAACCCTCTCCTTCGTTACAGCTTCCTTCCTTGCAATTAATAAGCAACTATTAGACCTCTAAATAATACTTCCGCTTTATAAACCTTCTTCTAGAGGCTAAGCAGGATTAGAGGTTAAATTTAAAGAAAAAGGCTATATTAAAGCCGGTTTTTAAGTTATTTATTGCCCTCCTTAAGGAAGCCTTCCTAGTAATAAAATAGGATTATTACTAGATTAAATCGCGGTTTATAGTAGTAAGGGATAACTATTATATATATTAGGATATAGCTAATATAACAGGGAGTATAGAAATTATAAAGAAAGGAAAGGTAACTATTAGTTAGTAACAGGAGGCAGATATATAGTAGCGTTTTTTACAGTTAGCAGTAAGGGTAATTAAAGATAGTCTTAGTATTAATAAATATATAATAGTTAATATATAGTATAAGATCTTCTCTAATAACTAACCAGCAGGGAGGTTTATTATAGAAGCCAGTAATAACGATGCCTTTGCTTATTATTAAGAAATGCCGCTGCCTACGGTAGAGAGGGTAGCCTCCTCTGGCAGCTTAGAATAAGAGGCAGTTCGAAATTATTACCTGGCTAAGGTAACTAGTAAACTAAGCGGCGATAAGCTTTCTAAAGAAGTCCTAGATAAGGAGCAGCCTATATAAGCAAGTTAGCAAGTTAATAATAATAAAGTCAATAAGCTACTTCCTGTTCCTTTATCGGGGCCATTACAGACTCCTACTACAGGCAGGAGGAAAAGGACGGCTGCAGTACCGATACCACTAAATAAAGTAATTCCTTTCCTTTAGAGCAAGAAGAAGAAGATAGCGAGAGGAAGCGGCAGTGATATTAATAATCTAAAGGAGCTATTTATAAATAGTCAGTTATCTACTTATAATCATATAATATCCCCATAGCCAGTCAGGGCAAAGGACTTACAGGGTGCAATCAGGGACTATACCGAGCTTTTTATAGAAGACCGGGGCGTTAATTTCGTGATAAGGGTAATAAAATAGCTACAGTTAGATATAAATAATGCCTTGGTCTGGAATTCCTTTGATAAGAAGGAAATAAAGGAAGCTCTTGCTAAGTTGTTAATATAGAATATATAGTATTAATAATTAAAGAAGTATACTTTCCGTAGTGTTATGAGGTATAAAAAAGTAAAGCTTCTGTAATGTTATAAGGCTTTAGAGATATTATACTAAGCTATAGCTTTTAGCCTTAACTGCAGGGTAATTTTTCTATCTAAAAGGGATTAGTTAATGCACAGATAATATTTCTATAGGCTCTGATTAGTTAGAAATTTTTAGCGCGGGGTATTTTTGATGCTAAGTGGGTTAAATCTCTAAAAATGTGATGTAATGTCCCCTACCTAAAGACTGGCTACCCCTATAGACTGGCTACCTTATTTTTAACCCAGCTACCTAATTTATATATACTTTAAATAGTTATAACTCTATTAATTTAATTCTAATTAATTTTAAACTAATATTAATCAATTTAGAATGCCTTCTTTTACTAAAAAGATATAAGCGCTGCGCTTTAGATAGTTACAGACGGTATGTTAGTAAATAAAGCAGCTAAAGCTTATAGCATTAACTATTCTACGCTCTAAGGTTAGATTAAAGAAAGTATAATACTAAGAGAAGCCTAAAAACCTTACTAAAAGCTCTCTAATACTTAGGAAAAGTATCTTTAAGACTGGATTATTATCCAAGCTAATCTAGGATACCCTGTATTGTATCAGTAAGTCAGAGAGTTCGCTAGCAAGATCGCCGTCTGCAATAGCTTCCCAGAAGGCATCGGAAAGAACTAGTTACAGGGCTTTTTAGGATAAAATCCTAATATTAGGACTTTAAAAGGCAAGAAAATTAACTCTAATTGATATTACAGAGCTTCTTCTGAACTAATAAAGGTATTCTTTATGCTCCTTATAATACTAGCAATACGCCTAGTTAAGCAGGGGAATAGATATAATATTAATGAAGTTAGAATAATAGAAGGAATAGGAATAAATAGTCTATTCCTTAGTTATTAGTTAAAGAAGTCAGTACTTATTTATTAGCCTAGTTCTTATGCCTAGATTATAATTCTTAAGTATATCTTGGTAACCGGGAAGGTCCTAAGACCTACAGTTATTTTCAAGGGAAAACAGTCTAATAATAACATTTCCCTAAGGATTTAGACTTTCTAAAAGACTAGGAATTTGCTTACAGTAATAAGGGATAGATAAGCAATAAATTAGCATTAGTTTAGTTAAGAAAAGTCTTTATTCTATTAATGTAGCCTAAGAAAAAAATAAACCCTAACTTCTTATTCTTAATAGCCACAGAAGTCATATTACAGAAAAGTTCCTTTAGGAATATTATAATAATAATATATATCTATTATTTCTTCCTACTTACGCTTCCCATGTCCTTTAGCTACTAGATATTGTAGTTTTTAGTCCTCTAAAGAGGGCATATTATTATCTTCTTTTAGATCTTACTTCTATCTCTAATAACAGTTACGTTAGTAAGATTACATTTCTATATACTTATAATAAGGCTTGAAGAGAAGCTATTATAAAGTCTAACGCGATTGTTAGCTTTAAAGCCACTGGACTGTGGCCTGTGAATCTAGCAAAGGTCCTGATAAACCCGATGGTTACAGAGATACCTTCTCCCGCTGTTACAGCAAATTCGCCACTAAAAGAGCAGGATTTAAGTCTCCTAAAGACTTCCCGTTTGTCTGTATAGCTTTAGTAAGCTCTGGGCTAAGTCCTAGCTTCTGCAACGCAAGATCCGACCGTCAGGCTGCTTTTCAGAAAGATTAGCAGTTAATTAGACCATTATAACTTCAACATTAAGTAACAAAATAGAGAAATAAGTGTTCTATAGTAGGAAAATAAAGAAAATTAACTAAAATAGCATAAAAAGGTTATCTATAACCTAAATGCAGAGTTTATAAAGATTTTAGTAATAAAGAAAGCTTATAAACAGATATAAAAGACTTTATAACTAGAAAGAATAGCTAATAAGGTTAAGAAATTAAAACTTAAGGATCTTTATACTAATTTCTATTTAAATATTTACTAACTAAAGTTTTATTTAATATAAAAAATGTAGTGTTATAATAATTAACTAATTGATCATAATATCGGGTTTTTAGTGTTTTGGCCAAGGTGGCCAGTCTGTAGGGGTGGCCGGTCTTTGGGTGGGGGACGTTAATCTTAATCAAGCTCAGGCAAGCTTAAAATAGCTTCTCTCTAGTCAGCCTCTTTATTAATAACCCCCTCTACAGAGCTCCTTTCTTTACCTTCTATATCACTTCCTTCTTTACCTTCTATAATGCCTTCTTCTTTATTAATTTCCTTAATATTAAAGTTATCTAGAAGCTCTAAATACGCTTAATAAGTAGCCTAAAGCTAATTTATAATTAGATATTTTATATCTATCCTAGATCTCCTTGTTATAACTATATCTGCCTGGCGGCAAGCTTTCTTAAGAGTACGGATTTCCTAAGAAAGAAGACCTTCTTCCTTATGCCCAAGCCCTAGCTCTTTCCCTTTAAAAATAAGGAAGTTATATAGACCGGTTATAGTATAGATTATCTTGATCTAATTGCTAAAGAAATATTTAGGTGTGCTATTTCTTATGATCTTTTACTTCCTTTTGTACTAACTAAAAGCCTGCTTTATAATTATTTGAAGCTAGGTATAATAAAGGTTATATAATTCCTTCTTATTTGCAGGTCTTTTTAAGGTATTGCCTTAATCTTAAAGATAATATTAGACTTATAAGAAGGGAATTAGGATTCCTCTTCTTAACCTAAAGCTAGTATTAGTAAGGAAGAATCTCCCTGCTAGGACTTTAAAGTTACTAGTATAAGTATATCCTATTAGTATTATATTATTAATAGATCCCTTAGTACCTGTAAGTATATACAGGAATTGTCCCTTAAAGTTAACTGCAGTAAAGATATTCTAGGAAACTATTAACTTTCTTAACTAGAATCTCTGCTAATAAGTAAGAGGAATAAATACAGGTATATATATACTATTTATAGCCCTAATTATACCATTAAACTAATAGAATTTAGTATTTAGCTTAATCTGTAGACTAATATATCTTTAATCTGGTATCCGAACAAATTTTATATGCAGATACTGTATAAAGTTAATTAGGTAAGAGAAGGTAGCTAATATACTACTCTAACTAACCTTGAACTAATAGGCTGTATTCCTCTGAGGCTTGCTGTACGCTATTATCTACAGGAAGATTATAAGCTTTAGTTTAAGCGATTAATACTAGCTATTACCTGCCTTAGTGTTATTCTTTAATTACCAAGAAAGTCAATAAAAGTCACCCTTTTCTATTCAAAATAGGTTATTAAATATCATATCTGGGGCCAATAATAGCCACAAGGTATATGCCTGTGAGTTAGCGAGTATATTAGCGTAGGGCCGCCGGGTGAGTGGATCGTCTCTACGGCAAGGCTGATAGTAATACTGATGGCCGAGGCTATCTAGGAAGGTCATGATAATAGCTAACTGCTGTAGCTGTTAATTATTGAAGTTGTTAATAATAATTCTTTAGATAAAGTTATTATAAAGACCTAGTTATAAGAGATATCCCTTATATATAGTGTTTTTAGTTAAGCTAATAAAGCTATTATAGTTACAGTTATACTAATTTATATGCTTTTACACCTGGCATTCAAATTAGCAAAAAATACCAAAAAGCAGAAATCTTGCTTAGCACCTTGCCCTTATCTAGCAATTCGTGGACCCCCTGCTAGCTTAATATATTAATAGCTTGCATAAAGGCTGCTAAGTTAGTTATCTATTAATCTGTTGAGTTTACGGTGAGAAAACGGACCCTAATATGGAAAGGTCAATCAGCCGCCCCTCTTTATTCCACTTTCCCGGCAAAAATCGACTGTCCGGCGAAAAACACCGGGCTTGCGGATCATACCCTTAGTTTAGATCAAAGGTCGCACATCCGATGATCTTTATATTTTGAGTCAGGCTCTCCCCGATGAATGGAGGATCAGGGCTTTTCGTGTCTCAAATATGTCAACTGTGTGGAATACACACCCACACATGTCCTTTTTTCATCCATAAATTTTATTTTCTTCATATTAAAATAAAATACCTTCTACCTATTGAGGGAATCTCAATGGTTGATTGGCTTTAGTCACCAACGGCCAAATTGGCCGTAGACCCATTTTTAAGCCCGGCGAGTTTAGATGCGGGAACCGCTTCATGATCCATATAGAGAACACCATAGAGACCATGCGGAAACACTAGTAAAATATGGAACTCATAGGCCAACTTGGCCGTTGAAATTTATAATACGTTGTAGGAAGTCTCATGGCTATCGTTGCCATGGAATTTCTATATAAAGATGTCTCTTCACTCCCTTCACCAACCTCATCACTAATACAATACAAATCAATCCTTTACATTATTCAAGTTACTCGCAATGTCTCAAACTCTTGCGCTTGTCACTGGTTCAACTCAAGGTATCGGCCTTGCAGTTGCCAAAGAACTCGCCATCAAGCATAATTACCATGTCCTCCTCGGCGTTCGCAACACCAAAGCGGGAGAAGAAATCGCCTCTGATCTTTGCAAAAATGGTCATCAAGCTTCAGTCGTAGAGCTTGATCTCAACTCTCCTGAGTCGATCGACAAAGCAGTCAAGCATATCGATGAAAAATACGGACATCTTGATGTTCTCATCAACAACGCTGCCGTTTTGCTCGATTTTGACAAGGGCCTTTCAACCTGGGATCTCTTCTCCAAGACATTCACAACCAACGTCATAGGAACCGCATGTCTTAGTCAAAGCCTCCTGCCTCTTCTTCGCAAAGCAAAGAATGCTCCACCACGCATTGTGTTTGTCTCGAGCGTCATGGGCAGTCTCACCAAGGCCACTGATGAAACCACGATCTATTACAACATTGACTACAAGTCTTACGACGCGAGCAAGGCAGCGGTTAATATGCTTATGATCAACTTTGCCCGAGAGTTGCATGATGTGGGTGGAAAGGTCAATGTTGTTTGTCCAGGGCTGGTGAAGACGGGCTTGTCGGGTTATCATGAGTGGGGAACGAGCACTGAAGTTGGCGCTGAAAGGATCGTGCAAATGGCGACTATTGGGGAGGATGGGCCTACAAGGACCTTCAGTGACCGTAATGGAGAGCTTCCTCTGTAAATAGCAACTTTTTACCATATGTCGGTAGTTTAGTGTTAGTCCAATTGCGGAGTCAAATCCTGCGCAGGTCTTGGCCGCAGGATTTTAGCCTTAAATCCGGACACCTAATCTATTTCTGCTTACCAACCTGCACTTGCACTCTCCTATCCGTACATCACCTTCAAATCGCGAAAACTCATGTCAGCCACCATGGAGACTTCAATGGAATCTCTATTCTTTGAAACTTGTCACTTTTGCGACAAGGCTTTCACTCAGGGTATGTCTGTCCTAAGCATGCCTGCCAGCCGCTGACCATTGTCAGAGCATCCGTACAAACGTCACGTCAATTATTGCCGACGGGCCCAAACTCAACGTAAAGGACGCCCAAAGTCCTGCACTTCCTGTAGAATAGCCAAGACGAAATGCGACTTTGGGCAGCCATGTTCGAGATGCACGAAAAAGCATCTGCGATGCACGTTTGGTCGACCAGTTTGCAATGGAGCTGCGACCTCAATTGAGCACAGCCAGGGACTCAATAGTCACTCCATCAATGACCTCATTCCGTGTGACATCTTGGATGTTCCTTTTGAGCTGGGCGAGTTCGCAAGTGGCTTCATCTCACCGCTGAGTACTTTGGTCACTGACACTTCTGGACTTATGCCAACTTCTTTGGACGTATTACCACTCAACATAACAAGCGGTACTCAGATCCAGTCGCGGCTAAGATCGCTCAGCTCTAAAGGTGATTTGACACGTGTGTCGAAACGTCTTTCAAGCCTACAGCACGCATCACGAGTGATCATGCAGATGCTCTACGCGTATCCTCAAATGATGCTTCGCCGACAAACCTTCCCGCCATTCATCCACCCGCATTGGCATGAGAAAACCCTCCCCGAGACGCTGGGTAGTTGCATCAGTCTTGCTCAGCTCTTTGCAGCACGAACGCCAGAAACTGAACCATTCTTGTGGAGAATGGTCGCTGCTGAGGAGGAGCGCTTTCGGGAAAAGGTAAACGTGGTGAACCTTTCCGAGTAACACCGGCTGACATGAAACAGTTACATACATTCTCCCCTCGTGAGCTGCATTTGTGTCTGGAGGCTATGCTTATATATATGATGATGTCGATGAGCGAACCTGATTCAGGAAGCAATGGGCGGACATCGAGATTATTCGAAACAGCAGAGGTTAGTGTTGTAAAGAGTCTTACCACAAACAACCAGCTAAACGTCACCAGCTTATCGGATCCCGGTTCCTCGAACTTGCGGGCAACTATTCAACCTCGGAGCTCTCCGAACCAAGCTTAACATGGCAAGATTGGATATTCGCAGAATCACGCCGCCGAATGTCATGTCTGTGGCTGATAATAGGCTGCGTAATCACGATTGAGAATGGGAAGAAATGCAGCGTCTGCAGCGACATGTGGAGTCTTCCTCTCCCATCTAGCAGGTTGCTCTGGGAAGCGAGAAGTCTTGAGGAATGGCAGACGGAGAAGGCTTTCTTTGACATGAGCTGTCCTATGACTACGTTGGGTGAGCTCGTTGAAGCGAAAGCAAACGCGGGGAATCCACTTGAAGCGCAGAGGCTGCAGAATTGGGAGATGGGGAGTGACAAGATGTCTGCCATGTTGAATATTGCTGTTGAGTTTGTATGGGGCAACGTTTTGTAACGACTGGTTATCATAACGGGCTATTCACACTGTACTATCGTGCAAGCCCCTCACGTTGGAGCCCCACTGAAGCAGAAGCCCCTGCATCGATCGATATTTGATGTCATGAAGCGTGGGACGGGTCTCCAACTGATGCCGCGTCAAGCTCCGCGCGATCGGCGGAAGATTCCAGCAAACGAAGCCCGCGTTTGCACCAGAAAAAGCAAAACTTCAAAAGATGACGAATTGGAGAAGACGAGCGGAGGCTTGATTGCGTCAGATACGTCTGGTCACGTGCAGGACGGTACTTCGCGTTTTTGAGTTTGGCCCCTTGATACCTAAGTTGGACGCGTCCCCTCCCGCAATCCAAACCAACGGCCATCAACGCGATCGATCAGTTTGCTCTATGCGTACTACCTGTCATGTGGGTACTCCCACGGCTCCCGCTCCCGCTCACGCTCACCGCAAGCGCGCACAGACATCATAATATGTAGATACCTCGCGACCCATGCCCAGAATGAGAGGACCAGCCCCTCCGACTTACCCTCCTACTCCGCCATCCCAGGGGACAAAAAGAAAGGCCAGTGATGCTGCTCCTGCAAGCAAGAACGACAATCAATCACAAACGCTTCCTTCTTCACCTAAACGGACTCAACCCGAAGCGTCATTCTTCAGCATCTCATCCGGCGCGCACCAAGATGTTGATCAAAATGATCCGCTGGCACCGCCTGACGCTCGGCCTGCCATGGATACTGAACCACCGCTTTCTGCTGAACAACAAGACGTACTTGACACCATTCTGCGCGGTAACCGCAACGTCTTCATTACTGGCTCAGCTGGCTGCGGTAAATCTACCATTATCAGAGCTGCCATTAAAGAGCTGAAGAAACAGGGCAAGAATGTCGCCATCTGTGCACCTACGGGTCGCGCAGCTGTGCAGATCGGCGGCATGACCACCTATTCTTTTATGAGTTGGGCGCCTATAATGATGAGAAATGGGATAAAGCAACTCCAGATCATTGCCAAGAGAAAAAGCGCCCCTCGTCAGCGTCGTAGACGGACACAGGTACTGATTATCGATGAGATCAGCATGGTCAGCAGTGACTCATTGAATCGCATGAATGGCTGCCTGAAATGTGCAAAATGGGGAGAAGAGTAAGGTGCGCCAGCTTTTGGTGGACTCCAAGTCATCGTTACAGGAGACTTTTGCCAGCTACCCCCGTGAACCCTTTCGAGTTCTGTTATACTTGTGGTGGTGAGCTTAAACACGACAAATTAAACGGTGTTTACAATTGCCCCAATTCCAGACACCATGGACCCTGGGCCGATGAGGACAAGTGGGCCTTCAGAAGCACTGCTTGGGCTGAGGCCAACTTTGCCTGTTTCAATTTGAGAGAAATCCATCGTCAAAATGACCTTACTTTCATCAGGATGTTGGAGAAATGTAGGCTTGGTGTTCCCTTCACCGAGAATGACATCCACCTTCTCATGCATCACGACTACGAGGTTGATGATGCGCCACAGCTTCTCTGTACCAGAAAAGAGGTCATTCCTGTCAATCGCGACATTTACAATGCAATTACGAAATATCCGCAAAGAACGTACAGGGTTCGTGATGGTTTCGATTGCAGAAAAGAGGGACATAGATTTGAGTTTCCGGGTTACTCGGAGACTCTACATAATCGTACTTTGAAGGTCTACGAAGACCATCCACTCGAAGCAGTCATGAACCTCAAGGAAACAATGCAGGTGATGCTTCAAGTCAATCTCGACATCGAAGCAGGGCTCGTCAATGGAAGTCTAGGTGTTATTTGCGGCTGGGAAAAAATCGACCTTGCGGGGTTGCCGCAGCTCAGGGGGAACACTCCAGCCTCAGAGAAGCTTTCGTTCGAGAGTTTACTGACCAGCACTTCCGGGGCTACCCCGACGCTGAAGATCAGTTCTGGCCTGTTGTGCGTTTCAACAATGGACGGACTCGGACAATCTACCCCTGGTGTATGTTGAGCCCCGTCGGTCATAGAGAGCCTTACTCTTTCCTGCACCGGACACAGATTCCTCTTCTGCCTGGCTGGGCTATCACTGTGCATAAGAGCCAGGGAATGAGTCTTGAGCGCGTTGTTGTGGATCTGACTGAGGCGTTTGCTGAGGGGCAAGTATATGTTGCCCTATCGAGAGCGAAAAGTCTTCGCGGCCTGAAAGTTAAAGGCAGTGCGCAGGGACTTACGGTAGGAGAGGGAGGGAATGAAGAGGTTCGCCAGTTCCTTGCTAATACTTTTGGTCCTGAGATGTTTGAACAGCTTGAGGATGAGGAAAACAATAAATCCGAGCTAGAAACATAAAGATTTGCCGAAGGGGATGATGTTGAATGTGGGTTTCTTGTTATGTGGGCTTTGTATAATAATTGTATGTGAATGATCTCATATCGGAGTGGCATTAACAATCCTCAGTGTTTCGTAGTCGTTGAACTACGGCATGAATTGACCGATGATATATTCGTGGCAGGCCAGATATGTCTGTTACTAGGAGAAGTATTTCTCGTTATGATCAGATTGTTCTTATAACCGCAAGGTATTGACTCCAAGCTCTACAAACTATACATTCACGCGTTGGTAGCCACGCGTTGGGTAAGGAGTTATATCCTTGTTGCTCTCATCGCTTACCCGTCGAGGATATTCGTGCGAGGCGCGTGATGGGAGCATCAGCTGCCAGGTCTAGCAACTCATCGTAGCACTCTTGTAAAGTCATTTCAGGTAGGATATCAGCTATCTATACAATTGCCCAAGATAATCGAGGATATCCAAGATCCGGGCTGTTCCGGAAGATAAGACATTTACAATCAATTGGCTAGGTCACGTGGGGGAGCCCACCACGCGTTTAGAGTTTGGCCCGTGATAGACTGGTCGCGTCCCCCCGCCCCGCCAGCCCGCTCCTCAATCCCAACGCTTCATCTACGCGATCGATCCGATCACTTTGCCTCACGCGTATGTACATGCTATGTGGGTTCCCCTAGTCTCCCGTTCATCGCAAACATGCACTGACATCAAATACAGTGACTTCATTCATTCCTACCCTACCCAGTTACTATCAGTACCCTTCCCATGCCGAGAATGAGAGGTCCTAAGCCAAACACCTTTCCCCAGAGGGACACCCCCAGGGCACCGCTTAAGAGGAAACGCGACACCAATGCGCAAGCTCCGACATCTGCCAGCGAACCCAAGCGCTTTCAGCGATCGTCTTCTTTCATCAGCATCCACTCCTCGTCCGACGATGAAGCCCCCAAAGCCAATTCCTCGCCGCGCCGATGCCAAGTCCTCGCCTCCACAACCAAGGTCGAACAAGAATACAATGGCAAACTTTCTAGCCATGGGAAAGCAGAAGCCATCTCAGCCCCTGCAGCAAAGGCCACAGCAGAAGCCATATCAGGAACCGCCGCAGAAGTCGTCGCCACCCAAGCCATCGCAGAAGCTGCCTCAGATGCCGCCGAAGCCACCGCCGCAGCAGATCCAACAGCAAAGACCACAGCACTAGCCATCGCCGATGCCGCCCCAGATCATACAACAAATGCCACAGCAGACCCTACGGGAGATTCTATTGCAAAAGATACAGCAGCTCGAACAGCACATCGCAGAGCAAAAGTCACAGATGATTCCACAGCAGCTACCGCCGATGCAACAGCCAAGGGCACAGCCAAGGACACAGCCAAGGCCACAGCAGTTTCCACAACAGATTCCACAGCAGCCACGGCCGATGCCCTTACTTCCGTCCAATCCCTTGACAAGTGGTCCCGCCGACAATGAGGACGACTTCTTGGCCTTTGACCCGGTGCCTGAGCCAACTCTCTGCAAAGAGCAACAGGACCTTCTCGATGTCATCATGTCAGGGAGGAATGTCTTCTTTACTGGCTCAGCGGGATGTGGCAAGTCTACAGTGCTGAAGGCAGCAGTCAAGAAGCTTCGAGAGGCCGGTAAAATGGTTCACATCACCGCGCCTACCGGTCGAGCCGCCCTCGGAGTCAATGGCGTGACTACCTGGTCCTACATGAGCTGGATAACTGACAATATGAAGCTCCCCGTACGTGAGCTCCAAAGTCTTTCACATCGCCCAACTGTCAAGGATCGTCTCCAGAAGACGGATGTTCTTATCCTCGATGAGATCAGTATGGTCGAAAACCATCATTTCCAGCGCATGAATGAATGCCTCAAGAGTGCACGATGCTGGTCACAACAACACAGCAACTACCATCCAAACGCTCCATCATTTGGCGGGGTCCAACTTCTTGTCACCGGCGATTTCTGTCAGCTACCTCCAGTCAAGCCTTTCGGACACTGCATGTATTGTGGCTCACCTACAGAGGCGGATGCTAAGTGGTCTCCAACTGAGTGGAATTGTAAGTCGAACTGCGGTCCATTTTATGTCGAGGACCAGTGGGCCTTCAGGAGCGCTGCCTGGGAAGAAGCGAATTTCACTCATGTTCATTTGAAAGAGATTCATCGCCAGAGTGATGAGTCTTTTGTGAAACTGCTCCAGAAGTGTCGACTTGGCATACCATTTTTTAAAAAGAAGAGAAGATGCTGCTCAGACAAAATCCCGATGATCCGAAGTTTCGAAACGTGACAAAACTTTTCGCCTACAGGAACTCTGTACTGGAAGAGAATAGAAGATGTTTCGATAATTTACCAGGAAGAAGTACCATTTATAAAGCCATTGGCGGCTTCGATTGGAGACCAGAACATACAGAACTCGCGCATTACAACCAATCAACAAATGAGAGATATTCTGATTTCCCGCCTATGGACATGACTCTAGAACAGTGTAAAGAGAGTCCCTTGGATGCCTACGTCGAAATGAAAATCAATGCACTGGTCATGCTCAAGATTAACCTCGATACGGAGAACGGCCTCGTCAACGGAAGCCAAGGCATCGTCATCGGCTGGGAACCATACGACCCTGACAAATTCCCAAACTCCAAAAAGGCAGTGTCTCGAACATAGATGTTCTTAGCGGTCACCATTCCGACTGGCGGGCGAGGAAGATCAAGAAGTACGCAGAGAAGCGCCATATTAGGCAATGGCCGATCGTTCGGTTCAACAATGGTATTACACGCACGATATATCCATGGTGCATGGTCAACACGCTCGGGGCAGCGGAACCTTACTCGGTGCTTTACAGGACACAACTCCCGCTGGTTCTGGCGTGGGCTGTCAGTATTCACAAGTCTCAGGGGATGACGCTGACTCACGTCACGACGGATCTTGGGCAAGCATGGGACCAGGCGTTGAAGTATGTTGCGTTATCGCGCGTCACTAGCCTTGATGGTCTTGCCATTCTCAAGCCTGGCGGGCGGAAGAAGCGTCAAAGCAGCAAGGACTCGTTAGCAGTGGTAGAGTCGTCATCCCACGAAGTGAGGGAGTTTCTTGAGGACAAGTTTGGGAGAAATTTGTTCACAGATCTCGAGGGAAACAGATGATGGACATTACTGTCTTTAAAGCAAACGAATAGTTTCAATTTATTGTTTCAAGTAGCCACTCACAGGGCCAAACTTCCCTGGCCATGCAGAAACGACGGCTACCCTGCTAAGGCCGTCACGAGACTCCTGTCTCGTCATCTTCCCCTCTACGAAGATACCCCAACCTTCGGTAAGGAGTCGGATACTTATTGTTATCATCGCTTAGCCATCGCGGATAATTGGGATCCTGCTCGGAACAGTAAGAAAGGGCACACCCGTACTGCTTGGGTTTGAACACTTACGTTATCGAAGAAGGGATGCTTCGAGCCAACATCTTGACGTGCTTCATACCATTCACTTTCTGGCAGATGCCGCCTTTTGCACCAGATGCAACGTGGCACTGTTCTGTGCGAGACTGTCTTGCCGCAAGTACACCAAAACTGTATTAAGTCATTAGCCTACCTCTCAACGTTGCTCGTTAGGGTTCGTACTGCTCGCTCGAACGCATGATCATGAAGCGTTTTTGAGGGCTCGGAATCATCTCCGTAGTCAATATCCTCCCTCACAATCCAATTCCACTCCATCTCTGTTCGTTCGGCAAAGTACTTTCGCGACGTCTTGCGCTCTTCCTCTTCACATCTGACGCAAATCCACCGCGTATAGACATCGCAATCACATCTTTCATTCAAGAACTTCCCAATCACTTCATTCTCAGTCTTCATGTCACACTCCTCGCACAGACACATGATATTATTGAGCTCATAACTGCCTCTCAAATGTGGTCTGCGATTCGGATATGCACTTGGTGGAGCTGCACGAGGATAACATCGGCATTCTTCACAGATGTTGATACCGCATTTCAGACACGGCAAAGCACCCGCCTCATCACACTTGGTGTTGTATAGCCGTACTTCAATCTCTTCGTCGCCTTTGAGATGAGGACTGGGCGTCCACTGACCCGCCATGCGGTTTCGGTGATAGGGACTTGCATAGGCTTGTCGTGTAGCGAGGCCGCGACCGTCGCAGAGACAATGACGACTTAGCGACTTGAAGATGGCTGGTGACGATTGGATGCACTCGTAAGCTGACTTGCTTGTCAGACTGAGATGATATAGATCAAGGGTTGACAGCCATGGAGCTAGAGAAGTGAGGATCGAGTATGAGGAGATAAGGTCCTCGACTCTGGGGCCACCATTATTAGAAGAAATGGTCGTCATGATCGATTCTTGCAAATCGCTCTTTCTAAGCAAGTTACTGGCCACTTTGCCACCATTTTGTCGAAGGATTAGCAGAACTTGAGTGTCGCATGGACGGCATCACGTGGGTAAGCAATAATATGAGTCAGATCGTAACGTTTAGGTCTTTGTCAGATTCATCCGAAGCTCGGAGTAATCAGACATGAGATCATGCTGACCGGGGTTCAGTATCTTGGCTAAAAGAAGTCGGAAGTTCCTTCGGTCACTGATGTCGGACGTGAATCTGGGACAAGCCGCTCCGTAGTCTCAGCACCGATCTGGACCTACGCCACGGACTGGCTTGTCTGTAGCTCGGCGCATTATGCCAATGAGGTCCTTAGGGGGACACATCCCTCGGTATTGGCTTTTCCTACGGCTTAATTTACGACCGAAGATGGTCGGGCTCTATGTCGTTCAGATCATTGAGGGCGCCATCCTGATAAGGGCCATTGGAATTGGCTTTGAGACTGAAACAGTTTACCAAAGCCTGTATCACTCCAAGATTATCTTTTACTGTAAGCCTCAAGGTTCCTGTTGGTAATCTCAAATGATTATTGACACGTTGAAGGATACGATTTGAGTGGAGTTTGTATTCGACTAGACCACATCCTGCGTCCTATAACCAGACAACTAGCAACCATGATTGTTGTTTCATATCTTCTTGATCACTTGATTACAAGCTTCACAAGCCACCTTCTGTGCTCTTCCACCAGATGCGGACTATGTCCAGATTCGATCTCCAAAGTGTCAGCACCCCAATTCTGAGCCACGCCAAGAAGCATCTCCCTTCCGAAGATAGGATCATTCTTGCAGATGACCATGATCTTAGAAATCTCCAAGTCTGCTGGGGTGCAAACCATAGGAACTTCGAAGGGAGCTTTGCTTTGATGGCAAAGTGTAGGGATAATCTCATCCGCGATGCCCTGATCAATATCCGAGAGGAATGCTTCTTTTGCCCTATCTAGCTTCAGTGGCATGCGCGTATCCTACTATAGTCAGTTCGGCGACTTGGAGTGCTGAGCTGAGTGTCGCCTTACTGATACACCATGAAAGAATGGTGTCTTGCGATGCTCACCCGCAGCTTCATACATGGAGATGCCTTTATGAAGGACAGGGGTTGGGGCGACATAAATCACAGAGCTGAAGCCACCAGGAAGGCCTTGTTGCTCCCTTTCTGCAATACTGTGGCCTTCGATCGCCACAGTAAGAGGGATAGCTCCATAACTATGACCAATCCCAATGACTTTCCTCCCACTATCGATGTAGGGCAGAACAGCGTCATGGATCCTCTTCACATCATCGTGGTATGTCTTACCGTCGACCGAGTCATCGTAGCCGGAGCTTGCAAGAGGCGGTACAAGGACAGTAAAACCTGATTGCTGGAAAGCTTGGATGAGAAGTCGGTAGTGGAGAGGTCGATGCCAAGCACCGTGAATTAGAAGTATGACTGGCTGCTGGTCTTTTCCATTCATCATAAGCTTTGTATGAAAGGGAAGATGATGTTTGGAATTATCGATCGGCTATGCTAAGGTTATATATGTAAGAGTCGATAATCACGGAGTCCTTCTTCGGACGAAACCTCCGATTTCGCACTGATATCTCTGCGATACGCCATTCAGTCTTACCCTTCGCTACATTTCGGATAGAGATTCGGATGAACTTGGGGCGCGTCAGTGTGCTGACAAACATGCCCATGCCTGCTGATTACGGACATACTGTCATCGCTGCCAAACATGGAATAGTTTCCCCTGCTCCTACACGCATGGCATCGGCTAGCAACGGCAAGCCGGTTATGACTTCACAGTATAGCATACTTCAAAAACCCGCCCGCTGGGTGTAAATTCCATCATATCAATCGAGGCCGGATACAGATCTTAGCCTTCTTGCCATAATATCTCAGGTAACATGTCCCGCAGTTTCAACAATCTTGGCCGAAGCAGGATGATTGGTATGTTCTCTTCTCTCGGATGCTCACCTATGCTCCAGAAATCCCAGTCCTTTGTGCTCAATAGCTGCACCCCTATCGGTCTCTTAGATGTGTCATTTGCAGTTGAGAATTGTGGCTGCGAGCTCAAGCCAGCAGAGAGAACTTAGCCCTATCCGTCTCCTTGCATCTTTCGTCACAACCCTCTTCACATGAAGCTGCGGTAGAGTCATATCGGCTACTATTTAGGACAACTTTGAGATCATCGAGATCCCTTATAGAAGTCACAAATCACATAATCGGCAGTTCGGGGAGCAGGCCCAGCGGCTGAAGCTGAAATGCATTCAGACAGTACCGGCGATTGATCAACGCCGTCATCTACCAGTAGAACTCCGCTGATAACTGGGCACGACCCGGGTTCAGCTGAGACATTGGCAACCAGCTAGGTACTGGTCGCCAGTGAGCAGAACCGATTGGATTATGGCGACTACAGCATGTGTCTGCATCAACTCGACCTGCATGTCACCCTGTTGGGGTGATCTGCAACGCCGATGCACACAAGTGGCTGAGAGGGCTGAGCTGAAAGACGACGATCCTTTCCACTCTCTGTGTGGACAAGGAGACGGGGGGATGCAATAATACTTAAGACCTTGATCCCAAATGACAAAAAGTCTCAGGTAAACTTAGGCAATCTTAGTATGAATTTAGAGGATCTTAGACTACGTATTTTAGCACCTCGGTTCAATATCAGAAGTCTTCTTACGCCCCCTGGGGAGAAAATCACTTTTCAAACCACGAAGTCTGCATTGTCAGCTTCCGTCCTAAGCCGTGTCTTGGATCAATGCGGTCTGCAGCCATTGATGTGCTGCGCTTGGCGCCATAGTCCACCGGAATTTCAGACAGCCGAGACACAATTCTAGTACCCTAGTTTTGTCATATTTTGTATCTGATGCCACCAGCTGATCTACCATGTTTCTGGCTAAAAGAGTTTATGCCGCTCTGCAGCTATTACCACAAGAATATTTCGTCAACGAGTTCTACTCAGGCTACTTGACATGCATGCATATTCGATGCATGTCTTCACTGTTAGGTGACATGGCCTACTCACTTGCCCGTCCCGTGTCTCCTGCATATGCCTGATTTAGCCGTCAAGAAGACGATTCCGCTCTGATGTCATTACGTAGGTCTCTGTCAACTGGGCTCTAGTACTTTATATGCCTGCTGATGTCGACGGACTAAAACTATCACTCACTGAACACAACCAACAAGTGAATGAGAGACTTGCTTTGTTTTACAGTGGCTATTCTCGTCAATTCGTTATCCCAAGCTTAACTGACATTAACCAACCTTTGTTTCTTACTACAAAACAACTAAAGATATGGCTTCCGCGGCTTTTCGATGGCATTTCCATATCGGGATGTTCATTATGATCGCTGCCAGTCTCGTCCTTGCCACTGGAAGCAACGATGGCTTGCAGCATATCCTTCACCTCCAAGGCGCTTCTCCTGAGATTATCACAGGCCAATACGATCCTGCTCGAATTAGCATCCACAATACTACTGGTCATACATCATGGAATTGGACGAAAGTCGACTTCGTCAATCAAGACATACCAAAGAAGCTCAATGAGTGTCTACAAAATGGTGGCTCTGTGACAGACGTCAAGTGGGCGAACCACGGTAGAAGCGTCGTGGCAGTCTTTGCGCATGCAGTCGTTGTCATCAACCATTGTCCTGACGAATCATCTAAAGACAAGATCATAACTTTCGGCATGTGTTTGGATAAATTCGATCTAGGGGGAACTCACGGCATTGAGCCTCTGCCCGATGGGAAGCTCGCTATAGCAACAACCTCCTATGACGCAACAGGAAACATCAAGATCGTCAACACGTCCTTGGGTGTATCAAACCCATATCCGGACTTTTTGCAAGAGCTTGATGGTCTACCTGCCGTGCACAGTCTTGTATGGGACCAAGTAACACAGAGTCTTTGGGCCGTCGGAATGACTTACCTCCGAAGGGGAGAAGTCCCTCGACGGCGCAGCTGAATCGCTATGAGTATAGAAATGGTTCATTCTCTCGAAAGCCCTCCCAAGTCGAGCCCATTGGTCCTCCAAAAATGCTCACCGAGGAATGGGACGACTCATGGTGGGATGGAGGATATGATATTACCCCTGTGCCTGACCAACCATACCTCCTTATCTCTACAGATCTGGACCTCCATCTCTTCAATCTGAGCTCGGCTTCATTTCTGCACGGAGAAGAAGTGCTAAAACAGTCATTTATGCAGGGATTCAAACCTGTCAGATCTCATGAGAAGAATCTGCCTCGGGCTGATGTCAAGTCATTGAGCTTGCACAAGAGCTCCGGCACTCTTTATGTGCAAGCTGATTGGAAAGGCTACTTTTCGACCCAGGTCAATTATCTTACACCCGGAGCAAAGGTTCCAAGAGCCATCTCGTTTTTCCAGTCGGTATATCGTTCTCGTTGGTTTTCACCCGTGGCTGGATGGTCTGTTGAGTAGCATCTTACTGGGAGGATATTGGACCTGACTATCATCTTCAAGTCCGGAAGGCATATAGTGAATTTTGAAATGCCGCCCTCTTCGAGAGGTCCAAATCTCGACTGCGCCAGAGAATTCTCTATTGACATTTCCATAATACTTGAACCATTAAGCCTAAATCTGTAGGCCTAAACTCGACCCGCAAAGTACAAGTTTAGAGAATGCCCGGCCAGACATAGCTTGGAACTGTGAACCAACCGGGCTTCCTATTGTTCCCTTACAGCAGCCACGCACGTAAGAGAAGATGCGTTCCGTAAAACTTGTCTCGTTTGTTGGCTGATAGTCTTGAGGGCCAGCCTAAAAACCTGTTGAACTATTGCAACCGTCGTCCAAAGACGGGTCATGAGTGACATAGTGAATGTGCTGTCAAGAAGAAGGTGAATTGCTATATACACACCATATGTACTTGTGTGTGGAACAGAATGACCCCGGCTGATATGGTCCAGCCCACTGCCGCTTTCTCTATCATGGGCCGGGATGACTACATGCAATACAAAGGTCCTACATGGTGCTTCTCTACTATAGCTATTGGTGTTTAGTTTCTTGCCGTGTCTGGAGGGAGGCCTCAAATGCAGAACAAGACAGTTACGGCAAGAGAAGATGTCAGCCGCAAGTCCGAAGTGCGGTTGCACAGTTTTCGCAAGGATCCTCACCTACACCTCCGAATAGTATTTAAAACGTATCGAATATCGAGGCAGAAGAAAGACTCTTGTGTATATTATCCTACACACTTCATCAAAAACCTAAACTTAATCACAAGCTGTTTATCTAAAGCACTTCTCTCTTGTTTCTTTCGTCATGGCCGATACATCTGTCGCACAAACCCCGGGTGGTGAGCGACACCATGACTCACACGAGCCACCAAGCATATTCCAAAGCAATGATAGCGCAGACGTTAGTTCCAATCTTCGTGATGCTTCTTCTCCACCCACTGGAATCGGCTATACGGCAACCTCTGCACTTCCGGCGCGAATGCAAACGGAAGCAGGTTTCTACAAGACCTTCATTGTTGAGGTCGTCATCAATGGAGTATATGACCAAGCTGGAAACTCCAACAAGATCAAGAAGCCAAACTGGCCTCGAGGAAACTTCGAATACTTGCACTCTCCACTCCAAGATGTCTTGGGGACCTTTGCCAGTACTTCAGTGTTCTACAATGACACTGAAGACACCAGTGGCAGCACGTACATTGACTCGCCAAGTCCGTTTGTCCACAATGATGGGCAGAGTACATACAAGTGGTACAAGGAAACAGACCAGAATGCCTACCTGGCTTTCAACATCAAGTCCCATAAGTACATCTTCATAGATCCAACGCTGCCCATCAGAGCACTCTATTTCCCCCAAATCTTCCAGGACCCCAGCTATCCGGGCTTCAGCAGAGTCGGGACCATTCAGTTTCACAAGTTCTCCGCGCAAGGCTTGACCCTGAAGAACTACTGGGACAATGAGCCTATTCATTTAGACATCACCAACGGCCGGGGACTGGGTTACTCTGGGGCAGCTCTATGTTTGAATGTCCAGTCAATAATGGCGGCGTTGTGCATTCCGGAGGATAGAGCCGCCCGCCGCGCCGATGGCACACATATCTGTTTTGACTCTATCTGGCTCCTTCGTGAAGCAGCCTCGCTCAACGCGGTAGACGACTCCGTTAGTCAGTGGGACTCGGGAGATTTCCACAGAAAGGGCAATGATTGGACGTCGATAAATGAAGGGATTCGCTTCGTGTATGCACCTCTTGATAAATCTGCTTGGTCAACCTTTGTCAAGCAAATTGTCGGAGCTGGGCTGGGTCTGATTCCTATCATGGGCCCTCTCTTAGCACTAAACTGGGACATCATATACTCATATTTGGATGACCCTGCAGGGTTCGCCAACTATGCTCATATCGGTAAAGAATGGTTGGCTATCTTGAAGTTCCAGGCAGCGGAACTTAAGAAGGCAATCAAGTAGTGACGGGCAAATCTATGCAGACCGTTGTATGGAGTTCTCCTCAGGAGTTTAAGCTCGGCCGGTCTTGATAGGAGGGTCTTTTTATGTAGTATCTCCAGTCTTTCAGGCAAATCAGAAAATAGGCCAACCGTTAAACATGCATAGTTTATATCTAGAATTCTCTCGAAAATGTCTTTGTAATCACGACTCACGATTCTCCATCTTCAATATTTCTTCGCCCAAGAGATGTCCACCACAGGCAAGGAGCGGCATCATGGATAGAAGACGCGTTTTTCACCGGATATAATAATAGCTGTTCACTAAATTACCATCAGAATGATCCCACTCCGTGAATCAAGGCTTTCACTTTCAATGTCAGTCCCTGAAAAGGCGCCCATACCCTCTATAAAAGGTCGAGCCGTTTAACTTCCAAACCATGCTAACCCTCAACCATCCACAAATTATCAATCTCTATTACAAACTAGATTTCTCACTCAACACACCACAAACTTATAAATAAATTCAAAGATGTGTGACAGCGTATTAGGACAGTACATAGGCTGCTGTGGGCATGCTCTCAGTTCAGGCACAGAATTCATACCTTGCGCTTTACAAGGGACAGAGTATTGTCATGTGAATTATCTTGAGGATAATCGGAACGGCTTTATAGAATGCAATGTATGCTTCATTGAGAGGGAGAGGCAAGAGGAGGAAGAGAGAAAGAAGAACGCTATGGAGTTCTAAAGCTGCAACCTTGATTAAGGAAGCTCAAACAAGGAATACCGTCCTTATATAGTGAAGCTGATCAAGATCCACAATTTGTGCATATGTACTGATGCAGTGAATCATAAACGGTGCGATTCTAACGTTCATGAATCCATGAAGGTCTTTACTGGTTTTTCTTTTAACATTTCACCAGCAGTGATCCACTGTAATAGACCTATTACTGTATTACTTCGAGGTCACCTTGATTGTTTGACCCCAACTGTGAGGTGATACACCTACAAAAGCGGAAAAGTATATAAGCCGAGCTCTCACCATTCTCCCAACGTCTCTACCCAGTACTGCATATCGCAACATCGTATAGACACCACAGTCCTAAACTATTATCGCGAACTCGACATTATAAATAACCTCGCTTCCTACTCCATCAAGCCAGCCATGTGCACGACTACATTTATAAGATACTGGGGCTATTGTGGCCATTTGATACGTACAGAGACTGTTGATAAGATCTGTGGCCAAGAAAGTTGCGTCAGAGACTATGATTCGAAAGACCCGCTTCTCTATATAGAATGTGGGCCTTGTGAAGAGGCTCGGAAGAAGGAGGAGGAAGGGAAGTTGAAAGCGCTGCTTGCGTAATGATAGAGTGTGATGACGTGGTTCCAGAGAGTTGGAAGGTTTGTAGTCTTATAAGCATAGTAGATTAAATCAAATCATCACTGTCTTATGTCTCATCTCGCATATTCTGTCAGCTTGAGCTATGCCAGTGATACATCACTTGGAACAATATAAATAAGGCCATGAGCCGGATCTACCGTGGGAGTTCAATTATTAAAACTTCAAGCACACGAAGGCCACATCAAAACAACTGATTATACAAATAAGCCTCGAAGCAAATATGTGCAGAACAATATATACCTCATCTTTGTGCGAAGTATGTTCTTACAAGATCGGGTTCAGGATAGACGGGGAGCCATGCAAGAACCCAGGAGATATGGAAAAAGGATGTATTGCCGAGTTTGAGGAAAAGACTGATTATCTATCTTCTGATCTTTGCCGGAAGTGCGAGGAGAAGAAGAAGGAAGACAAGAAGTGAAGACTTTGGTTGATAGCTGCCACGAGGCGCGGGGTCATCACCCCCTATCGTTTGATGAATAATGCCTTCCAATGCATATAATCCTGTGACACTCAGGGCTGGGGAGTCGCTGATTTTCCCTCCTTACTTTCCATACCAATCACGTATTAGTGAAATTTGTGTATATTCAGAGTCCAGTAAGTTGTATATAAATCCAGCCAGCTCCTCGCTTCTGACATGCCATATCTCAAACAAATTCCTCCACACAAGTCCTCATACATAGAAAATCAAAAATTGCTTTCCGCTGTAATATCTACAACTACCACCATGTGCAAGACAATAAGCATTCGATATCAATGCGAAGATTGCTGGACCCTTGACCATGACGATACTACTGTGAAGCCGTGTAAGACGCCACGGGACAGGAAAAAATGCAAGTCTGAGGTCAAGATAGTAAACGAATACTTCTCTCCAATATGGTGTTCTGTTTGCGTGGAGAAGAAACGGAAGGAGAAGAAGTGACTTGAATCACTACAGGGAGTAAAGAGTTCGCCATTATTGCCTTAATAAATGGAAAGTATCTTCTGCTCAATGACTTCTCGCTATACGAGTGCATGATTAGATGACCTTTTCCGTTGTAACTATTATGATTAGCTCAAATCACCGGCCATCAGCTCCCGTGACCATAAGTACGGCATCTTTCACTAGGAATTGTCTCCAAAGGCAGGCAACCAAACAGATCCAGCACTCCTAAAAAGTCGGGACGGGTACAAGATCCTCTAACATGTGCATCACCGCATTTGTGAGACACTGCTAAAATGAGAAGAAATGTGACTGGTTGATCAAATACAAACAGAAAGAAACGCCGTCTGACGAGAAAAAAGGTCTCCGCGAGCCAAATGTAAGATCGAGATTGACTCGAGAGATCGGTACGTGGATTCAAGAGAATACTCAATATACGGTGAGGCGTCGGAGGAGAAACTAAAGGGGTTGTTTGGTCATGACTGGTCCCTCCGGCTTTGGTATGGTCAGCAATGATGGTGAGATTCGATGAGGGCGAAGGATCCAATTAGGGTATGATCCGCAAGCCCGGTGTTTTTCGCCGGGCTGCAAAGCAGATACATTCGTATAAGTAGGTTAAAGAGGTTATACCTAAAGAAGGCTATTTCGTATCTATAAGGGGCTCTTACTGCCTTTAGGATAACTTTAATAGTAATTTTAGCTGCCTTAATTAATATAATTATAGCTAAAAAGGCTAAGTTAATTAATCCTTAAATTAATAATAATTCCCTTACTAAAAGTTAACTTTTAATAGTATAATTAAATAAAATACCTTACCTTTTTACTATAACCTCCTTACTAAGCTAGCTAAGATTAATATAACTATTAATATAGTTTACTAGCTTATTATAACCCTTTTCTTTATTATAGTTTCTTTTTTATAATTAATAAGTAATTATTGAACCTTTAAATAATACTTTTACTTTATAGACTTTTTCTAAAAGCTAAGTAAAATTAAAGGTTAAATTTAAAGAAAAAGGCTATATTAAAGCCAGTTTTTAAGTTATTTATTACTTCCCTTAAGGAAGCCTTTTTAGTAATAAAATAGAATTATTATTAAATTAAATTATAGTTTATAGTAATAAGAGATAACTATTATATATATTAGGATATAGCTAATATAATAAGAAGTATAGAAATTATAAAGAAAGAAAAGATAACTATTAGTTAGTAATAAAAAGTAAATATATAGTAGTATTTTTTATAGTTAGTAATAAAGGTAATTAAGAATAGTCTTAGTATTAATAAATATATAATAGTTAATATATAGTATAAGATCTTCTTTAATAACTAATTAATAGAAAGGTTTATTATAAAAGCTAGTAATAATAATACCTTTACTTATTACTAAGGAATACTACTACTTATAATAAAGAGAACAGCTTTTTCTAGTAGCTTAAAATAAAAAGCAATTTAAAATTATTACCTAGCTAAGGTAACTAGTAAACTAAGTAGTAATAAGCTTCCTAAAGAAATCCTAAATAAGGAATAGCCTATATAAGTAAGTTAGTAAGTTAATAATAATAAAGTTAATAAGCTACTTTTTATTCTTTTATTAAAGCTATTATAAACTCTTACTATAGGCAGGAGGAAAAGGATAGCTATAGTACTAATATTACTAAATAAAGTAATTTCTTTTCCTTAAAGTAAAAAGAAAAAAATAGTAAAAGAAAGTAATAATAATATTAATAATCTAAAAAGCTATTTATAAATAGTTAGTTATTTACTTATAATTATATAATATCCTTATAGCTAGTTAGGGTAAAGGACTTATAAGGTATAATTAAAGACTATACTAAGCTTTTTATAAAAAACTAAGGTATTAATTTTATAATAAAGGTAATAAAATAGCTATAGTTAAATATAAATAATACCTTAATTTAGAATTCCTTTAATAAAAAGAAAATAAAAAAACTCTTACTAAGTTATTAATATAAAATATATAGTATTAATAATTAAAAAAGTATACTTTTTATAGTATTATAAGGTATAAAAAGGGAAAGCTTTTATAATATTATAAGGCTTTAAAGATATTATACTAAGCTATAACTTTTAGCCTTAACTATAAAGTAATTTTTCTATTTAAAAGGAATTAGTTAATATATAAATAATATTTCTATAGGTTCTAATTAACTAAAAATTTTTAGTATAAGGTATTTTTAATACTAAGTAAGTTAAATCTTTAAAAATATAATATAATCTTAATTAAGCTTAGGCAAGCTTAAAATAGCTTCTTTTAGTTAGCCTTTTTATTAATAACCCCCTTTATAAAGCTCCTTTCTTTATCTTTTATATTACTTCTTTCTTTACCTTTTATAATACCTTTTTTTATTAATTTCCTTAATATTAAAGTTATCTAGAAGCTCTAAATACGCTTAATAAGTAACCTAAAGCTAATTTATAATTAAATATCTTATATCTATCCTAGATCTCCCTATTATAACTATATTAACCTAGTAATAAGCTCTTTTAAAAGTATAGATTTCTTAAAAAGAAAACCTTCTTCCTTATATCTAAGCCCTAGCTCTTTCCCTTTAAAAATAAGGAAGTTATATAAACTAGTTATAGTATAAATTATCTTAATTTAATTACTAAAGGAATATTTAGGTATACTATTTCTTATAATCTTTTACTTTCTTTTATACTAACTAAAAGCCTGCTTTATAATTATTTAAAGCTAGGTATAATAAAAGTTATATAATTCCTTTTATTTATAAGTCTTTTTAAGGTATTGCCTTAATTTTAAAGATAATATTAAACTTATAAAAGGAAATTAAAATTCCTCTTTTAACTTAAAGCTAGTATTAATAAGAAAAAATCTCCCTATTAAGACTTTAAAGCTATTAATATAAGTATATTCTATTAGTATTATATTATTAATAAATCTCTTAGTACCTGTAAGTATATATAGGAATTATTCCTTAAAGTTAACTACAGTAAAGATATTTTAAAAAACTATTGACTTTCTTAATTAGAATCTTTATTAATAAGTAAAAAGAATAAATATAAGTATATATATACTATCTATAGCCCTAATTATACTATTAAACTAATAGAATTTAGTATTTAGCTTAATCTATAGACTAATATATCTTTAATCTAGTATTTAAATAAATTTTATATATAAATACTATATAAAGTTAATTAAGTAAAAGAAAGTAGCTAATATACTACTTTAACTAACCTTAAACTAATAAGCTATATTTCTTTAAGGCTTACTATATACTATTATTTATAAAAGATTATAAGCTTTAGTTTAAGTAATTAATACTAGCTATTACCTGCCTTAGTATTATTTTTTAATTATTAAGAAAGTTAATAAAAATTACCCTTTTTTATTTAAAATAGGTTATTAAATATTATATCTAGGGCTAATAATAGCTATAAGGTATATACCTATAAGTTAGTAAGTATATTAGTATAAGGCTATTAGGTAAGTAAATTATCCTTATAGTAAGGCTAATAATAATATTAATAGCTAAGGCTATTTAAAAGGTTATAATAATAGCTAATTACTATAGCTATTAATTATTAAAGTTATTAATAATAATTCTTTAGATAAAGTTATTATAAAGACCTAGTTATAAAAGATATCCCTTATATATAGTATTTTTAGTTAAATTAATAAAGCTATTATAGTTATAGTTATACTAATTTATATACTTTTATACTTAATATTTAAATTAGTAAAAATACTAAAAAGTAAAAATTTTACTTAGTACCTTGCTTTTATTTAGAATTTATGGACCTCTTTACTAGCTTAATATATTAATAGCTTATATAAAGGCTATTAAGTTAGTTATTTATTAATCTATTAAGTTTATAGTAAGAAAACAGACCTTAATATAAAAGGTTAATTAGCTGCCTTTCTTTATTCTACTTTCCTAGTAAAAATTAACTGCCTGGCAAAAAACACCGGGCTTGCGGATCATACCCTTAGCGGTTTTGGGAATAGCGTCGTATCCAGAGACCCAACAACGGCCACTTGATAAGTGTCATGTCCCATCAGACTTTAGAACAAACAGATAATTGACAACGACGAACGTGACGTGACATGACCGGCGTTCTCCTTATCGATGATCTGGTTCCCGTGTCTACTGAGATGTCTAATCTGGTGCATTGATATTGTTATCTATCCAATAGAAAAACACGTAAGCTTCACGTATGGAACTCACCCGATCCTCCGTTCGTCATCGGAAGTCGGTGGTCCGAATTCTCACGTCAGTCTCTCTCATTCCTTCGCCACTTCAAAGAGTCAATCCCCCTCGGGGAGCAAGAAAACACCAGACCTTAATATAGGGTATTAAAATAAACTTAGCGAAGGGCCCCTTAAGCTTAGGCCAGATTTACCTAAGTATTTTCATTGCTTAGGGTCAAGGTCCTGTGTTTCTTTCCTCCCCTGGCCCTCGCTTAATTCATTCTAAGCATTCCAGCTGTGCAATACTGATCATCACTATGTTGCTTCAAGACCTAGCAACAGAGATCATCGAGCAGATCGTACAGTATCTCTCTGTGTGCTCTGATCTCAACGCCTTATGCCAGACCAACAAACGGTTTCACCACATTGCCAATGATCTTGTCTATCGTGAGGATGCACACTGGCGATGTAACGCACTCCGATGGGGTTCTCAAGAGGGCCTCGTTTCAGTGGTAGAGAGATCACTGGATCAAGGTGCTGATGTCAACTACATCATCAACCACGACGATGAGACTGCCTTGTTTCCAGCTGTCCAGAAACAGCACTGGGATATCGTGCATCTGCTGCTGGCGAGAGGTGCTGATGTTCACCGCAGGAACAAGGTTGGCGACAATCTTGTGTACCTTGCCGTAACGACTGGCAGTTATGATCTAGTGAAGCTCATGCTAGATCAAGGTGTCGATCCAAACTCCCATGTGGAAGTCGATGTTCCTCCTTTGTTACTGGCAGTGCGAAGAGGATATCTCGACATCATAAGGTTGCTATTTGATGGCGGTGCATACATCGATGACAGCGACGACTGGGGCGAAACACCTCTACATATCGCCGTGGGCACGCCTCAGCATGAAATCCTAAGCTTCTTCATCGAAAAGGATGTTTTTCGCAAAGATAAGACTGGGGCTCGAGGTGCTGATGCACTGGAGATGGCTATCATACGAGGAGACATGTCAACATTGAGGCTGCTTCTCGAAGGGGGTGCTGACCCGCTTGTTCGAAGGTGGACGAGACATCATGCGGTTATCACCGCGGCACTAGCTCGGGAAGATGATATGGCAATCTTGATGACGGAAAGGTTGGTAGGAGAAGTCGGTTTCCTTGATGAGCACGGCAAGGAACTCCTTTGGTACGCTGTGAAGGGTAGATGTCAACGGTATACTCGCTGCCTGTTGAATAAAGGTCTTGACCCGGACAGAGATCTCTGGAAACAAGTTGACGGTTCGATGGTAGGAGGCTCTGCCTTAGTAGTTGAGATGCTGGGCGCTGGGGTACTGACAGCATGAGATCCGACTGTAAGGGAACAGGAAGGTGTTTCAGTACGGGAATGAATGGTGAGCATCAATGGCATCTTTATTATAGTGATTTCTTCTCTCTCAATCACAGAGAGACTTGCTTGCTTTCAACTCCAAAGCTCCATCGTTCTATATCGAGAAGCAGGATACCTGAGCTTGCCTCAAGGCATATCAACAAACAAGGCTAACGAGCGCTTCTTTTTGATGCTTTTCTTGAACATGTCAATCTCGGTTCGCAAGTCCTCTTGTTCCTTGAGCAACGCCTTCTTCTTTTCTTCGAGTTCTTTCACTTTGGTTTCAACACGTTTCAAAGAGGCTTTCGCTTGACTCAAGCAGTTGTTCAACTGCTTGATCGTTTCCCCATCCCAAAGACTGAATTTGTAACTTGTAGGCGCAGATTCCGTACGGTTGTCTTTGTTCCGAGATTTCTTATCTTCTGTATCCATCTTTGGCGGGTCATCCTTGAATCTGACCTTCTTCCCTGTTTTCGCCTTTCTTTCTTCTGTAGGCCCAGATTGAACAATCTCGGGCTTGCCCTGGAGGTCAGGTTTGTTTTGCGAGACAGCTTCGGACATTTCTTCTGGTCCTCTCGTGGTCATGTCGCTCTTTGATGTGAGGGTTGCCCACCACGGTGCTCTTCCTCGATACAGATAAGAACAGCTTCAGAAAGATGATTTGTTGAAACGAATAGATTTTGGCTAGATGTCCGCATTCCACAAGTGAGGAGCCTGACATTGATATAATAGCTCAATCTTTGATTTCCCCACGATTCACAGCTTGCAAGTCCATCGGTTATTAGTTGCCAACTCTTTAGCAACAGGGTGTTATTCAGAGACATCTGGGACTTTCGTCACTGGAATTGCCATCCTAAGTGATCTCAAGCTGAAGCACTGGTTTTCATTGTCTAAGGTCACCTATTCTACAATCAATCATTGCCTTAACCTCATGCCACAATCAGTCTCAAGATTGCCGCTTCTTGATGCTTTCATGAAGATTATTAAGCCACTCCTTGAGTTCTTGTTCCTTCTTTTCCAGCTTCTTCTTCCTCTCGTCAAGCTTTTCCAGTTCCTTTCGAATACTTTTGAGATCAGCGAACCCTTTGTCCCACATGACCTCCAACTTCTGGAGTGAACGCGAATCAAACGAGCTGGGGCTTTCGCGCTCAGGTCTCTTATGACTCTCTTTTTATGGGAGTCTTTCTTCCGTGACTCCTTCTTATGAGAGTCCTTTTTGCTGGATTCACTCTTGTGGGACTCCTTCTTGCGTGAATGTTTCTTATGTGTGTCCTCCGCAAATCTAACCTTCTTCTTTATTGGATCATTCTTCGGCTCATCCTCCCCAGAGTCATCTTCCTGGCTGTGTTCCTCATCAGACTCAGAGTGATCGTCCTCAGACTCACCGTCGGTGAGAAGCTTAGGTACGATTTGAGGGACATTGTCCGGTAATCGATGAGGCGTTCTATTCTCAATTTTATCGTTATCTAGATGGTCCTCGTCTGCCATGATCTGGTAGCTAATGTAGATTGGTAAAAGGCAAAGTCGTGGGTTTCGTTGATGTTGGCTGGGCCTTTGGTGGGCAATTAGATATGAGATCTGATGTACAACTTTGAACGGTCGGGGGAGTTTCTCATTCATATAATGGCTTGTTCCCTGGGTTCTTTCGATTCACCACAAGCAATTTCCAGCACTTGTTCATCGCCCATTTGCCCCCAAAGCAGGTTCCTCAGAGACACCTGATCATCGTGCAGTCGATGGGCTGCTGTCGTTCTCTTTGTCACTGATCCTCCGGTGATATTGGTGGCCAGGTCCTCGTTCTACCCCTTGTCGCCGTGTTGCTGAGAAAGGGACGCTGATATGAGCCAACTACACGTTTGACAAGGGATAGCCACCTTCTGAAGGGGTTTGAAGCCATACTACATTATTGCTATACCTCAAGGGTCGCCCACCTCTGCCACTATATTTCACTCCCGAGGCATGATTGGCAGCAAACCCGCCTTGGAATGGCAAAAAGCTCCCTGTTGAGACTATACTAAAGGTTCCGAACCTATGATCCTACCGATCGCAACATCTCAGATATCTATCCTCTCTGTAGCCTAGACATTGCCTTCTGATGCTTCTTCTTTGTTTCCTTCAGCTTCTCCTTCTCACGTTTTAATTTCTGTTTCTTTTTGTCTAGCTTCTGCAAATCTGTTCGAAGTTCCGTGATTTCCTCTTCAATATCCGTTTCCTCGTCATTTCTGTCACCTTTCTCTAATTCCTCGATCTCTTTCTGGACATACTCTTTGTCTTTCTTAAGTTTTTCCTTTTGAATTTAACTGTATCGAGTTTCTTCTCGGCTTCCTTGATAGCTTTGCCATGGGCTAGGAACGCGGGAATGTCAAACAAATGGGGGAAGTTTCTGTTGGGCATGGTTATGGGAGGCTACGTATAGTGGTTGTGAGGTTAGTGACTATCGGGATATACTAATTGAGCAAGAAGAAGAAAGGGTATTTATATCTCTTGTGCGGTAAAGGATGTACCTCACACCGGAGCGTAACAGCAATGAATCGAGTTAGCCTTGCTCAGACATAATCCTCCATAACCTTGTCTGGGACGTATGTTCATTACGGTTTTACTCACAACCCGTGGGTGGATCTTATACATCATACTCTTGTGAGGCCCAGACTCCATCACTATCAGGCGTTTCGTCGCCCTTGACTGTAGCTGCTGACTGTGGACTCCAGCAACAGCAGGTACTTTGTTTTGTTCAGAGCCAAAACCGACAGCGATTTCACGTAAACTTTTTTAAACACCTCATTCGCGGCTCACCACTAACAGGCATGCTCTTCTAGCTATGCTTCATCTGTTTGTTATTTTCAATCTTGTTTGACTTGGTGTCTTACGATGGGCGTTGACTCAGGGTCGAGGCTTTTGCCTGTGAGTTAAAGAGCCTTTCGCTCATGTAACGTTCTTCAAGGATAAATTCAATCACTCGCTTAGCTAATGGTTGGTAGTGAAAATGCCGGATCCTGCTGCACTGGTAGTTGGGGAATGGAGCAATATCGAGTTTCTATAGTACGACCCGCACGACAGCCTTGGGGTTGATGAAGCAATCATGTTTTAGAAAGCATCAATAAACATGTCTTCTTACCTCTTCGTCCAGTACGCTCTGTTCAACCTTTAACCGACAGCTTTTGTATTAATTCACACCTTAAATATGCCTTCTTCCCGGATGCCTTGCTGTCTAGCTTCAATTTCCTCTCTTCTTTGTTTCAACCGGATGTCTCACGTAAGTAGTACGGTCAATGTGGTGGCCTAGGGTGGCCCAGAAAGAAGGTCGTCCATATATGGGTGTAGCGTCTACCTTCTTTGTCTTGTTAGACTCCTCCTTCTTTGATGACTTGTATGAGCCTCTTCCATGGGATTCCTTTTGGTGAGGCTGCGACCTGCGTAATTCTGATCTGTGTGGATCCTTTCTTTCAGAGCCTGATTTATAGGAGTCTTTCTTGTGAGTCGCTGATCTGTGAGATCCAGATTTGTGTGAGTGGTGAGATTCCTTCTTGCGAGATTGCGTCTCGCGATCGTCCGTTCTGTGAGGCTCTCTTCTATGAGACTCGCCTCTGTGAGATTCTCCTCTATGACTGCCTCTAGCATGAGAGCCCATTCTTCCCGGCTCCTCCTCTCTTGGGCGTCTGGCATATAAGTTCTCATCAAAATGAACCCTACTTCCAGTCTGTCTTCCTCCTTCATCTGAAAAGGGTACATTGTTGCCATATACTTGCTCTTGGGAAATTCTTTCGCAAGATCTACCATTGTCAGGTCTATATTGATTGTTCACCTGCACATTCTCGGGCATGTGCTGGGGTATGAATTGAGGTATATCTTCGGCCGCAAACGGTGATGGGACAACGATGGACTCGTTCTGAGGCTCAGGCTTTGGCTCAAACACAGCCATGCCCATAGTCGCATTCGCATCCTGGCTCTGAGGCGCATTGCCTGTTGGCAAGTTCTGTGGGGCGTTGTTGTCTTGGGGATCGTTTTCTGTCATGATGTCGTCTGAAGAGGGGGATAAATGGGATCTTGGATGGTATCTCATAAAGGCAAGTTGAATTCACTTCAGTATGCCTTGGTCTGGGGTTTGATGCAGAACGCAGTGTCTATCGGGGAACTTGCCTTGATATAATATTACCCGGCGCTACTCGCGTTTCGATTCAGTACAAGCGAGCCACGATACGCAATGAATCATACAGCTCTTTCAGTTTCTTGCAACTCTAATCATTGTCACCTTTCGCTGTTTCACTGGGTTTTACGAAAGTCATTGGTGACGAGGTGAGAACCTCCCCGGAGCTATCAGAGTCAGGAGGTATCACGGATCAGCCTGCCACCTACGGTTCAGGTGGCGGCTGCGTTGACAAGACTCTTCGAACAGAGCTTCGCAGTACTTCCCAAACCACTTCATCTTTTTACGATTCACTCCAGGCAGTGCTTGTAGAGATGAATGTTGGGCAAAGAAGTATTCAGGTTCCGGCTATATTGCGGAGCTTAATCGAGGGTGGGGGAATATAACACGAGATGAGCAGACCTAGAATGTTACCGAGGCCATCCGCTACACACTAGGGAATCACAATAACTCTTGCTCTTGTTCACTGACCATTAATTACTCTTCTTGCATTGAGATGGTGATGAACAGTCTCCGTTTCGGGCATGTCCATCGCGAGCAGCTAGGATCTGTGTGCACTGAATATTTAACTCAACCACGAATGCACTATCATACCCGCAACGAGACTTAATACCTGGTAGTTCCAATACGTTTATCAAACACTTCAGATCAATTACACATATTTTGGCGGAAGCTCCATTCTATAGTAACTTATGCTAAGACTAAATATAAGGTCGTTTTGAGATTTCACTTGAGTCAGACCCAATATAAAACTTCAAAGCCAAGTGCAGCATATCTTACCTAGTCCCGACTGTACTTACTCTTCTTCCACTCCTCATACCGCAAGCCCTCCTCGCGTCCCATCCACTCGTCAAACTTCATCTTCTCTTGACTGATCTTAAGCTCCTCTCTGTAAACCTCCCATTCCCGCTTCTCCTTTCGTAACCCCAGAGACTTGAGGTCCATTTTAAGAAGCTGTTTCTCATTCTGTAAGCATGTCTTCTCGCCTTGTTTCAATTTCTCAAGCCCATCCAACAGGGCCCTTCTCGATGCTCTTTCATGCTGTGCTCGGTCTAGGACTCCCCGAATCTTTCGTTGCTCCTCTTTAGTTTTTCTGTCTTCCGATCCAGCATATGTGTTCTCTCATCCAGTTCTCTTATCTCATCTCGCAGATCTTCGATTTTGCTTTCTGCCAACTCAATCTTCTCCTTCAAGGAATGTTGCTCGTCATGTTTGTTAAGTGACGGATCTACCTCAACTAGAATGACTTGTTGTTCAGACATGATGGACTAAAGTGGTCTTAAGTGAAATGTAAAGGATATCTTTGGTTGTTTGTAGCTGGTCTTATAAGTTGGAATACGGAGAAGTATTGCCACAGAGATGTGCCAAGTTCACAATTTATACCCAAAAACATTAACCATATAAACATAATCATAGTTCTGTTCATTTTCAGTGATCACTGTCCATCATCGCGCCCGCCGACCGAACATGAAAGGTTCGTCAGAACGTATCATATGACTCGCATCTGGCGTCTTTGTGCTATTGAACATTGTGCTCAGCTGCGAATCTAAATCAAGCATTATTGCTCCGATATGTCTTGTCTATCACTTCAAATGAATCCCGCACGTTCTGGAAAGGGCATGTTCTAGTCATCAGTTCAGTTTCATCCGCGCCGTATTTCTCCGGAACAGGAGCAAGCAACATTGGCAAAATAGTAAATTGGTTCCAAGACTAAATAGATTGTTCTTTCAGGATCTCACCCAAGTTACGATAGATGGCAAGATAAGAACTAAACAATTATGTTCCATCCTTTTCCAAGGCCATTTAAACGCGAAGGCTGAGACGATCCCTCTTCTTGGTCAGAGACTTCTTCTCGCGCTTCGTTTGCTTTAAGGCACCCTCAATGTCCTTCAAATCACGCTTCCTCCGTCGCAACGTTTCTTTGGCTTCGTCAATGTCCCTCCGGTTTGGTCGTCTCTTGGCTTTCAGTCGCTTGACTTCATCTTTCGCCCTTCTCAGTCTCTTCTCTTTCTCGTCTCGCCTGCGGTATATCTCATCAATCTCCACTCGGACGCTGGTCAGTCGTTGGTTTAGTACATCGATGCGCTCTTGGATTTCCCATCTTGCCCTTCTGGATCGGGGCTTGTCAGTGGATCGCCGGGCATCGGACCCTTTTCGACGGCGACTCCAGAACATGGTCCGTGTAGTTCTTTAGTGAAGAGAGAGATCGTTAGTTATTGTCTGTTGGGATCTGTGCTAGGTTGAGGACAGACTCAGAAAACACAGGGATGGCTGGGGGCTTTTATGGGCTTTTAGAGATGGGATCAACACGGACTGGAGGATGGTCACTCAGGGCCAGCGCAGTGAAGGACTCTCCGAGGCGTGCTCGTCACTGGCGCTGTCTCTATCCGAGTCTGATCACCCGTAGGTTCTGTGGAGAGTAGGTAGTGATTATCACCCATCTGCCACTGGTCTTGACCGCAAGTCATAGCTGGTTCAACACAAATTTACAAGTCAATGTCTATTCGTCGCAAGGTTTTGCTTCAGTCTTCTTAGAGCAGAAAGATAGCAGAAGGATATCTCTACTATTAGTTATTCCACTTATTTTCTAAATTTTTATTTCGTATTCCGTCTACAGTTTCTTTGTCTTAGTCACTCAAGAAAGGCGGCAGTCGCTACATTACCATTTCATCACAAGATCAAACCAAGTATTGTTTCAAGTTCAATAAGCTCATTAACTTATGATTGGCATCCAGCAGCGATAGAGCTAAGCAATCCCAACATCTCTCTCCCCTTTCGCCCCCTTCTCCATCAAATTCCTCACATGTCCTGCTCAAGACGCCACCGAGTCATAAACACTTCCTCTTCTTCAAGCCTAGCTCTCTCCAGCTCGTCTACAGTCCCTTTCAAAGTAGCCTCCATCACTCCTAATTTTTCTTTAGCCTCTCTTGCGTCCCTACTTGACCGTCTGTCGCGGCCCAGCTGAGAAATCCAGTCCTTTTGGCTTTCCACTTTCTCTTGCTGCTCGGCTTTCAAGGGATATATCGCCTCTATCTGCCGCCGAATTTCCGCCAGCCTTTGACTTAGTTCCATGATTTTAATTTCTCTTTGGCCTAATATGCCTCTGGCTCCAGGCTGGGGCTGGTCACTCGTGAGTCGCGGGTCATAGGATCGAGGTCCCATGGTTCGTTGGCCACTGGGTCGTGAACCCGTAAGTTGCGGATCCACGTTTCTCGGATCCGTAGGTTGCAGCTCTATGGGCCGTGCTCCATTTGGTCGTAGGCCGCTAGATCGTGATTCATTGGATGGCTTATCAGTAGATCCTGGCTTGATAGGTCGTGGGCCACTGGGTCTTGAACCATTGGATCGTCTATGATCTGAATCCCTTCCATGGCGATGAGAAGACATGTTCTGTGGGGGATTTGGTGATTGTAGGGATGAGTGGGTATGTGTAGTTGGTAGTGTGTCTTTGTTTGACAACCGACTGAGAAGGCTTGGATGCCTTGAGTGTTTTATGGACTTGACAGTTACAACACAGACAGCATCAATCACTCGTCACAAGCGCAGTGATGAACTCCTTTTGCGGCGTACTCATCACCGCCATCTTCTCTATCGTCACTTGCTCAGAGGTGCTTGACGTCGTGTGCAAGCAATCACTTCTGTGTCCGAGACTTCTGTCGACTGTCACTGCACCGTTGACTAGCAGCAAGCACTGACATATCCTCCCATCACTTGGGCTCGGGCAAGGTGCCTGATTTGTTGCTCTGAGTCCTGTGTCAAGGCAACGAAGAGATGGTCAACAGTGATACTTCTTCGAGCATACCGCCTGCCGATTTCCTGTGAGATATTATTCGAAGGCTGATGTTCGCGATTAGCTTGCGACAACGAGAACCATGATACACGGTATATGACAAGAGTGAGTAAAGGTGTGCATCACGGTGCTGACAGCATGCATGATTCTCAAAGCTGTTCTGGTTACAAGCCGTTGGATAGATAAAATACCCAACCAGGTCGAACATCCCAAGTGCCTCGATAACAAAGACTCTCCAACAGATAGTCAATCACAAACCTCTTCAACGCTATTCAATACATCAACAAAGCATGCCTTCAAACCGCCACCACCAGGGCAGGCCGAACCCAACCCTGCCACAAACCACCAGATCCACTTTCGCATTACTTGAAAGACTCAGCAATCTTAACAGACTGTTCTTGGATAAATATGCGAAGGGAAAGGTTGTTGAGTCGAAACAGAAAGTTACAGTGGATACACTCCACTCGTTGGTAACCGAAGCGCGAAACAAGCTAAGTAATCGGCAACCAGATCAAAATATAGTCAACATTGTCGGGAAATATCGCAAGGCTTTGGAGCAGTTTGAGGAAGATTCAGAGACAATGCGCCAACTGTCGCAGGACATAGCAGATATAGCAAGAGAGCAAGGAGATGTGCTAAAGGAAATCGCAAGGGAACAACATCGGCAGGAAAAGGCAAAGCAAGGGAGTATGACTGAGATCTAGGCTTGAATATTCAAGAGCGCCAGTTCTTAGCTCAATAATCTATAATATACCACTAGACTTTTGTTTGCGCGAAGTTGTGAAAACAAATGAAAAAAAACACGCTATGGGTATGATGTCTCCAATATGACAAATGACCAGACGCCCGCTCAAAAAAAAAAAAAAAAACTGTGTATCCTGGCGCCACCAATCAGAAAAAGAAAAACACCTTTTTGCCTCTTCATGCCCAACGCCGTGCAACCTATTCCACCGCGCGAGTCTTCCACGCAAGAACGGCTTTAGGCGCTATGCTCCAGACCTTCTTCTTGGGCTCCAGATTTGTATCCTCCTCCGCATCATAGCCAACCCACTGCACGCGATACTTGTTCTTCTCCTCAGCTATGATTCTGAGTATTTTGTACATCTTGAATCCAGTAGCTTCGCAGCGCCCGCCGATGCTGCGCCAGTAGTTGAGGACGATGTCCTGGTAGTATTTGTGAAGATCGATTTCTTCGGCCCAGCCGCGAGACCAGGTGTCGGTTGGGCCGAACTTGAATTTTATCCGGAATGAGACGTCGCTTGTTTTCTTGTTCTCAATGTGAGATTCTATTTGGATGTCGTAGGCGCCGATGAAAATCAAATCGTCATAGTCTTCTGCGACTTTGGTTTGTGAGCGAAAGTTGACACGTTGAGGTGGAGTCAACATACATTCTTCCTCCGGCGTGGCCATGAGAGAAAAATATGGCTCGATGACTAGGAAGATCAGTAAAACGTATTATAAATCAGTCTGGTGGGTGATCTCACCTTTTTTAGACATTACTATTGAGATCGCTATGTCGCGATGAAAGTTGAGGCAAAAACAGAGCAAAAAGTTTGCTACCCAAGGCAGTGTTGCCAAAAGAAGTTGAGTTTAGTTGAGAGAGGGATATAGGAGAATAAGCAACGGGAAGAGGATATTAGTATAAGGCATTCACGCCGTACAATGGCGCTATAAAGTGAGTAATGACAGGAGTGAACAGAGAAGTGTGATGCAGGCGCAGAGTTCTGCCTGTCTGATGAGGTGTGTCAACAAAGGCGCTTCCGCAGTGTGACTAACCCCGGTCAGAGGCGTTTGGCGGCAGTGTCGGTCACTTTCACATCACATCACTACTCAGCATGAACGAGCGGCTCATGGCGATAAAGTGCGAAGTGAATTACTTTTCCTGGAGAGAAAAATGACGGTAGTTAATGGTGAATGCGGGAAATTGGGCAAACATCGTAGTCGTCATTTCGATATTTTCGTTTAGTGTAACCTTGTGAGACAGGCCCTAGCTGTGGTGACCAATCATTCGCTCGGGAAATTATTGAGGTTCCGGAGTGTGAGGATGGGCTGGTTGAGTCACTAAGTGGCGTTTGATATGTCGGAATTGAGATAGGGGACGGTGGAAGGGAGTTCCAAGTTGTTGGGATGTTCTAGAAGAGACGGCAAGATCTTGATTTCATTCACCGCTTATTTCCAGCGATGTGTTTGTATCTCTGCCGCTCTTGTCTCATATTTCAGAGACAAAGCTCAAGGGGACGATCTGAGTTTACAGGCTAGAGACTTGATAATTTTGTGTATTAGTTCTGAGGAAATAAGCCGGCGGTATGACCGCGTTGTTATTCCCTCATAATAACTTTATCTAGTTCATTTTTGATGAAAAATACGAGAGCGGCTTGCTGCAAGAAGAGTGAGTGAGCTTCAGTTTCCGGCGAGTGAGTTAAATGTCAGCCTGGAACGCGCTTGTCGTTACGTCGCGTCGCGCTAGAAGCATCTAGCCTTACGAGCAGTCACTTCTTCTAGCATGCCTAAGTCAAATGCTCGCTTTTGCTTTCATAGTGACATCATAACCAATCTCCTTTATTCGACGGAGTTTACGTTGCTGCCTGCTCCACGCCAAGTGGCGGAACACTTCCAGGCCCAAGTTTGGCCAGGAAAACAAAAGTGTCGTGATCAATGTATTTTCGTTACATGATCCAGACGACTTTGCGCATATCCCTTTAGCAAACCACTCATTTCCCTAGGAATAACAGAACTACTCATGTGATAATAGAGGTTAGTCGGTATATTCATCTTAAAACACCTTCTTTTTGTCAATTCTAATACTTAAATCGCGCCACGGCACATAAACATACCATCATCCAGGGTAGGACACCTTGAGTTCTTATCTTATTCTTATCTGCAGCCCCCACCATGGCCATAGAAAGATTGATTGGCCAGGGTCAGCATTAGTAATTCTCTCAAGCGCCATCGAAGTTCACTCATTACAACACCAATTCGCCATGTGGCTTGGTCCATTTGCTGTGTCGCTCCTCGCGACGATTAGCCATGTCGCCGGTCAAAATCAGAAGCCGTTAACAGATGAAGCAGTCACTAAACCAGCCTTCACCGTCCGTGAACAATCTTCTGATCTCTGCGATGCGGGCGCTCGTCATTTTACCGGCACGGTTAACGTGACGGAGGATAAGTCCATGTTCTTCTGTACGCAGCCCAGTTCTGAGCTTTTATCAGAATACTGACTGTTTGTAGGGTATTTTGAAAGCCGCAATAATCCAGAGACTGATCCTTTACTACTATGGATGAGCGGGTAAGTCGCCGTTTATACGACAGGCCAGAACAAACTAACTCAGTCATCAGTGGACCTGGCGCATCCGGAGAAATGGGATTATTTATGGGAAGCGGTCCCTGTACTGTGAACCCAGATGGGAACTCAACAAGACGCGCTGAATACTCGTGGATCGACCGCGCCAACGTCGTCTACATTGAGTAAGTCATCACATCAGCATCAGCACTCTGACTGACACTTGATAGTCAACCCGTCGGCGTCGGCTTCTCCAAAATCACAGACCGGAACAAAATCGCCGTCAGTCTCGAACAAGGCGCAAAAGACGTACACACCTTTCTCTCCACATTCTCCCACGACGCATTCCCCAACCTCGCTGGAAAACCATGGCACATCACGGGCGAATCCATGGGCGGCCACTACGTCACCGGCTACACGAAACACATCGTCTCTCACGAGCGCCAGAATGCGGAGCGCGGCGTTAGCCCGAGGGTCGAAATTTCATCTGCCATCATTGTCGATGGATATATTGACGCGACGCAGCAGTTCATCGGATACTATACCTTCTTTTGTGAGAATTGGGCTGGCGATGGAAGGAAATATCCGTTGATGAACCGTACGGCTTGTGAGAATATGTTTGCTGCGATACCAGAGTGTCAGAAGCTGGGAAGTCAGTGTCGCTACTTTTATGATATTGAGACTTGCAAGGCGGCGAATGAGGTTTGTGAGCAGACGTTGGGGGACTACTTCATGGAAGGCGTCGTGCCTGGCGGATGGGATCCTTATGATAGTGAGTATCCCGTTTTGATCGCCTCAAGATTGACAGAAGGTATACTGATCTTGGACAGACCGACATCCTTGTGAGAAGCCCCCTTTGTGCTCGAATATGGACCACGGACCGGAATGGAAGTTCTTGAATCGTCGTTGGGTCCAAGAAAGACTTGGATTCGACCGCTTTCCATTTTATCTTATCGACTTTGATACCAATGAGCGCTGGGATATTGCGCAGAATATCCATATACCCGTTACAAGGGAGTTGACATGGATTCTTGATGAGACAAGTATCCGAGTTCTATTCATCAACGGCAACAACGATATCATCATGTAAGCACTCCCAATGCGTCTCTGCTTGATCTGATCGCTAACCTTTGTAGTAACACCCCTGGACAAATGCGTATGCTGAACCAACAGCGGTGGAATGGACAGGATAATTATCGTGAACTTGGCTATGAAAGCTGGTACTACAAGGACGGTGAATTAACGTCTGATGCTGATGGATGGAATGTTAAGGAAGGAGGTTTCTGGAAAGGGAATGATCAGTTGAGATTCTATGCTGTTGACGACGCAGGACATTTATCCCCTTTTCACCAGCCTGAAGCCATCGGCGCCATCGTGCGAGCATGGCTCCGCAACGACTGAAGTCACCGTCATTCGAATATCATATCAGATACTAGCACATGCCACTATTATACCGCTTATCTATCGCACCAGCCTCATCTAAAGTCTAGCCTGCTTCGTCACCAACTCTCTTCCTTCTCTATCCGCACTCCTCGCATCCTCAACAATCATATGCGCCGCCTTCTCAGCAATAGCATAAACAGTAGCTTGAATGTGCGCACTGATCTGCAGCGGCATAACACTTGCGTCAACAACTCTCAGGCCATGAACGCCATAGACTCGAAGTCTTTCATCAACGACGCCGCCTTCGATACCGGCACGGCCGCCCATGGCGCATGTTCCGACAGGATGCCAGTCAGTGATGGTGTTTTGCGTAATCCAGTCTCCTAGGAGCTTATCATCCTTGAGAGCTGCTGCGGAAGGAGATGCTGAGGAGCGGATTATGTTTGAGAGAGGAGCTGTGTGTACAATCTTATCGACAAATTGGAGACACTGCTTCATAGCTTCCATGTCGAGGTTCCCATGGGGACCTTCATAGTACTTCGGGTCGATGGCTGGTGCATCTTCGGCCGTAGCGTGCTCACTTGGTCGAATGTGAATAGATCCAACACTGAAAGGATACTGCAAGATCTGTAACATAGTACCGTACTTCTTACCCTCTTCACCCTCGAAGTTAGGGTTCCAGTTCCCAAGATCAAAGATGTACTCTATCTGACCAAGCGTAGAGCTACCATCAAGACGTTCACGCAGAATATCCTGTTTGTCAGAGTCGAACACAGATACCTTGTCTGCATCTTCATGAAGACTAGCAAGAGTATTCTTCGGAACGAAATGAGCGAAGGGAACGTAGCAAAGAGACACAGGTAAGACGGTCAAAGGCCCATCTGCCTTCGTAGCATACTCCTCTTTCGCAGCAGCACCAAGCTTCTCATCTCTCACAAGATCATCCCGATTAGCGAGCGATGGATCAACCTCAAAGATCGTCGCAAGCACTAGATAACACAAATTAGCTCAAAACGCCGATCCCAAAACCTTCTCAACTCACTAATATGCTCCTGCAGATTCTCCCCCAACTGCGGGCTCGCAACCTTGACACTCACACCAGCACTACTTAGTATGCTGGGATTTCCTATGCCCGAAAGCTCAAGGATCTGCGGTGACTTGACACTCCCGGCTGAGAGGATAACCTCGCGTCTAGCTGAAACAGCGTACTCGACGCCACCATGGGCGAAGCGCACACCAGTGGCTACGAGGGCTTGGTTAATGAGAATCTCGTCAACTGTGGCGTTGGTAAGGATGTGCAGGTTCCGCGATCCAGTGGCGTAGTCTATCGAGTAGGATCTTCGCGCGGCGCTCGGCTCAACGGCGTTGACGCATGTCCAAACGCCGACGTTTGAGCCTCCGACGTGGGATGGGTTAGTCTCTACACCAAGCGCATTAAGCGTCTTGTGCCATAGCCCGTGCGATGGTGAATACGAGATTGGATATGAGATGTGAATGGGACCTGAATCACCAAAGGTCTCTGCATCATGGGCGATCTCAAACTCGCGCTGGAGCTTCTCACTAGGAGGATGGAATGTCTCAGAGCGTTTGAAGAAGGGCCTTTACATAACGAAAACATATCAGCTTCAGGGTGTCATCCAATAAAACAAGCATAAACTCACAAGAGAGAATCCCAGCCCCAACCTTGATTGCCCAAAGCTTCCCAGGCATCATAATCATCCCTGCTAGCGCGATTCCATGCCATGTAGTTCAGGGCGCTTGTGCCGCCGACACACTTGCCCCTCGGCCACGGAAGCGTTCTCCCCCCGAGACCCTCCTGAGGCAGCGTCTCCAAGTGCCAATCGTAGCTCCCTCCAAGATTCCTGCCATAGTGGCCGGGGATGTCAATATCAGGATCATTCTGTACAAGACCGCCTGCTTCGATAACACCGACGGTGTAAGACGGGTCGGATTCAGCGAGACGCGCTGCCACCGCTAGTCCAGCTGTGCCGCCGCCTATGACGACAAAGTCAAAGACGAGCTGCGTGAACTGGTCAACAGTGCGTAGAGAGGGGTTGACGGGCATGGTTGATGATTAATTTTGGGTGGTTATCTTTTTAGTGTAGAATTGTGCGTGCGTGCGTGCGGTGCTACCAAGCAAGTGAGACAGTTATAACGCCTCTTGTGAGAGCGGGAAGATTGCTGAAGATTTCGGAAAAAGGCGCGGAGACAACCCCCGCTGCTAGACGAGCCAATAGCACCCCTACAGTGAGAGCGAGTGGTTTGGTTTGGGGGAATGCGCTGATTTCTTGGGACTACAGTACGGGGTAAAGAGATAACAGCGCCAAGCGACGATTCTCCAGAACGAGATCCGACGTAACCGAGGATCCTGGCTGCTTTTCTTTTTATCCGCGTGAAATTTCCCTACCAGGTTCGTGAGGCGTTATCTGCAGTTACGAGTCTCCCGATGGAATATTCTGCTGGTGTTAACTAGCTTCCTCTTTGGATACGTAAATGATTGGCTCCTGTAAGAAAACACCAGGATCCAATCCACGAGCCACGATGATTACACGAGCAATATTAATTAGAAGCGTGTCCTTCGACTTACTAGCTGCGAAGTACTAACCCAAAGAATCACGCAATCCGACATACTTTGAACCCCCAACGTAACAGGTATCCATCACCAACTCAACTGCCGCGCGCCCAAGCATTAAACATCCCCGCAATTCCAGAATGGTCCCCTTCTAGATCTCCGCTACGTTAGTGAAAACGGGGCAGATTAGCTTTTAGCATGCCCACCATCGTATGACAAGAAAACTCTAAGCTTTCGCCCAGCCGGGATCACCCCCACGGCCCGCGCAGGGGTCGGAGGCGGGCCGGGCGCCGGATCCTGGAGGATTTGGACGGTAATTAGATCTGCTAAGGCCCTGATCGGTAAGAGGATTAGTAAAATCCGGATTATTAAAAAGCTACTCCTAACCTGTATAAGCAATAGGGATATATTAACCTAGCTATAGATTAGCTACTGTATAAGTAAGGGTCTTACTGCCTATTATATTAAGTAGTAATAAAGGCAATGTAGTATTATAGACCTACCTATTAAAAAGCCTATATCTATAACTATAGCTACTATTATAAGATATTTAACCTATTTAATCTAATCCTTTATAGCTCTTTATAAGCTTTTTAAAATAATAGATAATAAGCTACTAATTAATTTAAGCCTAAAAATACTATTGGTAACTAATATTTATAATTAAAAGTCTTAATAAAGACTTATAATTAATATTACTACCTGCCTAACTAATCCCTATCTAGTTAGCCTTTAACTTTATTACTTTTATAGTTAAAATAGGAAAAAAAAGGCTATTATAGTAAAAGGAAGTTAGTATTATATTTTTTAAATATCTTATTAAAGCCTATAATAAGAAATAGCTTAAATTGCTAAAGTTATTAGCTATAAAGATAGTAATAAAGTTAATTATTCCTAAGCTTAAGGCTTAATAGCCTATAATACTATTTACTATTAAGAAGGTATATATATATTATAAGAATCTTTATACTAAGTACTATATATTCCTAATAATTATAACTAAAGGTAATATTAGCTATAATCCTAAGATAGGCTTAGTAAGTATATTAAATTTATAGTAAAAAGTATATAATAAAAACTAAGGAAAAAATAGAAGTTAGCTATAATTTATAGGCTTACTAAAGCTTAAGTTTTATTAAAGTGTTTTTAAGAATAATTAGGTAATTAGTATAATAGTTACTAAGGCTAAAAATATATTATAAATTAACTTAATTAACTTAATAATAGCTAGGGCCCTAAATAAAGCTTTAAATAGTAAGACTTTAGATTTTAAAGATATATTACTAAATTAAGTATTAGTAGTTTTAATACCCTTAAGAGGTTAGGATATTTCCTAAAAAAGAAATACTTTTAGTACCTTATTAAGTAATACTTTTTAGTAAGCTTAGTAATTAAAAATAATATTTTTAAGACCTTAAGAACTAGTAAGATAGTAATATTATTAATTAGTCTATTTACTTAGTTATTATCTTTATATATAATAGTAATATAAAAGGTTAGTACTAATTAAGTAAAAGTATAACGGTTAGGTCTAACTATATTAAACTAAGCCATACTTAGGTTTATTATTAGTAAATTATATAAGGCATAAATTAAGTATTATTAAAGTATTATATCTCTTAATAGTAAATTAATATATATTAAGCTTAGTTAATATAAAGAAGTATTATTAATAGCTAGTAAGCTAAGTTCTATTTAATACTAAATAAATATTCTTATATACTAGCTAAGTAATATAGTAATATATTAAGTTTTAAGGACTAAGATATTTAACTTTTAGTTTTAAACTATAATAGTAAGTCTTTAGTTTATATATAATTAGTATTTTAGTTATAAACTAAAATAGGAATTATTAGTTTATAATAATTAGTAAGAAATTTTATAGGTAATATATAATATAACTGCTAGGGTTATAATATAATCTTTTCCTTTCTCTAGGTCTTGTCCTTAAGACTATACTTTCTTACCTATTTATTAGTTCCTTTCTAATATATACTAACTTAAACTTATATTTTTCTTTTTTATATATCTTACTAATTATTATATTAGGCTATGTTTTTAAAGCTAAATATATAAAAACTTCTAAATTTAGTTTTTTTACTTAGTATATCTATACTTTTAGTAACTATATTATACTATACTCTTATTACTTTTACTATAGTCTTATTTATAAGGCTAATAAGAATTAAGCTAATTATTATAGAAATTATATTAAAGCCAAGGTAGTTTATAATAGTTTAGGTGTTATAACCTTTTGTAAGTTCTGTTAGTAATTTTTAGCTATTCTGACTTTATATTAATTTCTTTTTAGTTTTTAAGAATATAAAAGAGTATAAGAAATTAAAAGAGGATAAGGCTAAGGCTAAGGAAGCTCTTAAGGAGGCTATAGCTTATCTTGCCTATATACGTAAAATAAAGCATTATTTTAAGGAATAAGGTAATAAGTTATTTTCCTATAGTATGTAGTTATTAAAAGAGTAGGGTAGTTTTTCTATTAATTAAGCTAAGTTTTTAATTATTTTTAAAGCTTAGTCTTAAGGGGCCCTTAATGTAATTAACTAGAATTCTGTATTTACTAATATTCCTTATTTTAATATTAGTAAAAGTTCTTTAGGAGTTATTAGGCATTAATAAGGTATTTTAGTAGTTCTTATGTGTTTTTATACTTTAAGTAGTTTTTTTATTTTATTAAGTATACTTTTTAATTATTAATTTTATAGGTATTTTTAATTACTTTTACTTTATAGAGTTCTAGTCCTGAGATTTCTTATAGTTTATTATCTATTTTAACTTATATTATATTTACTGCTAATTTAAGTAATAAAACGTAAAAGACTAAGTAAAGCTTAACTTTTCTTAGTAGGTTTAATTTATAGTTATTTTCTAAGATTTTTTATAATACTTTATAAAGTTTAATAAACTTATAGTTTAGTTTGTATATTAGTTAGTCTATTTTAATGTTTTTTATAGCTAGGTAAACTATATCTCTTTCTAAAAAGGTTAGTCCCTTTAACTATTTTAGGTTATAGTAGTTTTTTATTTATTTTCTAATAAATTCAAGTTTTATTCTTATTTCTTTATATAAATCTTTTAGATTATTATTTTTAATAATAGTAGCTAGGTTAATTGATTTTTCTTATTATATCATATAATATATATTTAGTATAAGTTTAAAATTAATATAAGGTAATATAAGCTTTATACTTTTATTATATATAGTATTATAAGTAAGTTAGGCTACTAGTAGTTTTTTAACTTAATTATTTTACTTATAGTTAATATAATACTGTAAATACTGTTTAAATACTTAATTTATTTATTCTATTTATTTATTAACTTAAGGTTAAAAGGCAGTTATAAGTTTATAGTTTAATCTAAGTTTTAATATAAGTAATTACTAAAATATTAATATAAATATAAGTCCTTTATTTAAAAGGATTTCTATAAGTAGGCTATATATACTAATAATATACTAGTAAAAAATATAGAAAAGTTATTTTATATCTGTAGCTTCTTAAAATAGTAGGTAATATAAGAATTTTATAAGTTAGTTAACTATAACTATAATACTATTATAGAAGATTCTAGTTAAGGGGTCTTTTAATAAAGGTAGCTTTATAATAAAGTCTATTATAATTAAGTCCTAAGGTTATTATACTACTAGTAGTAGTTATAACTATCTATAGGGCTTATATCTTTATACTTTAGTTTATAGGTATAGATTATATTACTTAATAACTTATTTAATGTTTTTTCTTTTTATAGTATAACCTTATTTCTATAGTCTCTTAAGTGTTTTTATTACCTCTTAGTATCTATATAGCAGGTATAAATAAAATTTATAAAGGAAGTTATGTCCTTATTTTATAGTAGTGTTAGTACTATGTATTATTTATATAATTATTTTAATAGGTTAGGTAAATTTATATTTCCTTTATTTATTTTTCTTTAAGAGCTGTTTCTTAATTTTAGTAGTTTTTATATTAAAATTATACTATTAACTAATAGTATCTATATATTTATTATTAGTTTCTTTATAGTATGTAATTATAAAGTTAAATTTATATAGGTATTTAGTATAGTATAGTTATTATTAATTTAGTTCTTGTATTATAGTAAAGTAGGTAATATTCTTATAATCTGTAAATACCTTAATTAGGTAATTACTTTCTTTAAGGTAATATTAGAATTTCTTAAAATAATTAATAATAGCTAGGAATTCTTTATTATAGATAAAATAGTTAAGTTCTGCTCTATATATCTTATAAGAGTAAAAGGCAATAAGGTATAGTATACTATTATTATTTTATTATCTAATTTATCTTCCTAAGGCAAAGTTAAAAGTATTAGTCTTAAGTTTAACTTGCTAATTAAGGTTAAATATAACTAAAACTAATTTATTAGTAATAGCTTCCTTAAGCTATTTAAAAGCTTTTTAGGCTTTATTATTTTATTTAAACTATATTTTCTTTTTTATAAGTTCTATAAAAGGAATAGCTACTTTACTAAAGTTCTTAATAAATTATTAATAGTAATTAGTAAATCCTAAGAAGGATTATACTTTTTTAATTAAGTTAGGTTATTTTTATTTAGTAATTATAGCGATTTTTTATTTATTTATTTTTATTTTATTATAAGAGATTTTATAGCCTAAGTATATTACTTAGCTTTAATAGAAGTAGCTTTTAGTAGATTTAATAAGTATATTAGCGTTTTATAGTGCTTTTAAAACCTTATAGATATGTTTTATATACTCTTTTTCTATATTAAAGAAGATAAAAATATTATCTAGGTAGTAAACTATAAAGATATTAAGGTATTCTTAAAGTATATTTATAATTATCCTTTAGAATACTATAAGGGCATTTATAAGTCTAAAAAGTATAATTAGATATTTAAATAGTTTATATTTTATTTAAAATACTATTTTTTATTTATTGCCTTTCTCAATTTTAATTAAGTTATAAGCTGCTTTAAGGTCTAGAGCTATAAAGAATATTTTTTTAAATAGTCTATCCTTAAGTTCTGTAATAAAAGGTAAAGGTATTTTATTTTTCTTTATAATTTTATTAAGTTATTAATAGTTTATAACTAATTATAATTTATTTATATTTAGTTTTAAAATAAATATAATAAAGTATTTTACTAAGGATTTTAAAGTTTAAATATATTCTTTTTTAAGTATATTTTCTAATTATTCTTTTAGTATAGTAAGTTTTATTTTTATAAGATTATAAATTAGGAAGAATTTTAGGTTTTTACTATCTTTTAGAACTATTTTAATATTTTAATATAAATATTTTAGGAGCTTTATATTTAACTTTCTTATAAAGAGTTTCTTATAAATATAGTACTAAATTAGTATATTTTTAAGTTATTTATTAAGTTTTTTATTAGTAATCTGGTTTATTCATTATAGATTTTAATTTAATTATTTAAATTAACCTTTAAGAGTTACTATTATTTATCTAATATATTTTATTTTGCCTTTATAATACTTATATTAGGCTTCTTTTAGAATAGGCAGTATTATATTATACCTGTCTTTACTGCTCTTATTAGTTAAAGATTAAGATTTTATATTATTATTATTTAAATTAATTTTATTATTTAAAGGGTAATCTTTACAGTTTACCTAGCTAGTTTTTTAGTTAAATTATAAGTTATAGTATATTAGCTATAGGTATCTAAGCACTAAGTTATTTTTTAAGTAAGGATAATATTTAAATTAATACCTTAATTTTTTCTATTAATAAATACCTTTAAGTAATTAATTTCTTAGGTAATATTTCTATTCTTATAAGTATAAGTACTTTCTTCTTTATTCTATACTATATAGGGCTTTTTCTTATTTCTTTATAGTAGTCCTAGTTTATTAACTATTTTAAAGGAAATAAGGTTTATAACTACTTTACTGTTTATAAGTATATTTAGCTACTTACCTTTAATTTTAACTTTTAAGTTTAGATATATTTATTATTTATTATTAACTATAGTCTATAAAGCTTTTATAGGAAGTTTATTTTCTGTTGCTTTTTTACTTATTTAGCGTTTTATTATAGATAGTATATTCCTTTTCTCTATAAATAGTTATAGCTATATTTACTATTTATATAGTTAATATTATTAGGGCATTTATACTAGTAAGCTAGTTCTTATTAATACTTAGCTTCTATTTATATAATCTATTTATTTAAAGTAGTATTTTCTCTATTTACTTAGCTTATTCTAGGTATAAAGGTAACTTTTTATTTTTTTTTAGCTTTTTACTTTTTATAGTAGTTTTATAGAGTCCTTTATCTAGGCTTTCCTTTTCTATATCTTTTTTATTCTATACCTTTTATTTCTATTTAATAATATAGTAAGAATTTTAAATATAGTTTAGGGCTTTTTCTGTATCTTAGTATTAGTACTAAGCTTAACTACTTAAGTTTCTTTGTATTTTCTAGTAATTCTATATTCTAGAGTATTAATAATTAGGTAAGGTTTTTATTTTTTATATTCCCTAGTCTGTACTAAAAAGCAGTTATTTACTTCTTTTATTTACTAATATTATAGGCAGTAATATTATATATAAGATATCTATAATATTTACTAGTATTTTAGGTATTTTAAGTACTTTTATAGGTCCCTTTTAATTTAAATTTCTTCTTTAGGTATTATTAGGTCTTTTACTTTATCTTTAGTATAGTATTAAATATAAATATTATTATCTTATTTTATAGTTACTCTTTCTCTGGCCTATTTAGCGTACTTAAGAGCTTTACTATATTATATATAGTTTCTATATTTATTATACTATAGTATAATTTCTATATTTTAAACTATTTAATTTACTTTTCTTTTAATTTTCTTAGCTTTAAAGTCTTAGCTAACTTTTAATACTAATATATAGTTTAGGTTACTATAATATTAGTTTAGTCCTCTTACTGTAGTTTTAATAAAAATATTATTTATATTTATATAGTTATTTAATTAAATAAGTCTATTTTAAACTTTAATAAGTATTTCTATTTTAATGAATATTTAGTTTATAGTATTATTAAGTTTATAATTAAATTCCTATATACTAGGTTTATTGTCTAGATTAGGGTTAACTTCCTTTCCTTTTCTAATTATAGTAATAGTTTTTTTAGTTATTTTAAATTTTTCTAGTTCCAGGACTAGTACTTAGTTAAGCTTAATGTTTTTATTTTATTTATTTCTTTTATATTACTTCTTCTTTAGCTAGTTTTATTATTTCTTACTATTTTCTCTGTTTTTTAAATAGGGTAATTCTAATATTAGGGCTAAGTATTTTAAAATAGGTTATTTTTCTTTTAAGATATTTAGGTAATACTTATTAAGTATTTGCTTTTTATTAAAAAATAGGTTAGAGATATAATATAATTATTCTCTTCCTAATCTATTATATCCTAATCTAGTTATATTAATAGTTTTAATTACTATTTATAGTTTATTGTCTTTTTTCCTAATAATACTAATAGTTTTATTCTTTAGAACTAGTTTATATTTTTAGTTAGTTTTAATAGGGTTTTTATATTCTTAATTAAAATATCCTTTCTTACTATAGTTTTAGTAAGTAATTCTAAACTTATCCTTCTTAGTTATTTTAATAGTTATTAGTTTTACATTAGTTCTATAAAAAGTATTAATATTTCTTTATTTTCCTTAATTAGTATTATTTTTATTTTACTTAGGATTATATAATTCTCTATTCTTTATAGCTTATTTCTTACGTTATTATTTATATTATTAATTATTAATCTTAATTATAATAGTTATAAGTTTACTTAAGTTCTTAGGTTTAGGTTAGATATTAACTAGAGTATCTTTAACTTTTTCCTTAAGCCCTAAATAAACTTATACTATATATGCTTTTTTATTTTAGTTAAGTCTAGATACTTAATAGTAGTATTTAGCTAGGTAGATAAAGGCTAATCCCTTTTATCTAAGTTAGTAGATCTTTATTTCTACTTATCTTTTTTATTTATTATTTTATATATATAGTATAGTTCTGCTTTAAAATTTTTATACTTTTTATAAACTTATTTAGTTATTTTCTATTATTCTTTATATAGTTTATTAATATATTCCCTAATAATAGGTTTAAATAGTTATTTAGCTTTATCCTTAAGAAATTTTATAGTATATTATACTTTAAGTTTATCTATAGTAAACTGGATAGGGTAGTATAGGTAGTAGCTTTATAGGCTAATTAAGAACTCCTATAGCTTTTTAGGGTTTTTATTATATAGGTCTAGCTATTATAGCTTAAGGATCTCCTTAAAGTCCTTGCTAGTAATAGTAAGTAAGCTTATATACTTAATATACTCTTAGTAAAGCTTCTTACTATTTATAGCTTTTACATTAATTTTATTAATATAGGCTAATAGCAGGTTTACTTACTTTTTAAGGTCCCTAATCTTTTTCTTTATAACTCTTAAGTTTTATTTAGTATTATTTAGTAGGTTATTATAGTCTTTGCTAAGTTTTTAAAGTTATTTCTTAAGTTTTTTAACTTTATTCTTATAAGTATTTAAATAAGCTAGAATAATTTCTTTCTTTTTTTCCTTATTAGTATTTATTAAAAGGTCTATAAAAGGCTAAGGAGTCTTAGGTATACTTAAATACTAGTTATATCTTAAAGTAAAGGCTTGGCTTAAGGTAATAAGTACTATTATATAAGTATTACTTAGTATTACGTAGTATAGTCTAAATAAGAACTATTAATATATAATAGTTAGGTCTAACTGTATTAAACTAAGCTATACTTAGGTTTATTATTAGCAGATTATATAAGGCGTAAACTAAGTATTATTAAAGTATTATATCTTTTAATAGTAAATTAATATATATTAAGCTTAGTTAATATAAAGAAGTATTATTAATAGCTAGTAAGCTAAGTTCTATTTAATACTAAATAAATATTTTTATATATTAGCTAAGTAATATAGTAATATATTAAGTCTTAAGGACTAAGATATTTAACTTTTAGTCCTAAACTATAATAGTAAGTCCTTAGTTTATATATAATTAGTATTTTAGTTATAAACTAAAATAGGAATTATTAGTTTATAATAGTTAGTAAGAAATTTTATAGGTAATATATAACGTAATTGCTAGGGTTGTAATAAAAAGAAGTTAGTATTAGTAATTATAAGGATATTATTTAGGATAGCTAGGGCCTTTTTAGACTTTTTAAGGCAAATTTAATAGTATTTTTAAAGTCTTTATTAATACTAATAGCTATAGTAATATAAAATAACTATAAAAATAATATAAAAGTAAAAAAGGTATTATTATTTAAGTAGTTAGGGAAAGAAATATATCTTCTTAGTATTAATAATAAAATTAAGGTTTTAAATAAAAAGGAAATTAGTAGCTAGGCTAGTTATTTCTTAAAAAATTAAAAAGTAAGGTAATTTTCCTATAAAAGTATTAAATTTATTTCTTTATTACTTACTTATAATAAGGCTATTAGAAATTAAAGATATTCCTAAGTCTAAGATTACTACCTTACTATAATAGCCTTATTAATAATTATATATAATAAAACGCTAAAATTAAGATTAAGAATAAAAAAAGTTAATTTTTATAATAATTTAAATTTAAAAATACTAAATTTAAAATTTTTCTTTTTTAAATACTTATTTTTTTATTTAAATTGTAAAGTTATATAATAAGGCTAAGGTAAGGTTATTAAGATTAGCTAACTGTTTTTCTTAATTTTTACCTCTTAATACTATAATTAGGGTTATTAAGCTATAGTTATAAAGCTTTTTATATACTATAACTGTAAAAAGGCTAGCTATAAGGGTAGGTAAAAATTTTTCCTAGTTATTAAGGTAGCCTTTTTTAGCTCTTAATACTATAAATCTTTTATATTATATTACTAATACCCTTATCTTTAACCTTATCTTTAATATTAATAGCTATCTTTATAGCTGCCTAAGCTACTTAAGCTATAGCTATTTTTTTTTTATTTATAATATATTTTTAATATTATTCCTAAGTCTTTTTAGTAATAAAATCTCTTAGTAGCCTTATAGAAAGCTTTTTTATTAATAGGTTAGGTAAATAATATTTTTCCTTTTATATTCCTTATCTTTTTATTTTTTAATAAAATTATATAGTCCTATATAGGTATATATAATCTTTATTTATTCCTTAAATTAATATTTAGTAGGATCTTTCCTTAGAATTTTAAATTTTTTTTAATATAACTAAAAGTATACTTAATAATAGCTTAAATATAAGTATAATAAAGATTATATAATTCCTTCTTATTTAATAGCAGATTATTTATATCTTACTAATTTTAGAAATAGTATAGAATATTTGTATATAATATAAGAATTCCTTTTTATAGATTAAAGCTAGTATTACTAAAGTAATATCTTTTAGTTAAAATTAAGAATTTATAGTTTAGTACTAACCTTAAAAGCAGTATATTATATAGGCTTCCTTTAGTATTAGTAAGGATATATATAAAGGTTTTATTAAGCTTTATAGTAGTAAATATATTCTAGCTAAGTATTTTATTTTTATTAAAGAAGTATTATTATTAGCCCTAAGGGATATATACTATAATATATATACTATTAATTATATTAATATAGTTTTAAAAGGCCTTTAGCTTATTATTATTAACTTAAGTATATAGCAGTTCTATACTATTAGGTAAGGTTATATATATAGTATATAACTAGTATAGGATATTAAGTATATCTTTTATTATATATAAAATTGTTAATTATAGGACTTTAAAGAAGTGCTTTACTATATATTAACTAGTATACTAACTAAGAATATATAATATAATTATAACTTTTATTTTAAGTAACTAATATCTTTTATTAAAGCTTATAGTATTAAGTTTAATTTAATAGTATAGGGTATTATATTATGACCCTAGCGGTTACGTTATGTATTACCTATAAAAATTTCTTACTAATTATTATAGACTAATAACTCCTATCTCAGTCTATAACTAAAGTACTAATTATATATAGACTAAGGACCTACTATTACAATCTAGGACTAAAACTAGATATCTTAGTCTTTAAACCTTAATATACTAATATATTACTTAGCCAGTATATAAAAATATTTATTTAATATTAAATAGAACTTAGCTTACTAGCTATTAATAATACTTCTTTATATTAACTAAGCCTAATATATATTAATTTACTATTAAGAGATATAATACTTTAATAATACTTAGTTTATACTTTACGTAATTTACTAATAATAAACCTAAGTATAGCTTAGTTTAATATAGTTAGATCTAACTGTTATATATTAATAGCTCTTATTTAGACTATACTGTATAACGCTAAGTAATATAAATGTAATATCTGTAAATATTAACCCTATTTACTAGCAAGGTACTACTAACCCTTAGGGATATTAGCTTGCTATATCTATTAATACTGGCCTAGTAAATTACTTACTAACTAACTAAAATATAAAAAATATAGATAATTTATCCTAAGATAATAATAAAGAAGTTAAATAACTTTAAGAATAACTTAGGAATATTATTAATAAGTTAAATAAGATATACTAAATATTAAAAAAAGCTATAGTACTTTAGTAATAATAGTAGTAGAATAATATTATTACTTAATAGAAAATATATAACCTGGTAATATTAGCTAGTAATAAGAAAGACCTTAGTAAAATCCTTAAGCCTAACCTATTTAAGCTTTTTAACAGTACCTTTAGTAAGCTACTTATATTTCTTACTTAAAGTAAAGCCTTTATTACCTACTACCTAAACCAGTTTTATAATAATACTACTAAGGTAATATATATAGCTAGAAAACTTACTAAAACTACTACTAAATAGTTTTAACTTATTATAAAAGACTATATAAATAATTTACTAATTTACTTATAGCTAAGAACTGCCTTACTCTTTAGACTAAATAGATAATATAAAATAGAAAAAGCACTTAAAATAGCTTTTAGAACTATTAATAAAAAGAATATATAGAAAGATAAATTAAAACCCTTAAATAAATAGGATTAGCTTTAACCCTAAGAGTAAAGTTCCTAGAATTTATAAATAAACTACCTTAAGACTAAGATATACTAATATTATTTTTCTTTAATATACTTAAAGAATTAATATAAGCTAAACTCTAAAAAGAAAACTAACTAAAAATACTAGTAAAATATATTAATATAGCTATTAAGATTAATAATTAGTAATTTATATAAAGAACCTATAACTCCTAGAATAAACTATAAAATAATAATAAACTATAGTACTATACTAACTAAGGAAAAATATAATAAGTTAATACTTAATATAGAACTAAACTAGGACTAATGACTATTAGAATAATAAAGAAAGATAAGTTTAAAATTACTTACTAGAACTATAGTAAAAAGGATACTTTAATTAAAAATATAAGAACCCTATTAAAACTAATTAAAAATATAAACTAGTACTAGAAAGTAAGATAATTAGTACTACTAGAAGAAATAGTAATAAACTATAAATAGCAATTAAAATAGTTAATATAACTAGGAAAAATAGATATAATAACTATATAATACCCTATATAAATAAAGTAGGAATTTTAATTTATATTTATAACCTGTTCCTTAGTAAGGAATAAATACTTAAGAAGTACTATCTATATATTCTATAAGAATAATAACCTATTCTAAGATACTTAGCACTAATATTAAAAATAGTATATTTTAAGACTAGAGAAAAATTAAAAAAATAATAAAATTAGTAAAAAAGGAGCTATATAAGAAAAATAAACTAAATAATAATATTAAACTTAAATAAATACCTATTTTAAAACTAAAAAATTTAAAATAATTAAAAAACTATTACTATAGTTAGAAAAGGAAAGGAAGTTAACCTTAACCTAGATAATAAACTAAGTATATTAGATTTTAACTATAAGTTTAATAATACTATAAACTAAATATTTATAAAAACAGAAATACCTATTAAAGTCTAGAATGGAATTATTTAACTAAGTAAAAGTATAGATAAAATCCCTTATTAAAACTATATCTAGAAAACCAAACTAATATTATAGTAACTTAAACTACATATTAGTAGTAAGAACTAGTTAAGACTTTAAAGCTAAGAAGATTAAATAAAAAGTAAACTATATAATCTAGAATATAGAAATTATACTATACTATAATAAACTTAAAAATAAAGTATAGTATAGTAAAGCACTTAAATACGCTAAATTAGCTAAAGAAAGGGTAATTATAAAATAAGATAATAATATTTATATTTAAGTATATATTAAAAATAAAGTAAAAGATTTAATAATACCTAAAAAGAAATCTAAGTAAAAAGGGATTTAAAAAATACTTAAAATACCTAAAATATTAATAAATATTATAGATATCCTATATATAATATTACTGCCTATAATACTAGTAAATAAAAGAAGTAAATAATTACTTTTTAGTTTAAACTAAGGAATATAAAGAGCAAAAACCCTACCTAATTATTAATATCCTTAGCTACTAAATTAATAAAAGATATAGAGGAACTTAAATAATTAAACTTAAGGCAGATATAAAAACATAAGAATAAGCCTTAAACTATATTAAAAATTCTTACTATATTGCTAAATAGAAATAAGAAGTATAGGATAAGATAGAAAAAGAAAAACTAAATAAAGAAATCTATAAAGCTATTATAGAAGTTAATAAACTAAAGAAAAAATAGAAAAATATCCTTACCCCTAAAACTAGCTAAGCAGTAAAAAAATATAAATATCTTAATAAAATAAGATTAATAAAAGTAATAAATAAAGATATAATATTAAATAAATAAATTATATAAATAAAAGCAAAATACTAAAATAAACTAGCTTACTAATATAAATACCTTAATAATATTAACTATATAGACAGTAAATATAGTTATAATTACTTATAAATAGAAAAAGAATACTACTATCTGTAAAAAAGCACTAGATAAGTAAAAGAGCAAAAAGAGATAGACTTCCTAAAAAAGCTTTAAAAATAACTATAAATCCTAGTTAATAAACCTGCCTTAAACTAAAAGTTAGAATTAAGGGCAAGTAGCTAAGTATACTTATAAATAGTAAAGCTAATATAAACTATATTTCCCTTAATATAGTAAATAATCTTTAGCTACCCTAGAAAACTAAGAAAAACCCCTATACTATTAAAAATAGAAAAGGAAGATTTTATAATTATAATAATAAAAAAATAACTAAAAAGATTAATTACTTTAAGGTATTTATTAATAGAAAAAACTAAGAAATTAACTTTAATATAATCCCTATTAATAGGTATAACCTAGTACTAGGATACCTATAGCTAGATTACTATAACCTATAATTTAACTAAAAAACTAGCCAGGTAGTTTATAAAGATTACCCTTTAAATAATAAAACTAATTTAAATAATAATAATATAAGATCTTAAACTTTAACTAATAAGAGTAATAAAGATAGGAATAATATAATATTACCTATTTTAAAAAAAATATAATATAAGTACTATAAAGGTAAAATAAAATATATTAAATAAATAATAGTAACTCTTAAAAGCTAATTTAAATAATTAAATTAAGATCTTTAAGAAATAAAATAAATTACTAAAAAGGAATCTAATAAATAACTTAAGAATATACTAATTTAGTACTATATTTATAAGAAACTCTTTATAAAAAAGTTAAAAATAAAACTCCTAAAATACTTATAGTAGGATATTAAAATAGTTTTAAAAGATAGTAAGAACTTAAAGTTCTTTTTAATTTATAACCTTATAAAAATAAAACTTATAATATTAAAAGAATAGTTAGAAGATATACTTAGGAAGGGATATATTTAGGCTTTAAAATCCTTAGCTAGATATTCTATTATATTTATTTTAAAACTAAATATAAATAAATTATAACTAGTTATAGACTATTATTAGCTTAATAAAATTATAAAGAAAGATAAAATGCCTTTACTTTTTATTATAAAACTTAAAGATAGACTATTTAGAAAACGGTTCTTTATAGCTCTAGACCTTAAAGTAGCTTATAATTTAATTAGGATTAAGGAAGGCAATAAATAGAAAATAGTATTCTAAATAAAATATAGACTATTTAAATACCTAGTTATGCCCTTTAGACTTATAAATGCCTCTATAGTATTTTAAAGGATAATTATAAATATACTATAAGAATACCTTAATATCTTTATAGTTTACTACCTAGATAATATCCTTATCTTCTTTAATATAAAAGAAATGTATATAGAATATATTTATAAGGTTTTAAAGGCACTATAAGATACTAATATACTTATTAAACCTACTAAAAGCTATTTTTACTAAAGCTAAGTAATATACTTAGGCTATAAAATCTTATATAATAAGATATAAATAAATAAATAAAAAATCGCTATAGTTACTAAATGGAAATAACCTAACTTAGTTAAAGAAGTATAATCCTTCTTAGGATTTACTAACTATTACTAATAATTTATTAAAAACTTTAGTAAAATAGTAATTCCTTTTATAGAACTTATAAAAAGGAAAATATAATTTAAATAAAATAATAAGGCTTAAAAACTTTTAAATAACTTAAAAAAGCTATTATTAGTAAACTAGTTTTAATTATATTTAACCCTAATTAGTAAGTTAAGCTTAAGACTAATGCTTTTAACTTTACCCTAGGAAGATAAATTAAATAATAAAATAATAATAGTATATTATACCTTATTGCTTTTTACTTATATAAAATATATAAAGCAGAACTTAACTATCCTATTTATAATAAAGAATTCCTAGCTATTATTAACTATTTTAAGGAATTTAAATACTATTTTAAAAAAAGTAATTATCTAATTAAGGTATTTACAGATTATAAGAATATTACCTATTTTACTATAATATAAGAACTAAACCAATAATAACTATACTATGCTAAATACCTATATAAATTTAACTTTATAATTATATACTATAAGGGAACTAATAATAAATATGCAGATACTATTAGTTAATAGTATAACTTTAATATAAAAACTGTTAAGATTAAGGAATAGCTTCTAGAAAAGGATAAATAAGGGAATATAAATTTACCTAACTAGTTAAAATAATTGCGTATAAATAATATATAATACTAATATTAATATTACTATAGAATAAGGATATAACTTCCTTTGTAAATTTTATTTATACTTATTATATAGATACTAAGGAGTAATAAAAATACTTAAAAGACTATAAAAATAAGGTTATACTGTAAAAAGAAAAGATATTAAATAAGTTATTAAATAATATAACTTATACTTATATATAAAAGTATAAAGATATAAACCTTATAAATAGTTATAATTACTTCTAGTAGTATAATAACCTTAGGACTTAATTATAATAGACTTTATTATAAAGTTACCCTTATTAAAAGACCCTTTAACTAAAATCTTCTATAATAGTATTATAGTTATAGTTAACTAACTTATAAAATTTTTATACTATTTACTGTTTTAAGAAATAATAGATATAAAATAACTTTTTTATATTTTTTACTAATATATTATTAGTATATATAGCCTACCTATAAAAATCCTTTTAGATAGAGAACTTATATTTATATTAGTATTTTAGTAATTACTTATAGTATAGCTTAGACTAAATTATTAACTTATAACTACTTTTAGACCTTAAGTTAATAGATAAACTAAATAAATAAATTAAGTACTTAAATAGTACTTATAATATTATATTAACTATAAATAGAATAATTAGGTTAAGAAACTACTAATAGCCTAACTTACCTATAATACTACTTATAATAAGAGTATAAAGCTTATACTAGCTTATACTAACTTTAGATTTATACTAGATATATACTGTAATATGTAATAAGAAAAATTAATTAACTTAGTAGCTATACTAAAGAATAATAATCTTAAAAACCTATATAAAGAAATAAAGATAGAACTTAAATTTATTAGAAAATAAATAAAAAACTACTATAACTTAAAATAGTTAAAGGGACTAACCTTTTTAGAGGAAAATATAGTTTACCTAGCTATAAAAAACATTAAAATAGATTAACTAATATATAAATTAGACTATAAGTTTATTAGACCTTATAAAGTACTATAAAAAATTTTAGAAAATAACTATAAATTAGACTTACTAAAGAAAGTTAAGCTCTATTTAGTCTTTTACGTTTTATTACTTAAATTAGTAGTAAATACAATATAAGTTAAAATAGGTAATAAATTATAAGAAATCTTAGGACTAGAAGTTTATAAAGTAAAAGTAATTAAAAATACTTATAAAATTAATAGCTAAAGAGAATACTTAGTAAAGTAAAAAAACTACCTAGAAAATAAAAATATATAGGAACTACTAAAATACCTTATTAATACCTAATAATTCCTAAAGAACTTTTACTAATATTAAAATAAGAAATATTAATAAAAATAGAATTTTAGTTAATAATATTAAGGGCCTTTTAAAACTAAGCTTTAAAAATAATTAAAGACTTAGCTTAATTAATAGAAAAACTACCCTGCTTTTTTAATAATTATATACTATAAGAAAATAGCTTATTACCTTGCTCCTTAAGATAATGCTTTATTTTATATATATAGGCAAGATAAGCTATAGCTTCCTTAAGAGCTTTCTTAGCCTTAGCCTTATCTTTTTTTAACTTCTTATACTTTTTTATGTTTTTAAAAACTAGAAAAGGAATTAGTATAACCTAAATAAATTAATAAATTACTATAGAAAAACTTATAAAAGGTTATAATACTTAACCTATTATAGACTACTTTAGCCTTAATGTAATTTCTATAATAGTTAGCTTGATTTTTATTAGCCTTATAAATAAGATTATAATAGAAGTAATAGGAATATAGTATAATATAATTACTAAAAGTATAGATATATTAAGTAAGAGAACTAGACTTAGAAGTTTTTATATATTTAGTTTTAAAAATATAACTTAATATAATAATTAGTAAGGTATATAAAAAGGAAAAATATAGGTCTAAGTTAGTATATACTTAGTAAAACTAATAGATAGGCAGGTAAGTATAGCCTTAAGGATAAGACCTAAAAAAGGAAAGATTATATTATAACCCTAGCGGTTACATTATATATTACCTATAAAAATTTCTTACTAATTATTATAAATTAATAACTCCTATCTTAGTCTATAACTAAAGTACTAATTATATATAGACTAAGGACCTATTATTATAGTCTAGGATTAAAATTAAATATCTTAGTCTTTAAACCTTAATATATTAATATATTACTTAGCTAGTATATAAAAATATTTATTTAGCATTAGATAGAACTTAGCTTACTAGCTATTAATAATACTTCTTTATATTAACTAAGCTTAATATGTATTAATTTACTATTAAGAGATATAATACTTTAATAATGCTTAGTTTATGCCCTATGCAATTTGCTAATAATAAACCTAAGTATAGCTTAGTTTAATATAGTTAGACCTAATTGTTATATATTAAAGGTACTTTTATTTATATAAAAAGTATTAAAGAAGTTATAGTTTAACTCTTTAAGTAAATTATTTATATATATTTATATAGCTAAATGCCTTTTTAGGTTACTAACCTATTAACCTATTTAAGGTTTAAGTAGTTATTACTAGTTACTTTAAGGCCCTAACTATAGCTTATAAGCTATTTTATTAATTATTATAGTAATAGTAAGTATAATTAACTAGATTATTTTATTATTAAGGCTAATAATATTATAGGATATATTATTAAGGCTTTATTTATAATTTTAACTTTTTACTAACTAAGACCTAACCCTAAAAGGATAGGGAAAAGACTTAGAACTTACTAAAATATTATTTTTTCTACTATAGACTTTTTTCTTTAAGGACTTATCTTAAGGGCAGAAAATAATTACTAGTTTGCCTTTATATAGTAAGGTTATTAAGTAGCTATAATAGATTAGGAAAAGCTTTAAAAGGTATAATTAGGAATTTATATAAAATATATTCTTATAGCTAAATTAAAATTAAGACCTTTAATAGGGAAAATTAACCTTAATCTGTTCTAGTAGCTATATATGAATTCTTCCTGGTCTTTATAAAACAGTTTAGGATTTTGCTAATCCTCTTACCGATCAGGGCCTAAGACAGAGAGTTTCGACTGTCTCTGTTTCTTTTCTTTCCGCGGCGAGCGTGGCTGCGCCGTTTGTGGGAGCCGATTGTCTCGGACCATACTTACCTTATCAAGCGGTTCGTTCCTTTGCAATATTGGGTGTTTTGAGTATTAGGTGCAAGCCACTTCCGGTGGTCGTTTTTTCTTTATCTGCCGCGTCTAGCTTAGGATTAACGGGTAGTGGGAGAGCTATCCGTACGGAACTACTGTACACGACGAAACGGAGGCGTGATTAACGGGTCTTAGTCTTTGTTCGTGGCTTTTGAGGCTGTTGGTGGAATCTGTACAGGCCGAGATCAAAATCGTCACTGTCAATCGACACGTTATTCCGATTAACTACTGCCTATCACTTCGATCGTCTCCAGTAACCGACTTCCAAATCCATGCTTTTCTGACGTGCCGATTTAAGCGCAACTCTCCAGCCAACGTCTTGATCCCAGTATGAGTGCATAGAAGAAAAAACAGGAAAAATGCAGGGGAAACGACTAGCCATGCAGACTGCATTCTGCCCCCTGCCCTCCTCGTGTCAAGCTGAGATTATTCCTGTAATTTTGGGTTCACCACCATGTTCGCCGTGCCATTTTACCGCACCGGCGATAAAAGTGTATCGTTTGACAGGACAGGACAGGATTCAGGGGTGATATGAATCTTCAATCTTGGGAGGACATTTAGGTTCATCTTTCCGGAGCAGCCAACTGCGGCGTTCGTCACTCATTCATTCCTTCATTTTATTTTTCGCTATGGATTTTCTGCACAAACTGTTGGTCGAGTCTTGGGTTCTATGGGTGTTGGGTCTCTTTGTCGTTGTGTGTCGACTGTAAGCCAGCCATCCATTCATCACCATGCGTGGCTTTTGAGGCGTTTTTTTACTGACATGTTGGTTCCTGCAGGATATCACGACGCATGAAACTTAGAAAATGGAGTCGTCTCGCCATTGAAGATTATCTCATGGTCTTTGCCCTCGTTCGTTTCACCCGTCAAATCTACCAAGGCGCAGTTACTGATACTCGGGCCGTAGATCAACTTTACAGGAGTCGTCGTCTCGATCAACGAAGTCGCCAAGAATGGAAGCAATTACATGCCCGCCGATGTCGCCGCGAAGCTCACCCCCAGGGACGACAACAAGCCATTATCGGCAGCAAAATGACCTTTGTCCTCGAGATATTCGCCCTCACTTGTACATGGACCATCAAAGCGTGTCTGTTATTTTTGTACGCAAGATTGACGCAGGGCACATCGATAAGACAGAAATGGGCGGTGCGATTCGTCTCTGCGTTTTGCGCGGTGACGTACATCTTCGTTACCTTTATGTTTGTGTTCTTTTGGTGTTCTCCTACGCCAGAGTATTGGTCTGTTCCAGTTAATCCCAAGAAGAGTGAGTCTGCGATTGAGAGCTGGCAAGGGATTGAGCTAATGACGCCAGTGCAATGTGCGACGTATTACAACCATATGATCTTTGCGACGGCTTGCAATATCGCCAGCGACATCATGTTGATCTTATTACCGATCCCGATTGTCATCAACATCAGTCTTCCCAAGAAGCGAAAGATTGGTTTGTGCTGTGTTTTTGGACTTGGTTTGTTCAACGTAAGCTTCTTCTCCAACCCCTCTTGACATGCGCTAATTGTGCAGATCCTCGCTGCTGTCCTCAATCGTTACTACAACTTCAGCAACCCCAACTCGTACGTCTTTCTCTACTGGTACGTCGCAGAAGGCGGCGTCGCCCTCTGGGTCGGAAACCTGCCTCTCTGCTGGCCTGTACTGCGTCTCGCCCTCGGCTCCAAGGGCGATTCCACGGACCCCTCCTCATACCCCAACACTCCCTACCGCAACGGTTCATACCCCGAAGGTTCAGCGCGACGGAGAACTCAGGGCCTTCACCCGCTGTCAAGCAAACCTTCAATCTGGGCCAAGTTGGAGGACGAGGATGGCGTGCGCACAGACGTGTCGCCCGAGCAGGGGAGCCAGATTGAGCTGGTGGACCAGCATACACCGGATCTGCTGCAGCGGCCGTACCGCGCTGAAGCGAAGATTAGCAGTGGGACGCAGCAGCATGAGAGGGCTCGCAGTGGGCAGATTACAGTGGTTACGAGTGTGGAGGTTAGCTCGAAGCAGACATAGACCATTTCACCAATTGTGTATTACTTAGACTAGCATGAATATTTCCAACGACTTTGCTTTTGTTATGAACATGTTTATTCCCTCACGGCCAAGTGATTTATCGCCAAGAATAAAACCGGCACATCTTCTAGTGCCCGTAATGGAGATTCAAGACCCCTTCCCTCCCATCCCTTCCCTCCCGCTCCGCGGCGTAGCCATCACGGTTCCGCTCCAACCGATCCTTACCTGCCCTCTAAACCCATTCCTGTTAGCGCACACGGGGGATGGTTTCATTGCTAAATTAACTACATGGACTAGCGGACCTAGACCCAAGAACCCTGGTTATCAGCTTCAAGCCACAGTAAACTCCAATACCATGGACCAGTCAAGCTACCATGCATGCATGAGCTTTTTACCGTCAATGAGAGGTCGGTAACATTCCGCCTCCCACTCGCATCCGTTCACTGCAACCGAGACAGCTTACAAGGGTTCAGTATCTGCAAGACAAAAACAAACTCTGTTTGCATTTCCCTTTTCAACTCCTGCAACGCAACCTCTATACCACACGGACTCTGTGTGTGCCGTGCATACGGAGTACATACATTTCTTTTTTCTTCCCTCCTGTTTAATTTCCACATTCCGGCCATTGACCTCATAATGTCTCTCCCAACACACACGACGGAAGCCACGCATGAGAAGTCAGCGACCGTGAGCTCATCACCTACGGGCGATGAAAGCTCTAACCCCCTAGCATCTCCCTCTCCTCCTTCCAGAAGCTGAATAATCGCATCGAAGGCCTCGCTGGGCTTGAGGCCCGAGGCATCGAGCGTGTTCTTCCAGAGGAGCGTCAAGAACCTTCTAGTGCTGCTGACTTGCAGGTCGCGGTGCTATGGTTCAGTGCCAATCTGTCGCTGAACAACCTGGCGACAGGTCTGTTTGGACCTATGGTCTTTGGGTTGGGTTTTCTTGATAGTGCGTTGCTTGCTGTCTTTGGAACAATTCTGGGTGCTTGTTCGACCGCGTACATGGCTACTTGGGGACCTCAGAGCGGCAACCGTACCATGGTGAGTGTAACTGTTTCATCGGTGATGGTGTTGACTGACATGTGTTACACCAGGTTGTTCTGCGATTCTTCATGGGTTACTGGCCATCTAAGCTTCCGACATTCCTCAACATCGTTCTCATGGTCGGATATGCCACCATTGATTGCATCATCGGTGGACAGGTCTTATCAGCCGTCAGTGGTGGCACCATGACCATCTTGGTTGGTGTCATTGTCGTCGCTATCGTCTCATGGATCGTCGCCGTCTTTGGCATGAGGATCTTCCATACTTATGAACGGTACGTCTCCCTCCATCTATTATGCATGCACATGTACTGACGCGGCACAGATACGCTTGGATCGCTCAGGTCGTCGTCCTTGCTGTTCTTATCGGCGTCGCTGGGCCCAATTTCAATGCCGCCGCTAAGCCGACTGTGTCTGGCAATGTCCTCGCTGCCAGTCGGTTGTCGTTCTTCTCCCTCTGCTTCTACGTCCCCAATTCATGGGCTGCTGCTGCTTCTGACTTCTATGTCTACTACCCGGAACGCACTTCCCGTCTCAAGGTCTTCTTGCTCACTGTCACTGGACTGACAGTGTCATTCACCCTTGTGTACCTCATTGCTATTGGTCTTGCTACTGGCATTGTCGATAACAAGGCTTGGTCTGATGCCAATGCCATTAGCACTGGTGCTCTCATCGTCGAGGCTTATAGCCCTCTTCGTGGCTTTGGTAAATTCTGCTCTGTTGTCATCGCCCTTGGTGTCATTGCCAACAGCACGCCATCTTTGTACTCTGCCTCTCTTGGATGCCAGGTTCTTGGTCGCTATACCAAGGCTGTTCCACGATGGGCCTGGTCAACTGTCATGTCTGTCATCACTCTTGTCCTCGCTATGGCTGGCCGTGAAAGCCTATTCGTCGTCTTCCAGAACTTTGTCAGTCTGATGGGATACTGGGTCATGCTCATGATCTGTATCGTCATGGAGGAACATTGGTTCTTCCGAGGTCGCCAGGGATTTGACTGGGCTGCCTGGGAGGACAAGAACTATCTTCCCGTTGGTCTTGCTGCTCTTGCAAGCTTCATCATCGGTTGGGTCGGTGCTATTGTCGGTATGTCCCAGGTTTGGTACATCGGTCCCGTTTCCAAAGCTGCTTCCAACGCGGATTTGGGAATGTGGCTGGGTTGCGGATTCGCTATCATTATCTTCCCTGTCTTGCGATACTTTGAACTCAAGATCTACAAGCGATAAAGAAGACGCAGATACACGGGGCATTTGAAGGGGGTAAAATTTGTAACTGGATTACTTCAGATCCCATAGCTGGATTAATATCAAGGCCATCGTGTGGCTATACTGAATCAAAATCGTTCTCCGCCTCAATCATTTGGGCTGTAAGTTCATATGTTTCCAGTAGAGGCCTGGCCCTACTCGGATTGTGTGAAAATTGATCTCTGAAACCAGCAGCTATTGTCCGACTGTCACTATTTAACTGTCTCTCCAAATCGTTAAACGTTGAGTATTGAAAAGCTGATATATGAGGTTCGATGGTAGGAAGTGCCAGTGTATACTCTGCATCGATATGCTCGTCGTCCCTCTTCCATTCTTCTGATTTGCATTGAAATACTACTGAGACGTAGGCAAACAAGATCCTTTCAACGTCAGATGATATACCCATCGGCTATAGCAAAAGAACATTGACTGTTATTTGTCTTAACGCCGAAATGTCGCCCCTACGAACCGGCCAATCATGGTTGACATTGAAGTTATCGCCGAAGCCCACTTGCGTCACTTCTCCGTTGCCATCGGCGTTCGCAAGTACCAAGACTCCAGTCAAACACGTATAAATAAGCCTCGAGATGGAATCACAATTGCTGCCTGGATCAGTTCCCATCAAAATCTCATCTGATTCAGAGCCATGGAGAGTCAACGAAATCTCCAAACCCTCAAGGGCAAAGTTGCTATCATCACGGGCGCTTCTCGCGGCCTCGGAGCAGGCTTTGCTTATGAGCTTGCAAAAAGAGGTGCAAAGGTGAGAAATATACCGAATCTCGTCAAAGAGCATTGCTGAGCATGACAGGTCGTCGCGACATACACTTCTCCAAGCAGTGAAAAGCTAGTGAAGGAGTTGTCCCACAGAATCGCATCACTCGATGCACCGTCAGAGTGCATTGGTGTCAAGGCAGATCTCAAGGACGAGTCATCTCCCGCTGAGATCGTCCGTCAAGCAGTCGCTGCATTCGGTCCTCAAATCGATATTCTTGTCAATAACGCAGGCATGGAAGTCGTCAAATCTCATGCCGAGATCACAACATCCGATTTTGACTCGATCTTCTACCTCAATGTCCGCGCTCCTCTCCTCCTCCTCCAAGCCGTAAAACCCTTTCTCCCCACGTCCGGCGGTGGCCGCATTATCAACATTTCGTCAGTGGGCGCCCGCTGCGGTTTCAAGAACCTCTCTCTGTACTGTGCTTCCAAAGCTGCACTTGAAGGACTTACGCGCTCATGGGCGGCTGAGTTGGGCGAGGAGGGCCATACGGTCAATGCGGTCAACCCTGGACCTGTTCAAAGTGATTTATTGGACAATATTCCGAAAGAGATCATTGAGATGCAGAAGAAGCAGACAGCAGCAGGGAATCGGTTGGGTGAGGTTGATGATGTTGCGCAGATTGTTGCTTGGCTGGCTTCGGAGGAGAGTAGATGGATTACGGGGCAGGCATTGTCTGCTAGTGGTGGATTGGAGATGTATTAGTGCTATTCAAAACTGGAGGTTGCTCATGAAGACCGCCTCATGGATCAAAACAGGTTAAAGAATGTAATCAAGCCTTCAGGATGTGAAGTATATGGCTGCATTCTCATACAAACCCTTCGGAGAAAGCTTCCCTATCGGGTCTTCTTGTCATGATATATATGACTGCTCACGACGCTTTGTCATGGAGCATTGCTAGACGTTTCAACTGATAGCTGCTTTTCACAAAACCTCAATTCACGAATTGGCGAACAATGTATCGTCATATCAATGCATGTACTGACACAGATTGTTATCATTCAGATACATCTCAGTAACTTCGATATTTTAGAACGACTCCTGCGCCGGCCTCAAGTCCAACTCATGGACCCAGAGAGAACTAGGCTGCTGCGAAAGCCACAGATACGTCTGTCCAACATCCTCAGCCCTCATGTGCTTTCCCGTCCTCGTTTCTTCAGTATCCTCATCCGTGATCCTTCCATTCGCGATGGCATGTACGCACTGAACGCCAAACTTGCTATGCTCCTTCGCAACAGCCTGCGCAACCATTCGAGCAGAGGCGCGAGTTGCTCCGTATGCGGCGTAGCCAGTATTTGTACGCATAGCTCCCAGGGTGCCAGTGAAGATAATAGTGCCCTTCTTGGCACCGTTTGTATCGGCAAGAAGGGTCTGGCCGCCGTTTTGCTCGTACATGAGCTTGAGAGCTTCTTGGGCAAAGACTACTGCACCGGTTGTATACACCTGCATGCTTTCATTGAACTCCTCGGGCGTTTCTTCGAGGAACGGCTTCTTGCTGGCGTGCTTGACGTGATAGATTGCCAGCTTGAGCTTGAGATCCTTGAAGTCGGGATGATTAGCGATGTCTCTGAACGCTTTACGTAGGTTCTCCGGCTGAGTGTCTGTAGGGAAAGAGTGGAGAACGCCGTTGGTTTCTTTGCGGAGTGAGTCGCGTAGATTGTTGAGGTTGTCGGCGTTGCGGGCCAAGAGGGCGACGGCGAGGTTGCCGCCGTCTTTATCAGCGAGAACCCGAGCAATGCCACGGCCGCTTGTCGGACCAGCTCCGATGATAATTGCAAGACCTGAAGATGCCATTTTGTGAGGTTGAGATGTTTCTTGTTGAAATGGTTGTCAGATGGTAGTCTTCTGTCTGTTTATATGTAAATATTGGGTCGAATACGTCATGCCGTTACTGTGATGATGACTCCCTCAGCCGTTAAGTCCGAAACTGGTCGGGTAAAGATCTCCACAATGGAACGTCAATTAAACGCATATTGCACATAATTACATCTTGGACAAAGCTCTGTACGCTCTATATTTTGCAAGATTTGACCCGAATAGGACTTGTTGCTGTCTGTGTTGAGTATGCCTATATTGCCAGGTGTCTATTTGCATATCATCCACATAACAGTTATCAGATTCTGGAACAGTTCAATTCTCAATCCCCCGCGAAAGATGAAGCTTATTTTGGTTGCTTATTATGCACCTCCAGGCCTTTCCTCACCTTCTCTCGCCTCCTATGAATCATCCTCAACCATTGCCTTGTCCTCAAGGTCTTGCGACACCAACCATTTCTATAGTCATGCGGCCATGTCGAGGGATGGCATTTCTCTAGATACTCGTCTATTCGCCTCTTCTCCCACTCCTGTCCGTTGAGCTGAAAGGTGATACTTTCTAAGATGTGTTCGTACAATTCTTGACCGTATGGCCTGACATCAGAGTCAGCCCTGAACACAATATCCAAAAAATGAGTCATGTAGTTTGCGAGTCGTTTCTCGGGTACCCGCTCGTTTCCATATTCGATGCCACACCAGCGAAGCCACCGCGGGGTTTCATTGTCCCTGCAAGCGAGTCTTGTGTGAGCTGCGCCGTCTGTTGGAGAGACGATATTCACCTCGATTTCGTTGATAACGAAGCCCTGGTTATTCAGGTCACCGACGTATCCAGGTCCATGTTGAATCAAGCTTACGAGCAGTTCGTAAAGTGCCCAAGCGGCGCTCTCGGCTCCTCCGTCGCCACCTTGGAAGCACAAGCTGTCTTTGAAGCGATTGTCAAGGTCGTCGGTCGGCTCAAAGATGCGGATTGTCGATGTTATCTTGTCGATGTATTGTGATGTTGGTCGCTTTATGATATCCCATGTGGGCCAGAACCCATAGTTCTTTACGAACATGATGTCGACGTGATAGCTGTTTGGAAGACGCCTGAAAATATCCTGAACCTCGGCGTAGAACTGTTTGCTGACCAGAAGCAAGCTAAGCGATTTGTTTATGGGCGCCAGTTGCCAAACACCTCTAGGTCTCCATCCCCATCGCACATCTCGAAGGCAGTGACGAAGCTGAGCTCGACCATGTTGGCTCTCTGAGGGAGCTGATGGTGTCACAGGAGCTCTGAGCACAAGCTCGAATATGGCCTGGCGTAGTTCTAAGGGAATCTCCTGCAACTGCATGCTTGAAACTTGCTTTAGTCTCGGGCAGGGTAAAATCAGACTGTCGGGTGTATTGAACTTTCGCCGTGGACTGTAAGCAGTGCCTCTTGTCTGTGTGAACAGGTTGGCACATTCTTCCTGTAGGAAGCAGCCCTTATATACTTGCGAGTTAGGTAGAGTCACACGGCGAACAAATTAACTTTTCAAGGCTTATTCATTAAGATTTGTGCGTACTTGGACCTGTTTGGCTCCGTGAAACCTTTAAGAGGCTAAACTTTCCTTCGGTCCTGAACCCAAATTCCGTGAGTTCGAACTCAAACTATTCATACTCAGGACCCATCCGTTATATTCGGCTATTATGCATACCTCCCATGGTATCCCTCATAAGCAAGAGCCACGGCCGTAAGTGCAGCTGAAAATGCCTCCCAAGTGGCAATTACTCTCCAAGCAGGTCCCTGCAGCCAAAAGATCCTGGCTGAAATAAATCGTGCCAGGGTGAGAGCAAAAAAGCCGCGGTTCTCTTGATAAGCAGCCAGCATGTAGTAAATGCCGATTCCGATGATGGCGACTGAAAAGCCGTTGAGTGCGGGAAGGGCTGAGTCTTGGAGTTGCTTTGCGGCGAGAGCTTTGCGAGGGGAGATGAGATTGCTGACGCCGTGATTGAAGGCGCTGAGGCCGAAGATGAAGATCGTTACGGCTGTGATTGAGGGCATTGCGATGTGCACTTGAGCGAGCTTTTCTCTCAGAAAAATAAGGGAAAGGATTTTTTGATACACGTACGAATTTTGATGAGAACAGATCTCAACATTTCTACCTCCTCGTGTGCCGATCTAATCTGCGAGGTTTGCTAGGGCTTACATGAAAATGCAACTCGTCAGCTGCATAGCTGAGCGTCATGGCGTTTTCTGGTCACTCTGATTGAACAAGGAGTCGCTGTGTGACAATAACATGAGATTATCATTAAATCGAGTATCTTCTCATCAAGAATCTTGTCATAAGCTAAATGCAGGCCATTCTTTGGCCACGACAATACAAAGGAAAGGGACACGCCAGAGGTAGCTGACATACTCAGTGATTTGCTATCAATACCTTACTATGCTGCATCGTTTTAGATGCTAGCAACAGCGACCTTGGCAACAAGACCAAGGATACCAGCAGCAGTGATCACGTCGTCAGATCTCTCGAATCCCTCCTCGAAAGGCAATCGTTCCTCCTCTGCACAACGTCAGCATTATTACGTACGATCTGCTCAACGGGCTTACTTACGGAACAATGTCTTAACCCACTCTGTCTTGGCATTTCCATCGTTCAAGTTTCCAAAGACAGACAGGTAAAGCGCAGTCTCAATGAAGCTGAACTGCTGAAGATCGGCGGGCAGCGAGAACTCGGGGTTGGCAGCTTCAGCGGCCTTGAGGCGCTCCTTGCGAGCCTTGGCGGCGGTCGCGATGGAGATGGTTTCCTCGGTGAAGTGAGAGGCTGTTGATTCCCAGATGGTCTCATTGAAACTGTGGTTATCGCCGAAAAAGATGTCGGCGCGGCTCAGACTGCCATCGTGCTCAATGACTAGTTTAATTAGCTTGTGGCGTGGTCGTGATCTATGGAGGGTACGCACCTCCATGCTTGTTCAAGTCGTCGAGGTTGAAGGTGCCATTGTTTCCAGTGGTAAGGGCCTTCTGGCCGACGAGGGTTGTCGCAGCTGGGTCGAGGTTGATGGCGTCGGTGAAAGCGACGATGAGATCTTCAAGCGAAATATGGAGGCCGTCGCGAGGCAGATATCCGTGATTGGCGACAGCATTCACCATGGGACAAGGGCTTCGGCCTGTAATTGTTAGCCAAAATTCATGATTGCCGACACGATGCAACTGACGATCAGACGCAGTAGGTGCTCGCCACTCATTACTGGCGCTAACAGCCAGAGCCGCAGAGCAAAAGAAGGCAACGTTGAAAAGCATCGTGATTTCTTGCAACAAAGCTCAAAGTATGCAGAACCAAAATGACAAGCAAGGACAGTCTCCTGACGACATTTTATCAACATCTTCCCCTGAGCGACGATCATCTTTCACATTCTATTTTAGCCCTCCAATTTATCGCGGTCAATGCCGAGGCTCACGGACGACTTGCAGAAACAGGACGAAGCCGTGGCTTTGGAGTCGTGAGATTGGTGCAAAATCGCCGCGCGACTCGGACGAAAGATGCAGGTCCGGAGATGAGCCAATAGTAGCGATTGTAATTACCATCTTAAAACGCCGTGCTAATGCTTTGACCCCTTTGTTGTGGAGATGGTGAGGGTCCGGGTGGTGAACCGAGCCTCTCTTAGCCTAGGGTGAATTACTTGGAAAGGCAGCTCGTGGTGCCCTGTAGATATTAACGGGTTTTATAAGGTTAAGATGGGATTTGTTCCGATAGAGTTTCGGCTTTAATGTCTAATCCGTCTTTTAAAGATAGGTGAGCGGACTGACGTTTATTTTTGATTCGGATGCTCCTTATGCGATCGATGCCCTGAAGCCATGGGATAGGAGGAGGGATGATCTGACATCGGCAATTGAAGACATCTGGCAAAGCTGACACTGACTGAACTAGATCCCGGGATATGGCCAAGACCGTAATGCATGTACTAACGAGGTCACAGATATTTCCATGTTATAGCCTCCAAGAGCTTGGTCGCATGTCTCCAGCAGAAGTCTTATAGATCTGCTGTAGAATGCACCTCTGGGTCTCCCTCACCAACTTGACTGATCTTTGAGCATAAGATGATTCTATTAGAAATGGATCTTCAGAATTCTAGCTGCTTTGTCTTCCTGATGACATTGTCTAATCTATTTTTCTCCGGATCAACCTCAATCCACTCCAGGTCAATGGGCCAGGATGAATTCACCTGCTGCTCCATTGCTTTCTCTTCCTCCCCCCTTCCTCCACAATGCCCACCTCTCTAAGCAGAGAGTCATTCTCGCTTCCAATACTGCCTTTTAGTAGGCGGAAAACTACTTTGGCCAGATAGCAGTTGATGCTTTGATCTCGAAGACCTTTGACAACAAGGACGACCGACGACCTTCGGCTTTCTAGATCTATCGTCTCAGAAGTCTCCAAGGTTTTAGCATGCATGAAACCTATAAAGGCCAGCAGAATTATGATAAATATGTCATAAGACTCGAATCCGTGCCGCTGATAGTATAAGCGTAGCAACGTTTCCATTTTTATCTTGGCGTCGCTCAAAACCTTGTTAACGCTGTCGTCAACTAGCGCGGGTGCAGTTGTCATGCGTAGTGTTTCTAGTAGATATACAGTCAAGTTGTAGTAATGCATACTGAGGAAAATTAGCATAGTTCAAGGAGCGAATGGCTAGGCAAACTTACTGAAGCTTGAGCTGCCGTGGAAAGGAGATTTCTGTTGCTTTGAGACCTAGTGGAAGATTTCGATACCAGCTATCAAGACGAATACAGAAACCTTTGATCCTATCGACAGTAGTTTCCGGAGTATTCTCGAAACCCGAGAAAAATACAGCAGCAACGTCATTCATGATAAGTCTGAACTCAGAGAATGTCCGAAAGGTATGGGCATAGTTGACCGATACAGGTCCTTTCGCTGATGGATAATGAAGCCCGAAGTCGCCATAGCAGTCATCTAGTGTAGGTAGTTGTATGCAAGGGGGCATGGATAGTAGTGGTGCTTTGAACACGTGGAAGCTGTGGACGCTATCGTCTGTGAGCTTTGCCATGAGGCGAGGGAGCGGGACTTACGCCTGTAGTCCGAATAGCGCCCATGCTGTGAAAGCTCTTGCATTATGCTCAGAATCATCGCTATTCGTGGTCGGCGTGGAAAACAAGTGTATTGCATGCGCAGCCGCAACGGCCTGGGTCAGATAAGATCTCCCCACCTCGTCGCTACCATTGGCATCATGCACAATCGACAGGACAATCGCAGCCTGGATGGTCGTAAGTCGAGCATTGCCAATCTCCATCTCCCATAGTCGGCGTGCCTCTGCAAGGAGTTGATATCCAAGAGTCCGTGGATTCCAGAACTGAGAGCGATGACTCATCTTGGAGTAGCCGTGCTGGAGACATGTTTTAGATTAGATGTTCTGATAAACTATGGGGTCTTACCCACGCAAGCAGATGCAAGTACTGCATGGACTAAAAGAGAGGAGCAGTATTTGCCTCGACCTGATGCCATGTCCTCCAGAAAGTAGTTCTTTTGGAAGGCTGGATAGAAAGTGTATTCGGTCATGAAATACGTCTCTAGTAGCTTCCGTAGTAACTTGTTATCATCGATGATGCACGTCCATTTCTGTGCGTCGACTTCGTCTAGAAGAGGATCGACCATCTCGGCTGCATGATACGGAGCCTCGTAAATTATAGGATGCTCTGTTGGTGGATTGCCACCATCTTGCAACCTCGCCTCACCCAATGAGTACTTATACAGCCATGAATCAAGGTACTGATTCCCTTCTTGGATCAAGAAGCTAGGCATTTCTTTGCGGTAAGGAAACTCATACTGGTAATAGTGATCCGGCACTACATGTGCCTGTTTTAGAAGATCTGCACGCTGAATGTGGTCAAGTATCGACTCAACATCATGGCCGTTCTGAATTCTTCTCAAGATATCAGTGCCTTCATGCATTGGCTTTGTCGCTAGAATACGGAATAGTTCTTGGTACGCTCCCTGCTCTTCAAGGGTAGGACGGTAGTGGCACTCTGTCCTTCGCCTCTTGCACTGTAAGCACCTAGGCTTGGCGCCGTCACACTAGAAGAAAACCGTGTTAACTCATTGCTTCGCACACTAGGACAACATGAAACTGCGCACTCGGGACTTGCGCTGCCGGCATGGTTCGCAGGCTAAAGTGATGGCCTTACGGCGTCTTCCTAGGTTGGGGACCAGGGGTGGATTCTGGCTTAGAACATGGATATTTTCTGGGGCCGGGCCTGGCAACAGACTGCGAGGCATGTTCGACAGAGAGTTGTAGGTTTGCCAGTGCAACCAAGGGCTGTAGAGAGTATAGCACGTTCATGATGAAGAAAGGGCGGGGTTTGAAGAGCCCTCACGTGAAATTTCTTTCACCAATCATGATTTGGTAATGTCTCAGGTAGCCACGATTGTGACGTACTAAACAGCCAAGTAATCGAAAATCATCTCAACTTTATTGTATGAGGAACTGCTACGTCGTGTTATGAAGAGCAAGAAGACTCAGTGGAAAGCATCATGAGCAGGTTTTAACCTCCCTGTTCTCCTCGGAATATTTGGACCAGCCCTTGTGATTGACTTCGTAACCCTGGCTCGCTCCAGGTCGGGATGTGGCGATTGTCGTAGATCGGCTCTCCAGTCCACGCACTAACTGACTGACTAACCAGTCCGCTAATGCAGGGCACGTCAAAAGCGTTTTCGGTGGAGTTGAAACATTTTTACAGGGAGGATCCCGCTGGATCCCATCGTAGATCAACGTCTTTCACCGTTGCATTCGATCTACTCATTCATTTCCCGCGCCAATGTCCAAAAGCTATATCCCAAAGTCTTGATGATTCCCTTCAAATACCATCCAGAAATAATACTTGTCGTGGCTATTTTGGCGGAAGCTCCCGTGTATCACCTCATGAAACACTTCGCCCTGACTAGCCGCGTGTCAACCTCCACCCTCAAGCTGACGTACAAACAACCAACCCACAACACGATTCATAGCCAGCCCACTTACGTTAAACGCCACAGACATTCTCTCCTGCCGTTGATCGCCCCACGCTCCAACCCGGTATCCAATATGATCGTTCCAAAACTCGTCCGTTTCGTGGGGCCTTGTGCCGGTTGACGCGTTCTGTGAGACTAACAAAAAGCCAAGTTTTGCAGTTTCATCCCGAGTCGAGTTCCGAGCTGTTGGGACTGCGGGAGTATATGAGTTTTTATTCTTCCCCAGATCGAAACGTTCTTTGTTTCTGATGTACGCTTCGCTGTAGCCATTCCTTCTGTACGGCACGTTCACTTTACTGTCTCTTCGTTTTCGTTGTATCTACTCTCCTTTATAATGAAGTTCTCTTCAGTACTCACGAGCGGGCTCGCATCTTTCACACTGGTCGCTGGCCTTCCGACTGTGACATCAACAAGTGAACATTCTGTTCAACAAGTCCGAAATTCAGTATATAAACGAAACGGAATTGCAGCTCTCGGCAAGATATATCGAAAATATCACCTCGATCTTCCGGAACACCTCGAAAGTTTAGTACTTGCTCGTCGAGATAGTACCGGCACCGCCACCAATAAACCCATCGAGAATAATGCCGAGTGGTTGACTCCAGTTCAAATCGGAAATCCTCCAAGGACATTCCAGATGGATCTCGATACAGGATCATCGGATCTTTGGGTATATGGTTCAAAAGTAGCTACTGCAGGCGGTAGCAGCAACCGATACAATGCCTCCGAATCAAAATCTTGCGAGGAGATGGCCGGTGCAAAGTGGACGATCGAGTACGGTGATGGAAGTGGCGCTTCGGGCCATGTTGTGAAAGATACGGTCTCCATCGGCGGCCTGTCAGTGGAGGCTCAGGCGGTACAAGTCGCTGACAAAGTACATGAGTCTTTTGCGCAGCAGCAAGACTTGGACGGCCTTTTAGGACTGGGCTTCAGCTCTATCAACACGGTTACACCGAAGAAACAAAAGACATTCTTTGACAATGCGAAAACAGAGCATGGCACTGGGGTCTTTACCGCGGATTTGAAACATGATGCACCAGGTACATATACTTTTGGCGTCATCAACGAGACGGCGTATGAGGGGGATATTACGTATACGACTGTTGATTCATCGACGGGAATGTGGACATTCACATCAACGGGATATGCCGTTGGGAAGAGCAATGTCACCAAGACGCCCATCACCGCCATCGCCGACACCGGGACATCACTCATGTTCCTCCCCGAAGCAGTCAACAAGGCGTACTATTCTCAGATCGACGGTGCCAAAATCGACGCAACAGCGGCAGGCTACGTTTTCCCGTGCGACACCAAAATGCCTGACTTTACGTTCTACGTGGGGAGACGGGTATCACGGTCCCGGGTTCTTACATGAATTTCGCACCGCTTGAGGGGCCTGTTCCGGGGAGAAGGAGGGGAAGAGAGATGTTGGGACTTGTTATGGTGGATTGCAGTCGAGTGCTGGCGATATTAATATCTTTGGTGATATCGCGTTGAAGGCGGCTTTTGTGGTGTTTGATGCGGAAAAGACGAGGATTGGGTTTGCGAAGAAGACTTTGGCTGGAGTTGAGTAGGAAAAAGCTATATTATAGATATCACAGCGAATTACACTCTTTTATTATCCTATATACAGGCAAACGTTGTTTTATGTTTTGTGTTGGTTGTGAATAATGCAATGTTGTTTCGTCTCTGTCTGCACAAATGCACAAAGTTGAGCAAGCACACAAAATCAAGAAATCGCGCACAAAGACGAGTTGTGCGACTCTCCACTTATGCAGGGGCAATGGCTTGCACTAAATTCTCTCCGCTCTCTCTCCAGGAGAGAAGTACCTCTCTGAGAGATCCACAGTAAGCACGATGTACCTTTTTTTCACATGGAGGAGAGTCTCCACGATAACGGTTCTGATAAGATAAGAAAACGACTCCCATGTTCGCTCAGCACTAAAGATCGGATCCGAAATTACACTGTACTCAACACCATCAGATATTCAACCCAAGTGTTCATTCTCATCATGACTGTCGTATATTCTATGAAACCACGCTCTCATCAGTATCTATGCAATTTTAGCCGTAATCACTCTAGGTCCGCATCCAACAGATGTCAAATGCCATCCAACCGCTCTCTCAACGTTCCTCAATATCTGCGGTACGTGCTCGCTCTTCATGTGCATCATGCCCAGTACAATGCCAGCAAGGCATGCACTTCCAAACTTGGCAACACCATGCTGCAGCACTTGTTTGACACCATCTCTGATCTCAGGATCGCTGCACTTGAAGAGAACAACAAACAACGGCTTCATCACGTTGTTGTCCATGAAGCGGAAGTTTGCTTGCGGCCCTTTTAGCTCGCCGAGGATACGGTGCGTCGTGGCGATGATCTCGCGGTACACAGGCTTCGCGTCGGGTAACACCTTTGCATCCGTGTTAAGCTGTAGGTGGAGACTTGACAAACACTCCAGGTACAGTGCTTCAAAGACACTGGCTGTCACGTAACTGTGCGGCTCCTCATTTTTGCGCTGCTGCGTGTAGCGGTATAGCAGCACGAAACCGTTGTGCCAGCTTGAAAGGACCGAGAAAGCTCTCTCCCACGTTGCTTTGGTCGTCTCTTTATCGTCGTCAAAGAGGTGGTGAGCTAGGTGGTGCTGCGCGACATCCCACCATCTCAAAGCTTGATCCAAATCGTGAAATGAAGAGGGCATTTTGTCTATGGAGTACCTGTGTCTTCCCAGACATCGCTTCGCGGCTAGGAACTCATCCGTGTCCCCGGTGATACCCAGTCTCAGGGCCCACGGGTAGGTACTCAATCGCTGTATCATGTCAAACAGGGCATTTTCATAATCATCAAACACTAAATCTGATAAAGATACACCTTCCTGGGCACTTCGTTTACTGAGATAAGCTTCAAAAAGACGAGCGGCGTGGTCGTGGTGCAGAACAGCAGCGTGCATGTCCCCACGAAGGATGTCGTAGGTAAGGAAAACAAGAGCCACGTGAGTAACACTACGTAGCGCACGGAGTGTAGAGGTAGCAGTCGTTACAGCACGCACAGTACGTGTATAGTACTGGAGAGACAGCTGGTGCGCCTTATCAGCAGCTGCAGAGTCGATGGTTGGCTGCGTGAAGGCGTTGACGGCACCGCCTAGGGCACAGCACGTCTCACGGACAGCGGCATCGTTATGGGCCAGCTGAGGCGTGATGGTAGCCAAGGTGTTGTGAGGGAGAGTGGTGCCCTGCTCGTTGGACCAGAGAAAAGTGGAGAACATGTCATATTGCGTCTGGTCTTTGAAGAGCGAGAGGATGTAGTTTGGCTTGGCTAGGATGCGTGTGTCGGACTGGGGTGCTGCTGCTGCTGTCACGGCTGTAGCTGTAGCTGTGGTGTTGAATCTGACGGATTGGCTCAGCGGGAAATGACATGTTAGACCGACGGCCTTGCACCGGTTACAAATTGGTTTGCCCTCGTCACATTTCACTTTGCGGCGTCTGCAGGATATGTATTAGCAACAATTTTATGCTTGGACGTCCGTTTTGTCAGTCTGCACGAACTTGCACTCTTTACAACCAGTACGTGTCTTGAAAGACTTGGTCTTTGGCTTCTTATTAGCGGCATCTTGCCCTGAGCGATCTGCAATGTCAAGGACAGCCACATTGGCATTCGGGATCTAAAGGCGACCAAAAGATAAAACATGTAAGTAAGCCACCGACGACATGAAACGGGTCTGCCCTAGCGGCATTTTGTGCTTTCTGCTCACCCGTGGCTTGTTGTTGGCCGGGACCGAGACGATCTGAGATGCTGACGGGTCGCCGCCGCGAGGGGGTTGCACACCGCCACCACTAGAAGAAGATGAGGCAGCGGCAGAGGCAGAGGCCTTAGGTTTAGGCTTGAGAGCTATCGTCTGCTCCATCACTCACGCACGCATTTACCCTGTCGGGACCGAAAGAGTGTGGCGTGACGGTATGGGGAAGGCGAGCCAAATGCCCGAGATGACTCGAGGAGGGGGATGCGTTGCTAGTGAACTGTTCACTTTCGGTGGAGGAGTTTCAGAGCGTTAATCCTACTGTATCCACATTCGGTGACTCTATACCCAATCATCACCCAGCCTGTGCGAGTTACTCAAACAAGTTAGGGCTGGGGTCTCGTTTATTTGACCAGATTCCGAATTAGACAGGGATCGGCGCTTTGATGATCTTGGCTAACCGTCTCAAAACCCTCCGCTGCATTCTGACTGCATAAAGACTCTGCCACAAGCGAACATGAATAATTGATAAATGGTTTGATCAGTCAGACGCTGCTTCATGGTGTAGGAAATGATGCCCATATATGCATTGCTGGCTTCTTGGTCAAGTCCCAGGCTCATTATCAGTGCCTCCCTCACTAATTTTGAGCTGCCTAAGCTTGTACTACAGACATGATCTGCGTGTGAGGCGCGTGATGTAAGCATCAGTGGCGGTTTCTATCAACTCAAAATAACACTCTTATCAAATCAGGACATGATCTGCATGCTGAATGTAAGGTCTTCCCTGCTTTTGGCACATCGACCAAACTTCGCTTACATCTCTTTGCCCACTCAAGTCGGCTAGTCTCGATACAAGTGATCGACATATCCTAGTAAGTGATGCTACGCCAGGGCAACTTACAGGGTTACTTTCTATCAACTCCTGTTCTTTTGTTATGAAGGACAAGTACTACTTATGCTAGGGTATGGTTGTTGCGGGAGAGCAACTGGTGGGTGGAGGTTCAAGTTTGCTGAAGCCCGGAGCGTCGGCACAACAGTATCGTCCGGTTTCGTGAAAGGACCTTTCCCATCTTATCATGCACTAACATGATCCTGAGCTTGGCCGTCTCGTACGTTCCGCAAACAACTTAACGTATTTAATTCCTCTCTTCTGAAGATCCTTTGCCACACTGGAAAATCCGCATCTGGGTATCTTAAGATAGAGAGTATAGGCTTCTGATCATTGAGGCCCTATCCAACAGCATCAATCGAACATGTTTGCGAGAGTGGGCGACCATTAGACTTTACAACCGCAGAAAGTTAGTTGAAATGGTCATTCAAGATTCTCTTTTTAACCATGGAATGACTTGCTAGCCAGAGTAGCTCTCCATCTAAAAAAAAAAAAAGACTCTTCTTATTTTCTTTCCTGATACGGGCTTTTAACCCAAGGCTTCCCCGGAACAAAGTTACACTGCCAATACCTTGAAGCGATGACGCTATGCCTTCTATGGGCTTCCATCAAAGCTCCCGTGCTCAAAATTGCACATCATGTTGCTGGGTGCCCCTCTTCGTGGGAACTTAATGTGTCTTCAACTGTGTTTCTTCATGCACTCACGTATGCCTTTGCTACAAATAAGGTTATTAATTAAGTTATCATAAAAGCATATTATTTCCCTTTTTAATTACGAAACTTACCTTTGTCGAGGCTATGGGCATATTATCTTCCAGAAGCTGAAGGTAATTGGGTTTCTTCAGTTTGTTGGCTGCTATGTGTCGTTGAAGCGTCGTAAGCTTTAAATATCAATTAATACTGCTGGTTACTCTTCATGGTTGCGGGGTATAAGCCTTATTAATATAATCACGAGCTTGAAGCACGCCCAATAACAACACAAAAAGGTCATCTCTAGGTTTTGGCTGAAAGAATGTTTTCTAAAACCACCGAGGTTTCCCCTAAAATGGTGTATAAATAGAGCATATCTCTGCCTTCATTATGGAGAGGACAGTGTAGAGAAGCAATCCACAGTTGAGTAAAACGAACAAACTTAACATTCTCAATCATCGGCAACATGGCCTCATCTGCGTAAGCCACAAATTTAATCTAGTCACTCACAGACCTGGAGAGCTTCATTGACTCGATTCCTTCGGGTGCTACGCTATATCTCGACCTCGAGGGCAAAAATCTCAGCCGCAACGGGACTATCACTATCATAACCATTCTCGTACACCCTACAAAAGTCACGAAGCTCATCGATATTCAGACTCTTGGTGGCTCTGCTTTCACTACGCCTACCGCAACTGAAAAGACTCTCAAAGCTGTGCTCGAGGACCCTCTCATATCCAAGTGCCTTTGGGATGTACGCAATGATGCCGATGCCCACTGGGCTCACTACAAAGTCCGTCTTGCCGGAGTCACAGATATACAGCTCCTAGAGAATGTCCCACGATCTGGCGATAAAACCTACGTTCTTGGGCTTAACATCTGGGTCGAGAAGAATCTGAAGCTGGGATTCATGGAGCTTTCCAGCTGGAGCGAAACCAAGCGGGCAGTTAAAGCTCGCATGGCTGACGACATTTTCTCACGTCGCCCCCTGGATGCTCAAACAGAAAAATATTGCATGAATGCCGTTGAGTACCTACCTTCTCTACAAGATACCTGCTCTACAAGATACCTACACAAAGCGGATTGACAGCCGATTGATGGGAAAGGCTATAGACGAGAGTGCGCGTCACGTGGTCGAAGCCTACTCTCCAGACTTCAACCCTCAGTCCGAAAAGAACAAGCTAGGGCTGTGGAAGTCATTGGCGCTGAGTAAAACGCCACAAAGAGCACGGCCTCCGATGTTCAATTTTGGTCATGAACTTGAAGCTTATATTAACTTAATATTTTTAACTTGATAAAATATTATGTTATTTTCGACAATGCCTCCCCGAACACCTACGGAAAAGGAAATTGGCAAGCTCCGTGATATTTTCTGCCTTGTTTTCCAAGCCATGGAACTGGCACAGCTATGAGTAGACTGGCACTATGTAGACCAGAAGCGCGACCTGTAAGCTGTGTGCCAAGAGGCAAGGGAGGTTATGATTGCGGTGGATTGCATACAGATTGCCATCTGACGACTCAATCCCGATCGACTTTGTCAGAGTATCAAAGGGCCCGCACGCCATAATCCCTTCGAAGAGCGGATTAACAGAATGTAAAAGGACAGACTCAAATCGGAGTATAGTTGGAGGCCTACGGATTGAGTTAGTTTCAGGTCCGGCTATCTTTTCTTGAGTAGCTTCTCAGACTTGACAGTGCTCAGTATAAGTAACCACTTAAATTGATTGATAAACGTAAAGTTTACTGTAAAGTTAATATTAAACTTGAGTATTATTGCTATGTAATAGAATGTTCCAATTGAAGCTAGCTGCGAATTGTGCCTCTCTTGTATCTCAATTAATGAGTTTGATAACCCTTCAGAATGACTTTAACCTGGAAAGATACCCATGAGTGGATAGTCCTAGGTTATTTCCTTAATATTCCGTGTTCTATGATGTCTGTGTATCTCAGCCTTTGTGATCGCTGTGGAAAAGTGTCTTAACCATAACCGATACTATAATATGGGAATACATAACACGTTTGAATTTGGCGCTGTTCATTTGTGACTCTCTTTGTTTGCATGTATGTTCTCCTCGATCAACAACTCAAGAGACCTGGATCCGAGACGTAACTCTCTATTCTGATGACACAGCAGGATTAGTCTTGACGAACTCAGGATGAATAAAGAGCTTCTGAAACTGATCTCAGTATTTGATCATCCACATGTGATAGCAGCAGAACAATTATAAATGAAGCTGCTGTGACTCATCATCCCAATAATGAATATCCACTATCACTTCAATTCTTAATCGCAACGTATTGCAATCTTGTAGCAACCTACACAACACTTCAACAAACCAATCAGAATTCGAACCATGTCCAGCACCATGACCACTACTTTCAAAGACTTGTCGGACCAGGCCATGACACTCATCGCCTTAATGTCTGGAAAGATAAAAGCTGTGCGAGCAGCTTCTCGCACAGCTTCTGAGGAAGAAGTCAGCGAACTGGTTGACCACCTCGAGACACTCACCGATTACATGACTGGGATGGATGAACAGGTGGATGGCCCAGACCAACAGCGAATGCTAATGGCTGTGGCCAAGCCGGCTACTGAAGTCATGTTTGAAGTGGGGGACATGCTTTTTGCCGTCTATGGACATGAACCTGATCGCTTGTAGCAGCATTCACGGTGTTGTTCGCGACAACCCATTGGTACACTGTATTCATCAGTACGAAGCAACTTCACATCATAGGATGGAGAACAAACCGGAAGAGTCAATGAACTCAAGATTACTTGGACCGGTTTGTATCCGGGTAAGGCTGAGATGCGGTGAGTATATCGGAAGTTATATTGGCAAATACCTGCAGTCGAGCTATTTGGTTGACGGAAGGCTTGGGCATCCCTCCTGTTAGTAGGACCACGAGATCAATTTATTAGAAACTTAACCGATGCTTGTTATCACTCGTTGACTGAATGTGCCAATCTTATTTTGTTGCTTATGTGGTGGAAGATTATGTGATTGTCCGTAAATGCGCTCGATGTAAAGTACTGTGACTTAATGATACGATGTGTCACATCATTGCCGTGGAATATTTCAAGATGGTCGACTGTGAACTGTCGTGCCTTGTGGTTGATCAAAAAGCTTGGTATCGTTGGAAAACCTTCGAATCCAGAAAATCGTTAGCCGATAGCTCCGGCCTGCTCGCGCAAAATAGCCGTTATGACAATGTTCTATTTAATTACAAGTTTCCGAAAATGCTGCAAAGGAGCTTCGACGATGCTTTGAGGCTCCAGGCCTCCTGGATATGAAGCTCGTCGGTAATCGTGTTTGCGAATGAGCCTTGTTCAGATTCATGAAATTCCTCTTCCAGTGTGCTCAAGCTTGTTGCATACTCGTTGGAAGCCGTATCGGTTGTGCTATAGTCCGGTGTACAATGCACAATGCAAAGGCTCTTTGTTATAATGTGTCGCCGAACACCCAAAAGATGATATTGTTCAATCTCGGTCCTAGGCAAGTGTTTGGTCTCGGTAAGTTTTTGTTCAAGCTCCAGCTCTGCATTGTGCAACGTTCAGGTCCGTTATCAGGACATGAGGAAGAATATGCAGTGGTTTCTCACAGATATAAAGCTCTACTACGCCCAAAAGCTGTACCTAAACACTAGATTTTCTTTACTAAGCCTGAAGCCCACCATCTCTCTAGTCTCAAACACTACTCGTATTCTGAAACTCATCGTCAACATGGCTACCAACGCCCCAGGAGTTATGCCACTCGTCAGCATCTCATACAGTACATTTGTGGAATTGCTTTGCAAGATAAAAAAAGGTGTATTCAGGGACGCAGCAATTGACACCCTAGGCAAGGTTCAGAAAGTCCACCAAACTCAGTCGCGAATTCTGAACTGCTACCTTGACCTTACGACCGTTGTTCTTGAAACCTCTAGGCCACCTGCCCACAGATATCCATCACAGAATGAGATTGATGAACTTCTCGGCGACCTCAGAAGCGTCATATACTTTTTGTTTGACATGGAACATCGTTTCTACTCTGGCCATGAGAACGAGCGGAATTTGTTGCAGCCATTGGGAGAGGTGACAACAGTCTTGGAGAAACAGTTATATTGTATTCAGTTGGCTATCAACAAGCTTGATCCTTATCGAGGACCTAAGGATATCTTCGGCATGTATTGTGGTGTTCTCGTTGATGAGAACTTGGCCAGAACTGAACAAGAGGGTGGCACAGATAGGATTGAGGATCAGATGAAGGAAATGGGAATCTAGATGGGTGTAGTTTTCATCTAGGAAGGACTTGCAGGACTCTTGAGAGTTGGAATATAAGTTCTACTAACATTGGTGATACTTTATAAATCCATCGGCCTTTGTACAGTCATGGGTTTAGTGATTGGCGGCTGATAGAGACTCACAGTGTTAGTGATCCGAAGTCTATTACCCAAAGTAGCATGTAGTCTAAGAAAATAAAGAAAATATGTCTATAAAATGCCGAAACAGAAACCGATGTCGCTTTTACACCGTTTATCATTTTCCCAGATTATCATCTGCCAACTTGTCCCAAATTAATGAACATCTTCAACCATTGTGGTTGAAGTTCGGGTTTCCTTGCATCTGGGCGAGATCCCCCATGTCAAGCGCAGGCATATAGCCCCATGAACTCTCGTTCCACCCTATAAGTAACCATGTTAGTCTCGGAACATAAAGCCATGGATGGCGAACTTACCGAGCCCTCCAACATGTCCGAGTGCAGGAGCCCCGATAGAGGGAATATGTATGCCTTGCATTTGAGCAATGCTCGTTGCCTGCAGCTGATGGCAGGGGCAGGCATGCGCAACTGGAGTCTGGTGCAGGTGCATCATTGTGCTGGGCACAAAAACCGGAGGGCCTTCCTCTGCATAGCAGATGTAGCCATGTCCGGGGATGATCGCAACATGCGTCGCTACCAGATACTCTGTAGGAGTGACCGGCGACGAGATTGATGGGCTTGGCGACGTGTTCTTCCCATTGCCGTCCCGCTTGACCCTCGATTTTGTGGCCGATTTCTTTCCACGCGAAATTCTTCGGGCAGCTCTCTTGGGTGGGGTGCTGGGGCTTTCCTGGGTTGTCTCCTACATCAGTCAGCTGCATTGTATAGTGTTTGTCACGATGTATGTCTCACCTCATCCAGGTGAGCTGCGGTGCGCTTAGGCGCCGACGAGGGGAGTGGTCGACGCGGCAAAGTAAGCTGTGATGAGGGGGTGTCTCGAAGGGCAGGCACTATGTATGGCCGAATGTTGGTGGTCTCAGACATGATTTGAGGAAATAGAAAAGCTGGGGGATATGACGAGAATGAAGCGAGCTGGTAAATGCAAGGTAAAGAAGGAAAGTTAGTTAAGCGAGGTTATGGTACTGGTGATAGGAATTGAAAAGAAGAACCTCAAAGGAATCAGGAATGGAATTGACTGTTCCTTTTAACTTCGCTTGGTTCTTCCATCACCTTGAGAATCACATGTCCTGTTGTCAATTTGACTGTTTGGTATAGTGATATGTCGGAAAATAACCGTTTGGTGGGTATCCACTATACGGCGTGGCGTTGGAAATATGACGGGAATCAACGTTAGCGATATGCTACTGTCCTCACCGACTGGCAAGAAGCACCCTTATTCCATGTCTGTGCTGCTGTAGAGATGAGGTGGGTGGGGGTAGGGCTGCTGCGTCATGGGGAAGTTCCGATCTATTGAACTCTTTGCCGATGTTGTCAAGATGGATGATCACTTGTGCCGTGATATCGTGAGGCGATCAGTACGACGATACTTTTGAGCAGTACAGGTTCTCAACTTGTCTGCCCCGACACTGAGAGCAAAAGGGCGGTGAACTGTTACTGTTTTCATGCTATCTTGGAAGCAGTTCTGTCGCTTCATGATCGTAGCCATGCCTGCACTAATGAACAGCGCCACGAGCTACTAGGTCTCGGTATGGGCACCTCCATGATCTCCCATCTAACGCCGAATGTTCTAGAATACCTCTCATCTACGTATTCTAACAAGCGTCGGCCAACACCGACACACGGTGGTTTGCTATGACCTCTTCTGCGACAGTGTTGACAAGCGTATGCGCCACCATAGCTATTGTCGTAGATGGGTAACAGGGGCTGTTCCCTCACAAGCTGGACTATATGTGACAGGTTTCCGACTTGTTGGGCTAGCGTATTCGCATTGTCATCTAGTATCAGAGTTGCCATGTTCTAGCGCTTCTTTTCATCAGATCTCAGTCTCCATTAAATAGACAAGCAAGACCAAGAGTCTCACCGATGTTTCGGCCTGTGACTCACTCACTTCATTGCTCGTCAAATGAAGTTTAGATCGCGGTTATTGACCTTAGCCGCCATCACCAAACGTTTGGAGATGAAGTTGTTGGCGTTGATAGTGGAGACCAAACGGTTCGGAGCATCTGGCAGAGGAGCCGGTCTCCACTTTATGCCGTGCCGCGTCCGTGAGAAACCCCAGTTCCGCCAACATCCGGAGATGGACCCTTTCCCCTATTATGTCTGGATGGGGAATTACTGAAGCGAGATGAGTGTGAAACCATCGATCGGGACACGTGAAAAGCCGTTGCTCTGCCGCTCGAGACTCACAGTGTGTTACACGGTGAGATCCAAGCTAAGAAGCCTGTAACCTTTCAGTAGAAGAAGTAGCTTTCACTGTGCTGGGAGTGATAAGAGACAGACTCTCGAAGGGCTGTATTATATTTATTGGTGGCCGCTTCATTTTCAAGGACATAGAAAAAGCGGCAGATGCAAAGCCTTGCGTGGTTATATTGGAGCTGCATTGAAGTCGGACGAGAAGGATCGTGGTCGATAGTAAGCTGCTCCCATATCACGGCCGAACTGGATGATTGAGAGAGTGAGGGAGGGGTAGTTCCAATAACATTTTGCCCAGATTGCAGCAAGCTTGCACAAGTCAATAAAATGACATAAGCACATTCTGCTCAAAATGGGAAATCCATAACTTCTCCCAGCCACCATCGTCATCTCTGTCCTCCCCTGTTCTGAGCTGTCTCACCTCAAATGAGCCAGCCGCCACGACAGGCAAACACGCAGAACACGAGACACGTCTTTCCTGGCCCCAGTTTTCCCACTCTACTCAACGCGTTCCCATCCCCGCGCGCTGCACACGAAGCATGCCAACGCCCCACCAACGCGTTTGCTGTCTCGCGACGAGAGCAACCAAAATTGAATGGCTGGAGAGGCACGGGAGAAAGGTACATTGAGAGCGGCAAACTTGAATGTACCTTTGGTAAAGCGGATACCCTTGTCGGAAAGACAGCAAGGTCGGCAGCTTGGCGTTGCACAATATTTGTTAGTGCATTTGATGCCTTCGCTGTCCTATGTTTGACAAGCAGCAGTGCTCAGGTATTTCGAGGCGCACTGCACTGATGCAAGGCCAATGTTGAGCTGGCAGCGGGCAGTGTGCCTCTCTCTCTGTCCATCTTGACTCCCACGCCAACGCTGGCCTTTGCTCCAGCTGTCACTCGCGTCTTGGTCCGTCGCGAAGGCTATCTTGCTCGACTTTCCACATGGCTATGGTCAGATGCTGTGCACCTTGGGCCTAATCTGTCCGACTGTTACTCCAGCTTACCATCTTTGGCTTGTAGTGGCCGCCCACTTCGCGCTGTCTAACTCTCCCGTCCCGCTCTCGACCCTCCCGACAGGCTTCCAAGCTCTATTCAGTCACGTACCTCTTCCTCCCGAGACGAGCCGCGTCATTATAGCCCGCTATTATGGATAATACACTACATGTTGGCCTTGGTCTATCGAGACTCTCATGCCCTTGGTAGATCCGGGGCGGGTCTAGCTGTTGGATCGCCGTCGCCCCCAAGTTTGCCAGTCATTGGTTCTGTCGCGATTCTTCCTTAACAGACGGATTGCGCCAACGTCAATGCAACTGCAGACATGCTCGGCTTTGTTCCTTGCGCAATGTGATGTGTTGGTCCATAATTTATCTATTAAATGGCGTCGATGTCTGTTCAAGTCTACACATCAGGCTCAACCTCGTCCACCGTCGGCACCTTGTGCAATTCGGCCCCAAAGAACTTTGACACTTCCTTGACACTATCCCAGATGATCTGAACATCCTCCTTCGACACCCCAATTCGTCGCGTTCCCCGAATATGCCAATGCGTCTCCAGCGGGAGATTCTGGCTCATGATCGCCGGCAGCACCACAAGCTGCGTGTCCGTATCGTCCAAGACCTGCCGATCCGATAGAAACAACCCATATGTGATCTCCGCCGAGACCCATGCAAAGTCCTTGTGCGCATCAAACAATCCCATCGTATCCCCCGCGTTTCGAGTGTACACTTTCTTGAACCAATCGATTCCGCGGTCGTGGTTTGCTTGATCGGCTTGCCATCCGTCGCGCGTTTGGCTGAAGTCTCGGTCCTCGGGCTTCTCGACCTTCATGATCGACAGGATGGCTTCGAGGGGCTTGCACACGCCGACGAGGATGGTGGTCTTGACGAGGGCTTCGCGGAGGCGTCGTATGAGTGCCTGGCGCGACTCACTGGTCTGGTAGGCTTCTTGGCGGGTGAGGTATTGGTAGAGACCTGCTGCCGCTTCGGGGTCGGGACTGGCGGAGAGACAGGCGATGACGAGGAGATACCAGCGCTGGTCGCCTAGCTGAGTGTCCTTGAAGCGGGTTTCAATGCTTTGGAAGAGCTTGGATAGCTCTGGGGTGAGTTCCGTAGGTGCCATTGTGACTGTTGTAGATGAAGCAGAGGTCAATGTTGGTGAAGGGTTAGCGATGTGAAGATACAAATACCTAGCATTGAGCTCACAGCTTCCTTGTAAGACTTTGGTGGATAAGGTTCCTCCCCCTCTCTGTTTAACTCGGCATCTCGGTAGCCACGTGGATCACTGTAGCGACACAACAAATGGAACTCAATCAAGATGATTCATTGGCGGTTTCATCCATTCCATCCACAGCGCGCACGCCTTGAAGTATCTTGAACCTGCCCGCCATCGGCCGCTGACCCCGCATCCCGATCGAGCTTGACCTTGCAGCTCACGAACTCGACTAAATCTGAACACAGCGAGAGGCCACACAAAAGCTGCCTGCTACAAACTAAACTGCACCACGAATTTCTTGTTCGCTGGAGCAGTTGTGAGATGCGCGTAACAATGACGCTCGCTGTGAGGTGCGGTCGATAGCTCTACATACTTCCGTGGGTTCCGAAGTCGCAGCTGGTTCAACTGCCGCGCCTTGATTCCTTGTCCACTATTGAACATTGCACAGCACATACATGACAAGAGACATAGGCTATCTTAACAACAACAAGCTATCAATTCTTAAGATTTCAGGCTCAGTTAGTGTATAAGGAGCTTTGCGATGATCATCCTTCCCGTCAACGGGTCGCCCGTTATATAGATCAAGTCATCATGGCCGAATCCTCCATTCTGTCGCGAGACGAGAACATCTACACAGGCAATGGTCAGTTCTTTCGTAGGATCGCAGGTGGTAGGAGCTCTACCATTTTGAGAAATTGCTCATTTCTTCCTGTCAGCTTACCCGAAATCCGATTTCTTACCTCCGCTGACACTCTGCTCCATGGCAAAGTCCGACAACTCCGTTGCCAGAGACGCATATGTGACACATACTCCATGACCATTCTGACGTATATCGTGAGATAATAATAGACGAATGAAACTCGCAGAATAAGTCTGTTCCAAGTCACCACGATCATGGGCCAAAAAGCATCATTGGTTGTCGAGGTCGAGATCGATGCTCCCGTTGAGACCGTCAAATCACTTGTAAGGCAGTACCTGATAGCTCTGACCTGTGTCTAACAGCATATAGTTCAAGGACTTTCCTCGTTTCCCAGAATGGAGCAGCTGGTCCATCGAACCAGCAGTCTCATCCAAAAAGATCGATGACTTGATGCCGATGGAGAAGATGAAGGTCGATGTCAAAGACGCCAAACTCACAGCCACTCTTATCGTCAGTGATTCCATCCAGATGCCCTAGATTACAGGCCTAACAAGTCTCAGAGAAATGACCCTGATGTATTCGAGTGGGAAGGCGGTTTATGGCCGCTTGTTACAGGTCGTCATGAGTTCAGCTGGAGGGCGAGCACAAAGACTCCTGGGGGGACGACGTTTACTCAAAGAGAGAATTGGCACGGCCTCATTGTTTTCCTTTGGAAGCCGGGTTGGATTATAGGGAGAAGTGCGAAGAGAAATTTTGAAGGGTTTAGTGCAGAGGTGAAGAGGGAGGCGGAGAAGAGGGCCGCGGTGCTGTAATCAATGCGGTTATGTTGTTGTATACATACGAGATATGCTGTGGTTTACGTAGAACTTGAGCCTCAATTTGGTGTTGATCTTCGACTGACTTACGGAGACAAGTTGACAAAAGTTGGCCTGCCTCCCGGGGTTCATTGCGTTGATGCGGCCGGCAAAGCAGGGCTGCATTTCCGTTTCGCCTCATTCCAAACTCAGAATAACACCATCTCCACAAATAAAACTCTAGAAAGCAGATGACCATTGTTTCCTAGTCGAAATCAACCAACAATGGCCGTAGAACTCGTTGTCAGACACTTTAACATGATCTGATCCAGGGTAACGGGACCTGGAAACGTGGGGGTTCACGTGGACGCCCACGCGCGCTCGTATCAAACACTCGGCATACCCGGATCGGTCAACCGTCACGCGGGGGATGAAATATTACTCTGAAGCAGTCTCGATACATACTTTTCTTTCAAGGCAAGTGATGGATTTGACCGCTACTCAAACAGGAAATCTTTGCCAATCAGAGCACACTAAACGCGTCCCCCTCGCAGCTCACCAACATCGAGGGTCTTGGATCAGCAGAAGAATATCATGTTTTCTTGGTGCCGTGATCGGGATTCGGAAAGGATCACCAGATATTGAGGGGTGAATAAAACTGAACCTCTGTCCCCTCATTTGGGCTCTTCTATAGTCATATCTATCATCAATTGACTTAGTTATATCTTCAGTATGCCTCCTGGAGCTCCACCAAAGCGATCTTACTCTCGTACCGATGCTGCTGTTCGCGTCGAGTATCCAGAACATCATGAACTTCCAGCTAGTAAGCCGTTGATTGGACAGGGCGGACAGTTTTCCAAGCCCACGTTGGCATCGTTGTCGCTTGAGGGGAAGACGATTGTTATCACAGGCGGTGCTAGAGGGTTGGGGTTGGTAATGGGGCAGGGGATTGTTTACTCGGGTGCTGATCTGGCGATTGTTGACTTGAACAGTATGTAGCTATTCCGAATGATCCGAGGAAATCCTGACAGGTTGCAGAGGATGAAGCGCAGTCTCAAGTTGGGCAGTTGACCGATGCCTTCAAAAGGGAGAATCCCAACAGCCAGAAGTTAGTATGCTGACCCCTTCTCTGATTCTCATTCTGACAGATGATCAGAATTCCACGAGTCACAGCTCACTACGCAGATGTCGCAGACCAAGACTCAGTAAACAAATGCATTGCCGAGATCCTCAACATCCATCACAAGATCGATGGCCTAGTTACATCAGCCGGCTTCACTGAGAATTTCGATGCGATCCACTACCCTATTGAACGTATGCGCAAGCTATGGGGCGTCAATGTCGACGGAACTTATCTGTTCGCTGTTGCTGTTGCCAAGCATCTCATGGAACGTGAGGCGCCAGGAAGTATTGTTGTTATAGGCAGCATGTCTGGGGCCATCGTCAATGTTCCTCAACCGCAGGCGTAAGTCCCCTCCACGGGACCGATAGGAGTAATTGCTGATGGTGTTGATTAGGCCGTATAACGCTGCAAAGGCAGCGGTTCGTCATCTCGCTGCTTCGTTGGCAGTTGAGTGGGCTCATGCTGGCATTCGCGTCAACTGTATCTCTCCCGGTTATATGTTGACTGCTTTGTGAGTTGTCCCTAGACCCATCATTGTGCTTTTAGCCAACAGGTAGCAGAACGCAGAAGATCTTGAATGATAACCCGGATCTTGAAAAGACGTGGACGTCTTTGATCCCCCAGGGGCGAATGGGCCAGCCGCAAGACTTGATGGGACCTGTGACCTTCCTCTTGTCTGATGCTTCTTCGTACATGACTGGATCGGATCTTCGAGTTGATGGAGGCTACACAGTCACTTAAAGAGGATCGAGTCTTTGCCAAACTGGCTCGAGTGCTGTTATGATAGACGTTGAATATCTGAACGAACGAATAAAGTCCAAATGGTGGCCTCAATACATGAATGATATTGTGCTCTTGTGCCGGTCCAAGAGTGACCCTAAGAGCAGGAAACTTCTGGCACTGAATGGCGCTGCCGAAATAAACCGATTTGGGAGCCTAATAAGATAGACCAAGTCCCACTGAGTGTTTTTACTACTCAGACAAAGCTTCCCTTACGTGGGTCCTAGGACAAGATGTCTCACGTCAGCCCATCCCCACTAAGATCCTCCCTCCCACACAATCTCCTCATCATAGAGCTCCTTAACTGCCACACCATTTCTGCAACGTCTATCACTGAAAGTACTATAGGTGCGGCTTCATATTTGCCGCAATGAGCTTCTCCGAACTAGCAATCTACGCACTTGGCCTAGCTTGTATCGCCAGAAGCATAATGGCCTTTACGAACCCGCAGGCCGAATATGCACTCAATGGACTGAAGCATACCGCCACTTCGAAGGATGACCCAAGCTCAGCACCTATTTACATGCTGGGCACCTGGGAGGTGTCGGTAGGTATCCTCCTGTGGGCACACCAGATGAATGAAAACAGGAATGGAGTAACGACGCTACTGGGATTGATGGGCTTGTACAAGGCTGGCATTGCGATACTACTTTGGAAGATGGGAAGTGAGACGAACAAGGTAGCTGGCAATGTGGCTACGGCTGTTGCCCTTTTGGCGTGGGCTGGCTTGCGAAGCCAATGAAGGGACGAAAATATTCTGGTGAAGGGGAAGGGAGTCGTCGCGGTGACAGATGATGGAGAATGATCTTTTGTTTTCTTGATCTCCCATGATCTAATTCTGTTCTGTCATTCTGCGTCAAGCCGTGGTCTATAACTATGATTGAGAAACGAGAATGATACTTATTGAGCTTGCTTCCATATCTGGGGAATGAGCAACAAGGGAAAAGGGCACAGTGGATGATGCTTCCATGCAAGGGTGCCAGGATCCTCTCGCATGTAACAGTATCGGGGCTCGCGGGATCATGAACTATGAAGTAGTGGGATCGGGGATTCAATTCCGGCGAGAACTCTGGTAAGTTGTGACAGCTGTTGCTGTTCCTCAGCATGCTGTTGACATGATGCCGCGGATCAAGTACAGGCTTTCAGACTCGCGACGACTGCGAGAGACAACAAGGGAGAAATAGCATAGCAAGTCTGCAAAAAGTATCAGTAGCTTATAAAAAGTTGATCAAGGAGTGCTATACCATCAGAACTCGAGCGATGGACATCTTGTCATCCTCGTCCGCATCATCAACCTCCGCCATGGCCACAAGCTTCATGGCTGGTGGACCAGCGGGCATGAGCATCATGGTGAACCAAAGGACACGGTCCTGGCCTAGGATGTCGGTCTGGGTGGCGAGCATTCGGATGAACAAAATGCTGAGTCTAATTGCCAGTGTCAGTAGTGAGTGCGCGGATGGGGTTCCGAGGAGGATCTTACACTGGCCAGATAAAGAAACGGATCAGCACAACAATAGACAAAGGAAGCCAATGAATGCTACCCGAGTCATGACCCTGACGCATACGACGAAGACTGTGAGCGAGCTTGATTCCGACGACAATGACCTGCAGGGTAACGAAGAGTTCTCCAATGTTCTTGAGACTGACAGTCAACCAGGCGTTGAAGATACCGCCATCCTCGCTCTCAGCAAAGAAAGCCTTCTTGAGAGGAGGCGCAAAAGCGAGAATGACACCGATGGTGGCTCCGACAGATGGCGGGCTGATGAACTGAGTCGTGAAGGCCAGCGCCTGCTGAACACGAGGATGTAGTTTGTCCCATACGGCGTGTTGAGCTTGCGCGGTACCGCGAGACGCCTTCTTCGCGTATCGTGGGAGCGGTCCAGGAAGGAGAGATGTTCGTTCGTTGGACTCTCCGTTCTCCTCGTCTGAGCCGCTCTCATCTGGCGTATCGTTATGTCCCGCTCGGTCCCTCAGATCGGCATCCATAGCATCTACGGGATCCTCATCGCTGACTCCAAGAAGAGTTCCGCCGAGACCAAAGGTGAGCATGTTGGAGATGACGGAGCAGACGAGGAAGAAGGACTTGGCTCGATCGATGATCGCGTCGCTGGTATCATCATCGGACTTTGCTAGGGTGGAGAGAACACCAGCAGAACCGAGGGATTGGATCAAAAGGAGAGGATAAGACGTGGTATTGTTGAAGGTGATCGCGGGCGTGAACCATTTCGGGAGACTGAGGACCTTGGTGAGGGCGTAACCAATTCCGATCGAGACGAGGTTGTAGACGAGGGCCCAGCCTACGAAACATGCATTAGCCTTGAGGCCTTGGAGAGAGATTGTTGACTTACCGAGGATGAGAATGTATTGAAGCGCATTGGAGGCTTCAATCTGTGAACCAAGATTGACGACCAGAAGCGCAGGAAGAAACATCTTGATGCAGATCTTGGAGATCTGCCGTCCCGTCTCAACACTGAGAAGCTTTGTCTGTCCAGCGACAACACCATAAAAGATGGTCAAGAGAACAGACGCCGACGCCTGAATGGCGCCGACAAAGGTGCTGACAACACTGCTAGACATGTTTATTGGGTCTTCTCTACAGTGAGTGAGGTTGTGCTTGTAGAGTTGAAGTTTGACATGTCGCGTGCTCTCGAGATTGTTTGTTTGATCTGGAACATTACGTCAATGAGCAAGTGTGCATCCCGGAGCAATTGTGCCTTGAAAAGTGGAGCGAGAGGTTAAGGTTATCTTGGAAAACTTTGGAATGTGAGTGGGTTCATGGGTCAGTGACATAATCGAGACGAGGCATTGGTGGATTTTATTCGCGGGTGAAGGCGGTTGTTGGCAGGTTTAAGCAGTGTTTCTTGGTTCTGGGTCCCTAGAGTGCCAGGCGGGGATAAGGCCGCTGTAGCTTAAACAAGGCATGATATAGACTATGTACTACTCTACGTCGCTCTCCTCGTGTCGCCAAGCAGCTCATACTGCTGGTTCTGTATCCCCGACAACTCCTGCGGCTCATGTACCTCGGTCGGCAGCTCAACAGGATGATAGCTAGCCAATTCAGCCGATCCTTTGCGCTCGCTGTCAACTGGTGCCTGGCGCTTTCGGCGCAGCAAGAAAAACGCCCCAGCAGCGATTGCGAGCACACCCACGCTGACTCCAACGCCAACACCGGCCTTGGCCCCAGCTGTCATTCCTCCCGTGTCGGCATCAGCTGCGGTGCTCTCTGTCTCTTTGGCGCCGGAACTACCACTACCACCTGTGCTCGTTGCCTCGTCGCCGCCTTCGGAATTGGAGTCGCTGTCCGTAGCGTTATTTGACGATGGTGTCTGCGCATTGTCCCAAGTTCCACCATCAGATCTGTGTAGCTCTTGGATTTTATCGCCGCTCATGTAGTATACCCAGACCTCGTCCGAGTCCAGCGGTGATACAACAGCCAAGCGAGCGGAAGCGTCGTCTGCTTCCGGCCATTTCTTCTTCCCAGGGCCGTCCACCTCTGTCCAAGCGCCGTTCTTGTGTGTTATCGCGTGTAATTGAGAGTCTTTGCCAATGTAAAATACTGTCAATCCTTTGCCAGCTTGGTTCGCAATGCCTAGATCGACGGCGGTATTGTCGTAGGAGGGGCGCGTGAGCGATGCCGCTGTCGATGTATCGAGTCGTATATCTGAAGGTTCGGTCGCATTCGTCGGCGCTGGGCTATCGAATGGCGTTGGGAAGGATTCTGAAGAGCCTGTCAGTTACACTGTTGATCTCACGGAATTGTCTGACCTTACCTAGCCGCCATTTGCTCTTGTTATCGTTATTGTAGCGAGCAACGACAATGTCCTTGCTATCGTAGGGATACACCACCGAAACGTTGGTGCCCTTGGTCTGTACAGCCGCTATCGCCATACCGCCCGGCTTCTTCAGCGATACCGGACCATCGTATCGCCAATCGGTATCGTCATCGTATGCGAGGAGATTGACTCGGCCATCTTCGTCGTGGTAATAGACTCGGGAGCCGCCCGAGTCTCCTAATTCTGCCACCGCCAATCCAGTCTTTTCGTTCACCGAGGGCAGCCCAGCCGAGTCGGAAACAACCTCTTCGCCGTCGGTGTCGAGCTTGTAACTGCCTGTTGTGTTGTCGCATATCAAATATGCGTTCACGATCCCGTCGTCGGCATTCTGGTAGAATACGGAGGCCTAAAACATTAGCGAAATTTGGGCAACGAGAGCTGCAAGATGCTCACGATTGGTGTATTGAGGTCGTCGTCCCACCATCCCGAGATAGCGAGCGGCGTCGCGGCCTTGGGTTGCTCCTTGAGTGGAAATTTGTTGGGGTTTTTCGTCGAAAAGGAAGCCGATCCGTTGCTATTGCACGAGCTGTGCAGAATATCACCAGATCCCGGGTCTTGGTACGCGAAATGCGGTGTCAATGTGTATGGCGACCAAGTCCACCATCCAGCCAAACCCACTACCGGCCTTGCCAAAAGGCACGCAATCGCAATCGCCGAGCGAGACATGTCGACTGTTGTCCGATTCGAGAGAATGGCGTTGAGATAAAAAGAAAAAGAGGCACAGGCTCCAGCCTCATCAGCTAACAAACACCAGCAAGTCCATCAAGGCGTAAGACGAAGAAGCGAAAGTGACGCTGACAGAAAGAGAATGGTATCCGAGAGGGCCAAGCAAGGCCAAGCAAGCAGCAGCGGCCCAGCTTCACATGGGCATCCATTGGACTTTTTACCCAGCATCGCGTTGCAGCGGGAGCGGAGATTTGGAGGGACTTTGGTGCGTGAGAAAAGGTGATGAAGCCAGAATTGGCAGCGATCGTTTCGTATGGGAACTCAATGCGAGCTCGTGGTTGGCTGCTTTGTCATTCTGAGGGGCTAGTGCTTACTCTTCAGTGGCTTTACAGGGCTGTGCCCAGCAATGCACACGCGGGAAGTGGACTGCGACCTTGAGATGTTATTTCGGGTTGCCATGGTTCGGAGAGGATGTCTTGATTTGAACAGGAAATACAACCTTTCCCCAAGTCCAACTGCCGCTTTTCTTCCCACCAGGACCAGTCTCAATTGCATTGTCGTGCGGCCAAGACGATGGCTCAACGGCCCGCTGTGGACTAAGCACCGAGCCGCTGAACAGCGTGAGCACTAAGCTTAAATGCCCTGTAAGCGACTGTCATTGGTGCAACAACTGGATCCTTCACCCCTGGAAATTAGGGCTGATCTGTGAAGGTTGCTCCCTCTTGAGGCTAAACACCCGACCAGACAAATTTGCCCTGATTTGCTGCGGATGCAAAGATCCGTTATCTCAAGGTGGTCTAGTTTCGGCAGTTAGTAACTCAAGTTGAATAGCCGAATAGTAAATGCTAAGAAAAGTATGAGTGGCTATGCTACTGTTATAAATAGTTTGACTTAAGATCGCCTATCTGAACTTTATCAGTGTGCGTTTGAGAGATGGCTGCTATTCCGTACTATTTTATGGCTCACCAAAACCCCTCATTCACTGCGGCCTGCTCTGCTTTACTGCAACTTCAGTCCATTGAGCAAAACAGGGATGCCTTTTATAAGCCTCATTTGAATGCATGTGAATCGTTTCTTTTACCTCGTAAGTTGTTTGCCAGGTGGCGATGGCGATTACTATTAGACCGGGTTGTCTGGCTAACTCACCTAACCTATAACACCTGGTTTGTATGGCACCCGTGATAAATAATATAAGATGTCATGGTAGTGCTATGAGATTGATCAAGAAAACCCTGTGTTGGTTCTCTAGCTGTATTGCATTAGCATAAATTATTGGTACGGGACGTAAGATGTAGCAGAGATAGTTTGGTTCGATCTGTTCTTTTGATTGCCAGTATGAGTGAACCAAGATCTTTTCTCGGAACCAAAGTGTTGATGCGCTCCGGAACCAAAGTGTTGATGCGCTCCGGAACCAAAGTGTTGATGCGCTCCGAAACCGGATAATGAGCTTTCAGTATGGCCCCGAAAGTCAGATTCTGAATATCAGCAGTATCTCATAACTCGTCGCAACAGGTGTAAAGCAACAAAGTGTAAGTGCTGGGCGAGTACCTGGTGAAAGCTTCATATTAGGATCGGGCTACTAGAGGCTGCTTCCTTCGTCGAGGCAAGACTTTTGTAACAGCATGCCACCGCCTGACTATGGAAACGAAACATATTCCAAGCTCCTTGATATGAACTTAACGGCTCAAAAGAGTGTATACGCTGATTCTCCCAGGTGTCATCTATCAATTTGCATAACATCGATGATAACCGGCAACATGAAGCTAAGTCAACTGGGCGCTGAAGTCAAGAAATCATGGTCACGAGAAACCATTGGGTGACCACGAGGAATCATTTTCTAACTGAAACGAGAACTTTGGCATCTGCATTATGGTTCATGGCCATGGTGTTCCTGCTTTGCGACAAGTCTTTCGATGATCCAGAGAGCCGTTGTGCTACCGGCTGCCTGAAAAAATGTTCATTTCAATGCCCTTGATTGCAGCTGTGGGTATTTACAAGAGCTTTGCGCTATGCAATGGTCTTGAATGGTGCTAGATCTGATATCTCCATCTGTCACGTAGGGCAGACAAGCACTTACTCAAGAGCTGAGGCTGGGCAAGCTAGCCAACGATAAACATGAGAGTGAGCAACGGCTTTCTAACTTACAGGTTTAAAGATAGCTGACTGATCGTTGAGTAATCATTTTAGTACTGTTCATCAGGAACTGTCCACTAAATTACATTTACGGCCGCTTGGAACATTCCAGCATCGTTCGCTATGAAAATGAATATTCTCTACGGCTTATTACTCATTTCGTTGCATATACCTTACAGAGTCTCTGTACCACTTTTGAGTTCAAACACTATTGATCCTCTGTCCATTAATGTTCTGTTTTATCATGGTTAGGTCATGAAATGGATGTCTTCAATCTTATGATCTTGCTCTGGCCAATGGTCTATGCTACGACTTGCCTCCAGCCTTTTACTATCTTTTTGTAACACTGCTGTAATAATCTACAGACCACAATCAATTGATCAAGCAAATGTCGTGCTTGGTGGCGAGGCAGGCGAAAGTAAGACCAACGGAGAAACAATATCCATGGCGTGATGATTGTTATATCAAGCGCAATAGCACCACAATACAACAATGTCGTTTGTCTTTGCCACATGAGAAGCCGTTATAGCCGCGGGAATAGCTGGCAGCCATTGAAGCGATAAGACATCACCGACCTTCCTTGTTGGGCAAGGAATAGAAATAGGCTATAGGGCTACACTTTTCCAACGACATGAGATGGCTGGCCGAAAGACTGCATGCAAACTTCCCCTCATGTACAAGCATTATCCGTTGTCAAGTTGGTATTGGAGGCCATGCTCGAATGATACGTTGCAAGGAACTGCTGGGGATGTCTCATTCCCTGTCTGTCAGATCTCGACCCGCCACCATGGAAAGATCTTATGCACCTTGGTTGGAACTGCAAAGAACTTCTGCATCTTATGAATCTAGTAGTGATGGTACTCTATGGAAGTACCATGATATAGATCAGGGACCTTTGTCAAAATCCTCCAAGCTAGGCTCTATCGTAGATGCATGATTAGGAGAATCAAAAGCAATACTCCAGAACATGATATCGAATCGGTTTAAGCATAATTGCCAAGCGATGTCACGTTGATAGGTTTGAAGCAGAGTAACCTGTCAGCTTAAAGGTTTCCTGACATCGCATACCATAGCTGATAGACCTTGTCTGATATAGAGGGTACATGAATGCATGAGCTCTTCGGTCACTGCCAGCAATGAAATTATGGGAGTGAACTTTCCTAACTCTAGAAGGCCATTACTCTGTTAGGCAAGTCAGATGTTACAAGGCGCTTTTATGAAAGACCACCATGGAAGAGGAGGCCAAAAGTTGACAACTCTCGGGGATCGAAAGTGAGGTTCAGTCTGGACCTGGCCATGGCACCGTGGAAAGCGGCGAGGTACTGGGGGTCATGCCTCAAGTTCAGATAGCGGCCCCACGTATCAATGGGGAGCTCCAAGAGACCGATCAGTGCCGGCTTGGCAGTACTCTTGGCGTCTGGAACGGGCTGGTGCTAGACTGTATCAAGATATCGGGATATTTCGAATTCGGACTAGAGCAGATAAGTCCCGCCCAAGCTATTTATACGTCGACCGTTTTGATGGGAGAGACGAGGAAGAATATCTCAGCCGCTTCAAGTGTAAAGGAGATAAAGTGACAAAAAATTAAAGACCAAACTCGTCGTAATGGGCCTTTACATCTTGAGCTCTCAAAGGATAGCTTAGATGACGCCTTTTTAAAGGTTGTTGACGAGATAAGTCGCACCGAGCAAAAGTTCCTCCAGACCCTCCCGATTTAATTGCAAACCCGGGCCACGTGACTGGTTTCCGGTTATCACGGCAGAAAACGACCCAGATAAGAGGGCGAATCTGCCGATAAATGAATGAACAAGATCGAGAACAAGCGACCCAATCCTGCCGCTTAACCCTAAGTCAACTTAAGCTTGAATCTACTGTCGGCGCTTCTGCTACTGTCTCGGCCTTTGACCCCTTGATGATCAAAGGTTCCATATACTAGAGGCACGATTGTATCTGACGTGCGTTGCAAAAGGTCACCGGCCCCCAAAGTCAAGCGGTTGGCCCAAGGTTCCCCATATATCCCACTGAACCGGCTGCACTGGCCATGTAACACCGGAATGTGGGATGTCGAAAGGCATGCTGGTGTCATTCTGCGAGAAATACATACAGTACATACTCGGTCCGTTCAACGATATCGTTCCCACTTACCGCTCAAGATGTTTTCTTTTCGGTCCTCAGACAGCGCACGCCCTCAGACGTCAATTAATATGCTGTAGACATGTTACATCATCATTTAAAGCTTATCAATTGGGTGCTGACATGGCGCGTGTTCCAGAATTCTGGATTCTTAGTGTACAATAGCTACGTACCATTCCGTCTAAATTGACAAGGGTTCAGACCAACACCATAAAAAGTCCCTGTAACATGAGCTCTTCCGACGCTCAAACCAATAACCGCGCTTTGATTATAGCAGTCCGAGACCCTTTGTAAAAGACACCTGCTAATCAGAATGTCGCAATCAACAGTGATCCAACAGTGGCCACTCAACGACCAATGACCTCGGGGCAATGTCACCAACTCTTGCAGTCGCTAACACAAGTTCCTGGTGGAATCGGGTGAGGCGGGCTTCAAGTGCGGCTCTTCCGAGTGTACAATCGATAGCGCAACATGGAGGCATTGCTTGATGAGGCAAAGGCCAAGACGTTTCTAGCCTCGGGGACTTGAGGCGACAGTTCAACGCTAACGCCTCCACGATATGCGCGCGGGAGGGTTACAGAATTGGGACGTGGCTAGTACCAAAGGAGCAGGAGAACAGGGTTTCGCTATGTTGCAACGGACGGGACCACGAGGGTCCATCTCCATCTCCCCCAGAGGCAAATGTCCAAGAAGGGAATTGATCTTGCAAAAGGACCTCGAGAAACTGGGAACTCTTGTGAGACGCGGCCGACGTCTTTGCTCCTTATCGCCGTGGTACCCGATATCGATGTTCCAGAACCAAGGGATGTTACATTCGCTCATCGTGTAATGCGGTGGTATCACCGGCGATGTGGTTTTCGATAAAGATGCGCTGCTGCCCATGCGTGGTTTGACTCTGCAGCCCAGATGATTTGAGCCAGCTGTGGATTGTTACACAAACGACATCAAAACCCCTCTTTACCATTCTCAGGAAGAGGACTGCTCAAGCATGTCGTCCACAAATGTCGAGCCCAAGGGGCCTCACGGCCCCGAGGATACCTTTGAGACCTCGGTCTTCCCTGTCCCTAGCCCAACAGACATCGATGAGAAGAGCGACGCAAAGAATGCTGTTCTTGGCCCCGAGGTCCACGACGCATCTCATACCGACGAAAGCGACAGCGATAGCAAAGATGCCATTATCATTACTGGTGCCGATGCCTCTCGCCACCTGCTCCCGATGAGAGATGATCACGATAGCGCTTTGACATTCCGAAGTATTCTTTTGGCCTCGGGTCTTGCTTGTTTCCAGGCTGTCATGTACCAGATCTACACTGTTCGTGGCTCATTCCACTTAGACTCTAATGAGATATCATCTAATATGATCAACCATAGTTCAAACCCACCATGATCACCATTCAGGGCACCTTCATCGTCCTCATCTCCTACTTCATCGGTAACGCTTGGGCCTTTGCCCTCCCCCGCGGCGACAACTTCGAAGCTCGATGGAGAGCCAAGGGTAACACCGGCTCGCTCCCCTTCCTGATCAAGTTCATCAAGTTCATCAACCCTGGGCCATGGGGTCTCAAGGAACACGCTATCTGTGCCATCACAGCCACCTCGGCCTCTAACGCCGCTGCAAGTGTCCAAGTCTTTGCCGCCCAGGATCTCTTCTACAACATGCCATTGAGCCCGACTACTGTTATCCTGAGCACCATTTCCATCGGTCTGTTCGGTTATGGTCTTTGCGGTATCATGCGCCCAGTTGCTGTCTGGCACGTTGATGCTGTCTTCTGGAGTAACTTGCCCACTGTCAAGACTCTCCAGGGTCTTCACTGGCAGGAGGTCAAGGACTCTAAGCCTCTCCGAGTCTTCTGGTACAGTTTCGGTGGCATGTCGATTTACGAGTTCTTCCCTGCCTACATCTTCCCCTGGCTCAACTCAGTTTCGGTTCCTGTAAGCTATACCCTCATTGGCGATACTTGGCTCTTGCTAACCACTTGTGAAGTGCTTGGCTGCCATGAAGGCGACCGGAAACACTGCCAAGAACCTCACTCGTGTCTTTGGTGGTGCTACTAACAACGAGGGTCTTGGCCTCTTCAGCATTTCCCTGGACTGGCAATATGTAAGTTACTCTAAGAAACTGTAAGATACTTGACCTGACATGCATAGATCACCTCTTTCAACACCTCTCTCCCGCTCCCTCTTCAAGCTCACATGGCTGTTGGATTCGTGGTCTGCTATATCGTCATGGCTGGTATCTACTACGGAGATGGCTGGGGCGCCAAGTCCCTACCTTTCATGTCGACTCGACTCTTGATGGCCAATGGTACTACCTACCCCGTTGCTGAGGTTTTCGAAGGCGGAGTCCTCAACGAGTCACGCTTGTTGGAGTTTGGTCTTCCCAAGTTGACTGGTACCTTTGCCTACGCCATGTTCATGGCTAACGCGGCTGTAAGTCATCGAGTCTACCATGATCTTACCAAAGCTAATCTTGCAACAGATCGGTGCTCTCATCCTTCACTGCATCCTCTTCTGGGGCAAGGACGTCGTCAAGGCTTTCAAGAGCGCCAGGGAAGGACGATATGATGACCGCCACCACGAGCACATGGCCAAGCACTATAAGGAGGCTCCCTGGTGGTGGTATGTCACAGTCCTCGTTGGTAGCTTTGTTCTCGGCTTGATCGTCGTCATTAAGGAGAACATTACTCTCCCTGCTTGGGCCTATGTGGTCTCACTCATCATGGGTTCCATCATTGCACCAGTCGTAAGTTCTGAAGGTCCATGGTACAGCCAGCAGAACTGACCTTTATTCTAGAGCACTCTCCTATACTCTCGTTATGGAAACGGTATTGCGACCAACAACCTTTCCAAGATGATTGCTGGTCTCATGCTTCCTGGCAAGCCTGTCGGTAACATGTACTTTGCCGCTTGGTCTCACAACGTCATCTCCAACGCCGTCAACCTGTCAGGTGATCTCAAGATGGGCGAATATCGTAAGTTGACTTATCAAGCTTGCAAAGCCTATGCTAATTAGGATGCAGTTAAAATCCCCCTCGCGTCATGTTCCTTACTCAAATCTGGGGAACCATCCTCGGTGGTTTCATCAACTACGCTATCATGATCAGCATTGTTGGCAGCAACCGAGATCTTCTTCGCGACGGTGATGGTAACTCATCCTGGAGTGGTGCTACCATGCAATCTTACAACACCAATGCCACCTCTTGGGCTCTTGCTGGCTACCTTTACAAGCTCGGCGGTACTTATGAGCTTGTTCCCTTCGGCCTGCTCGTTGGTGCTGGTCTGGTTGTGCTTCATCGAATCTTCTACAAGGTACGTTTCCCGAGATATCAGTAGTCCAATAACCGACTAACAATCTTCAGTTCTATCCCAAGATCAAGAACTTTGATGTCGCCGATATCAACTTCCCTCAGTTCATCCAGTTCGCTGGTTATATCCCCCTACAACCAGAGTCAGACTTGTGTTATCCTGAGCCAGATTCTCTCCGGTTTCTTCGTCCAGTTTTACCTCCGAAACTACCGACCTCGCATCTTCAGGGACTACTCTTACCTCGTGACTGGTGCCTTCGACGGTGCCAGTCTGACAGTCCTGTTCATCCTCTCTTTCGCCGTCTTTGGAGCTGGTGGCCCAGGCCATCCTTTCCCAAGCTGGTGGGGAAACAACGTCAACGGCAATTATGATCTTTGCCCTATTCCTGAGTAGACAGCACTTGAGGTTTTGAGTCCGGTGGTTTGGAAATGAGCCTGGAATTTGCCTGTGCATTGTTTAAACTCGTACTTTAGCCTCTGTACCTTATACCCCAGCGAGATATTTCGAATCAAATGTTCAATTATACACATGTGTTATTTATTGTGAAGCTGTTCTTCTCTGGGATACTTTAGTCAAGAACAAACTTGGAGCCGGACGCCAGAGAATTTGAGAGCAAGAAACTCGAGACTCTAAAACAGGGCACCAAAAAGTCTCATACAATTTCAGCCCCGGGAATACTTCTATCACCCCAACTACTCATATACAGCTGCCATCGCTCCTCTTACTTACCGATCCTGTCTCATGAGGAAACGTGATCGTCGTTCTTGTTTCCCTTACTGTCCTCTGCCTGCCTGACCTCAGTTTCCTCCTGAGTTTCATCCTTTTCCCTCAGACTGTACCATATGTCTCTCTTGTCAATATCGGAATGCTTTTGATATACCCTATCAATAGCTTCGCGAATTTTCTCTGTGAAAACAAATTTCTTCTTGTGCCTTATAAGTACTTCCGCAAACCCCTTACGCGTTACCTCTAGAGCTTCTGGATACTCTCTGAAGATGCTGAGAAATAATTTCTCTGTGATTGAAAGGGAGGGCGTATGCGTCAAGACTATATCCAACATCCAAGGCTTGCCACCGAGCATTATTCTTTCAAGGGGACTTGTCGAGAGGTCAACTTTTGGGTCAGCCTGCAAAACCAGTGCCAACAAGTTCTCTTGCTTGCCCGAATAATCAGTGCCCTGTTCGCAAATCCACATTGCGACATCTTGTAACTTTCCTTGGGCTGGACCAAGGCGCTCGAGTAAGATCTCCAGATGGGGCACCAACCTTGCTGCTTTCAGCATGGCGTTAGTCACTGACAATGGCAAGTCTCGAGGCCAGATTGACAAGAGAAGCTCGGTGCACTCTTCCCGTTGCCATCGGCTGTAATGCGACGCGTGTGCAATTGACAGTATTTTAAGCACGAGACCCTCTGTTACTTCGACGCCGGGCTGATACCTCATGAGTGCTTTCAGGGTTCCGATATCTGTTTGAGATTCGAGCATAACGGGAGTGATGTCAACTGAAAGCTTGCGAGCCTGTGTTAGACTTCTGAAAGCCTGTTCAGAAAGTCCAACATTCAGCATCTTTGGAGTTATTTCCAATTCCCGACTATGATCAAACAGAACCTCCACGTTTTCCTGGATTGGACATCTCTCTTCGCTGAGGAAACGAATGACGAGATCTTCTGTCACTGGCTCTTCTCCTCTCCGGACAAGGAGGAAAGACAGCAAGTCACTGGGCGTTAGCCGAGCTGCAGCTATGATGTCACTATCTGTGATATCGAGCGTTGCTGAGTGTTGACAAATGAGACGGGGTATATTCTGGAATGCGCCATGACCGCCACGAGAAGCTGCAGACTCGAGGGCCAACGTAAGAGCTGTGACTCCGTTTGCGTCTTTCGAAGCGGGTGAGGCGCCATGTTGAAGCAGCTGGAGAACAAGTGACTCATCATTGTACTGGCAGGCCAAGTGTAATGCTGAACCATGAATTGGATGGACGTAGTTGACGTCGACCCCCTTTTCCAGAATCAGTGATATGATGTCACTGTTATTCCCCGGTAAAGCTGAAAAAAGGGAGTCTTGAAGCTTCCAGTGATTTTATCTACACTGGCTCCGTGTGTGATCAAAAGCTTGGAAAGTTCGAAGTTGCCAATAAAAGAAGCTAGCTGAAGCGGACTCTCCACTTCATCCGTTCCACCATCAGCAATGGCGCCGCGTTCAAGTAAGATCCGGACAATGTTGGTACATCTCTGTGTCGTTCGGTAGTCCACACTTTCTGCGTGATATATCTGATGTCTTGTCCCTCGTTGCTCCAATTCCTGCTGCAGGGGTAAAGCGCAAGCCCATAACGCCAGGGTAATTGGGTCTCCGGGCTGAGATGATCTTGGTCGGACGCTCGCGCCGCGTTGTAATAGTAGCCGTACCACTTCAAAGTTCAAGTAGTAGCAAGCTATTTGCAAAGGGCTATCTTCCTCCTGGTCACTGCCATCGACACTCATCCCTTGTTGAATCATTCTCTTTACCAGAGAAACAGAACCTGAGGAACAGACGAAGAGAAACCTTTTGGGAGTTGGAGGCACATAGTCAAGTAAAAGGTCGAGAGCTCTGTAGTTAGTGAACTTTTCCATCATCAGGGAGTCCAGTGTTTCGTCGATGATCTCAAATGAACCCTCCTCGTCTTTGAACAGCCGTTCAACAAGTGCCCCAACCACAAGAAGATCTCCACTTCTGCAGGCTTCCTGAAGACTCAAACTGTTGACTTTTGCGCCAGAGTCAAGAAGCAGTCTCACAATACACAAATGCCCTCGTTTAATCGCTGCCAACAATGGTGTTCGGCAGTCACAGCCGTCAACTTCCAGGTTGATATCAGCCCCTTTCGACAAAAGCGTTTGGACGATGTCGATGTGGCCTCCAAAACTCGCGGCATGCAAAGGACTTGCATCTTGAGCCTCCATACTTGCCATTGTAGCGTCCTTGCGGCCTCGAACATTGACCGAAGCATTGGCTTCGAGTAGCAGCTCTGTCATGGCGTGGTCTCCCTTTCGACAGCTTATGATGAGGGGATGTTGGAGGCGACCCTCTTCTTCGATCAGTGAAGGGTCTGTCTCAAGAAGTAGTCTTGCAATCTCCCCATGCCCCTCCTGAAGAGCAAGCTGAAGAGTGCTCGATAATGATGAATCTCTTTCGTTCTCTGACTGTCGTCTAGTTTGGTACTCCAACTTAGGATCTGCGCCATATTGAAGCAGAAGCTGCACGATTTCGATGTGACCACCTACAATCGCTGCGCGCAAGGATGTGTGCCAACGGCCCTGTATCACATTCGGGTTGGCTCCCTTGTTCAACAGACTCTTGACAATCTGTAGCTGGCCAGTACGTGCTGCAGCCTGCAGAGAACTTCCATAGTAGTATCCCGTAGCGTCAACACTGACTCCCCGTGATAAGAGCAATTCAACAAGAGGAGCATTGCCCAGTGCGCAAGCCATCTGGAGAACTAGCCCATATCTTATGTCTTCCAGCTTGCCTGTGTCATACTTCCGTAAAAGGAACTCGAGTACCACCCCTGGCCCTTGTTCAAAGACATACTCCAAAGACGGAGCCTCTAAAAAGCGACCATCAGGGTCATCAACAATGCTATGGAAAGTCTGTCGCTCTCTATCACCTTCAAACAACGCGACAGCTTTATCTAAAAGCGCCTTACCTCCATCACAATAGTCGGGAAGATGGAGGCCACAATCCAATAGCATGGTCAAAACCGCCATGGCTTCCATTTCTCTCTGAACTGTTCCCAAAAGAGCTAAATCTCCTTGACCTGCAAGTTTGACATCTGCTCCAGCTTCAAGCAGCTCCTTTACCACAAAACCTGGGCAGAACCTTGCTGCGTACGGAAGAGGATAAACATTCTTTCCGCCTAGACTATTCGGATCGGCCCCTAGTCTCAGTATTGTTTGTATAGCTTTCTGCTGCTGAGGCATTGTGTCATCTATATACCAACTCGCATAGTAAGACCGCTCAGAGATATCAAAAGCGCCCAGGCAGACCTGTAAAGGACTGAAAAGACGACGGTCGTCAGTCGATCTCGAACCATCTGCTTGATCAGTGGTAGGCAGAGGAGCATTCATAAGGCTGGCGTGGATAGACTGCCTGATGCGTTTACGACGCCTGGGCTTCTCGTCTTCAGGAATGTTGGCATTGATATCGACACCGAAGTCGGATACGAGATACTCGATGATTTCAGACTGTCATTTACTACAAGCAGCATAGACCAATCGGCTCAGGAGGAGTTCGGAAGGAGACACATCGATCTTTTGAGATAGGAGAAACTTCAAAATCTCAAGATCCTTTCCAGCAGCGCATACCAGTGTGTCGTCAGGAATGGCGGCGCCTTGCACATCAGAACTAAGCTTGAACAAGCTCTTGACTACCGAGAGGCGGCCCCTCTCTGCAGCTTTCTGTAGACCTTCCAGAAGGTCGTTGGCTTGCAGTAGCAGTTGGTGTTTGCAACTCATGATGGCCTCCAAAACAGCTACATTTCCGGAGGTACAGCATTCCAGAAGATCTGCCTTTGGAGCTTGTTGCTCAATGACCGCGACTTTGTACTTTTCTTCTCCTGCTGGAAGTTTCAGCCTCAGCTGATCAATCTGTTCCTCCGTGCAGCCATTCTCAGTGGCTTTCGCGAGAGTAAGCTGTAACATATCGTGACGCCCTTCTGGTATGCTCTCCAAAGTTACATAGATGCGTTCAATAAAGTTAACTTTCATTTTCAGGGCATGATCGAGCAGTATCTGAACGGTGTTCAAGTGTCCATTGGACGCAGCTGCCTTGAGAGCAGTAACAACCTCATAACCCCTGAATCCTACAGTGTCTTTTTGCTCTAGTAGTATCTTGACAACTGCGTCATTTCCTCTAGCAGCACTAACTTCCAGAGGGCGGTTCTTCAGAGACTCGCCTTGCATAATTCCATCGTCACGGAGATGCCTTCCTTGCTCAATAGCGGATATATCCATTTCATCATCATGCTCAACTCGGGTGATGGTGTCACGGGCATCTCCATCAGCGACAGATTCGGTCGTGCCAGTTGTCTGCTTGTAAAGTTCTGGCCACAGTTTAGAGCGAGGATGCTTGTCTCTTCCAGGAGAAGCCTCCCGATAAAGTGGCCTGTATGGCGAGGGCCGAGCTCTCTTGTACTTGGGACTCGGCGGTTCGTAGAGGAATCTATAGCCTCGTTCTAGAAAGAACATAATGATGCTCTGGTGGCCACCCTCAGCAGCGGCATGGAACGCATCTGGAGATGAACCTTCAGCATGGACATCTGCACCGGCATCAAGAAGCATCTCGACAACCTTTCTGTGTCCGTAATACGCTGCCGCCTGCAACGCAGTACCAGAAGGCCCCGTCTTCTGGTGAACATCTGCACCTTCATCCAGTAGTATCCTGACAACATCGACGTGGCCTTTCGCAGCGGCGACATAAAGCGCATTGCCTTTTCGTTCTTCTGTACTGACATTGGCGCCGCGCTGGAGTAGCTCTTGGACGGTGTATTTGTGGTTCATCAAGCAAGCCGAACGGAGTGGCGTACCGAACTGACCTTCGGCTTCAATATCAAGTCCTTGTTCCAAAAGATGTTGGACGATGTCTGTATGGCCAAAGAGAGCCGCGATTGCAACTGCGTCTCTTGGGAATGTGTTTGTCGCGCCTGGTGATGATTTGGAAAGCTGGCGCTGTAGCACAAATAGCTGACCAGCTTTGATGGCCTTGACTAACCTTGTTTTGTGTTTGTCTGGTGTATCCTTGTCGGCAAAGCGCTTGAACTCTGGCTTTTGTAGTTGGTCGATGACCTTGATGAAGCCATACTCTGTTGCCATCTGTATGGCTTGCTCGTAGTCATCCTCAGAGTTAATAATGGCATCGTGCCCAATGAGAGAGAGCACAATATCTTCATGCCCTCCTTGAGATGCAGCTTGGATGGCACTCTGAAACTTCGAACCACACTTTGTAGACGCACCGTGTTCAAGCAGCTTCTCTACGATGTCTTGATATCCTCTGAAACACGCAACATGCAACGGACTTCCATATGCACCACATTCGACGTTCAGCTCTGCACCCTTCCCGATCAGAGTTGTCACAGTTGAGAGATGGCCAGTCGCAACGGCGAGGTAGAGTGCCGTGTGCCCAAGGTCGTTCCGTTGGTCCCAGTCTATATCATTCTCCGACTCTGCCATAAGAGTCAGCAGGCCGTCTATACCAAAGACAGCTGCTAGGAAGAGAGGAGACGATGTTGCGTTTGACACGGCATCAAGAGCCGGCTTCATTGGGTGATCCCTCGGCAGCAGTTGTGCAATCTCCTTCGCAATATCTAGCCAGGCTTCGAAGGAAAGGCTGACATCATAGTCCTCATCCTCAAAGACGAATGAGATCATTTCTTGAAATAGCTTGTCCTCCTTCTTGACAACCCTTGAACTCTCAAAGTGGCCTGCCCAGTGCGTCGCGGCATACAAGAAAAAGCTTTGAACCTGTTGTTCCAGACTTCCATTGTCAGGCGCACCACGGGCGCTGACCTTTATGCAGGTCGATGCCAGCAAACTGTGAGCTATGGGAGCGGAGAACAAAGACTGTTTACTACGGAGAATAAACTCTCTGACTGAGTGATGAGCGAGTCGGACAACTTGGCGATGGAGGTCTATGACCACCAAGTTCGAGCATACAATAGATATGTCCGCCGCCGTGCACGGGACATCCCCTGTGCTTGAGGCAGTGATAGCTGCCAACAACGCCTCAGGGGTCAATGGCGCTTTCATGTATAGCAGCCAGGAGAATGTATGAATGGCGAGTTTGCGCGACTTTTCCCCTGATTGCAAGATTTGTCCAAGGTCGTTTTCGTAAAGCTTGTCGAGATCAGAGAGAATGTTGGACCGCAGAGCCGGAAGCAAATCATGTTCGTTCTTGACCTTGCGAAGCTGCTGTATTTGCCGATGAACCCATAGAAACCTAGATATCGCCACTTGGTTAAGAAAATAATTGGAAGGTGAAGGAAGATGGAGCCTACATTTCGCCTGCGCCCTCTAGCAGCTCCTTTATCAAGCAGCTTCTTCTATCCGGAGAGAGTCTTCCACTGATGAGTTTGGCGTCGTCAATCTTCTGAGTAATCAACTTAGCCATATCATCGTGAACATGGTCAGCCGTCACAATAACCTCCTTCGCAGTTGGTAGTGATGAGAGGATATCAAGACTATTCCTGCTTGTGACTAACACCTTGACGACGTTCTCAGCCTTTGACATGATGTCAGATAAAGACTGCAAGAGAGCATCACAACTCTCATCTTCAACCTGCTCGACGCCATCGAGTAATATTGTAATGGGGTCTTCATTGGCAACTTGAACGATGCGATCCACACACTCCTTCCTACTCAATTTCGGAAGGTCTAGTCCCTGAAGGAGAGCTGATTTCGAGCGGCGCTGGAAGTCGGAATAGAAAAAGTCGCGAACATCACTTTGGGTTTCCGTAATCGCGAGTTGACGCAGAATGCTACGGAGGATCCCATCTGCTGACGATCTCTCAGGCTCGGAATCGCTTTCGATACAGTAAAAGTATGCAAAGGGTGTCGATTCTGGCTGCGAAGCCCAGGTTGCCCGCAACGAATCGACTATCACCGAGAAAAGATTTGTCTTGCCGGAACCCGTGATCCCATGAATCCAGAGAGTCGATGAAGAGCTGGACTCGCACCAGTGTCTGTAAGCCTCATGCTGCAGAAGCCACTGGCCGAAGTTTGGCGTTCTTGAGTCGGATATGGTCTCGTGGTGGATTGAGAAGGGCGAGGTGGACATCCAGGCTATCATCTTTATATAATCGTTCTCTTCGATACGCTTGGTGTTATTGTTGATTTGATCTCTGAGGCGAAGAACTGTCTTTTGGATAAAGCGTAGATCTGAAGTGTCCTGAAGCTTGGCTAGTTTGAGAACCTCGTCCTCTCGGGATAAGATGTTTTGTATCCCATCATCACCTGTCCAAAAGACACTCTTGGCAAGTCGGACTGGTCTGGTCAGTGAATGGGTTTCTCAATGGGGTTACAAACATGCCTGCAGTTGATTGTGAAAAGAAGGCAATTGTCTGTGCTAGATATGTCAAGACTTCTGTATAGAGAACCGCGAGGGCTGTTTCGAGCGCAGGCTCAGCGGATTGACCTCGGCCAAGATGCAGATTCTCAAACTCCTTGTATCGCGCAATGATCCGAGACACCACCTCGAGGTCCTGAACCATGGTCCCGTACTGCTGGACATCGTTGACTGTAACTTGAAGAAGCAGTCTGACAGCGGCCCAGGGCAGCGAAGCGTTGCTGGCATCAAACTGCACAGCCGCATCGCCGACGGCTTTGAAGGAATCGATCCATTTAGCGATCTTTTCGAGAACATCTCGGATAATGACGACTTCTCCATTTGAGCGCTTGAACATCCAGCGTTTGCGGAGACTAGTGGCTTTACGATTCTCCGCTGCTTGCAGAGCGGCGGCTAGAATGTCGCGCTTATGCGTTGCAGCCTGGCCAAGCGATGTCTTGAGATCTGCGCCGAGGGAGTTGAATGCTTGATCCCAGAGACTCTGCGCATTTGTATTGCTTGAAGGCGGCGTTTGCGTCGCCATGGCGGTCTAGCGAAACCGAGTCGCTTCTTCCTTTCGCAGTATTACTCGGGTTCTAATTGGTTTGCAGGTTCCAGCCCAAATCGCGATGATCAAGACACAAGCCTCAGCCGCAATGCTCGCGACGCTTACCTTTCCAGGCCACTACTTACTACTTGCATATGCTGGGTGTAACCAATAGATCCATTTTCAAGGCCACCCGATCTATTGCGTTATTAGCCAGCTCGAAACTCGGTGGTTGTGTGCCGGCCTTCATTGACAACAACAGGATAATTCACGTAACTTCGACATATTGGGGATCATACTTCAATACATATATTTGGAATTAGTAACTGGGTAAGATAAAGGTGATTGTGGTTGAAGTGTGAGTTCGACCTGCCTGTCCTGCTTGCTCGGTCAGGCAGCCATGGACGCGAAGGACGCGAAAAAGAGCGAGATTCTAGCGGTCGTTTACAGGCTTGTATGCTTTCGGTCAACTGTCGGCCTCGAGCAAACTCTACAAAAGCAGGGTCACGACCTCGACAATTGATAATAAATAATAGACTATAACAGTAACAATAATCATTTTAGCTAAGACAATTTCCTTAGCAAAATATCTCTTTTTCCTTTTTCAGATCCTCCAGGCCTGAACCGCACAACCATGTCCTCACCAAAGACGGTCGCTTTCTTCGGCGCTAGCACAGGCGTAGGCCTCTCAGCGCTGAAGCATTCACTGGCTACAGGGCATAACTGTATCGCTCTGTGCCGAATCCCATCAAAACTTGAGGCGCACGTCTCACCAAAAACTCATTCCAATCTACGAATTGTTCAAGGCAATGCCCACGATATCAAGGCAGTGGCTTCTTGTTTAAAGAAGGACGATGGCTCAATCGTCGATGCAATTGTCTCTACGATTGGGGGCAAACCCATCATTCACAAAATGACGATTGATGATCCCAACTGTTGTCGAATCGGCATGTCTGTCCTTCTTGATGCTCTCGCCCAAATACGTGCAGAGGGTGCAGTAGGAAGACCTCACATCACTGTCTTCAGTACCACTGGCATGTCCGACTTTGGTCGCGATTATCCCCTTCTCCTCTACCCCATTTATGCGATTGCTTTGAAGGTTCCCCATGAAGACAAAAAGATCATGGAGACCAAGTTAGCCGACGGTGGTGAATTCTTCACCATCGTGCGGGGCAGTTTGTTGGTGGATGGTGAGAGCGAAACGCCAGTGCGCGTGGGCATCGAAGACCCCAAGAATGGGTTAGAGTCGCTGGAAATTGGATACACTATCTCAAGGGAGGACGCTGGGAGATGGCTGGCAGATAATCTGCTTGTACAAACACGTGCTGAGTACGTGAACAAGATTGCATCCATCACTTACTGAGCGGTTCAACGGGAGAGGATGCATTTAGAAGGCGTAGTTAGGGAATTGGTTGGGAACTCAGCGTGAACGAAGAAATTAGTTAGCTCGTACGATCCAGTTCTTACATGATACATACAAATAATAATCATCTGAACATCAAATAATTATTCCTGTGCCCATCTTGGATGAACTCTTGCTGTCTTATTCATGAGAGTATTACCCTAAGGCATCCGTGATGGGGAGAATGGTACAGCTGTCCCAAAATGCTTTAGCGCTTATCTTGTCCTCCAGATAACCTATCAGGACTTTAACGCTCGGTATCGTAGCTACTTATCAGTCCTGCTTTGGGATCAGAGTGAATGATGACCATCGATCATATACATGTTTTGACAGCTGAATACTGGGTCAATAGTAAAGGATTACCTGGGGAAGGTTTGGTATTGAGAGGAAATGTCCCTATCTGGAATCCCCAAATGGCCGACACTAGTGATGAGGTAGTGATTGATGGTACATGATAGTGATGGTTGGAAGAGGTGCATCTACCACGATAGTTCACCCGAAGAAATGCTCATTTCCCGCGAAGAAAGAATCAAATCTCTATCGCGACAAGGTATCAAACTATTGCCAGATCACGCTGTGCGAGCACGAGACTCTCATCTTTGCCGGTCTCTTTATCGCTGTTCATCACGAATGACGCCCTCCCCGCTATCTCAACCCCTCTCGCGTCAGATTCGGCCTCCGCGCCCGAGAAAAACGCGAGGAACGCCTCCACAGCCAAGCTCCGCAGCTGCGTCGTTTGTCGCAGTCGTAAAGTGCGCTGCGACAAGCTATCGCCATGCTCAAACTGTCGCAAGGCTAACATCCCCTGCGTGGTTCCGTCCAATGACCGCCCTCCAAGATGGGCCAGGCGCTTGGAGCGCATCGCCGATAATGGACAGAGTGCTGCAGGACAGGGGGTGGTGGCAGCTCTGGCACTGATCAGGTTATGAACAGACTGCGGACGCTGGAGAATTTAGTCAAGGAGTTGAGTGGACAGCTTGAGGTGGCTAATGCTGCTGCCAGTAGGGGTGCGTCCTCTGATGCTCCGTCGCCCCAAGATGCTGTCAAGGATGCGGCTAGTCCGTCGTCGACATCGACGGCTTCAGATGTGCAGAAACATTTTGGGAGAATGGTGATCAAGGACAAGAACAGAGAAAAGTATGTAGCTAGTGGCTTCTGGTCTCGCATCAGTGATGAGGTATGTCCACTCCAGCCTTGCTTCTTGCTGTTCATCGTTCTGACTGCCCGCAGCTCGATGGGTTGAAGATGGCCACTCGTAGGATGGCAGATGATGATGAGTCTTCCGAAGATGAAGACTTTCCGGCCAGCACTCCCTCAACTCAAGAACTTAACCGAGAACCCTCGGAGCGGCATGCTTTCTTGTTTCGAAACAGCCAGGCTCCTGCATCGCCTAGCGAACAGGACTTCAGCCCGTTACCATCACAGATCCCCTTCCTACTGGACGTGTTCGATGAGAACATCAACCTCATCATGCATATCGTGCATATGCCAAGCATCAGAAAGATGGTCCGTCCTTCACATGGGACAGCGGCCAAGGTATCTCTCAAGCACCAGGCGCTGCTCTTCTCCATCTACTACGCGGCCATCACGTCCATGGAAGACGACGATGTGCTAGCCAATTTTGGGTCTACGAAAACGGAACTCAATATGAAGTTCCGTCGAGGCCTTGAACAGGCCTTGGCACGAGCAGACTTCCTCAACAACCCTGACATTGTCCTTGTTCAGGCCTTGGTCATCTTCCTATCCCTCGCGAGGCGGTACGATAGCCCTGTTTACGTTTGGATGATGACTGGTTTGATGATTCGTATGGCTCACGCTGTTGGCCTCCATCGAGACGGTTCAAGGTTCGAGCATCTATCACCGTTTGAAGTTGAGCAACGACGTCGTCTGTGGTGGATGATCATTACAGTCGACATTCGTGCTTCTGAAGATCAGGGGACCGAGTTCTCAATTACACAAGGCAGCTTCGATACTAAGATACCTCTCAACGTCAACACTTCGGACATTGAGCCCGACACGAAGGAGACTCCTCCGGAGCGCAAAGGCGTCACAGACATGTCCTTCGCACTCTCCATGTGTGAACTAGCTCAAGTTTCAAGGCAGTTGATGGCATCGAGTATCCACTCATCTGGACCGACCCTCGAGAAGCAAACTAAACTGCTCGATGGTATCCAAGAAAAGCTCGAGAATGGCTACCTTTTCCGCTCCGCACATCCAGAGGATATAGCCAACTGGGTCGGGATCGTGTGCGCGCGGCTTGTGCTTTCCAAGCTAACACTCTTAGTGTATCTCCCGTCGCTTTTTGCTTCACCAAATGAGCGGTTCTCGGATGAGATGCGAGACAAACTGCTCATCGCCGCTATTGAGGTCGCAGAGCATAACCACGCGCTCAATGCTGAGACGAAATGCCGCCAGTGGCGATGGATTTACCAGACGTATACTCACTGGTATGCCATTGTATGGCTTCTGATTGAGATATCCAGACGACAGTGGTCGCCTACTGTCGAGCGGGCATGGGTGGCTCTGCACAGCGTCTGGCTTATCCCGTCACAGCACAACATGACCAAGAATGCGCGTATGTGGTTTCCGCTGCGCCGCTTGATGGCCAAAGCGAGAAGTCATCGGGACGAGCAGCTGATGCTAATTCGGAACAACCCAGCGATGATCGAGAAATTGGAGCAGGCTGATCGCTCGCTTCCTGTTCCCGTTAGCCCGGAATCGTCAGAAGAGACAAACTCGCAGCAGCGATTTCTTGAGCACTGGCACTTTGCTGTTGGTAAGACTGCGGAGCAAGCAGTGTCTCAAGCCAGTGATAGCACCACAACGCAATCTCTAGCTAATCCGGCCATGGGTAACAATGCCACTCAGTGGGTAAACCCCTCGTTCGACTTTACTTCATACCACCCTGGACTTCAGATGGGCGTAGCTGGTGATATACTGCCAACAGAGATGAACATGCTACCTCAAACATGGGTCGATGGCCAGCCTGGAGATGCAGATATTGCTTCGTGGCTTTGGACAGACATGGATCAGAGTGGCAACGGGATTGGAGACATCGATATAAATATGGATATTGATACTGACATTGACTGGAATATGTGGCTACAGTCTGCTACAGGTATGGAATTGAATCAAGGAAGCACGGGGCCTCCTTGAGTAATTTTGGGTAATAGGCCTCAGAACTTCAGTCCAAGACTGATGCATGTATGGAACAGATGCGGATTAGGTGAAGGTCAGCTTGGTGATCATGTGCGAAATACTCGATGGCGAATCGGACGCATCATATTTTTCTGGAGGAGTACAATCTTTATGGTTACTAGAGCCTTTGGCTAAATTCCGAACCGTACAGCTCCTTCTGACGCTCAAGCACAGCCGGGTGACGAATCACTCCTGGCTTCAGCTTGCCAAAGTCCAAGTCAACGCCCTCCTCCATATATGGAAAGGGACCAAGAGGTGTAATAGCAAGAGGATTGATCTTGTAATGGCTTTTTGTATACTGAACCAAGGTTAGTCCCACTCGGACAAACGAGTCATGGACTTACGTTTTCTTTAATATGCCTAAAGTCTGTCGTCTCTTTGAAACCCGGAACATTCCAGTAGAGGTTCTTGAGCCACTCATGAATGACTGGGTAGTTGGCGCGAATAGTTCCGAGATCGCATTTGAAGTGACCAACATAGACAACATCAAATCTGACGACAGTGGCATACGCACGGATGTCAACTTCGGTGAACTGCTTGCCGAGGACATAGGGGCCTCCATTCTTGTGGATCAGTGCCTCGAGCTTGTTAAGTGCCGCGAAGACTGTTGGTACATTGTTGTTGTAGTCCTCCTGGGTCGTTGCGAATCCGGCTTTGTAGACGCCACTGTTGAGGTCTCGCTGCATCCAAACATTGATATCGTCAATGGTCGGTCTCAAGTTCTCAGGATAGAGGTCAAGATCTCGCCCGGGGCTGTTCGAGTCAAGTATGGAATTGAAGGCTGTTGGCAACCAACGAAGCAATTCGTGGCTCTCATTATTGACTATTCGATTCTCCTTCTTATCCCAGAGAACAGGTACACTGTACCGGCCTTTATAATCAGGGTCATCTTTGAAGTAAACCTCGTGCATATACTTTGAGTTGAAGAGGTGATCTTCGGTAGCCCCTTCATAGAGATCATCAGGAGAACTCAGAAACTGCCAACCTGGCCATCCCTTATCATCGCCCTTAGGGTAGGGCTTTACGACAGATAGACCGATGATGTCTTGGAGACCTTTGAGATGCCGGACAAGATTTGCTCGGTGAGCGAAAGGACAGAAAAGTCCGATGTATAGATGGTAGCGATCCTTCTCGGGCTGGAATGGGCCATCCGGAGTGATGACTCCGTGCCATGAGTCATCAGGGCTACCATGAACAGTCATTTTATGAGCTTAAACAACGATGTGTAAAACTTGTGTACTTGTTACACATGAGGAGGTTCGTATTGAGAGATAGACTGCTTGACCCCGCTTGATGACGGATAATCGGAATTGGAGGTCCGGTTCCGGAACTGGGCTCGGAACTGAACTTTATTCAACTATATATCAGGCATTTGTAGCCTGTAGTTAATAGCAATTGATACGAACGGAGAAGATGGACTAGGAATTTCAAAACAATATAACACAGTCACAGAAATGATATTTGAGAGAAGCAAATATTTGATATAAATGATAGAATGCAGTATCAGGTCGTGTTCGCCTTTCACTGTCTCAGCCTAATTATTGAAGAACAGGATTAAAGAGAGTATGAGAAGAGAACAAACCAGTAAACGACAGATTCCAAAGAATTTCACAGTAGAAATCATAAGTCAAAAGGTAAAAACAGAGGTTCTCTCGGTGAGATGTGTTATAACTGAATAAACGAGCATTGATTGCCCTGCGTGAATGTCCCCCAAACACTGTCCTTATCATCCTAGCACATAAGTCATGAGTCCTCTGGCCCAATGACCCCAGACTTGAAGCCAGTCGTAAGTGCGATTTTGCGTCGAGCAAGATCGACGTAAGCTTTTGTTGAAGCGTGAGATAGTGGCCATGAGTTACTGACCTAGGTGGAAGGCTTGCCAGGCTTGCCTAGTCCAGATGGCTTACCTGGGCCATCTGGCTTGCCTGGTTCGGGATATCCTGGTTTACCAGGACTATCAGGCTTGCCAGGACCGTCATGCTTGTCTGGACCATCTGGTTTGCCTGGGCCGTCTGGCTTACCCGGGTGATCAGGTTTACCAGGTCTGGGATGGTCAGGTTTACCAGGCCCTGGATAGTCAGGCTTTCCTGGATGGTCTGGCTTACCACCTGGGTGGCCAGGCTTTCCTGGGTGGCTAGGTTTGCCGGGTCCAGGATAGTCAGGCTTGCCGGAATGGTTAGGCTTGCCTGGGTAATCAGGTTTATGAGGTTTGGGTGGGTAATGAGGCTCAGGCTTGTGCGGCTTAGGAGGAGGATAGTGAGGTTCCGGCTTAGGATGCTCAGGAGGCGGGTAATGAGGCTTCCCAGGCTGGTCAGGTTTGTTCTCCCAAGGCTTGTGGGGCTTGCTTGGGTGATCTGGTTTTCCTGGCTTGGGATAGTCAGGCTTTCCAGGGTGATCAGGGTTGTGAGGCTTGGGCGGGGAGTGGGGCTCCGGCTCAGGATGCTTGGGGGCAGGATAGTAAGTCTCTGGTTTGTGAGGCTTGGGAGGGTAGTGCGGCTTCTCAGGCTGGCGGGGATAATTCTCCCAGGACTTATGAGGCTTCGGCTTCTTTACACCACAGCCGGGATCATATGGCTTGGGCTTTCCAGGCCCGCCATATTCTCCCCAGCGCTTGACGGGCTTGTAGTCATGGCAATAGACTTCCTTGCCAGGCTCGGCAACAGGAGCGGAGACAGCACCTGAGCTCAGAGCCAAGAGGGCAATAACAGACAGTTTCATCTTATCAGATGGTTGGCAGAGCTGTGCTGCAGTGAAGAAATGCTTGTGAAATAGGTTGTAAAGTCTCTCTAAAGAGTGAAGAGACAGTCAAAACAGTAGAGTTGAGAAAGTGGAAGGCGGATGAGGAAGGAAGAGAATAGATCTCGAGGGGGCAACGGCGAGCTTTTATGTTCTTTTCTCGTCGCTGGATATGTTGGGACGGCAAGGGGATGCAATAAAATGTAGGGCGTCTATCCTAGCTGACAAAAGGCCCTGGGTAAACTTAGCTATAATTTAGTATAGACTTAGAGGATTTTAGACTAAGTATTTTTAGCACCTGAATTCAACATCAGAAGTCTTCTTGCACCACGGGGACCGGATCATACGACTCTGCAATTGGTGTCGATCAACGTATTGAACTCCGTCGTGAATGCATCGGCTGGGGCCGTGTGAAATCTTCGTTAAGTTCATGGGGACATGCCCACCTACAGTCACTTGGAAAGTATTCGACAGGCATGTGTCTTGATGCCTTAGCTCTCAGTCTCAAAAAGAATAGATAGCTAACCTATCGGGTCAGAACTTCCGCCTTGATTCTTAGATGCGAGTGGCTTCTACAAGTGCATTACGCTTCGAGCCCGACATGGCTGTTTCTTTTGGGACGGAGTTGATACTCTGGAGAATTCTGCCACATGGCGGTATTGCAGAATGATGTTGTCATTGTCGTCGATTTTCAAGTGGTGGCTTGCTTACCAACAGAAATTCGTGTCTTCTCGTATCATGCATGCACTCTCGAATGTGGTGTCTTCATGCAGAAGCAGAGAGCCAAAGTTCGGGTCAATTCCCCTGAAGCTGAATATTGAAACAGCCAAGGTTAAATCTCATCAACAGAGGCTGGGATTATTGGTGGGGTTACTATGGCCGATTGGTTTTCAGGTGCAGTTCGGACAAATGAACTCTCCGTGTCCAGACAGCCATAGTTCAGCTCTAGATGCAATACCCCGGTTGATGTGAAACAGTGATTCCGGGGAAAGATCGTATTCATTGACGGCCGAATAGGAACAGAACGAAGAGCTTTGCTGGTTGCTGCTGCTGTACCTGTTCCAGATCTCATAGCCGAGTCTTCCGGAGATAATGCTATAAGCGTGACACAACACAATATGCTACTCATTATGCGAGTCTTGTGTAAGACGAAATTGGTCTGGTCAACTTGGTCATCCCCAATCAAGACGTTGCGAGTGTTGCATGCTCGGGAGTGTAGGTATCAAGCCCAACCGGCCTCAACGTTGAGGCACTCGTAACGGCCAGGTCCAAACTCAATTCCATATTAGCATCAAACCTAAGCTAAAGTTTATGGTTGTTTTTGACTCTAATGTGTCTTTCCCTGGAGCTGTCAAGCGAGATTTTCCAGGTATCTGGCAGTCTGAGAGCTAGTTTGGTACGCTGACATGGTCACAATGTCATCTTGAATCGGCCATGACTGAGTGAATAGATCTATTAAAGCTTTTTAACATTCGTATCGAGTCAACGCAAGTCTTTCAGCTTAGCCTGACTTGGTATTTTCATCGATCCATTTAGCTCTGGCCGATTCTAGAGAGCATGAGCCAGCTGAGCCAAGCCAACACCGAAATTCCCCGTCACCAACACTATATGTAGGTGTAATCATGCAGGCGCCTCATGCAAAATCGATCGTGGTATTTCTATTGTGCACCAGGAGAATATTATTTGGGACTGACAGCCATTGGTGCCCGCCTGTAAGCTCGTGTCGAGTTTTATGCATGAATGCATGGCTCACAGTCATAACTGGCGTTTCGTGACCTCTAATCGTTGCTAAAAACAACCAACTCCTGAGTCTCGCGCTACTGGTGAGAATTGCGATGCTTGTGAGACGTATTGCCTCATTTGTCCACCAACAGAGCGTATGAGGGTTTGCGATTCGCTGCTCATGCTACTAAGAGCAGGAAACGAGATGGTTGTGATTACCTGTCCATTTCCGTATGCACAACATTCAATAGTCTCGTTTGGGGTATTTTTAGCTGTCGTAGGGGACTTTCTTGGGGACCAGCTACACCTCAAAATGGAAGCTTGATCCTGATTTGGTCAAATTATGACACCACGTGAGATGTGAAACAGCTGAGTCCTCGTATTGATTTATACCTGCATTAGTTCAAGATCTAGATTTGCTTGACTTGGGTTCATAGACTTGGTCGCAAGACATATCGCTTAGTGATATCGTGCCACAAGCTCAGACTATTGACTGTTGGATATTCAGGCGCATGCAGTGTAAGCTCTCAATGACTGCTCTCTACTCCCTTTGATACAGCAGACTTTACGGAGGATCACCGATTCCAGCATTTCCTACGATTGAGAGTCCCCTTTCGATCCGGAAATGCTTCAATTTCGCCTCAATGGTCCATACTTCGGCTTAGTCATCTCCCCTATGGTTAATCTTATTGCTATGCTCACAGTATGTTCCAAGTTATCTCCGTTAGTCTTATGCCATCTGTGGTTTCCGCAATCCGGCGGATCTCTCAAGTGGCAACGGAGCCGTGTAACGTGAGAAGTATGATAGAGTTGCACAACCTTCAGTCTAATGATTCATGATAATTGAAGGTAGGAGGACAATATACTTCCCCCTCGCTCTGCTGGTCGCCATGATCATATGTACAGACAGAAACGCTCTGTTTGGGTTGTCAGTCACCGGCCCTGATCTTCAAGTCCACTACCAGCCAGTGAGAGGTACTACACAGTATACCATGGTTTTCGTCTATGATACTGATGCCTGCAAGTGTTCACACAAAAACACCAACGCCGTAAATGGAAGCTATTACTTGCTTGGTAAGTTACATGATGTCACTCTATAAAATGGGGCTGGTTCCTCTCATGTTTACAAATCATCCGCTTCTCTCCGGGCTTCCGGCTTCTTACGGAAGATTAGAGGTTGGCTGAGGAGTGAGGCCCCTATCTGTGCAGCTCCCTTTTTTCACATCAGGCTGGTCAATGCGTGCCAATGAGATGCACTTGCAACGTAATGAAGACCTCAGTGTATGCTCATCAAAGCCCGAGCTAGAGCGTTCAAAATGCCTTTCGAATGTCGCAGGACTAGATGGTACACTTCCGCAAGGTGCTAGCTTGCATCGCGGTACGGGTTCCGTATTCCTGCTTGAGCTCCGGGCATTAGATCTGTTCTCTCCGGCCGCTGAAGAGTCAGCCGCTGGGTCAGGTTGACTCAAGTTGCTATAGTATTATGGCTACAATGGCTATCGGCTGAAACGAATATCATAAAGGCCACTATAACTCAGATGCTGCTGCATGTTCACTTGTCGTGTTGCGGTTGGTTGATCTTTCATGATCCTAACGTAAGCCATGATCTTGTCGAGCTGAATCTGTCTGGACAACAGAGAAACAAAGCTCAAACTCTGCATCCATAAGATCGGGTGAGTATCATATGCAAATGTTGCAGTAACAGATGCGCAAAAGAATCAAGTAGGGATATCACCCATAAAGTGCTATTGAAAGAAGGAGTATAGTCTATGCCTTGAAAGAGTTTGAGCCTTCCACAGATAGGGGTTCACTGTTTCCAACCGGTTATTGGAACATTATCCCAACGAAGAATATCACAGGTGATGGTACCCTTGAACTTTTGGTACTTATTTCCAGTAAAGACAATATAACCAATGCCAGATTGCATTGCATGAGGTTGGGGGTGATGCTCCGGGACTACACCCGATTCAGGCTTTACAAGTACCTTTCCTCTCCATGAAAGCCAGAACTTTGGTTGTCTGAAAGTATTCTTCTCAAAATTGTCAGACCTCAACTCTTCAGTGGTCTTGTAGTCATGGCATTCTTTCGGGCGATCGTTTTCATCTCCTGAAACCTCAGATGGTTGCTGGTCGGGGTAGGTCTCTTGTAGCTGATCATCGGCGTCAGAGTCAACCGCTGACCTTTCACCAGGGCTATGTGCAGCACTTTCAGCATCGCAATCTGAATTCTCTGGAATATTTGCCCGATCCAAGATCTCTTGGATTTTCTTCCGACTTCCGGCCATGATAAAAGAAGCGTCCAACACGTCAGGAAGAAATATATCGCCCTCTAACCCATCCTCCTTATCGGTAAACCGGTGAATGTCAAACCGGGGCGAATTCGCGGGGTGACGTTTATGTTTTACATCCCTTTTATCTTTGACTGGATCGGGATTGTATCGAGAGATACGTGCCAGGGATTGAGCTTTAGGACATTGTAGTTGGTACGAGCCAATGACCCTTGTAATGCTTGAGGGGATGGAGGACTGTGGTGTAAATTTGCGAGTTCTCTGATTGTGAAAGGTCCGCGAAGAAAATATTGCCTGGTGCCACGATTCATCCATCTTGAAAAGAAGAGCAGGGAGTTATAAAGTTGTCAGAGATGCGTTAGATATATGTATGACGCTATGAGTTACAATCTGTAGATCTAAGGAAACGGAAGCCCTACTCTGTAAGTAAGTACCTACCTAGGTAAGGGGGTCTGTAGTTACTAGTAACCTAAGGTATTAAGGTAAAAGTAACTGCCTTATATTAAATAATATTAATTAACTATAATATCCTTATAATGTCTTTAATTTTATCATAAAATTATAGCTAACTTATTAGTTAAAATAAAATAATATAGTAATTTTTAAATTATATATAAGCTATAGTTTTACTTTAGTAATTATATTATTACTATATTTTTAAAAAAAGTAAGCCTTAATATACTAAACTAATAATTATAAACCCTTTTTACTTTTATAAGTAGTAAAAAGCTAAAATAAAAGTAAAAACTATATATTAATTTAAGCTATAAAAAAACAAACTAAGCTAGTTTACTTAAGTATAAAACTATAAAAAAAAGTATACTTATATTAAAAATAATATATTTGTTAATATATAAACTTTATACTAAGCTTTTTTAAATTTATAAATTATTATAGTATTTTAATAATAAAAACTAAGTAAGTATAATAGTATTATATTAACTAAATCTTAAAGAGGTAAGAATTTAATATAGGCAATTTTTTTTTAATAAAGTTAAAAAGTTATAAAGTTATATATTAAGCTAGTTAGCCTTATCCTAAGTAGCTATTATAATTATTTATAATAGCTATTTAAGAATAAGGCTAAGAGCCTAATATATAACCCTATAACCTTCTTAACTTTATTAGGAAAATCTTTTATATTATATTCTTACCTCTTTAAGCTTTAGTTAATATAATACTATTATACCTATTTAGTTTTTATTATTAAAATACTATAATAATTTTAAAGCTTTTACCTTAAGTTATTTAGTTATAATAGTTAATTTATAATAAACTACTACTTTTAGTATTAAACTAAATAAATTAGTAGTAAAACTATAAGATATTATTAATAACTTTATTTAAGTAACTTAAAAAAGTTATTTTAAATTATAATATATATTATAACTTAAAATCCTATTAATATTATTTATATTATTATTTTAAAAAGAAATTAAGAAATTTAAAGTAAAACTTAGTTTTTAATGATAAAAAAGAACTAAAGTAACTTATTTAAAAAAGTTAACTTTAAACCTTTTTAATAATTAAAAAGAAATAATTTAAACCTTTAAAAGAATGTTTTAAATACTAAATTAATATAATTTAGCTATTTAAATAAATAATTAAAAAAAAACCTTAAAGAAAATTAAAAAGCTTTTAAAAATAGTTTTTAACTTTTATAAAAAATAAAAAGAATTATTAAATCTTTATTATAATATAACTTAAGTATATTTAGTAATAATCTAGCTAATTTCTTTAAGACTTTTATAAATACTTTATATTTACTAAAAATTACTTTTTATATAAATTAAAGCTAGTAATTTATATTTACTAATACTATATAAAACTATTATTAATACTTAAAAATATTATAATATTTTAAGAAAAAGTTAAACTTTTTAAAATATAAAAAAGTAATTTAATTAATATAATAATTATAAGATATATTAAATAAAGAAAATAAATATATTATAAATATATTTAATACTTTATAAGTTAAAAAGAAACTATATTAATTTTAAGAATAAATAAAAATATTTTTTTATTAATATTCTTAAAAACATAACTTAAATTAAACCTTTATTTAAACTTTAAAAAATAAAAATAAAAATAAAAACCTAAGTTTAATAAAATATTATAATTACTATAAAACTAAGTATTACTTTTAAAATTACTTTATATTAAAAAGATTAATAAAATAAAAAAATTAAAAAACTAAACTTAATTAAAAATATAAATTAATTTTTAATTAATATCTTTATAATAAATATAAAATATAATTTAAATATTTCTTAAATTAAATTTAAAAGGAAAATGTTAATTATAATTAAGATTTAAGGTTATAAAAGTATATTAATTTAAACTTATATTAATTATAATATAAAAATAAATACTATTAATAAAACCTTTATAAAATCCTAAAAATTTTAATAATTAAAAAGTTTTAATATTTTACTTTAAAAAGCTAGTAATAGCTAACTTAAAATAATAAAATATTAAAAAGTATTTTTAATTATAACTAATTATTAAAAATAAATATATAAAATTACTTAAAGTTTAATAAATATTAATAAAAAAACTAAAAAAACTAATACTTTTTTTATTATTTTTAAAAAACCTTTAAATTATAGCTAACTTTCAAATAAAGAAATATATTATAGTATCTTAGTAATAAAGGCTAGGTAGGCATAATAGTATTATATTAACTAAAGCTTAAGGAGGTAAGAATTTAATGTAAGGGATTTTCCTAATAGAGTTAGAAGGGTTATGAGGTTACGTATTAGGCTCTTAGCCTTATCCCTAAGCAGCTATTATAATTATTCCCTTTTTCCTATTTAGCTATCCTTAGCTAAGATAATATTATTACTAGCTCTAGTATAATTTATCCTGGTTTTATCTTACTATAGTAGCTTATAGTAGTTATCTATCTTTAAGTTATAGTATTAAGGTAAAAGCACTACCCTTTTATTATAACTAAAATAGTTACCTATAACCTCTAAGTAATCTTATAAAGATTTCTTATAATTACCTTTAATTAAGGGACCCTTTAACTTACAGTAGCTTTTTAATTCCTTAGGCTTTTATAAGCCTTTTAGGCAAGCCTCTGTAGTATCTATTTAATTCCTTTCTCTTTTTCTTTTTCTCTTTTCTTTTTCTTCCTTTTTATCTTATATAATCTCTTTAGCTTATACTCCTTTTAATCTTTACCTTTTACTTTTAGTTTTAATTAATTAACCTTTTTATTATTATCTTTATCCTAATTCCCTCTTGCTTTTATTACTATATCTAATAATAAGTTTAATAAGCCTGTAGTTAGTATTAAAGTCCTAGGTAAGCCTAGAGTTCTTTATAAACCTATTAGCTATGCCTTTTCTTTTTAAGTATATCTTTCTTATATTTATTACTTTTAAAAGGGTCTTAAGGCTATCTTTATAGACTTTAAGGAGTTAGGTAACTTATACTACTTTATTAATATTATTTATAAGTATAGTAACCTAGCTACTTCTAAGTATAATAAATATATTACTAGTAAAGGCTACTATTACCTATAGGTATTCCCTTTCTTTTATAACCTTATTACTTACTAATATTAGCTAGGCCTTATAACCTCTTTAAGGGTAACTAGGATAATATTATATTTATATATAACTTTATATATTTAGCTATAATATCTATTAATACTAATAAGTAGCCTTAACTTTATAGTAATACCTGTAAAGAACTTACCTATACCTTTTACTAGTTAATAGTATTCTTTATAGCCCTGTATACTACTTATAGTACTGCCTTTTTTTTTTAGTATTAAGGCTATTAATATAAGTTAGCTTACTTATTACCTTATACTAATATTAATATATCTTAGTATAAAAGGCCTCTCTTTTATATACTTAAACTATTATAACTTATTACTATATCTATACTAATATATACCCTTACCCTTATAATAATAAACCTCCTAAAGTTTAGGCCTGTTTTTATATTTCTTAGACCTTATTTTTAGAGCTAATAGATATTAGGTATATAGCCTAGTAGGTTACTACCTTTACTTTCTATTCCTAGGTAATCTTAAGCTTAGGTCAGGACTTTACTAATTTCTCTAGACTTCTTACTAAGTTCCCTAGCTTTAGCTTTAATCTAGCTACTAACCCTTATAAAGGTCTTATACTAAGTATTTATTCTATCTTAATACCTATTAATACCGTAGCTTAGTATTAAGATATATTTATAGTTACTAGAAACCCTTAGGGTTTTAGTTTTTAATTACTTCCTATATATTACTTACTTTTTTCTATAACCCCTTTTTATTACTTAGGGGTCTTTTACTTAAACTACTTAAAAAATACTACTCTTAACTAAAGCCTAGTATCTAATAGTCTATTCTTATCTTAACTTACTATCTTTTTCTTTAACTATAAAGGCTAAAATATTAGACTTTTTAATAGTATTAATAACTATTCTGCCTTTTATTATAAATATAAATCTTATAACTCTTAAGAAATATAAGTATTTTCCTTTAGGTATATAGGGCTTTACTAAGTATACTTTTAGTTACTCTTAGACTTATATTACAGAGGATTATAATAAATTAGCTTAGGTACTTAATTAGTATTATAGTAAATTAGTCTTTATAGTTATTACTTTTTAGTTAGTTTTAGTAGTTTCTAGGTTAGAATAGGGAGAGATTTGCTTATAGTTCTTACAGTTACTTTTACTTATATTTAGCGTTTTTATAGCTAATATCTTTAGACTTAATTAATACTTTTTTTAGTTATCCTTATTTCTATAAAGTTATCTTAGCCTATAACTTTAATCTCTTACCTTTAACTTAGTTTAGGACTTAATTTATACTATAATAATTTAAGGTATATTCTTTATATCTATAGCAGTAACCTATTAGTTATATTCTACTAGCTAACCTTTCTATTTTATAAGGTAATGTAGTTTTTTATTAATTTCCTTTTTTTCCTTAATTTATTTAACTTCTTATTAATTATTTTCTTCTTTAAGGTTTAGTATTAGTAAGGAATTATACTTTTTATAATCCCTTGCCTAATATACTTTAAAGAAACTAATATAAAAGACATTATATATCCTTATATATTAGTTTAGTAAGGCTAGTTATGTTATGACCCAAATGGAGGAAGCGCTTACGTTACGTGCACCCTACATTTTTTCCCTAATCGTTTACAGTTACCCCGCACTAAGGGATTCTATAAGTAACTATTAAGATACAGTTACTAGTAACTAAATAAAAATACTAGTAATTCTAGATAATTACTAGTAACTCCCTGGAATTACCTATAAGTTAACTATTATAATTATAACTTTTCTATATATATATATATATTTATTTAGCACTAAATAGAACTTAGCTTACTAGCTATTAATAACACTTCTTTATATTAACTAAGCTTAATATATATTAATTTACTATTAAGAGATATAATACTTTAACTACGTTTAGTTTATACTTTATGTAATCTACTAATAATAAACCTAAGTATAGCTTAGTTTAATATAGTTAGACCTAACTATTATATATTAATAGCTCTTATTTAGACTGTACTGCGTAACGCTAAGTAATATAAATGCAATATCTGTAAACATTAACCCTATTTACTAGCAGGGCACTGCTAACCCTTAGGGACACCAGCCCGCTATACCTATTAACACTAGTCCAGTAAATAACCTACTAACTAACTAGAATATAGAAAATACAGATAACTCTAATAATAAAGAGGAAATTAAATAACTTTATAAATAGCTTAGGACTATTACTAATAAGCTAAATAAAATACACTAGATATTAGAGGAAGCTATAGCTTTTTAGTAAAGATAATAGCAAAGTAATACTACTACCTAATAGGAAATATATAACCTAGCGATATTAGCTAGTAATAGAAAAGACCCTAGTAAAATCCTTAAGCCTAACCTGCCTAAGCTTTTTAATAGTACCCCTAGTAAGCTACCTATATTCCTTACTTAGAGTAAAGCCTTTATTACCTACTACCTAAACCAGTTTTGTAATAATATTACTAAGGTAATATATATAGCTAGAAGACTTACTAAAACTGCTACTAAATAGTTCTAGCCTATTATAGAAAACTATATAAATAACCTACCTATTTGCCTATAGCTAAGAATAGCCTTACTCTTTAGACTAAATAGATAATATAAAATAAAAGAAGTACTTAAAATAGCTTTTAGAACTATTAATAAAAAGGGATATATAAAAAGGCAAATTAAAGCCCTTAAATAGATAGGATTAGCTTTTACCTTAGGAATAGAGTTCCTAGAACTTTTAAGTAAATTACCCTAGGACCAGAATATACTAATATTATTTTTCTTTAATATACTTAAAGAACTAGTATAAGCTAAACTATAGAAAAAAGCTAATTAAAAACCCTAGTAAAATATATTAATATAGCTATTAAAATTAATAATTAATAATTTATATAAAGAACTTATAACTCTTAAAATAAACTGTAAAATAATAATAAGCTATAATACTATACTAATTAAGGAAAAATATAATAAGTTAATACTTAATATAGAACTAAACTAGGACTAATAATTATTAGGATAACTAAGAAAGATAAGTCTAAGATTACTTACTAGAACTGTAGTAAGAAAAGATACTTTAACTAAGAATGTAAGAACTCTATTAAAACTAATTAAAAATACAAACCAGTACTAGAAGGTAAGATAATTAGCGCTACTAAAAGAGATAATAATAAACCGTAAATAGTAATTAAAATAGTTAATATAACTTATAAGAATAGATATAACTATTATATAATACCTTATATAAATAGGACAGGGATCCCGATTTATATCTATAATCTATTTCTTAGTAAAGAATAAATACTTAAGAAGTACTACCTATATATTCTATAAGAGTAATAACCTATACTAGGATACTTAGTACTAATATTAGAAATACCTTATCTTAAGACTAAAGAAAAAAAAAGGAATAATAGAATTAGTAAAAAAGGGAACTATATAAAAAAAATAAATCTAATAATAATATTAAGCTTAAATAGATACCAGTCTTAGAGCTAAAGAAGTTTAAAATAACTAATAAAATCATTACTATAGTTAGAAAAAGAAAGGAAGTTAACCCTAACCTAGATAATAAACCTAGTACTTAAGGATTTAACTGTAAGCTTAATAATATACTAAACTAAATATTTATAAAAACTAAAATACTAATTAAAGTCTAAAGTAGAATTATTTAACTAAGTACCTATATAAGTATAAATAAAATCCCCGTTAGAACTATAAATAGAAAACCAAACTAACACTATAGTAACCTAAATTATATATTAGTATTATAAACTAGTTAAGATTTTAAAGCTAGGAAAATTAAAAGAAAAGTAAACTATATAATTTAAAATATAAAAATTATATAGTATTATAATAAACTTAGAAATTAGGTATAGTATAGTAAAGTACTTAAGTATACTAAATTAGCTAAGGAAAAGGTAATTATAGAATAAGATAATAATATCTATATTTAGGCTTATACTAAAAACAAAGTAAAAGACTTAATAATACCTAAAGAAGAAATTTAGGCAGAAAGGGACCTATAGAGGTACTTATAATACCTAAAGTATTAGTAGATATTATAAATATTCTGTATATAATATTATTGCCTATAATACTAATAAATAAAAGAAGTAAATAATTATTTCCTAGTATAGATAAGGGAGTATAGGGAATAGAAGCCTTACCTAATTATTAATATACTTAGATACTAAATTAATAAAAGATTTAAAGGAACTTAAGTAGTTAGGTTAAAAGCTAATATAGAAATATAAAAAAAGCCCTAAACTATATTTAAAACTTATACCTTATTATTATATAAAGGGAAAGGGTCTAGAAAGAAAAGAACATTAAAAAAAAAATTAAATAAAGAAATCTATAAAGCTATTATAAAAGTTAATAGGCTAGAAAATAAGTAAAGTAATATACTGGAATATAGTTAGACTACAGAATAATTAGACTTTAATAAGTTAGACCTGGAAAATAATAATAAAGAAAACCAAGAGGAAGGAAAAGTTACCTTAAATAAGCAAATTGTATAAATAGAAGCTAGATATTAAGATAAACTGGCTTACTAATATAAATACCCTGATAATATTAATTACCTAGATAGTAAATATAATTATAAATATCTATAGATAGGAAAAGAATACTACTATTTATAATAAAGCGCTAGGCAAGTAAAGGAATAAAAAGAGATAGACTCCTTAAGAAAGCTTTAAAAATGACTATAAATACTAGTTAATAAACCTGCCTTGAACTAAAAGTTAGAATTAAGGGTAAGTAGCTAAATATACTTATAGATAGTAGAGCTAATATAAATTATATTTTCCTTAATATAGTAAATAATCTTAGGCTGCTTTAGAAAACTAAGGAGAAGCCTTATACTATAAGGAACAGAGAAGGAGGAACCTATAATTATAATAACAGAGAAATAACTAAAGAGATTAATTACCTTAAGGTATTTATTAATAGAAAAAATCAAGGGATTAACTTTAATATTATTCCTATTAATAGATATAATATAATACTTAGGTATTTATAGTTAGATTGCTATAACTTATAATTTAACTAGAAAACTGGCTAGGTAAACTATAAAGATTACTCTTTAGATAATAAGATTAATTTAGATAATAATAATATAAAATCTTAATCTTTAACTAATAAGAGTAGCGAAGATAGGAATAATATAATATTACCTATTTTAAAAAGAACATAATATAAGTACTATAAAGGCAGAATAAAATACATTAGATAAATAATAGTAACTCTTAAAGGTTAATTTAGATAATTAAACTAAGATTTATAATAAATAAAAAAAATTACTAATATAAAATCTAATAAATAACTTAAGAATATACTAATTTAGTACTATATTTATAAGAAACTCTTTATAAAAAAGTTAAATATAAAGCTCTTAAAATATTTATACTAGGATATTAAAATAGTTCTAAAAGATAGTAAGAACCTGAAGTTCTTTCTAATCTATAACCTTATAAAAACAGAACTTATAATACTAAAAGAGTAGTTAAAAGACATACTTAGAAAAGGATATATTAGGACCTTAAAATCCTTAGCTAAATATCCTGTTATATTTATTCTAAAACTAAATACAGATAAATTACAATTAGTTATAGACTATTAATAACTTAACGAAATTATAAAAAGGATAGAATACCTTTACCTCTTATTATAAAACTTAAGGATAGACTATTTAAAAAACAATTCTTTATAGCACTAGACCTTAAAGTAGCCTATAACTTAATTAAAATTAAGGAAGGCAATAAATAGAAAATAGTATTTTAAATAAAGTATAGACTATTTAAATACCTAGTTATGCCCTTTAGACTTATAAATGCCCTTATAGTATTTTAAAGGATAATTATAAATATACTTTAAGAGTACCTTAATATCTTTATAGTTTACTACCTGGATAATATCCTTATCTTCTTTAATATAAAAGAAGAGTATATAGAACACATTTATAAGGTTTTAAAAGCACTATAAGATACTAATATACTTATTAAACCTACTAAAAGCTATTTCTATAAAAGCTAAGTAATGTACTTAGGCTATAAAATCTCCTATAATAAGATATAAATAGATAAATAAAAAATCGCTATAGTTACTAAATAGAAATAACCTAACTTAGTTAAAGAAATGTAATCCTTCTTAGGATTTGCTAATTACTACTAACAATTTATTAAAAACTTTAGTAAAAAAAGTAATCCCTTTTATAGAACTTATAAAGAAGGAAATATAATTTAAATAGAATAATAAGGCCTAGAAAGCTTTTAAATAGCTTAAAGAAGCTATTACTAGTAAACCAGTTTTAGTTATATTTAACCCTAACCAGTAAGTTAAACTTAAGACTAATACTTCTAACTTTGCCCTAGGAGGATAAATTAAATAATAAGATAATAACAGTATATTACACCCTATTGCTTTTTACTTATATAAGATATATAGAGCAGAACTTAATTATCCTATCTATAATAAAGAATTCCTAGCTATTATTAACTATTTTAAGGAATTTAAATACTATCTTAAAAAAGCAATTACCTAATTAAGGTATTTATAAATTATAAGAATATTGCCTATTTTACTACGATATAAGAACTAAACTAATAATAACTATACTATGCTAAATACCTATATAAATTTAACTTTATAATTACATACTATAAAGGAACTGATAATAAACGTGTAGATGCTATTAGTTAATAATATGATTTTAATATAAAAACTATTAAGATTAAAGAATAGCTCCTAGAAAAAGATAAATAAGGGAAATATAGATTTACCTAACTAGTTAAAATAATTACGTAAATAATATATAGTACTAATATTAATACTACTACAGAACAAGGACATAACTTCCTTTATAAATTTTATTTATACCTATTATATAAATACTAAGGAGTAATAAAAATACTTAAAAGATTATAAAAATAAGGTTATACTATAAAAAGAAAAGATATTAAATAAATTATTAAATAATATAATCTATACTTATATATAAAAGTATAAAGATATAAACCTTATAGATAATTATAGCTACTCCTAGTAGTATAATAACCTTAGGACTTAATTATAATAAACTTTATTATAAAGTTACCCTTATTAAAAGAACCCTTAACTAGAATCTTTTATAATAGTATTATAGTTATAATTAACCGATTTATAAAATTCTTATACTACCTACTATATAGAGAAGTAACAAATGCAGAAGAACTTTCCTATGTTTTTTACTAATATATTATTAGTATATATAGCCTACCTACGGAAATCCTTTTAAATAGAGGACCTATATTTACAGTAACCTTTTAGCAATTACTTATAGTATAACTTGGACTAAATTACTAACTTATAATAGCGTTTTAACCCTAAGTAGACAGTTAAACAGAGTAAATAAACTAAGTACTTAAATAGTACCTATAGTATTATATTAATTATAAATAAAATAATTAAGTTAAAAAATTACTAATAGCCTAACTTATATATAATACTATATATAATAAAAGTATAAAGCTAATACTAGCTTATACTAATTTTAGATTTATGCCTAATACATATTATAATATATAATAAGAAAAATTAGTTAACCTAGCTACTATAATTAAAAGCAAAGATATACAGGATTTGCATAAATATCTAAAAATAGAACTTAAATTTATTAGGAAATGTATAAAAAATTATTATAACCCAAAACGGTTAAAGGGACTAATCTTCTTAAAGGGAAATATAGTCTACCTAGCTATAAAAAACATTAAAATAGACTAACTAATATATAAGTTGGACTATAAGTTCATTAGACCTTATAAGGTACTATAAAAAATCTTAGAAAATAATTACAAATTGGACCTACTAGAGAAAGTTAGGCTCTATCTGGTCTTTTATGTTTTATTACTTGAATTAGTAGTAGATATAATATAAGTCAAAATAGGCAATAAACTACAAAAGATCTTAAAACTAGAAGTCTATAAAGCAGAAGCTATTAAAGATACCTGCAAGGTTAATGGCAAAAGGGAATACTTAGTAAAATAGAAAGACTATCTAGAAAATGAAAATATATAGGAACCTCTAAAATACCTTATTAATACTTAATAACTCCTAAGGAATTTTTACTAAAAACTAAAGCAAGATCTAGAATAGTAGACTAGTTAATAAGATCTATAGTACTAGCCTTAATTAACTCTACTATAGCAGCAGAGTTAAAAAGCATAACCAGGTTCTTTGCCTTTTTACTATTATTTATTATCTTAAAATTATACTTAAGAGCCTTTAAACCTTTAGATTAAATTAGACGCTTTTAATAATAAAGATATATTAACTTTAAAAGATACTTATTTAGTTAATGCTATAATTAAATAAGCTCCTTCTTAGTAGCCTCCTTATTAGCCTTAATATAACTTTTCTTTTAAACTAAATAATCTACTATAAAGGATTAGTATAAATAAAAAATACCTTATAAAGTAAAGAATAGACTTTCTAATAGAGTTATACCCTTGCTATTGTAAAAATAGCTATAATAAGTATACTTAAAGTAATTCTTCTACCTATCCTTTATTATATACTTAGTATAATTCTTAATACATAAGGAGCAAGGTATAATTTTATATTTAGTAAAAGTAATAAGTTTTATATAGGCAAGATAATACTAAGTCTCTATAGAAGATATAATATTAGCAATTAAATAAGAAATATAAGTTTAAGTTAGACTTACTAAGGATAATATAAAAGAAAAACGGGTATACAGGTCTTAAGGATAAGACTAACGAAAGGAAGGAGATTATATTATAACCTAAATAGAGGAAGCGCTTACATTACGTATACTTTATATTTTTTCCCTAATTATTTACAGTTACCCTACACTAAGGGATTCTATAAGTAACTATTAAGATACAGTTACTAGTAACTAAATAAAAATACTAGTAATTCTAGATAATTACTAGTAACTCCCTAGAATTACCTATAAATTAACTATTATAATTATAACTCTTTTATATATATATATATATTTATTTAGCACTAGATAGAACTTAGCTTACTAGCTATTAATAATACTTCTTTATATTAACTAAGCCTAATATATATTGATCTACTATTAAGAGATATAACACTTTAACTACGCTTAGTTTACGCCTTATGCAATCTGCTAACAATAAACCCAAGCATGGCTTAGTTTAATACAGTTGGACCTAACCGTCACAAGTTAGTATACTTATAGCCTAATATACTTAGTAATTTTAAAGGGTTTAATAAATCTTAAAGTAAGTTTCTTTTTCTTTCTTTTAAGCCTTAAGTTCTTAGTTAAGAGTATAACTAGTTATCCTTACTTAAATTCTATCTCTTAGTACTTAGCATTAAAGTACTTTACCTATCTTTCTATAGTATTTTACTAGTATATTATAAGCTTATTTCTTAACTTTTATAGTTTTTTTATTTTACATTAAACTTCTAGGACTTTTCCCTTAAAGCTAATATCCTTAGTAATAATATAGAATTTTAGGTTAAAACCTATAAGAGCTTTATTTAAAGTAACCCCTATTATAGTACTAATACCTAAGTTATAGGCAAACTAGGCTATTTATAGGAGTTTTAGCCAGGTATTTTAATTATCTTTAATAAAGTATTATAAGTAATAACCTAGTATTTAGTTTATCCTTTCTATTTACCTATTAGTTTAAGGATAAAATACTATTAATAGCCTTTACTTAATCTTAAAGTAGTAGTATAATTCTAACTAGAAAGTACTTATAAAAATAAACCCTTTATTTAAAATAATACCTTTAGGTACTTTAAACTATAGTTTAATTTCCTTATAAAATAACTTAGTAAGTTTAAAAGTAGTAATCTTAGTAAAGATAGGTAAAAATTATATAAATTTTATAAACTTATTAACTATTACTAGGATTATATCTATAAGCTAGCCTTTATATATTATGACCTTATCGGTTATATTATGTATGAAATTATACCCTATAAATTGTACCTAATAGAAATACTCTAGCCTATATTTACTAATACTTATAAGATCTAATATTAGACTAACTAGGATTAGACTAACTAATATTAGACTAATAGCGCTCTAGGACTATATTGCTCCAGGACTAACAGTAACTTTATATTATATTGCTCCTACTAAGGAACTATAAGTATATATATATTTATTTAGCATTAAATAAAACCTAGCTTACTAGCTATTAATAATATTTCTTTATATTAACTAAGTCTAATATATATTAATTTACTATTAAAAGATATAATACTTTAATAATACTTAGTTTATACCCTATATAATCTGCTAATAATAAACCTAAGTATAGCTTAGTTTAATACAGTTAGACCTAACTATTATATATTAATAGCTTTTATTTAGACTATACTGCGTAATACTAAGCAATATAAACGTAATATCTGTAAATATTAACCCTGTTTATTAGCAAGGCACTGCTAACCTTTAAGGATATTAGCTTGCTATACCTATTAATACTAGCCTAATAAATTACCTACTAACTAACTAAAATATAAAAAATATAAATAACTTATCCTAATATAATAATAAAGAAGTTAAATAACTTTAAGAATAACTTAGAAATATTACTAATAAGTTAAATAAGATATACTAGATATTAAAGGAAGCTATAGTACTCTAGTAATAATAGCAGTAAAATAATACTATTACTTAATAAAAAATATATAACCTAGTAATATTAGCTAGTAATAGAAAAGACCTTAGTAAAATCCTTAAGCCTAGCCTACCTAAGCTTTTTAATAGTACTTTTAGTAAGCTACTTATATTTCTTACTTAAAGTAAAGCCTTTATTACCTACTACCTAAACTAGTTTTATAATAATATTGCTAAGGTAATATATATAGCTAGAAAACTTACTAAAACTGCTACTAAATAGTTTTAACTTATTATAAAAGACTATATAAATAATTTACTAATTTACCTATAGTTAAGAACTACCTTACTCTTTTAGACTAAATAGATAATATAAAATAAAAGAAGTACTTAAAATAGCTTTTAAAACTATTAATAAAAAAAGATATATAAAAAGATAAATTAAAGCCTTTAAATAAATAGGATTAGCTTTAATTTTAGGAATAAAGTTCCTAGAACTTATAAGTAAACTACCCTAGGACTAAGATATACTAATATTATTTTTCTTTAATATACTTAAAGAACTAGTATAAGCTAAACTCTAGAAGGAAAATTAACTAAAAATACTAGTAAAATATATTAATATAGCTATTAAGATTAATAATTAATAATTTATATAGAAAACCTGTAATTCCTAGAATAAACTATAAAATAATAATAAACTATAGTACTATACTAATTAAGGAAAAATATAATAAGTTAATACCTAATGCAGAACTGAACTAGGACTAATAACTATTAGAATAACTAAGAAAGATAAGTTTAAAATTACTTACTAAAACTATAGTAAGAAGGAATACTTTAACTAAAAATATAAGAACCTTGTTAAGACTAATTAGAAGTATAGACTAATACTAAAAGGAAGGATAATTAGTATTACTAAAAGGGATAATAATAAACTATAAATGGCAATTAAAATAGTTAATATAACTAAAAAGATAAATATAATAACTATATAATACCCTATATAAATAGAGCAGGAATTTAAATCTATATCTATAACCTATTTCTTAGTAAGGAATAAACACTTAAGAAGTACTATTTATATATCTTATAAAAATAATAACCTGTTCTAGGATACTTAGTACTAATATTAGAAATACTATATTTTAAGACTAGAGAAAAATAAAAGAATAATAAAATTAGTAAAAAAAGGAACTATATAAGAAAAATAAACTAAATAATAACATTAAACTTAAGTAAATACCTATCTTTAAGCTAAAGAAGTTTAAAATAACTAGAAAAACTATAGCTATAGTTAGAAAAGGAAAGGAAGTTAACCCTAACCTAGATAATAAACTAAGTATACTAGATTTTAACTATAAACTTAATAATACTATAAACTAAATATTTATAAAAATAGAAATACTTATTAAAGTCTAGAATAGAATTATCTAACTAAGCAGGAATATAGATAAGATCCTTATTAAAATTATATCTAAAAAACTAAATTAATATTATAGTAACTTAAACTATATATTAGTAGTAAGAACTAGTTAAGACTTTAAAGCTAAGAAGATTAAATAAAAAGTAAACTATATAATCTAGGATATAGAAATTACACTATATTATAATAAACTTAAAAATAAAGTATAGTATAGTAAAGTACTTAAATATGCTAAATTAGCTAAAGAAAAGGTAATTACAGAATAAGATAATAATATCTATATTTAAGTATATACTAAAAATAAAGTAAAAGATCTAATAATACCTAAAAAAGAAATCTAAGTAAAAAGAAACCTAAGAAAGTACTTAAAATACCTAAAATATTAATAGATATTATAAATATCTTATATATAATATTACTGCCTATAATACTAGTAAATAAAGGAAGTAAATAATTACTTTCTGGTTTAAACTAAGGAATATAAGGAGTAAAAACCCTACCTAATTATTAATATTCTTAATTACTAAATTAATAAAAGATATAAAGGAACTTAAGTAGTTAAACTTAAGGTAAATATGGAAATATAAGAATAAGCCTTAAACTATATTAGAAATTCTTACTATATTGCTAAATAGAGATAAAAGGTATAGGATAAAATAGAAGAAGAAAAACTAGATAAAGAAACCTATAAAGCTATTATAAAAGTTAATAGACTAGAGAAAGAATAGGAAGATATCCTTACCCCTAAAACTAGCTAAGTAGTAAAAGAAAATAAATATCTTAATAAGATAAGATTAGTAAAAATAATAAATAAAGATATAATATTAGATAAATAAATTATATAAATAGAAGCAAAATACTAAAATAAAGTAGCTTACTAGTATAAATACCTTAATAATATTAACTATATAAATAGTAAATATAGTTATAACTACCTATAGATAGAAAAAGAATATTACTATCTATAAAAGAGTACTAGATAAGTAAAGGAGTAAAAGGGATAGATTTTCTAAAAAGCTTTAAAAATAACTATAAATCCTAGTTAATAAACCTGCCTTAAACTAAAAGTTAGAATTAAGGGTAAGTAGCTAAGTATACTTGTAAATAGCAGAGCTAATATAAACTATATTTTCCTTAATATAGTAAATAATTTCTAGCTACCCTAGAAAACTAAGAAAAACCTTTATACTATTAAAAATAAAGAAGGAGGATTTTATAATTATAATAATAAAGAAATAACTAAAGAGATTAATTACCTTAAGGTATTTATTAATAAAAAAACTAAGGAATTGACTTTAATATAATTTTTATTAATAGGTATAACCTAGTACTAGGATATTTATAGTTAGATTGCTATAACCTATAATTTAACTAAAGAACTAGCTAGGTAGTCTATAAAAATTACCTTTTAGATAATAAAACTAATTTAGATAATAATAATATAAAATCTTAAACTTTAACTAATAAAAGCAGTAAAGATAGGAGTAATATAATATTACCTATTTTAAAAGGAATATAATATAAGTACTATAAAGGCAGAATAAAATATATTAAATAAATAATAGTAACTCTTAAAGGCTAATTTAAATAATTAGACTAAGATCTTTAAGAAATAAAATAGATTACTAAAAAGGAATTTAATAAATAACTTAAGAATATACTAATTTAGTACTATATTTATAAAAAACTCTTTATAGAAAAGTTAGATATAAAATTCCCTAAATATTTATATTAAGATATTAAAATAGTTCTAAAAGATAGTAAGAACTTAAAGTTCTTTTTAATCTATAACCTTATAAAAATAGAACTTATAATATTAAAAGAATAGTTAGAAAATATACTTAAGAAAGGATATATTTAGACCTTAAAATCCTTAGCTAGATATCCTATTATATTTATTCTAAAACTAAATATAGATAAATTGTAATTAGTTATAGACTATTATTAGCTTAATAAAATTATAGAGAAGGATAAAATATCTTTACCTTTTATTATAAAACTTAAGGATAGACTATTTAGAAAATAATTCTTTATAGCTCTAGACCTTAAAGTAGCCTATAACTTAATTAGGATTAAGGAAAGTAATAAATAGAAAATAGTATTTTAAATAAAATATAGACTATTTAAGTACCTAGTTATGCCTTTTAGACTTATAAATGCCTTTATAGTATTTTAAAGGATAATTATAAATATACTATAAGAGTACCTTAATATCTTTATAGTTTACTACCTAGATAATATCCTTATCTTCTTTAATACAGAAGAAGAGTATATAGAATATATCTATAAGGTTTTAAAGGCACTATAAGACACTAATATACTTATTAAACCTACTAAAAGCTATTTTTATTAAAGCTAAGTAATATATTTAGGCTATGAAATTTCCTATAATAAGATATAAATAAATAAATGAAAAATCGCTGCAGTTACTAAATAAAAATAGCCTAACTTAGTTAAAGAAGTGTAATCCTTCCTAGGATTTATTAACTACTACTAATAATTTATTAAAAATTTTAGTAAAATAGTAATCCTTTTACGGAACTTATAAAGAAGGAAATATAATTCTAATAAAATAATAAAGCCTAGAAAGCTTTTAAATAGCTTAAAGAAGCTATTACTAGTAAACCAGTTTTAGTTATATTTAACCCTAACCGGTAAGTTAAACTTAAGACTAATGCTTTTAACTTTACCCTAAGAGGATAAATTAGATAATAAGATAATAAGAGTGTATTATATTCTATTGCTTTTTACTTATATAAGATATATAGAGTAAAATTTAATTACCTTATTTATAATAAAGAATTCCTAGCTATTATTAATTATTTTAAGCAATTTAGATATTACCTTAAAGGAAGTAACTATTTAATTAAGGTATTTATAAATTATAAGAATATTACCTATTTTATTATAATATAAAAACTAAACTAATAATAACTACGCTATGTTAAATACCTATATAAATTTGATTTTATAATTACATATTATAAGGGAAACTAATAATAGATATATAGATACCATTAGTTAATAATATAACTTTAATATAGGGACTGTTAAGATTAAAGAATAGCTCCTAGAAAAGAATAAATAAGGGAAATATAGATTTACCTAACCTATTAAAATAATTATATAAATAATATATAATACTAATATTAATACTACTATAAAATAAGGATATAACTTCCTTTGCAAATTTTATTTATACCTATTATATAAACACTAAGAAGTAATAAAAATACTTAAAAGACTATAAAAATAAGGTTATACTGTAAAAAAAGAGATATTAAACAAGTTATTAAATAATGTAATTTATGCTTATATATAAAAGTATAAAGATATAAACTTTACAGATAGTTATAATTACTTTTAGTAATATAATAACCTTAGGACTTAATTATAATAAACTTTATTATAAAGTTACCCTTATTAGAAGACCCCTTAACTAGAATTTTCTATAATAGTATTATAGTTATAGTTAACTAACTTATAAAATTTTTATACTATTTACTATTTTAAAAAGCAATAAATATAGAATAACTTTCCTATGTTTTCTACTAATACATTATTAGTATATATGGCCTACCTATAGAAATCCTTTTAAATAGAGGACCTATATTTGCATTAGTATTTTAGCAATTACTTATAGCATGGCTTAGACTAAATTATTAACTTATAACTGCTCTTAGACCTTAAGTTAATAGATAAACTAAATAAATAAATCAAATACTTAAGCAGTATTTATAATATTATATTAACTATAAATAGAATAATTAGGTTAAAAAACTACTAATAGCCTAACTTGCCTATAATATTGCTTATAATAAAAGTATAAAGCTTATACTAGCTTATACTAACTTTGGATTTACACTAAATATATATTATAATACATAATAAGAGAAATCAATTAATCTAGCCACTATTATTAAAAGCAATAACCTTAAAAATCTATATAAAGAAATAAAAATAAAACTTAAATTTATTAGAAAATATATAAAAAACTACTATAACCTAAAATGGTTAAAAAGACTAACCTTTTAAAGGGAAATATAGTTTACCTAGCTATAAAAAATATTAAAATAGATTAATTAATATATAAATTAGACTATAAGTTTATCAGACTTTATAAGGTACTATAGAAAATTTTAGAAAATAACTATAAATTAGACCTACTAGAGAAAGTTAGGCTCTATCTAGTCTTTTATATTTTACTACTTAAATTAGTAGTAGATATAATATAAGTTAAAATAGGCAATAAACTATAAGAAATTTTAAAACTAGAAGTCTATAAAGTAAAAGTAATTAAAGATATATATAAACTTAACAGTTAAAGAGAATACTTAATAAAATAGAAAAATTACCTAGAAAATAAAAATATATAGAAATTACTAAAATACTTAGTTAAGGCTTAATAACTCTTAATAAAGTTTTACTAGGATTAAGTAAGGATAAAGTATTAAGTAAATTACTACCTAGACTAAAAGCGGACTAGTTAATATAATCTAGAATATAATTAACCTAAAAGTCTTTAATTATAGTAGCTTTATAAGTATTAAGTATAGATAGTAAGTTATCTTTTTACTTTACTTCCTATAAACCTTAATAAGTAGCCTTAAAATGCTTTTTTTTTACTTAACTTTTAATCTTATAAATTTGCAATAAATAACCTATAGCTATAGCTAGATAATCTTATAAAGTAGCTATTTTCTTATAAAGTTTAAGTAAATCCTTACTAGCTTAATCTTTATTACTTTCTAGCTTTTTCTCTTATTTTATTAATAATATTATTATATAAATTAATAAAAACTAAAAATACTATAGTATATAAATACTTATAGGAAAATATAATGTAAGTACTATTATATAACTTCTTTACTTAAATATACTTACTATAATAAGCGGAATTAGAAAATATTAGGCATTTCTTACCTACCTAGAAATAATAAGTATAAGGTATATTAGCTTTTTTATTAGTAAATTTAATAAAAAGTATAAAAGTTTAGATTTTACAATCCTTTTAAGATAACTATTTGGAAATATAGTTAGATATTATATAATATAATAATAAAAAGTCCAAGTTAGGACTTACTAAAAGAAACTAGTATTAGTTAGATAAGATGGCCTTAAGGATAAGACCTAGTAAAAGGGAAGATTATATTATAACCTTATTAGTTACGTTATATATAAAATTATACCTTATAAATTTTACCTAATAGAAATACTTTAGCCTATATTTACTAATACTTATAAGATTTAATATTAGACTAACCGGGATTAAACTAACTAATATTAGACTAATAGCACTCCAGGACTATATTACTTTAGGACTAACAGTAACCTTATATTATATTGCTTTTACTAAGGAACTATAAGTATATATATATTTATTTAGTATTAAATAGAACCTAGCTTACTAACTATTAATAATACTTTTTTATATTAACTAAGTTTAATATGTATTGATTT